>CM052312.1:14320076-14346499 GCA_028455605.1 Lasioglossum malachurum | reverse complement strand
GGACCTTCTTGTCAGAACTCAACCGTACATATAACAGTGAAGAAGTGGGGGAAGGACCTAAACGGGGAAGGTGCCTCGAATAGCTCTGGAGCTACTGGTTGGAACTGCCTGATCTAGAGGACCTAGGACTCTCCCTCTCCCTCTAAACTCTAAAAAAGAATCATCAGATGACGTCTACAAAATATATATATATATATATAAAAACTCAAAGTAATTCTGGAACCGCATCTTCACGGGTAGCTCGTCATCAGAGTTAGCGGTTTAGGAGGAGGTTGTGGATTTCGGTGAAGAAAACGGTGTAAACAGTGCGGTACCATTGATTGGTAGGATAAATGGGTGGCCTAAGCAAACGGCGAACGCTATTCCAACAGAAACTCCTCTCCGGTTTGCTGACCTACCCCTCGAATCCGAGTATCATGAATAGGGGGAGGATGATAGCGGGTAAGGACGCGGGACGCGACCGAGAGGATGAGGATAGGAGAGGATGAAGAAGAAAAGGGGGAAAAATGTAAAACAAAGTAGGAGAACGCGTGTTCGATTGCCATGAGAGAGTCTTCCGCTGGCTCCTCGTTCCCCCTCGAGCAATTATGCATAATAGGGGTAGCAGCTGGCCCGTAGCCACGTCTACCTGTTGCACGGGAGAGCCGAATCGCTCGTCGGTGCGAAACTACGGTGCCGTTCAAGAGGCCGTTTCCCGAGGGTTCGAGGTAGGTCATTGTGAAAGAAAGAGACCACGCGTGGGGTTTAGGGTCGGGATTTTCGGCGTTCCGGCCCGGGAAACAACTGGAACCAGGTCACGGGGTCACCACGACGCTGCTCTTAGTCGCGTGGCACGTTGCACCCCTGGAATCGTATCGGATATCGATACCCCGACTGGTCGGAAGATGTCTTCGGAGTGGACACGTAGGCTCAACAAGTCCTTCTGGGGTGGTCCCGAGTCCCCCTGCAAGCGGAACTCTTCTACTGAAGACTCTTGAATGGACGCTGTGCTCTTGCACGTTCTTAGGACAATCCAGTTGGGGATGATCGTCTTGAATGGACGTGGAGGACAATTCTAGTTTAAATGGTAACTGGCAGACATGGAAGAGATATTTTTCCTATAAAATTGTGAAACTTCAGCAAACTTCTCCACATACTTTTGACTTCTCTACTGAAGACTCTTGAATGGACGCTATGCTCTTGCACATTGTTAGGACAATCCAGTTGGGGATGATCGTCTTGAATGGACGAGGAGGATAATTTTAGTTTAAATCGGAAGTGACAGACATGGAAGACATATTTCTCCCAAAAAATGGTGACAGTTCAACAAACTTCTCCACATACTGTTTAATCAACTTTGGGGTCCTTAAGGGCTCCCGAGTCTGACTGCAAGCAAGACTCCTCTACTGAAAAGTCTTGAATGGACGCTATGCTCTTGCTCGTTCTTAGGCCATCGAAGTTGGGGATGATCGTCTTGAATAGATGATGAGGACAATTTCATTTCAAATCGTAAGTGACGGGCATGAAAGATATTTTTCCCAAAATTTGTGAAACTTCAGCAAGTCTGCGTCGCCACGAGCTCGCATATCCGGCGTTATGGTCGCGATTAATACCACCGCAACAAGACTCGTAAAAAGCTCGACGATCGTTGACGTTTGCAAACATTCACATCGAGGGGTGGCGCACGCATGCACGCATACAGAGACCGAATGTGTACCGTAGACCTGAGTAAACTTTCGCAATTAGCAGTGCTATTGGCTACCTTGTACAATTATATTAAAACGGTGCACGGTAACAATTAATTATACCGGCCCGGGCTTTGTATTAGGAATTTCCTATACACTAACTCGAGCCGAAAACACGGTAACTCTCGTGTGTGTCTACGAATCGGTGGGCACAAAAGGCAAACCGTGCCGCGTTACCGCTCAAAATTCCTATTTTCCCTTCTCCGCGACACGCACACGCACACGTCGAACCCCACAGCCTCGCCTGCACAATGCACCGCAGCTCGCGATTCAATTTCTAACCGCAATAACATGGCGAAACAAATCATTTGCGGATAAAACTTTAACCGGTTGCTGCTCTCTAAATATTCCTACCTGTTACGTAGTCTTAATTGTTTAATTATTATCTAGCCCTGCGGCAGTGTTGTTTAATATTCGTACTGGTCGAAATTACCCGTTCCAGATTTTTCTATACAACGGAATTATTCCAGCTAGGAATGAAATGTTTAATTTTCACGTACGAGCGTCCCCATTTTCCTCGGCTCGTTGTCTACGAACGAGAAGCGCGGCGAACGTCTGCACGGGAATACACAGAGATCGATGGGGAAACGTACACAAACGAGAAGTTAAGTTTCCCGTTCTGGAAATTTGCAATTATTCGCATCGTCTGATCTCCGGCACTGTGCGCCTCTCTTTCTTTCCTGTCGACCGCTTTTTTCCGTCGTTCACTGCGCTCCTCCTGTACTTGTTTTCTTCTTCCGCTTGAATTTACCCGGGACGACCCACGTCTTTTCCCTTTCTTTTCCTTACCGTCTGTTTGCCTTGGATATTCTCTTTCTGTCAAAACATATCTCTCTCTCTCTCTCTCTCTCTCTCTCTCTCTCTCTCTCTCTCTCTCTCTACTCGTGTCTCTGAATGTTTCTGAGGTGCTCAACTTGCACAATCAACCCTCTGCTACAGGGTGTCCCAAAAATTAGGTACATCCCCGGTAGGATTCATGAAGTCACTTCAAGTAACTTTTTCCTTTGCGGAAATGTTCTCCGTGGCTTCGTTCAGGAGTTATTAACGAAAAACATTGAGCAATCTCGTGGAGCGTCCTGTCGCGGAGGCGGAGTCCAGTACACGTTTTTCTTCAATAACTCGTTAACGAAGCTTCGCAGAACATTTCTGCAAAGGAGAAAGCTACTTCAATTTACCTCAGGAATCACGTGACTCAAGTTCCATATTTTTGAAACACCCTGCATCTATTTGATCATCTCCAATGCTTCAAGTTTTCCTTTATTTTGCACTTCCCCGAAAGTCTGCTTCCGTCCGACGCGAAAATTCCGTGCGAATTTATCAGCGATTGAACGCTGCTTGTAAGAGGTTCGCACGCACTCATCGGAAGCATCGTTTCCGTCAGCCGCGCGATTCTCTCGCGCCTCCGGAGCGTGTGCACGCAGCGCAGACCCATTCATTTCAAATTGAATAGGCGCTCGCCTCGCGTCGTCGAGAATTTTATAACAACTTTTCGTTATTCTGCGCGACTTAGCACGAATATAAGGAAACGAAATGCACTTCTTCCATTGAGGGGGAGAGCCTCATTCACTGACGCATTACCACCCTGTTGGCTGGCAGCACCAGCCTGAAGGTATCCTCTATAGAGAGTAATTACCACAATGCTGCCTCCGGAACGTGAACGATCGAGACGCGTCGACAACGATGCACAAACGATATTTACAATGAACAAAACAATGCGTTGAGTTTGATCGAACGTTTGTCCAGGTGTCACCGGAGGACGTCGAAAACCTCGAAGGTGGATGCGCAGGTGGACAAGTCTCAGACGAGTTTCGGGTAACAGGGCATCTTTATATGCGCCTACGCGTACGCACGCCGCTCCAGTGCATTATGCAAATAGGGTTTCGGCATGGTGAATGCGAATTCTCGTGCTTGTCGTCGCCGTTTTCCACCGGGCAAGCGGCGTCGTCGACGACGACGGGTATTACGAGTAGCTGTCCCACACCACCCAGGCTGTGGTTTCTAAATGCTCAACTTCGTTCATCGCGCCAATTAATGTTATCCACATTCCTGCGAGGAGAGTTGCTAATTAACGCCTTCCGACCAGACCTAAACCCCCTCCCCACCACTCCCCTTCTATCCTTTGGCCTCTCCGCATAGCTTGTTGCTCGTTACCCTTTACTCTGTCTGTTGTTTCAGTCGACTGATGATATCGTTATTATTTTCGCGACGGCTCGCGGACGACGGAACCGACGCGGCGCGGCGGCGGCTGGCCTCCTCTTTGTCGTTTCGGAACCGTTTTCAGTCCGGCAACGTCTCGCGGCAATTCATCGTGAAATTTCCATTCCGATGGCTAGCTCTGTAATTACGTTACTCACGGACTCTCCTCCTTTGCGCCCGGACCTTTTGCACCCGGTGTCTTCCGCCATCTTTATGCGAGACGCGATATAACGATCGGAGCTCGGGGTAATTAATATCGACTTCCGGAAGGATATGCTTTCTCGCTTCAGTTGCCGCCGGTGCGAATCTACGCGACCTAAGAGTCCCCTGTGACAAGTTTCTAGGATCGGTACTGCTTCCGTAGAGGAAGCTACAGGGCGAGCACGGCTTAATGAATTATTTCTTCTGTTCTACCTAATAGCACGCATGTCAGTGAATTGTTTCAGAATTTTTGGTTGCAAAGACGATTTTTAAAAAATACGGAAGCATAACATTGAGCTCTCTTTGGGAACCCTGATGGTTTCATGAATTATGTTCTGTTTCTTCCGTTCTGCTCAACAAAAAGTTCTAAAAAAATTTTAAAACATTCTACCTAGTAGCATAGACGACAGAGAATTATTTCAGAATTTTTGGTTGCAAAGCCGATTTTTAAAAAATCGAATGGTCCAACCAAAATTTAATTTGGTTTGGGGCGTTGATATTAATGAACGCTTCGATACTACGCGTCCAAATTAATTTATGGCTGTTAAAAATAGTTAATCAGCAAAGATTAGCTGATAACGTGAAAGGGATCCGGGTCTCGGGTAGCAAGAAAATGAAACGGAACGGCCCCGAGATGGAAAGGAAATACAGGATTGCGTAAGCGGTGTATCGTAACGCGTTTCGCACGCAGCTATCGATGGGCAAGCACGAAAATCTAGCTGGTTCGAAAGTACAGCGACGACTCGCGTTGGACATCGTAAAATCACCGGACCAAGACCGAACTAACTAGCCGTTCGCTTTCTCTCGCGCGCACGCGTGCGTGTTTGCGTGTTACGTCCACAAATAAAATAAACCGCGAGCATTTCGACTTTCTCGGTCGGAACCGAAAAAATCCTCGCCGAATGAACCGCGACGTTATTGTTGCGCGGCGAATGCTAATTGAAGGGGGGGGGGAAAGAATAAATACCGTTATTTCTAACGTAAATTTCGTTTGCCATTCAACGAGACCCGGGAAGACGAGGAGAGCAGCCTCTTTCGTTATCAACGACACAACTTTGTTCGGCCCATCAAGTCAAAATTCGCTTTGTTCGCGTCGTTTAAATTCTGTTTGAGCTCTTCGCCGTATTGTTAGTAAGATTTGCGCTGGGAGACTCCGTTTGGATCTCGTTCGTCGCATTGTCCCGGTCGCGGAACAATTGCGCGTTACGACTGCGAGCGCGGTAATAAGCTATTATGATCGTTGCCGCGCGCGCGCGCGCGCCAATCTTCCAAATTCTTGCGGGATTACGCGATTTTGTAATAACAACGGGGAAAACGTGCCCCGGCCTTGCTCCAGGGGGAAAAGAAAGTATATCATAGAACCGATTAAGGCGCTTCAATTGGAACACCTTTGCGCGGACGTTATATCACGAATTAGTGCCCGGATTATGAAATTCCGAGGTGAGCACGCAGAGCGAAGAATACGTAATGGGCTGCAGGGTTTGTGCATTAATGACGGAAATGAACGGGTGCGGTTTCAAACGCTAGACGAATGTTCGAGTACAATTTTCAAATATAATTTTCAAATGAATTCAGGAAGTTCACCCCAAAACTTAGCCCCCGTTCGCTCCGACCAGAGAAAAAAATGAACTCGGCAAAGAGAACGGAGCACGTTCGAAAAATTTGTAGAACTCCTTTGTAAACTGGTAACTCATAATTCATTCCCGTAACACGGTGGATCCCATTACTCATGCGCTTTCGTTGAACACGAAAGCTACGGTGGATCTTGTTTAATTTATGATTGCGAGCACTACGTAAATTGCCGAAAAAATATACACACGTTACGAACAGCGACGTGGATATAAAAAGAGATTAATTAGAATATTTCTGCTGGTGGAACGTGTAAAATGCGAAGGGAAGAACGAAACAATGGTGGGAAATGTAGAATGTTCGATCGATTCGAGTGGAGGGGGCGTTCCATTTTTGCTAGGTGGGCTATGGCCCCCATTAGGCGAGTCTCTCCTGACGTTCCCGATCTGTGCCGGCCGGTGTATCCTTTTGCGAGTCAATTCACCGGGGTGGAAACAAGCTGCACAAATATAAGGCGGGTTTTCGATTTCTAAGAGTGCACGCAGGCCGATGGCGATCATTAGCACAAAGCTCGCCGCGCGGAGAGCAGCTAGCAACCGGTGCAGACTTGCAAATTGCACGAACGGAAGCCAATTATGAGGCTCCGAGGCCTTTGACAGTTTATAATGCAATTAGAAAATACCTTCTCCCTCTCTCTCTCTCACTCACTCCTCCCTCTCTTTCCCTCTCCCTTGACGACACAATATCTTCCGCGGGGGCGGTTGCTGCCTTTTCTTCGGATCCCGCCCGCCGTTTTACCGGAGGAAAAACAAATGTCTGCTTTCACCGGTCCTCGAAGACTTCCTTTCGGGCCGCGCACACAAAGCTTTCGCCTTCCATTCTTGCCGACCCTGCTTATTGTTTGCGATACTCTCCACCGTTCTTACGAATAAGTAATACTCTTTTTGCCGATTTCTCCGCGGCGCGCCATGTTCGCCCAGTCGGCGTTTCGACCTTCGAGAACCTAATACATCCCGTTCTGGATCACTCGCAGATCAAAGAGATCAACAGGGTGAAACGTATGGATCTTGCAGATCAAAGAGATCACCGGGATAAAGCGTATTAAAAATCGCGTGTATGATGAAACACAATACAGTATTTTATCGATAAAAGTCCGCAACACGTTCTTCGAGTTTTGCCGAACGTAGAGAGTGACAGCCGAGCGCGAGAGGCCTTGGTCGCCGAGAAGTGTAAACGTAACTAATCCGGTGACAAACTTCTTTATTTTTTCATGGAACTTCCACCAACACATTCGTGGCATTTTTCTAATGCGAAATGATACCAAAGACGATACAATTCCAACTGTATTTAGTGGTCTCTCTCTTTCAACGTCCACGATCTTCATAAAGATGTTGAGAAGGATGGTCTGCTTAAATATTTATAATAATAATAATAATTTACTTTATTTCAGCGTTACAGCTAAAAAATGTGACTTGGTTTACAATAACCTATCTGTACAAAGCTATCTTATACCTTCTCTCGTTCATTTCTATCTCTCACACATTCATTCCTACCCTGTCCAACTCTTTTGGTATCCTAATTATCACTAACCCACTTAATTCCATACTCATTGCTTCCCTCCCCATTCCCTAACTTTTGCATTTTTGGTTTGGTATCCTCTTTGGTTTATTTATGCTCTCTTTTCTCTTCTTTTTTTCTCAACCACTCGTCAATCTTTTTTCCCGCTCACTACATCCTCGAGCCTGATCAATCCACCCATTGTCCTGCCATCCCTTATCAAATGCTCTAGGTTTCCATACTTGTCCCCACATAGGTCGCATCCTTTTGCCTCTTCCTCCAGCCAGTATCTGTTCCAATTCTCTGCATTTCCGCATCTTACCCGTGCTATGAGCTTATGACTGTCCCTTCTATCTTCCTTGCTCGGATACTCTGGTAACATTCGTATTCTTATGTGCTTGTATCTTTCATTGCATTTGGAGTGCTGCTTAAATATTTATAACGTTCGAATTGGATATCGTGGAGAACGTTTTCGGAGCCGCCACTCGACTCGTCCAAGAAGGGCGAAAACTCTGTCAACATCCACGACGTTCCGAAGGGTGTTCGCAACATGTCCACAACATGTCGGCAAAGCGTTCGCAGATTTCTTCCACGGAAAGTTCCCTATAATTCGGAGACCGGGCCGATAACCGCGCCGCAGCGCAAAGCCCTTAGGAACCGACCGCGAAAGCAAGGAAAGACAATTCCCGTCTGGTCCTAACTCGAGCATGACGGGTAAGAACAGCTAGTTAGCAATGTTGCAGTTTGTTACCGGAGGATGTTCGCCAGTCCGCAGAGCCGCGGCGGGTTTCCCGCAATACGGAATAACAGAAGCCGAGCCCTCTCTCCCAGGTTCGGCCCGCTTCGAAACTCGATAGGCAAGTGACCATGGGGAATCGACGAAGTTAGTTCGCGGGATAAGCATACTGTACACACACACACACAAACAGCCATGCAGAAATTTTGCAAGTATAAGTCTGCACTCGTCTTCGTCGATGCATCCCCGCTGCGGAGACTGCAACGCCGTACACGCATCGATTATTAATTCGCGAGTAGATTGCGCCTTCTGTCTAGCCGTCCCCTTTCTACACGATCCTCCATCTTTGCTAACACTGGCGAACATGATTCTTGCAAATGGTAAAGATTGGAATAAAATGAAGTGTCACGTTCTAATTGCTTTAATGGAATGCTATTCTTTCATATATCGTATAAAATTACGTTCAAGGTCACCCAAGGTCATTTGTAACAAAAATGCTGACCAGTGCTATCACTGCCTGTCTGCCTCGTTGTCCTCGAGGAGAGGAATGTCAGCTACCGCCACGTTTGATTGTTTAATCCAGAAATTCTCCGAATTTTAAGTGAAAATTTTAGTGAAAAACAGAGATTCTTGAAGAGTATCAATATCATGTATCGGCTAAAAAAAGAAAAGCTTGCTGTATTTCTCCTTTATCGGGTCCGGAGTGCTCTCGAACTCTTCCGACGCAGCTCTTGCGCACCGAATGCAACGGTTCCAGCTCTCTCCTTTCCAGGCTCGAAATCCCCAGCCGGGTATTACGGTAAGCACATTAGTTGTCGCCTCTCTGTTGTGACTAGGCGAACTTCGTTCCTCCTACCGACCGGTTATGGCTGACGTGCTGCGAAGATAAAGGCCGCGTCGATGCGCAACCTGCGAGCGGTGAAAAGCCGAATTAGATCGGAGCTGAACGAAGGAGAGAGGGATAGAAACAGAGAGAGAGAGAGAGAGAGAGAGAGAGAGAGAGAGAGAGAGAGAGAGCAGACTAGCGTGATCTCTCGCGAAATGCTCGCGATTTTCTGAGACCTTCCTGAATGAAGCCGTTCTCCTCGTGCTACTTATTTCCTGGAGGACCTCGAGTGCAACGTGTAATTGTCGCTGTTGCGCTTGTTGCTCCGATGAAGCGCTCGCCGAATGCAACTGAATATTAGGCGGAGGACGAATTGGAGTCGTGTAGACGACGTGTGTGGTAATGATGATTACCATCTGTCGGAAGTAATTAAAGTTTAGGATCGATTTACATTTCAGAGCATATCCAGAAAATTTGTGGTCGGGTTTTCATGATTTTGCCATATGATCTGGAATTTCCTTCTAAACCTAATCACTCCCATCTCAAAGCATAGTCTTTCAGCTTTAATTTGAGCCCTCGAGCGTCACAAAACTCCTCCTCGAACACATTCTAAAATTGTTACAAAAAATCATCGCTATCCTAGTTCGGATAGAAAAGGTCCCACGAAATCGTGGATTAATCGAGTAAACGCATTCCAAACTGTACCGTGTTTGGGCTCATTCTATTCGCGAAAGTGTCGCGGATATGCCAGTAGAAGTCTCATGAAAAAACCAAACACGCGGACGTCGGTGCCGGGGTCGATATCGACCCACGATGTAAAAATCGACATTCCGACCCAAGTTCCCGTAACCAAGCTCGGTTTGTTATCACGGTTTCCTCGCAGGGGAAATCAGCCAGTCCCTCGGCGAAACAGGAGTAGTAACGCCGTTACTCGTTCGTCGCATTTCGACGCATTACCATGTAAAACTCCGGTCGACTGTCGAGCAAACTCGGAACGAGCGAGGGGCTACGGCGAGAATACTTTCGTTATTTGTAACTGGATATCCCGCCGCGTATCTCGCGAGAGGAGAGACAGACAGACACAGAGAGAGAGAGAGAGAGAGAGAGAGAGAGAGAGAGAGAGAGAGAAGCGTTCGCGAACTTCAACTTCCGGCGCACGCTTCTCCGGGATGGCATGAACTGGTCGCAAAGATCGTAACGAGAGAGGACAGGCCGTCGCCGCGTTTGTAATTTCAAAGCCCGAAGACAGCACACATACACACACACACTCACACCTAACCCTATACTGTCCCCGTGCCACGAGGAGAGCTAGGCGAAACTGCTCGCTCGCGTGTAAGAAGTTTCCCGTGAAATGTTGCCAGCTACCGATACACGGCTAACTGTGTTCGCGGAGCATGCACGCGACGAGACTCTCATTTCTTCCCTGGGCGGCACCCGCTGCAACGGGTGTTGAGTCGAGCGAATGCAACTTGATTATCAAAGACACCGAAACGGAACACCGAACGCAAACACGCCCCCGCACTTCCTCCAGGAGTACCCGACACGTTGCTCGACGCGTTATCGGTCCTACAACCGCGTGATCGCCTTGACAATTTCATGCGGTTTTACACCTGGTGCGCCGATCTCTCCCTTTACACGGTTAAAATGATCCTCAGGCAGTTTCAAACGACTTTTTCCTTTGCGAAAATCCTCTCCGCCGCTTCGTTCAGGAGTTATCAACGAAAAACGCGGACCGCTCGGGGCGTGGCTATAGCGGACCTTCTTCGCCCCAGCCAATGACGACGCAGCGCTCAGTGGGGCCCGTCGCGGAGGCGGAGCTTGCGATTCGTCAGCGTTTTTCTTTGATAACTCCGTAACGAAGCCTCGAAGAAGATTTTCACAAAGGGAAAAGTTACTTCAAATGACCTGAGGAATCGTCTCCTTGAAATACAACATTTTTGGAACATTTTTGAAGAATGAATCTACAAAACAAAGGGATGGGTGTACAGCATTGTTTATTATAATAGGTACTCGTGACATTTCCGCTGGTCGGGATGAAATAAAAAGCCTGGCACTCGTCCAGTGGCTTCGGGAATGCTTGCGTTTCATAAATATTCAAATATAACATCAAGCACGCGCGCGCTCGGGCTGCAATTTACGAAAGGATAAGATATATTTGATTTAATATCAATTTACGAAAAAGGATGAAATTGCGTATCGAATAATATTGTCGCTGGGACAAATTCGCGCGACCATAAATATTTTCAAACGGAGGGGCAGCACACACACACACACACAGATACACGCCGAACCGAACCGCTGGCACTTGCAACGTGTTTCAATGAAACGGAGGGTAGGAGGCAAACGCACAAAGTGCAGTTATCGCAAGATTTTAATACCCAATTATCAAAGCGTTTCATCGCTAATTTTATATTTCCTCTGTTTCCCAGCCGGGGCCAATAAGATCGGCCGCATAGGATCGATTTAAATTTGCGGAATACCTCGACCGAATAGTTGAAATTATTCGACCAAATGAACGAGTCGGCTGAAAATTCAAATAATAGCGGAGCGTCCGCGAGTGCCGACCATCCGGATCCTACGAATAGTTCACTTTTCTAAACGAGACCTGCAGCCAGCGTGGATAAAATCGGGTCCACGTCGAATCATCATAATTCCTGTTTAACGAAATCATCTCCACACCCCTTGGAATTTACACAGCAGTTCTCACGAATATTTTTCGTATTTTACGGTTGATCGCACGTTGCTGTTATTTCTGCGGTTGAACATTGTACAAGCTGGATAGGTTACTGGAATTTTCCTGGTTGCCTGCCAAATCGGGGGAAAAGAAACGTGAGAATCGATTTTCACCGAGGAGGCCTGTCAACGTAATTTATAGTCGAAATCGACGGATCGGCTGGACGAAAGTGAAAGCGGCGGCTCAATTAACGACAGTTAAAATCACGGCGAAGAAAGCTTGACCAGAGTACCGTCTATCGATCGAGCATCGTGAAACTGTGAACGCAATGCGGTTGGCTGCGATCAATTAAACCTCAAACTGATACGGTTCTACGGGGTGTCTGAATATGAACTGAATGCTATACGTTCCAGTACAGAGTTACCCCCACTCTGCCAGCAGCAGAGCAGTCACGCGACGTAGAGTGTGGCCACGAGATTTAATCCGCCGTCGTAATTCGTTATTTATTTGATCACAAAAAAATTGAGAATAATTCTGTAAAAATTCTGCGGGGCATGGCGAAGCGTAGAAACGGCGACCTGATCCTTTTAAGCAGCCTCTACATACCGCCCATCGCGGATCGCGGGTTTCCCATCGAGCCTAGTGGCACGCGAACGATTATTGGCCACGAGATCTCGACGGGAGGCTCCATTGGAGTGCCTGTTTAATCGGTATCCACATGATCTGATTTGGTCCGGTTAATTGACCAATTACCGATATACGAAAATATATGTAGACGACGGGGGGAGGTGGTGGGAGGGTCGGCGGCTGTCCCGGGCCGTGGAATGCGAATAATTTCGCGAGTGTTCCGCTCTCGGCCGGAGGGTAAAACTCGCTGGGCGTTAGAACCCGACAAAGAGAGTTGGTTGCGATTTGCAAAAATATATACGTCGATTAACGTTGGAGCAACGGAGAGCATAATGTCTGGAACCCTGAAGTAGAGGGTGCAGAACACACATGCGCAACGCGGACACCGGGAGGCGCACACTGTTAAGCAACCGAGAGAGTCCGGTGCTATGTTGTATTAATTTTCGTTTGCCGGCCTTTCGTTGCTTAATCGGGACTGTATTGTACGGCAGCACAATCGAGTGGAATCAATCGATCGAGCGAAATTCCGTATTCCCCTCGAGAATAGTGCACGCTCAAAGAATGGCTACCTACCCACCGACGCCGACTGCTGACCAATTACAAGTGCACGAAACCTACCGGTCTGCGAATCCGTACGCCGGCCATTAACGAACCCCCGTGTCTCGAGCTGTCGCGAATTCTCGTCACCTCGGGCTTCTTTCCGCGGAACCATTGAAACCCGGACCCCGCGACAATTCCAGTTTCGTGTCCGGGTTTCAGCAAAGGATTGCAGAATAATTCAATAAATCATTACTGTTCGATTTCGTAAGGACCAAGGCTTACGACGAGGTTTGGGACACGGTTTTTGAATTAAGAATTGTGTGTACCCACTCTTCCCCTTCCACGACGCTGTTCCCTCACGCTTCCGCCAGATCACGTGACGCGTTCCCTAACCCGGTATTGACAGAGAGGGGGTAACCCTTTCACCTGCCCACATGAAAACCTTTTAACCTAACCTAATACAGTAAAAGCTCCTTCGTTGTCCAAAGGCCGGGGGTTTGAGCGGACAACGACCGTGCCCGGACACTATTCTTGATTTATGACTGCGTCTTCAGTGAAACGGCTAGTTAAATGACAAAGAAAAGCATTCGCGGTCAAAAGCAGTCAACTGTCTGGCTTTAGGAAACTCCTTACATGGGCAGGGTTACCATATTTTTGTCTCGCCAGGCCCCTTACCCTTCCGCCTCTCGCCCAGCTACGCAGCATAGCTCGTCTTTGCACTCTTCCCACTAGTGTCGCCACTGTCGCCAGCGTTAGTGGGAAGAGTGCAAAGACGAGCTACGCTGCGCAGCTGGGCGAGAGGCGGAAGGGTAAGGGACCTGGCGAGAGAAAAAATATGGTAACCCTGGTCCTGGGACACATCTGGCGTATAGATCCACGCAGACATAATCCTCTCGTTGACACGGTAGGCACTGGACAACGATCGTGCCCACGATTCAGGACAACGAAGGAACGATTACTGTACAGAGATTTACGATTGCGACGCGATTCGTCCAGTACTGAAGGAGAGGGGGTATTCCCCTCAATCCGAGCGAATTCCCCCGATCCGGAGACACTGGTTCCAGGGAAGAATTGGCAAAATTTAGTGAAGCAGTATGTCGTTGGTTTTGAGTTGTAGGAGGACGTTTCAGGGCAGAAGGGGGGACCTCCGACCCGGATCCGTCGGTCTCCCCGTCGCACAGAACCGTCGCGACCCCACGAGACCCAAATACGACGATACCTCGCAACCCGGCCGGCGGAACGAGTGTCGTTACGCGGCTCGTTTTCCGGCTTTAATTAAATGACGTGCAAAACGTGCGGTACAGAGTCGCTTTTCTGGGCTTCCGGAGCAGCGGCGCGGCCGTACTGAGACGGGTCAACCGTAAACCAGAAATGCGTATTACCAGCCACCCTCGTATTAATATACTATGGTCGTTCCCCTTCTGCCGCCACTCGCACACACATGTGTTCCTCTGTCTCTCTTACCCCCGAGGGGAAAAATCGCAAAATTTTCAAACAGGATTCATCTTCGTCCGGCGCGCTTCAATTTTCTTTTGTGCGCTTCCGCCATTTCGCTTTGCATACCGGATGAAGGACACTCGCACGATATCCGAGTTTAGTTTTTCACGCTCATTATCTACGTTAGGAATATTACAATTTTTGTTCTTCGCCTGTAAGGAACATTTTAATTTTTGTCCTCATTGAATGTACCAATTGATACGAGATTAAACGAGTTTGTTCGCTTTGCAGGCGAATCGATAGGAACCGATCGCAAAGTGGGTTATAGGGTACCGGCAGATCGGCCGAAAATTTTCATTTGACAAATCGGTGCACGGCGGTAATTGTCCGAAGGAAATACAGTTGCGGCCGGGTAATAAAGTAACGGCGATTAATGGAAAGAGTGGTTGAAACCGGTCCAACAGAATGGAACGTATAAGCTGTTTTTAAACTGCGGAATTTATGTGCGCGCGTGAATCCGCGCAGCTTATAACAAATAAAACGCACTTTCAATTCCCCCCTTTCAGTGAATTCATATTTTTCTTATTTTAATCCGTACATAAAATCCTCGATCAAAGCAGTCGCTGAAAATCCTTCGAAATTAACGCAAATCACTCACGGTACGTTTACAGTCAGACAATGTTACAAGCTTTCACGCTAATTAACTTTTTGCTCCACATTCCACCATAATTAACACGCATATCAAGCATCGAAATAAATGATTTCAACGCGATCCTTAAGTAAACGACAATTTCGCGAATGAAATATTTCATATTGGAAAAATGTGGGAACAAGTTGAGAGATCGCGAGCGATGACAGAGTGTCGAGTGGATTTCTAAAACGATCATCGTTAAAACCTGATTTTCTCTGATCGCGTTACCTCGTGCCCATTCTCGCCTTTTTCGATACCGAATCGGGAATTTTAAATGGTGGGTGGGGCTTTTATAATGCGTAATTATAACGCGTATTCTCTCATCTTGATGGCGGTGC
Source organism: Lasioglossum malachurum (assembly GCA_028455605.1). Classification (NCBI taxonomy): domain Eukaryota; kingdom Metazoa; phylum Arthropoda; class Insecta; order Hymenoptera; family Halictidae; genus Lasioglossum; species Lasioglossum malachurum. The sequence continues at coordinate 14,331,383 of CM052312.1, read as the reverse complement.
GTGCTAGCGTGGCCGAAGGAAATGCGAACACGCGCGAGCAGTGTGCGCACACGTAACGAAGGTAATTAGATGCACGCGATGCGAAAGCGAAAGGGTCATTACACATCCGCGGGAAAATAGAATTCGCAATACCACCCTTCGCAACCTCTATCTAAACGTCATACATGTGCTTCCGGTCATGTATCGTCGTTATCGAACTCTACGATATGCTGGATACGGTTTTCTTCTCGGTCGTTGTTGTAGGACGTGAAAAGACGAGTCCAACGAGTACCATGACCGTACCATTACGATCGTCCAATCTCGAGAAATTCGTGTCTGAAATTTAAGCTCCGGCTTAGGTCTAGCTTAGGAGCCTACGTTTCAGACACGAATATCTCGAGATCGAACGATCGCAACGGTATCGTCATGGTACTCGTTGGACTCGTCTCTTCACGCTCTACGAGAATACTATAGAAAATATACAGGGTGTCGTATAAAAAAGTACCAACGACCCGAGGCACCCTGTAGGATACAACTGAATTAAGACTCCATTGATTTGACTGATCAAGAAGAATGTCGAATAAAAATTCTCTCGGCAAAATGAAGTCCGATTTCTTCACCGGGCAGAGAAGAGTTTCTAGAAAGTTGACGTCCGAACGAGCATCGGCGACATTCAACGAAAGCAACAATTACCGTTGATCAAACGGGAGGGAGGGGATACCTTTGACTCCCCGCAGATTGATTACTGTCTGCATCTCTTTCGTTTCCACGGTGTGTCCCGTGTGCGCCGGGCGGCGCGGCAAATTGCAACTGGATTTCTGTGTTGCGCAACATATTGTAGCCCGGGCCGGGCACGAAAACTCGGCGTGTCCGGCCAGAATGTCGTGCGCCGATTCATCGGTATCTCGATACGGAATATTAATTGGCGGCTATTGGTCTCCCGGATTACGTTATTTCGAACGCACGTGACTTGGAAGCGTGACGGACGGGCGAGAGGAGTCGTCGCCGCGTTGCGAGACAACTAGACACGGAGTAGACACACGCGAACCGAATTTCTGAACCAGTGTATCCTTGCCTCGAGACGGACTGGTGTCCCTTCGAAAACCAATCAAAGTTCCCGCAAATAAGAATCGTTCGTTTCCAACTGAAGTTAGGATGTTCGTACAGTTTTATTTCGCCAGGATGGTCCGTAAGTAATGGTTACGGTCAAAGAGAAGCATTAGTCGTCGAGATACAACAACGGAATAAAAATTTATTTGATCGGTGCGCGCCGATGGCGACGGAAAACAATCGTTACAATCGTAATTCATATCTCGCCGGCACAAAGGGGAGCAACTGTCCGGGACAATTGATATCAAGCCCGTCGCACAGGTAACGCCGATATTCAGAGTCGCGCGAGAGCAAAATTACTGCGACCCGCGGTTTTATTTATTGTACGACTGGCGAGACGAAGGACCGAATCGGGAAAAGCGATATGCGGCCGTCGCCGCCTACCGAAATGAACCCGTTCTCCCATTTCCTGGGACGGAAACCAGCACCTCTTAAATTGCCGGACGCCTTCGTTACAAATATTATCTGAAATTCCGAAATGAAAATGTCCCAACTGTAAGAGGCAGGAATTCTGTAGAGTATTCCGAATAAAACAGCATATTCTCGCGCTTTCGTCGCCGATAACAAACTCCCTCGTAACGGAACAAAGTATCACCGTGCTCGTATAAATTTAAAGCATTAATAAAAATTTAAGCGCTGTTTCGCACGTACGCTTTTATTCCAGTTGTTTTGATTGGCCGAATAACTTTTACGTATTCAACGCGACGCGACCACCGCCGCAGTCGTAAACGAGATGAACGCTTTTGATAACTGCGCTTTTAGATCGTTTCGGTATTACACTCTCTGAGTTACATCGTTACCTAGTTAGTTAAAATTTTTTAACGTGATTGCAAGATCGATATTTTTTTTCAACAGACAGCTACTGCTTTTTCTCGGTCGTTGTTGTAGGACGTGAAAAGACGAGTCCAACGAGTCCCATGACCATACCATTACAGTCGTTTAATCTCGAGATATTCGTGTCTGAAATTTAAGCTCCGACTTAGGTCTAGCTTAGGAGCCTACGCTTCAGACATGAATATCTCGAGATCGAATGATCGTAATGGTATCGTCATGGTACTCGTTGGACTCGTCTCTTCACGCTCTACGAGAATACTATAGAAAATATACAGGGTGTCGCATAAAAAAGTACCAAGGACCCGAGACATCCTGTATAATCTAACTAAACGAAGACGATAGGGGGTAGCTAGACTCATTAACGGCACCAGAGAGGTACAGCGATCCACCTACCACTGAATTAACTTACTTTACTCTCTAACCTCTCCAACTTTTCCTACCTATAATATCAAAAGTCAATCTCGTGAATTTTGCATCGACCGAAAATTCTGGAAATTTCAACGATCCTTTAGAACCTCGGTACATCAGTATCGGTGATTAATAATCCATCGGCGGTTCAAACAGTCAACCAACGAGGTGATTCGTTCTGGAAAATGGTAGGTGAATTATTAAAGACGCGGCACCGGGAGATCAAACGTCCGAGTCGGAGGAGGCAAATTCAGAATCAAAGAAATTACCCGTGACGAGCCGGTGGGGGAGCGGTCGGATGTTTTGCGGAAAAATAGGGGAAATGGGCTTGATGTGGCGAGCGGTGGGTCTAAACGTCGCCTTGACTCTCGGAATCGAATTCACGCGCACAAGGGAAGAGATACACACAGGGTTGGTACCGGAGAGGTCCAGTTAGCCCCGAAGGATCGTGTACATCTTTATGCAGATGTACAGAGAGACATCGTAGGAGAGGCGTCGGGGAACCCCAGGTGCTTTGTAAATTTTCAGGGCGAGCGCCTGCCTCTTAGGGGCCGTGGCACACGCGCTTTGCGGATTTTTCAATCACGTCCCCGTACTGACAGGATTAATAAAGCGGCACAGCGCGCGCGAGCGCTACGCGAAGAGTTTCCAGACTCATTTCATGCAGAATCGAATTGGATTTCCAGGTCGGGGACGGTGTGTACATCTCTCTCTCTATCTCTGTGTATATATATATATATATATAGTAGGTCTATATATATAGTAGATCTATGTAGCTGTCTATGTGTGAAGAACAGAGATACAGCGCGCGAGCACCGAGAGAGTTCCAGAGTCCCTTTGATGTGCCACGCTCGGATACCGTCGAGGCTTTCTCTCGGTGATGCCGGGCTCTCCGCACTTTGTTACATCGCCACTAAATAATCGGTTTATAAAAATTCATGGCGCGCGGGGCTGGCGTCGATACGCGGCTCGCTCCACGGGCTTAGTTTATAGCCGCGGCCCGCGTTTCGAGCCAGCACCAATCCGAAAGAAAGACACCGACATTCGCGGGACTTGCAGGAACTCCGATTTGTATCGAACAAATACATAAACGCGACGTGCATACTCTTCGTGCCTCGACAGAAGACCGGAAGTGTCAGGGGAATGACCCAATCTGACAGGAGACTTCCTGTGAGAGAGTACGTGGGTCCATAGCAAGTTAGGTGGTCGGACGTCCGGAAAAATGATTAAACAATGACCGCGAGTGCTGCTGCGGGTTAGGACTTGCTGGATGAATGCGACTAACTAAGAGTTAATCGATTCAATTGTTTAGGAGCCTCGATCGAGCAGCGTTGGCTCTGTTCGAAGAAACGCAAACGGCGAAGTATCGCGCAGCGTCGCATAATTAGCGGATCGATCGGGCTCGATGGCGGCGGACCGGTGTAACACGGGGAAGATTGAGCCGCCGTCCTGTACGATCCCGGAGAGCGAGAATAACGGGGGAGGAAGGTAGTCGGTAGGGTTGAGGATTGAAGAGCCGGAGGGTGGAGGATTGGTACGTTTTTAGTGGTCGCAGCACTCGAACGTGCCAGAGCGAATATATCCTGCACGAGTGCACGCGCACACGCGCTCCTCTGTGCGCGTACGCGGATGTATGTACGTGTGCAGATACGTATGTACACGAACACGTCCGCGCGTAGCCGGGAGCCTTTATTCTTGCTATCACGGGGTGCACGTGCAAAAGCGGTGGGACGGCTCTCCGAATATTTTCCTTCTAATTTAATTTGAACCGGGCGGGAGAGTGCAGCGCGTACGCATTACTTCGCGCGTATTCGTCGCGCGGGAGTGAGGGAATCGGGATCGAGATCGGGACGCGAGAAGGAAGAGGCGACATAACGACGCTGCGCGCCGCTGATTTTTTGAAAGGCCGATTAGGAAACGTTGCTCGTGCGGCTATAAGGAACTGGTATTTACCCCCTCGCGTCTGATTTTTATCATCTCCCCCGGGCGAACCGGGAACGTCGTCGTAATACGACCGACGTTCACCGACGTTGATTGCCGGCACCCTCGGGTCTCGCTGTCGGCGCGCGCGACACTCGAAAACACTTGAATCCGGAGGAATCTCCGCGGTAGATACATTTATCGAATGACCGATCTCGAGCGACCCCGCCGTCACGGGATTTTACAGTCCGACTACGCGACGGTATCACGGTTTTCTCGGCGGTGTCACCGTGACGGGGGAAAATTGAATTCTGACAGGAATTGCGATATCGTTGAATTTTTATACCGTATTTATCCTTGCATCCGTATTTTTTTAACGGAACCCCCTATATTTGACTCGGTATTCTTGGACAGCGTCGAAAGACGAATCCAACGAGTACCATGAACGTACCATTACGATCATTCAGTCTCAAGTTATTTAACCTTTGTCAAGGACATTGGTATTTTTTTAAACGAAAGCCTCTATATTTGACTCGGTATTCTTGGACAGCGTCGAAAGACGAATCCAACGAGTACCATGAACGTACCATTACGATCATTCAGTCTCAAGTTATTTAACCTTTGTCAAGGACATTGGTATTTTTTTAAACGAAAGCCTCTATATTTGATTCGGTATTCTTGGACAGCTTCGAAAGACGAATCCAACGAGTACCATCAACGTACCATTACGATCGCTCAATCTCAAGATACGGGTTAGGTCTAGCTCAGTTGTCTAACCTTTCAAACACGGATATCTCGAGATTGGATGACCGTAACCGTACGATCATTATACTCGTTGAAATCGTCTCTTCGCACTCCACAACAATGTCCAACAAAAACTACAAGTTGTCGTTCGAAAAACAATTATTAACTATGTACACCGTGCAGCTTAATTATATTTAAATACGTTTGGTGTTTTGTTACAGTGCTGTCTCTGAGAACGGGCGCAGAATCCTCGTCGAACTCGAGCTCGACGCCGCCAGCGGAGGAAGAGGATGAAGAATCCGTGGCGCAGATAACGTTGGCGGAGTTCAAGGAGAGATACAGAAGATTGATACCCTACATGACGTTCTACGTCGCCAGCAACTACGTGAACGGGCAAACTCCGTTACCGCAAACCTCAGCGAAGGAGTATCAAAGCAACGCCTCGCCGAGAAAAGAGCCGGAGCCCTTCGCCAGGCTGGCCGCCGTCAGAAAAGCGAACGTTCGCCTAAACGAGCAGAGTCACGACAGAAAGTTCGTTCCATCTCTACAGTACGACCCCCGCCAGCTAGGAAACGACAACGAGTACTTCGCACCTGTTAGATACACCGCTAAAATTAGTCAGGACGATTACCCGGCTCAGTATCAAACGTATCAACGCCAAAAATCAGCGTACCCAGACGCGACACCTGTCCCGAGCCAGTTCGCACGCAAGGATCACAGATATTTCACGAACGTGAGACCATCAAGACCATACGCGACGAATGGCAGAGATCCCTCACCGAGAAAACAGTTGGCCAAGCCTAGTTCGGCGGTAGCTAACGTTCGGGACGAGTACGCGTTGAATTACAACGTCAGACCAGTCGCGAATGGAGTTCATTATCCGGGGAAGGAGTTCCAAGGTGTTCAGGAGAAGCAACCGGGTCCCCAATTAATCCGGAATCCGAATGTGAATCTGGATCAGATAGTGGAGAGTTTGCACCTGAGCGAACGTCTCCCGGAAATACTAAGTAGAGATAACATCGACAACAGCTTGAGGACTCTGGCGGAGATCCTCAACATCCTCCACAATAAGAAGAAAGAAGAGTTCCCACAGTTTCAGCAGGGACCATTGATCCCATTGATCAAACCACCGTCGAGGTTGAAGGTTTCAAACGCGAAGCGTCCGCTGACGAGGCCTAAAGTTATCACGGAAACGAGATTCCAAGCGACGCCTAATCCACTGTACTTAACCGATGATCCAGAGCGTTACAAAGTAATGTCGTACGAGGAGGAGATAGGTCCTCCGCCGCCTCAGTCGGCTTACTTCGAGGACGGTTTAAATAACCAGAAGCCGGAGCCGGACTTCATGAGGGACCAGCTAAACAAGCCGGAGCCCGGCTACGTCGGGAACAGTCTGAATAATAAGCTGTTAGAGTACTACATCCCCGTGGTTCAGGACGCTCCGATCAAGAACAAAGAGGTGTTCCTACCGACGGTTAGGCCCCCGGTGAATCATCAGCTCCCCGGGGACGGACCTAACGAAAACTCGTACGAGATCACGGAAAATCTGAACGAGGACGTGCTGCAGCAGGATCAATACCCTCCTCCACCACCTCCTCCTCCTCCGAGCACGACGACTACCGACACTTCGGTTTACAGTTACACGGAGCCGAATAAAATCTCGACGCCGAAACTTAGCGTACCGCAGACGTCCGTGAAGTACGGCGCGACGCAGGGGAAAGCTCACGTTGATTACCCTGCGTATTCCAGCATACCTCTAACCAATTTCAGCTGCAAGGAACAACGGTACAAAGGGTTCTTCGGGGATCCCGAAACTGGATGCCAGGTACGCTATTTCTTTTTGTACGACACCCTGTATATTTTATTTTGTATTCTTGGAGAGCGTGGAAAGACGAATCCAATGAGTACCATGAACGTACCAATACGATCATTCAGTCTCGAGATATTTAGGTTTAAAGCAGGGATCCTAACCAACGCCTAACCCGAACTGTAACCCCGGTTACCAAGTGCGGTTACTGCAACCCGCTGTAACCCTAGAGGAACGGTTCCCAAGTAGCAACCAGTGCGGGTTACACATTTTAAACCGTACCCGGTTACAAGAAGTGGGTTACTACGTATCGAGGGCTTGAAATGCAGGATTATTGCAGGATTGAAATGCAGCTATAATGGAAAAGGAAAAACTTGTTCAAAATGTCGAAATCTATAACATATTTAAATTTCATCAAGAACGGAGAACGCGTAACCTTTTCGCAATAATTACCATCACAATATGATCTAAACTATCAATTTTAATCTGTGTGGCTCTATTGTCGTTTAAGATCAATTTCAAGCCAGAAAATACTCATTCAACCGACACTTGAATTTGTGGCACAGCATGTACAACATTTGCAAAATAAAATTAAATATAAACTAAAATTTTCAATCTGCTATATGTCGTGACTTTTTGATACCGTCAATTCGTATAATGAATTTCACGGGATTGTCAACACCCTATACATGTCCCGAACTTCACAAGAACTGACAGGTCAGGTGCAACAATGTATGGAAGTGGTGTATCACGGTAATAAATTGATTCTACTTTACAATTCAATAAATATGTATAATTATTAAAGTATTATATTATTATTGCATACTATTCCATGTTAATATTATTATAATTAAAGTAAACATTAAATTTATCTTAAATATCCGCTGCATCTAAGAATCAGTATCAGTAACCCGCTTTGTAAGAGCGGGTTAACCAGGTTAACCGTACACCGATGTCTTCAGTAACCCGGTTATGCGGGTTACTAGGGTTACAAGATCCGAACCCGGTTACGGTTACGGTTAGGATCCCTGGTTTAAAGTTGCGGTTAGGTTTGTTCTCGGATATCTCGAGACTGAATGGTCGGAAGGGTACAGTCATAGTACTCGTTGGCCAAGTCTCTTCACGCTCTACGAGGATATCGAAGAATTGTGAAAAAATGACTTTTATGGAATTTCAACTTCGTCTGTTTCGCAGGTATGGCACTACTGCGATCTGAACGGAGGGAAATCGTCGTTTCTGTGCCCGAACGGCACCGTATTCAGCCAGGTGGCCCTAACGTGCGACTGGTGGTTCAACGTGAAGTGCGAGACGACCACGCAATTATACGTGCTAAACGAACGACTCTACAAGTACATCTTGCCGGTAATGCCGAAGTTCCCCGAGGACTTTACCGGGCCGGAGGTGGACCGGTATTTGGAACTGAAATTCAAGGAAATGGAGGCGAAGCTGAAGGAGAAGTTGAAGAAGGAGAAGGAGGAGAAGGAGAAGCTCAAAGACAAACCGGAAGCGAAGAAAGAATCAGAGGAAGAAGAAGAATGACGAATACGTAGCTAGTAGTTAAATTATTCGAATTACTATCGATTTAATGCGCGCGTCGGACCGACCCTTGTTGCCATTGTTTGTTCTAGCAACAATTTGTAAATTGTATACTCCGCATAGTCGAGAGCGGATTCTGCGAAATTTTGAAAATGTGCAATATGTATATCGTAGGTTCCATGTGTGTGATTTATGTTTAGCGTACTTTTAAGAGGAATTTTGTTTATACGACAGATCTCTGTACTAATTAAAAATCAAACTGTCCTGTTTCACCAATGCATATCGATACAACTATCACGTCAAAACTAATCGTTCGAGCAAGCAAAAACGCCGAAACCAGTGTGGAATAACCGAATAATGTCAATAAGTATTTCCATTCCCTCTAGTCATATTCGTACTGCGTAATTATTTATAACAGGATACACTTCGCTATTTTATAGAAAATTTTTGTATTTGTACATGCATAGAGTGGCCAATGTTGGTCGAACTTTTCTACAAGGATGACACATGCTCCCGAGGATAATGTACGTGACAATAAATTCATCGAATACTTTTCGGGGAATGGCGTGTCACTACTAGAAATATTTAACGAAATGTAACACTTCAATTTTCTATCTGTACTTAGTAACTGTTAGACGTACCGAATAAACTTATTTATTTCTAATTTTATAGCTTGTACACGTTCGTTCTGTATACGTTAACGAAATAATAGACGGTTTTGTAATAAAGATCATGTTGACACTTACCTTTTGCGCCAGCTGGATCCTCTGCAGCTTTTGACCAACGAGGTTGTACAGTGCGCGGAACTCTTCAAGGAACATGTGATTCTGTAAGCAACAAGTAAGAACACCTTATAGTACACGTAAAATACATTTCTTCGGGCCACATTTAATATACAAACCTTCTTAGCTAGTGACACGTAATTGTGATGTTGATGCTTCCTTAACATACAATGAGAACATCCAGCTATCTTGCACTTTTCACAGAAATATCCTAAGGCTTCGTTGCAGCTTTCTGAACAGGTATTCTGCACGATGTAAGAGTCACCGTTGGCAGTGTTGGTCAACACAATTTTTGAGTGACTGTTCAAAGCTCGCCCGTGAATCTATCGACAAAGCCAAGCACAGTTTTACCTACCGAATAATCTTTATTAACACAAACAAATTCGTAAAGAACGCGCTGTATACCTTGTTATAGCAACTAAAGCAATAAAGAGCTTCGCACTGCGGACACTTTATGGAAGCGTGGATTCCACATTCTTGGCACAGTCCTGAAAGTAAATTCGTTGTTAAGTATTACAAGCTCTTTGTTCACACCTGCTTGTAATGCAAACTATGTATACCCTGTTGCTTCAATTTTGTGATGGACGATTTGGTGAACGAGATGTCAAGATCATCCGTGTCGAGCGGTCGATTATGAGAAGAGATCATCAGACCCAGCGTATACATGTGCAGAGGCAGCGGAGTTTTCTTACCGTCAATCTGCTGCAAAATTACATTGCACGAGGGGCACGGTTTACCCAGTGCCAGCTTCGAACACTTCTCGCATACTATGTGTCCACATTCCATTAGTAACGGAATTATCCCACGCAGCGGTAGGAAGTCTGAAACAAGTGGAAATAAAAATTTCTTGTGTATCATCTTAAATAACATTGCTAGTGTTGTGCGATGTAAAAATATTATCCTGAGAACCGTGAACGTGATTCTAACCTCTGCGCTATATAGATTCTCGTTTTCAATGAATTCAGTATTCACCAGTTTGCAATTATAGTTAAGATTTTTTGAGGCATCGACGAAAACTGTTGCAGAAATGTGCGAATAGAAATAGTAACTATCTACGAAGCTAACGGTCTGGACGTCTCTAATTGTTATAAATTAATATACTTGTTGCTAGCACGTGCGCTACATAAATATACAAAGGAACAATTAAGCCGGTACACGTGTGGCTTGAGAATTACCTTGTAGGAAAAATTGATGTTTGCAATGTGTACAATACACGTTCTTCAGTTTCGTCGTGGAGAAGCTGTAACTATTTGGTTGTTTACTATCGTTCCGTTTCACGAACATTGTAGTATTTACACGGGACTTATAGTATCTCGGACAAGCAATGTAATCGGAATGAATGCACTGTTTGGAAGTTTGAACTGTTAACTGTTTGAAGTTTACGTTTACATGCGGCACAGAACCGTGTAGAAACTCAATCGCCACGCATTTGAATTGTAGTGTCGGCGCCAGGACCGGCGCACGCGGTCTGTCTCCGCGCACTTTAATTTCCGATAATCGCAGTGAAATATTTGTTACACACGCGGAGAAATTAATTTTAATCCAGATATGAATATAAACGGCTATTAGAAATTTCTGTTGATTGAAAATGTAATTATATTCGCTTTCGATCAACGTGTAAACAGAGCGCCCTACTGAACCTCCTGTAGCACTGATCAGTGTCCTGTAGGCACTGCACGTCATGTGACTTGTAGAATGAAGTTTGAATCGGTGAAGACTTCACGTTGTTTGTGGGAATACAAACTGTGGAATTGAAAACAGGAATATGTGTATTGTTGAATTGTATTAATTATTATATTTGTCGCGCAGTTAGATCGCCGTTTGTTTGTACGATCAATTCTACTTGGTTAACCCCTTACCGTACCTTTTCTTTCACAGTTACAGTGATTAGAACGTCTTTATGCACAAAAATGTCGTAGAAGGGAAAAGAGAATGTATATTTTTTGTATGGCTACATTTAGTTTAATGCTTAAATATTGATTACAAACGAATCAAATTTTATTTCATCTAAAATGAAACGCGTAACATTCATATTTGTTAGACTTTGTGAATTAACAATTGAAGAGCGCGTAAGTAATTCACGTAGGACGCAAAATTTTTAGAAATTAATAGAAACAATTGTTTTATCTGGATAGTCTTGGTTTGATTAATTTAGGTAATTTTTTCAGGTTGTTGAGGAAGATTTTG
>CM052312.1:14268642-14319976 GCA_028455605.1 Lasioglossum malachurum | reverse complement strand
CCGGAAAAAATGTTATAACGTTTCTACAGAAGTTTGAATTTACAGCATTTGGAGGAAAAATGGGTCCTCGGTTTTTAAACTGTTACATCACGAAAAAATCTTGCAGAGGAAAATGAACAACGGGTGCGAAAGTAGAGTCTTTGAGTTTCAAAACGAGCCTAAGTTTATTATTATACGATTATTTTTTACTGAACTGCATGGTGTTAAACATCGTTTAATTTTACTAAATAATTCAGTGCTTGCTCGTCCATCTTCCAATCAAAATGCGATAAGTCGACTAAAAAATATGGCGGATCGACGTTCAAGGCCTCGTTTCAAAGAGGAGACTTTGCTCTTCAAATGCATTTTCGATTCGTTGTGGTAGAGAAAAAAGAAAAGAGTAGAAGTAGGGAGAAGAGAACACTTTTTCGACCTTTTTTTAAACAGTATATTGACATATTAATATAAAAGTTCTAATGATTTATAACGTTACATTTCATTAAGGAGATTTAAATAAACAATTCAACTATGCCTGTCTACACTTTCAATTCTTCTTAATAAAATTTGTATACACAGAAAACAAAATGCGGTGCATCTGTCCCGAAATTACCCTACTAAGGGGAATCAGCTGCGTGGACCAGGCAAAAGTAGAATAGGGACGTGTGAAGACGCCTCGGGTCTCGGGGGGTGTACGGATTCGCCTCACGTAACCAAACACAAAGGTTACATGCACCTGTAGAAGACAGAGGGAGAGATAGGTAGAGAAAAGACAGTATTTGGTTCTCTGGTGGGATGCGTTTGTCAGTGTCCCCGGTCACAGATCCTTTTGGAAGAGTGGCTGTAGTAGAGGTGTTGACGAGGGTGGTAGAGACGATGATACTGAAAACGGTCTGGAAATAAGGGGCTGAAAGGGGCCACGCGTCGCGAGCCAGAGCCAGAGAGAGCCGGAGCAGCTGGCTTGGAAGCGGAATAGTCAGGTTCTCTGCTTTCTTCCTTTTATAAACACCGGGGCGAGAGAAAGAGGCACGGATGGTCAGGGTTGGGATAGAGCTACAAGTGGTGATAAACGAGGCCGAATCCTCGTTATTACCCGTTGGGGAAGGCTCGAAAATTCCTGCGGAATTCAGCCGACCCGGCCACAGCCAACCGCCAGTCGTCCACCCGGTTTTTATTATTGCTCTTCGTTCTACGAGCACACACAGGACCTCACGGACCCGGAAGAGCCAACCGTTTACCAGTCTGTTAATCTCTAACGAACCCCCGGTAATCTCACTTCCTAATTAATCGGTCGAACCCCCTCCTTCCACGCAACCCTTGCGATCTAAAGGAGCTGATTCTACGCTCCCTACGTCCAAAAGTCACCGGACACTTATTCAAATTTTTTCTTATTAACCCTTTCACCCGAAATATTTCTATTTTATATGATTTTCTTCACTTTATCCATGTGAAACTGGCATAATACCTCGTACAGTACTTTTAGTAGCTTATTAAAATATTAAATGCATTCAGTAATTTATCGAAAATGACGAACAAAATTTTTGGCAAACGCTAAGCAGGACTTGGGGGAGTTTAAAATGTTTTTCAATTTTATCGTATATTCTCGACTTAGAATATATTCTCGATTTTTATAGCTATATAATTGGAAATGCTTAGGACTGTTCGCAGCTCTAATTAATAATTATTAAAAATTTACTTTTGATGATATATCTCGTGTAGACACATTAGTCTCTCCGATATCCCCGATGAAACAGCTATTCAGTTAGTTTAATTGCCACAAATTGACTACTTGAATGACAATTTGGACGTTCCCGGTCAAAATAGACTCAGGCACGTCTAACAAACCGAAGAACCAAAAAGAAAACGACGATAACTATATTTTAACCATACATACATTAGTACATCATTGCTTACATGGACAACACACTTCAGCGAACAGTTTTTGCAGGACTTTCTAGCAGACAATTCGAATTAGGTTGACGCTGAGATGGTTCGGGGTGAATCTTCGCGGAAGTGACGAGGCCGAGGTTCCTTAGCTTTTCGGGAAGCTCCTTCCGAGAGCCGAACGTAGCAATATCGACGGGAACGCGTTGGCTCGTTGCTACGGCCATCGAAATGCGAAATGTTTTCACTGAGCTCGGCACGAAAAGCGCGCGCTAATGAATTTGGGAAGGGCCTGCAAACATTCGCTGATTGCTCGACTCGGTACCCGCACAGACAAACATTGCTCTCGCGGCACACCAGGAATACAGCAGCGCGAGACCATTCAAGCTCCGGCACCGCTCCTCGTTGAAGGCCCTCTTGCTGTTCACTTTCCATTTTTCAAATGGCACGGCTTGTTACACGACACCCGGCCTTTCCTTTTGAAATCAATCGGACGGGATCATCGGTTCAACAAATTAAACTGCTCTTGTGTAATTTCTGGTGAAACCGGACACCGAATATATATTTCCAGCGCGAAATGTTCTGGTGGAAAGCGTGGCTACAAATGGAAACAGCTGTGAGAGACGGTAATTAATATTTTCAGCGGAAAAACTTCCGCTTCGAGTCTGATCAAACACTTCGATTCAAGTATTTGGAAGAAGTTTGTTCAACTTCCCTGCGAGAGGACATTATTAGCATAATTCTCGTCCGTCCATCGTGTCAATTTCACACAGTTTTCCCGAAATAAGTTCTACTGTTCTGTTGTTTTTAGGTGAAGTAACCTGTAAATTATCGGCTCGTCGATAGACTGAGGATGTTTATGCGTTTTCCAATTACCATAGACAAATCTTAAGAAAGCGGAACGAAGTAAAATCTTATTTTTATTGGGAACAGTCTTTGTAGATCCAAAGCAAATAAATGTGTGTATTTGCTTTATTTCAGCCTTACAGCTAAGAAATGTGACTTGGTTTACATTAACCTAACTTTTACAGATCTATCTTATCTCACACATTCTCTTTTTCTTCATCTCACTCATTCCTACCCTGATCTACTCTGCTTGTATCCAAATGATTACTAACCTAATTATTGCATTCTTTCCTATTCCTTAACATTTATTTTTGTTTGATATATACTCGGTCAGCCATGCCTGCCTCGAGCAGATGACAAGCATTGTATTTACTGTCTCGGAATCTGCTCGATTTTGGACAGCTCGGTCCATCGTTTAAGAGGGCAGCACGGTCGCACTAAATGGCGGATGTCAATCATGTATATCATATAATCATATCCCTTGTGTAGTCAACCGGGTACCCACGTACGCATTTACTGTATTTCTTCCAACAATTTGTTAATGTTCCTCTAAAATATATTACACAATTTCTCTGAATGTCCATTCTTTACTTGCTAATGTATTAATTGATAGTCTTATAATTCTGCAAACATGTTAAATATAGAAAGGTTTTAAGTAATCTATACATTTAGGTTAACTACGCAAGGGATATTATCCGACGTCCGCCACATTAGTGCGACCGTGCTGCCCTGTTAAACGAAGGGCACACCGTGCCAGCATAAAGCGATACTTATTCGGACGCAGAAGTATGTTGTTCTGCTGGCACAGTCTAGTGTCCAAAATCGTCCAAAGCAAATAAAAATTGTACAAAATTCATCATTCAATTGTACGATACTCATCGATTTGAATAAGAACACACCGAAAAATAGCTGTCTACCCTGAGAGACAGATTCAGTTGGCGGAACGAGGGGCGGACGAGGGTTAATATAAGAAGACTGTTCAGAATAATTCCCGGGCACGCGAGATTTCGCAGGACGGAGCGGAAGTGTTACTTTCCCGGTGGAAGCTTTTCATCAGTCTTTGACACGGTAAGGTGCGCTGCATAGAGGCGAACTTTGCCCGAGATATCTAACGGTATTAATTAACAGCTGCGTATTAATCTTCGTCGAGTTATCGAAACAGGTAGGAGGAACGTTGTCGACGTTGAGAAGCTACAGGAACAGCATCAGCTTCAGGGCTTGGCTGTAGCAATAGCACGAAGTATTAAACTTTTAATATTCCCGAGATCTCTTTTTAAAGTAAAACGGGGGTACACGTAAGTCGTGTCTGCGCGGAGCACGGACTCGAGGCGATGATGGATTAGCAACGAGATCGAAGGCGTAGTAACCGGAAAGAGGAAATTAACAACTTCTCTTTTCTCCGATCGTCAATTTTATTGCGACTTCTTGCCCCCTCCACTCTCTCTCTCTCTCTCTCACCCTTCTGAAGGTTCTCTTCGTTCCCGTTGATTGCCGGGAATCTACTCCTAAAGACCGGGGCCACCGTGAGATGCACAAGACCGAGAAGAAGAAGATGACGAGAGAAGTGAGAGTGGTCGATAGACGACGACGACGGCAACGACGACTCTCTCTCTGCTGTTCCACCCTCTCTCATCCCCCTGCTTGCCCCTCCCCGCCACCCTCAAGGCCCTCTTTCATCCTCGCGAAATCACTTCAGTTTTCATGCGAACGACGACGACGACGACGACGTCGACCGAACACACCGTCACTGCTTCGTTTTCTTCGCAGTTTAACGCAGCATCTATACGAGTTCAGAGCGATACCCGTTCTCGATACAAACGTATGGCTACATTGTCGAGCCAACAACAATGTCGACGACTCACCCCCTTTCTTCCTTTTCGTCTACGCTCTCTCTGTCCCGTTTATACTCCCTGTCCCGTCGACGACGGAGAATGCACATCCTCCAGGAAAATCTTCCAATTATCAAAGAAACTGTTCATCAGTATTGGCTGATCATCTAACCCCTCCTGGTTAATTGCTCCTACATCTACAGTTGGATCATCATCTAACACTTCCCGGTTAACCTAGGTTCGACCTAGAATATTTCCATTCTCTATGATTTTTTCAATTTCATGGGTACGAAATTGATATAGTAACTCATGCAGCACTTGAACGTTTAGTAATTGATTGGATAGCAACGTATATAATAATGTAAACAATATTTTTAATAATGGTACAGCAATTTTTAGTGGTGCCTCAGAGTCGTTACAACGAGTGCTAAGGGTTGCTCCTAGATCACGAGTTGGCTGATCATCTAACCCCCCAATTGCTCCTAGATCTCGAGTTGGCTGATCATCTAACCCCCCAATTGCTCTTAGATCTCGAGTTGGCTGATCATCTAACCCTCCAATTGCCTCTAGATCTCGAGTTGGCTGATCATCAAACCCCCCAATTGTTTCTAGATCTCAAGTTGGCTGATCATCTAACCCAGATCTGGGCGACGCTGGCTCAAAAAACACATGTTGCTACTACTCTAGAACTGTCTTACCGAGCAAGAGAAGGAGAGAAACAGCAACATGTGTTTTTCAAGCCAGCGTCGCCCAGGTCTGATCTAACCCTCCAACTGCTTCTAGATCTCGAGTTGGCTGATCACCTAACCCTCCAATTGCTTCTAGATCTCGAGTGGGCTGATTTCGAGTTGGCAGAACATTAAACCCTTCGTGGTTCAACTGCCGCTAGATCTCGGTGGGGAATTTTTCGATCGAGGCCGGTCGCGAATCGCATGACAATTTAGTGTCGCGCGAGCCGTTGGCAGAGAGCGACGGCTACAAATTGATGCCCTCTGGGCCCGGCGTCGGCGAATTAATAGAGCCGGCGTTAGGTTCGATCGATGATACGCAATAAATTGATGAAATCGTTATTGCGCCAGGGGTTCCCGGTATTATTTAATCAGCGATGCACACTTCGTACAGAGAGGCAACACACAGAGGGCTCTTTCTGAATAACTGTGTATAACTAGATGCTCGAATAACACGGTGATGGGGAGGTCGAGCCCGGTCCATTGTTCATAGACGTCGATGATACAGAGGTTCGTGCCGCCACGTTAATGACACAACGCGACACCCTCGACCGTACGGAGGACAGAGAGGTCCATGATAGAAGAGAGAACAGACGCGTTACGGTCTCGTCGTCTACATCTTGATTCTCTTGTTTTTTCCCGTTCCCCGCACCCTTCAGGGGTTCGCACCCTTCGGGAACCCGCCGGTGGTTGGTGCAGGGTTTTTTTCCGTTCCTTGATCGTCGCCGGGGACTTTGCGCCCGTTGGACCGACCAGCGAACCATGAAGTTGCCGGCAGGTTGCATCGCGGAATCACGCGACAATCCCTCAAAAGGAAAAAGAAGAAGTTTCTGCTCCGCTGTCGGGATGCAAAAAAATCAGGAAAACCGTGGCGGCGAGCTGCGGACAAAACGCGGCGGTCGTGTTGTTCAAGGGAGTGAGGGATCCTTTCGGCAGTTAGCCCGGCAGCCTCGCACCCTCCCTCCTTCGCCGACGAAACAGTTCTTGGCCTCTTGCTTCCGTGTGCATACAACGCCTCTTTATCCCGTGTAACACGTACTCTCACGGCTTGTTAAACTCCTAAGCCTGCACTTGACGGCTAATAGCGTGCAATTATTCGAACGCGGCGTGGGAAAAGCACCGGGGGCTTTATTAAAGCTCGACTCGACCTCCTCCGACACCCACCGGGCCGAATCAAACGAAAAATCTTCACCTGAATGGAGCATCGGTGTTTCTCTCTCTCTCTCTCTTTCTCTCTATCTATCTCTCCTCTGACCGAGTCTTCGGAGGAGGAGGCAGAGGAGGAGACTCTCTTTCAATTTCGTTGTAATGCAGCCAGTTAGCGGAATCCTTTAAATAAGACATCCAACTTCGACCACAACCACGGTTTTACTCCCGGATTTAGGAGAGTTGGTACACGAAGTGGAGTAAATACTTTATTTCAACTCTTTAATGCCCCCCCTCTCTCCCCGCCCCCTGTCCTTTCATTTCCGAAGAGAATTCACAATGGCATCTCTTCAATCTGATAAACCGCAGACGGCACTCCCGGTTCATTCTCTCGTCGTTAACGATCGCTGTGAGGATCAACCGTTGTGTTACACGGGCGAAATGTTGTTTAAGTGGACCGACTCCGAGAAGTATTTCATAATTCTTTATTAGATGTGTTGAGAAAGATGTGTTTTCGTTAGACGGCGGGTTCTATGCATTCACGAGCAAAGCGAGTACGTGTGATTTAGAATAGTAAATAAAAAAGAATGGAAAAATGTCGATATACCGTTACGTTATTTTAAACTTGTTAGACACATCCAGAAAGAGAATCCATTTCTATTTCACACCAGCTTGTTGCAGTTCGTGTAGACAGTTTCTACTTTCCATAAAGATCCGCTGTCTAGTTCTCATGCATCATCGTTCGGTTTCCAGAACTTGAAGACAGCCGGGTTGGATGATTGTTTATTTTATTAGATGCGTTCTGTGATGCATTATCGTTCGGTTTCTAAGATTTTAAGACAGTCAGGGTAGGTGACACTTCATCGTCGCCGTCCCCGAAGGGTGAAACTTGTCGTTCAATATCTCATAATTGATTATTAGATGTGGTCGCATACATCATCGTTTGCTTTCTAGTATGCGTTGGCGAATAAGTTCGTTCGGTTTTTGTTTCAGTGTAAGTTTCATTCGGATTTGCTTTTCTTTTGTCAGCGCTATCGTGCAAATCGAATGCGCATTTGAAAGGTTATGTTTCACTGTTTATGTTGTGCTGTGTTTGGTTAGGTTAACCTCAATATCGTGTGTGCTGCCTAGCTGTGAACATGGAAATAAATATCGTGCATTATCGTCACATTTTGCTCTGTTATTTTGAAAAAGGCAAACGGGCTACGGATGCTCATAAAAAGATATGCCCAAATTCTCTCGGTTCTGGAGATTTCGACGTCAATGATGAGCCCCGCTCCGGTCGCCCGACCGAGATTCATTCAAGTGATGTTAAGGCTGTAATCGACGTAAATCCATCCCAATCGGTACGAGAGACTGCTACGACATTAAATATATCCCACACAAGCGTAGAAAACCATTTGCGCGAGCTGGGTTACGTTTCTCGGCTTAATGTTTGGGTGCCGCATCAATTAACCGAGGCTAACTTGACCACGCGCATATCCATTTGGGATTTGGTACGGAAACGCCAAGAGAACTACCCATTTTTGAAACGAATGGTGACAGGCGACGAAAAATGGGTCGTCTACGATAATGTAACACGTAAAAGATCATGGGGGCACAGCAGCGAGCCACCACAAACAACCTCGAAGGCGGGATTACATCCAAAGAAAATAATGCTCTCAGTATGGTGGGATTTCAAGGGTGTCATCTATTACGCGAACTGTTATCAGCAGGCAAAACGATTGATTCAACTGTATACTGTTCGCAATTAACGAAATTGGACCGAGCAATCCGCACAAAACGTCCAGAATTGGCAAATCGCAAGGGTGTCGTCTTCCACCACGACAACGCCAAACCTCATACGTCATTGACCACTCGGAATAAATTGATTAGGCTTCGCTGGGATGTTTTGCCTCATCCTGCGTATTCACCGGATCTAGCCCCTTCTGATTATCATTTGTTCCGGTCGTTACAGAATTCTATGAACGGGAAAACCTTCAGGGATGAAGAGGCCGTTAAACACCACCTGGATTGGTTTCTCGCCGATAAGTCCCAGACGTTTTACGAACGTGGTATAATGAAGTAGGTGGAAAGATGGCAAGAGGTCATCGATAATTGATTAAAATCTATCTTGTGTATCGAAAAATTGTGTTTTATTCCACCCTAAAAGACCGAACGAACTTATTTGCCAACCCTGTCATCAACATCAATAATCCTGTGCAAGTCCGTTTAAGTTGGTGCACCCGGAGCCTCTAATCAGCAGCCTAAAAACTCCAGTGGAAGCCGTTTGAATCACTGGTCTTGAGCATTGGCGGTCTCCCAGCTACTCGAACCCTAACCTACCGTGATCAGTGCGAGTGGAGGCGGTGAGACCAGCGTGTCCTAGATCAAGGTCCTCGCGCCGTAGCGGCGGCACGCGAAGGGTAGCTAACTAGTAATAACCGGGTAGCTTGTCTGCCGTGGCTGTGGCATTACCGCTCAGCGACGGAGGCGTTGAAGGCTTATTAACATTCGATTTTGCCGTCGAGCCCTGCGCAATTCTCCTTTTATATAAAACAATGCAGTTCCCCCTCTTTCTCTCTCTCACTCTCTCGGTACCTATATCGATCTTAAATCGTGGGCGACGCGTATCGCGACCAATCTCACGTGCCTGCCCCGATAAGACCCTGGGTCTAGAACTCCAGGTAGCAGCGAGCAGTATTAAAAGTTGTAACGTCGCGATGCCCGACCGGCTCAAGTTCGGAATTACCGTTGGACAACCGTTGGACTACGTCGCGAGAATAATCTTTTCGGGTCACCGTGTTTTCAGAAAAAGACTTCCTCCCTCCTCCTCTTCCTCTGGCAGGTTGTAACAGAGACGAGATTTAACAGGGGTAGCATTAGCAGCACAGAGTTCCGTGACCGGAAAAGGGAATGCTCGTATTATCTGCGCGTCCCGTACTTAAGTGTCCGTTTTAATTCGTATTCATCCGCGGGACGAGGCAGCGGAACTTAGGCCGGGGTCACAGGACCGTTGAAGTGACGGGCAACGTTACGACGGACTCCCTCTCTCCCTCTCGCTGCTACCCCGGCGTTCTTGCGTCCGATGTGACACCGTACAGGGATCGCTACAATGCTTCTTCGTGACACAAGCTTCTCGGTTAAACACGGTGCAATTCTTTCACGATGACGCTTGTAACACTGACTCAGTGTAGCACGGCTTTACTACTGCGGATCTTTACGCGTTGACAGCAAAATTGATGACCAGATGGAATACAAAATTGTTGAAAAATTTTAATAACTGAATATGTTGACACCATGATTTCTCCTCTACTAAAATCATCAATAAAAGAAACAACATTCGATTCAGTTTCAAAACTGAGTAAATGAAATACACGATTGTAGAAAAATTTTTAAAACTGGAGATGTCAATACATGATATTTCTCCTCTAGTAAAATCACTGACGGAAGAAACAACGTTCAATGTAGTTTCTGTTTCTTGCAATCGAGACAACTTTTATTCATTTAACAGCAACTCAATAATAACGCTTGCAACACAGTTTCAGTATAGCACAACTCACTGGACTCTCTTAGAAGGGCCTCGTACAATCCTCCGCGCCCCAAACTTTATTAAAAAATTCTGTAGAACACGGCATGCTCGGAACACTTCGAGAACCCTAATTCCCCTAATTTCTCCACCACATCATACTTACAACACAATCTCCCACGCACCGCGACTCGGTCAACCCCCGCGATCTCTGTTTCGGTAGTATGAGCAGTCCAGTGTCGAGCCATTCGGATCGTGGATCACCGTGGATCCGTTTCGAAGGGATTGGAAGAGGAAAGGGATCTCTGCACGGTAGGATCTAGCGATGATATCGGGTGCGCTTCGTTCGGCCACGAGCGTGCGAGGAACTCGAGAAGGAAAACCGCAGGCGAACCTCGGCGACGTTCTCGGTGGTGAAGTTCGGACACAGATAGGACAGCGGTGCGGAGAGGGTTGCATCGGGAGAGAGAGAACGGAATACGTGCAGGCGGAATGGGGATAAATAGATGTCCGAGAAACGAGTACAACCAGAACGAACCCAGAAGAGAACGAGCGAGCGAGAGAGAGAGAGAGAGAGAGGACGCCCGGACACTAGAACTCCCTAACACTATCTAGGAGGGAGTGAGTAAACTGAAGCCCTGGGAAAGAGAGGGTGAAGTATAGCCAGGATAGAGGGAGGAGGATGATAGAACGCTGGAGAAAAAGGTAGAGAGAGAGAGGCTAACACGTGGCAGAATGAGCTACCACCGGAAAGAGAGACGGAGTATCTCGGAGTGAGAGTCGAATCCCTGGGAAAGAGGGAGGAGGATGGTAGAGCGCGCTAGAAAAAGGTGAGGCAGAGAGAGAGAGAGAGAGGCTAACACGTGGCAGAATGAGCTACCGCTGTAAAGAGGGACGGAGTATCTCGGAGTGAGAGGGATGTAGCGGGAGAGAGGGAGGGAAAAGATGACGGTCGAACAGCGAGGGTAAAAGGTGGATACAGGTAGAGGAGACAGAGAGGGCGAGACACGTGGCAGGTGCAGGAGAGGATATTCGCGTACGGGCGGGTGAGTTGTGCGTACCAATCGCGGGTTCAGGGTACGTCCGCAGGCACGCAGGAGGAGGTGAAAACCGGGCACAACCGCCCCAGGAGCGGAGGGTATTCTGGCAAACGGGGCAAAACCGCCCACGCTTGGTTCCCGGGAACCGGCGCGCGTCTGCTGCTCGCGCTGCAGCGAGTGCAACACACCGAGTGTGCCGCGCGCGAAAACGGGCTTGAACGCGACTCGGTTGGGTGGTGGCCCCGTCCGCGCTGTTCGCTGCGTTCGAAGGAAAAAGCGAGACGCAAGAAGTGTCCAGGACACCGTCAGACAGAGAGAGAGAGAGAGAGAGAGTTAGAGGGGATGAAGAGAGAGAGATAGAGAAACCGGAGTTGCGTGAAGGAAGAAGGGTGGAGACCGTTCGGAAGAGGAAGAAGGGAAGAGAGAGAGCTACGTGGTAGGGGATGGTGGCGAGCTGGCGGAGGTTGGGCGACGGGGGTGGCGCGGCCGATTCTCGGGGTTGGTGGTAGTGGTGGCGAAGGCTTGAAGGGGTGAGTGAGGTGGTGGTGGCGGCGGCGGCGGCGTCGGCGGCGGCGAACATAAAATCCGTCGCACATGCCTGGTGCATTCATTAGGGGGGATGTGCCCGTGCAGCGTACACGTCGACCTGCATCCACGCCACCCTCTCTCTCTATCGGTGCCACCCCTAGCCTCAGTCGCGCTCCGCGGCCAACTTGGTACACACGCCACTTTGTTGTTCCTCCCTGACGGAGGGAGTTCCGTCGTTCGCGTTCATCCGTCGTCGTCGTCGTCGTCGTTGTTACGATCATCGGTGGCCGCGTCGTCGCGAGATAATCGTGCTTGTGAGCACCGTACGCTTACGCACCGCCGTCGAAGTTCGATCTGCTCGGCGAGAAAAATCGATCGATCCCCGACTACGCAAAGAACGTACAGAGAGTGAGAGACACAAAAAGAGAGGGAGAGAGTGTGTGTGCTCTGAACATTTATCTTCGGGATCGACGTATACACGTCTGTGCGTCCTCTTTGATCTCTCTCCTCTCGAACGCTCGAAAACGCGTTCGACGACGATGCGAGAGTTCTAATATCTCTCTCTATCTATCTCTCTGTCTATCTGTAATATATATATATATACATACATACATATATATACATGCGTATGTATCGGTGAACGGAGAATATTTACGAGTGCCGTCGTTGAATCCTCGTCGTCTTCTCTCGTGTGCGCGAACTATGTACTGTCCGTGAAACGTTCGCTGTTCTCCATCGCCGTGATAAGGGGCTGGACGAGGGAGAAACGCACGCTGAAGGATCTCGGCGGAGGAAGGAGAGGAGCGGAGAGCTGTTCCGTGTCCGGAGAGGATCTCGCCCTCGGAAGATCACCAGCTGGAAGATCTTCCGAAGGAGGATCGAAGGGATCCTCCTCCTCTGATCTGCGTCGCCGGCTACGGGAGGCCGACAGGATTTCATGTTCACGAATTTCAGTAAACCAGGTAACGATGCGCCAACACCGGAACCACACGGAACCGGCGTGTCGATTTCGTACAGATTCCGATGTTCGTTCTCGCGCCGGGAAGAAACGTGAACAAAACATACGGGAAACGTTTGTTTCACGTCGGTTTCGATCCGAGAGCGCTCTCTCGGCCTTCCTGGCGACACGCGACACGCGGCTCGATAAGAGAGGGGAGGCGGCGGTGGTTATTCCCGCGATAACAGCCTACCAGAACGGGGATCCATCGATCGCGGGATCCAGAGGTGTGCGTCCGTGTCGCGTGCACCTCCTCCCTCTCTCGCGGAACCAGCCGGATGCGAATCTCATTCCCGATTCTAGATTCTTAGAGAACTCTTTCTCCTCTGTTGTCACCCCAGCGATCCGAAGTCCCGATTCGTGTCAAACCCGAACTCGGTCACCCTTCGATTAATCGCATCGATAAAGTTCTTACGCCGATGTTCTATTTTGGCTTTGGCTTTTTTTTCTTTTTTCAAACACGGTGCGATGATCGGCTCGGAAAACAAGGGCCGCTCGGCGACGCGATCGATTGTAGAAAATATGTAAAATTTAGGACAGGGTGGGGTGATGAGGGAGGCGTGGGCGAATCCGCCGGTAAATTCCGTAACTGATCGCGGAACCGGATAGTTTAACGGATTTCAATAATGTGCTCTGTAAACTAGACTGCATTTATTGGTTTAGCGTCCAATTGAAACATAAACTGGTCCGGGTCCGCGCCGACAAAAACACTCGCCGCGCGCGTGCGAGCCAGCGAGCGATTGTCAATTTTCTCCCCCCGCGAATGTATTGTTGCAAGTTACCGTGTAATTTGCGCGATTCCTGTTAAACCGCGCGCTCGCGCGGGCGATTAAGATTTTCAGTGTTTCGATTGCAACGACCAAACTGTATACTCCATGAAACCGACACAGTTCTACACAACGGTCCCTTTTAATTCCTTGCCTTGGAATTCAACGTTCTCGATTAAAATGGTCACAGCTTCGGCCGCGCTCCAACTGCGCGTCGACCGAGAATTATTTCGTTTCCTTCAAAATTAACTATCACCACTAAAGTCGCCACTAGAAAGTATCATAAAAATGTCCGCCGATCGAGAATTATTTCGTTTCCTTCAAAATCAACTATTAGCACTCCAGTCACCACTAAAAATTACTTTATTCAAAGTATCGTTTACATTGTTAAATATATCGGTATTATAAAAATTTGCAAAAAATGCTGGAGTATAATTTTACAGAAAAATGTCAGTCGATCGTGAATTATTTTGTTTCCTTGAAAAATTAACTATTATCACTCCAGTCACCACACTAAAATTTGCTTTATTCGAAGTATTGTTTAAATTGTTAAATCGATATTATAAAAATTATTATATAAATGCTTCGATGTTATATCGATATTATAAAAATTTGCAAAAAATGCTGGAGTATAATTTTACAGTAAAATGTCCGTCGATCGAGACTAATTTCGTTCGCTTGAAAATTAACGCTTAGCACTCGAGTTTCCGTTAATAATTGCTGTACCATTATTCGGAATATTGTTTACACTGTCTGCATTGATTGCAAGAGATAGAAACGAAATTGCATGTTATTTCTTCCCTTAATTACGTTAATAGAGTAGAAATCGTATATATTGACATTTTCAATTTGGACAATTTTCCACCAGTTTTAAATATCATCTACTCAATTTTGCCATTTTGCTGCTAATCAACGGACTGCGGATCTTTATGCACTTCTAACAATTTTTCCGTACGCGACGTAACAGCAGAATAATTTCCACTGGCAAGGGGTTAACAGGCTCCCGGATAGACGAGAGGTTAAACAAACAATTGTATAAAGTAGAATATAATCGTAGAGACTATCGAGACTCGTGTATACTATAATAAACTAGCATTACGAAGAAGACTGACCTTTGCTCAAATAAATCGTAGACTACGAAGTACGCGTATTACACCAGTATAATTGATACTAATACCTTTCTAAGATCCAATGTGATAATACGAGATATAAGATAACTCTGAAAGACTTGCTCGATTCGGGCTCAGCGCGGGCTTAACTTTTATCCGCGCAAACATACCTCGCAGTCCCGTCCCCCCCCCCAATCGGCTGATATAATTATCATAACTACATCACCGTCTGTCGAACGTGAAACTAAAAAAAGAAAAATTCCTAAATTTTTCACAACAAGGAAAACCTGTCCCCCTCTACCTCCGCGATTCGGGCCTGACGGAACCGGATGGCGAGGGAGGAAGAGGGGCCGAGGGGCGGGACCGTAGAGAGAATTTGCAAAAGTTAAGCGCGCGGGGGTTCCATACCTATACGGTAATGGAAAACAATTAAGCGGAACCGAGAATTTTCGGAGATAAAAGTTCGGATGAAGCGGACCATTCTTTATTAGAATTTCCACGGGCGGTTTCGGGGATTGTTTGCCCGATATTTCGCCCCGGGACACGAGAAACGGTTCCTTCCCCTATGCAAATACAAACTACCATAACTTCCTTACGTGGGACAAATAATGCGATAACGGTAAATCAAGATTAATTTTTAATCTACCGCGATGAGGGAGAGGGTGGGAGGGGGGGGGGGGTCGGGGGCGAACGCCATTCATAATTTATCGCGAGCGCACAGCGGCCCCGGCGTGTTTCCGGATTACCGGGGAAAAAATGATCGCGAGAACGCTTCGGCCGGAGCCATAATCATTTCGGTCTTGAAATTCACGATCGTCTTGCGGAGATCCTTGGATCTCGCCGGTCGGGCCCCGTTCGATCGCTGGGGAACGCGATCGAGGAAGAGTTGAAGCAACAATTGTGTAAAATGAGAACGCTGTCGCCGGGAAAATGCATCCGCGGGAGCTTCTCGCGTCCGTCGATCGGGCCCCGTTCGATCGCTGGAAAATGGTCGAAATAACCATTTCAAAATGGATACGCTGTCGCTGGGAAAATGCATGGCCGGAAAATTTTCATCCGCGGAAAATTTCGCGGAGCGTCGCGTTCCGAGAACTCCAAGTCTGTTCGACGCGATAATTCGCGGAGAGATTACACGCCGTGGAAATTAATGAAAATCCCGTCGCTTTGGGAGAAGTCTAAGTGCGTTGAATTAACGTATCGAATAACGGGCCGAATTTCCGGGAGAAAAATTCGTGAAAATCGCGGCACTTCCGGCCGCGCGCCCTCGCGAAGATCGTCCCTGAAGATGTCCGCACGGAAGACCGGAAGAACCGAGATTTCCCTGGCACTGTCGGTGCTTGGGAAAAGAGAAACGTGTCGTGGCCCGATACGTTCGACGTGTTTTCCTCCATGGAACAGTCAAGGTCGCGGCGAGATAATTATGCAGATAACGGTGATGCTCGCCGGTAAACCAGCTGCGTGGAGGATCTACAGGTCCGTCTTTCCTTTTTGCTCAAACGATAGATAAGCTCCTCTTATATACACACGTACATCTTTCTCCTCTGTCCTTAACATTGATCTTTGATCTTCCCGCGATCTTTTTTTCTTTATCGCGTCCGGTTCGAATCGGACACGCTGGCGGGTCTGGTTGCTGCCAGTCTAGAAAAGTTTCTTAGGCGATCGGAACAGTAGGAAGAAACTTGTTCGCGAAACCGGTTCGCGCTCGTTGCGTAATCGTTTATTTGATCCCCGGAGAATGCTGTTGATAGCGTTGTTTCGAACGACAACGAATTTCGCATTTTTTCGTACGGATTATCCGAGATGAATCGATGCTGTTTAATAGACTACAGCTTACAGCTACACGCCCTTTCGGTAATCACTCCGATGGAGCTGCCGGATCCGATCTGGCACTCGTTTACCCGTGCCTTGTTTGTAGAGGAGACCAAGGGGAAAATGCTCCGGTAGCAGAATTTATAGAATCGTGGGAACGATACCGGTCGGAACGTTACCTGATAGTAGAATTTGTTGTTGGTATTATGATTCTCGAACCATACCGATCGGAGAAAACGATCCGAAAGTAGAATTTGTTGAAGCGCAGGAGAATTGTTCGAATTCTGATTCTCGAACGATACCGATCGGAAAAAATGATCCGAAAGTAGAAATTACAGAGGCGCGCAGGAGAATTTTTGGGATTATGATTGTTGAACGATACCGATCTACAGTCGGTGTCTGTTAGAAATGGTCGATAGAAAGTTTCTCTAGGACAGGGGAAAATTCGAGCGGTTTTAGTTGGTGATCGATGACGGCGATCGGGTCGTTTTATACCCTGAGAAACACGGCCCGAGATAAATCCAATTATGCTCATTGCGTTGTCCGTTTAATACACCGGATTCCTATTTACCATCACGCCCTCGTATCTTCCGCCGGAGAACAAGCACGCGAATTGTAATTTCGCGCAGTGCCAATCAAAGTGCGGATTAAATCTGTTAATGGTCAGGCAAAGCTTGTAAATCCATATTCGAAAACCGATTAAGGAGATTTTCCAATTTTCCCCGCTGCCTATTGATTTCGTATGGTTAACACGATTATCGGCACCGGCTCGCGGCCGGCCGAAATTAATATCAGAAAGCTCGCGATTTGCGTGAATTACCGTTTATTGCAGTCAAATGAAGCCGAACGACCCCTTTGCACTCGATGATTTTCCGGGGAAACGTAATCCACCGCTCGTATTACGCGAAACCGTGCAATACGATCCCCTAAAAAAATAAAAGGAAATTCCATTCTTGTCGAACCAGGCTTTTTATCGGCTCTCTTTACGCGTACAAACGTTGTTAGGTTCGTGAAAGTTCTCGCGAGGATCTATGAATCCCACAGGATCCGACGCGTTCAGATTATGCGACGGATGGCAGGCGAATTTGAAACTTTACGCGGTCGCAAGCTCTCGATGTCTGTTGTTTATTAACATTTATCCGAAGGACTACGAATACAATCGAATTTGTGACGTTTAAACGTATATGTCCAGTTGCTGGATAAACTATAGAATTTTATACAATCGTTGTATTTATTTATAATTTTTTCTAAACGTTATACAAAGTTTTGGTACCTAGATCAATTATTTTAATGTGTAGAAACAGAATTTTTATACGATATATTGGTCACATTTGTATGTAATTATCGTGGTTTTCTTAGAAACATAAAGATAACAATTAAATTAAACTATAATCTAATTCTTTATTTCTACATTCGGTCATTCCCGGATGAATTCTAAAATTTTCTACAATCGCTGTATTTATTTATAAACTGTCCACATTTGTATGTAATTATCGGGGATTTTACAAATAACTTGCTTACAGCCTTACCAAGACGAATATCTTTTTACAAAAATGAATGCGCGCATAACAATCTCGTAATATCCATAAACATTTTCCTTAAACAATTTTGTTTGACGTAGAATATTTAAAACGCGCGGTAAAGGTTATGTTTTCCGTACCGAAAGATCTAAAATCGTGGTAAACATCGATTTTCGTAAATTTTTCTTAGCTTTTATATATGAAAACTGTTTACTATTACATCAAAAGATAGTTGCAACGATTAGAACGAAATAAAAGTTCGTATCGACTATAAAACATAGTAATAAGCTGTAACGCGTGTCTAGACTGCGTTTGAATTCGAGCGCCCTTCGCGCCATTCCCCACGGCAGATGCACGAAGGTCAAAAGTATTTTAAAAATAAGGCCGTAGGCATTGGCAGATTGGTATGGCAGTGGACGTTAAGGGTCGGGTGGCGTTGTAATGGCAAAAAGTTTGCGAAAGGTGAGTAATCGTCGTGAACGATAAACAAACCGGGTTCCTTGGTGTGTACGGTCGCGTTAGTTAGCTGGCGCTGGGTTTAGGTAAATAAAGCCGCGTGCGTAGCGTGTTCGAATGGTTAGAAATCCGAGATCATCAACAAATCGAGTTTTCGCGAGGTAAGGCTCGTGGCTAGACGAGTCCCGACCGACAATGGCGCCCAAGCCTCGCGAATATTGACATTGCCGAAAACATTATCTTCGTTTATTCGATATTATCGTGTCCGCGAGTGACACTTACTGCGTCGCGAATTAATCTTCTTAACCCTCTCGTGATTTTCGGCAGGTTCGTCGACGTGGATAATCGCGAACGCGTCGTGTCGCTCGGGTCCGCTAGGTTATGCGAAAAAAAATGTTTTCGGCACGTATAGTAGCGACGCGTGAACCCTGAAGGGTTTTACAGTTATACTGCAATGTGGCACATTTGCAGAACCACGGAGGAAGTTGTGTGGGTCTAGAGTTGCGATATTATCTCCGCGGAGATATCGTCGAAGTCGATATAGGAGAGTGTGCGTGGAGAAGGCGTGTGAGTTCACCGTTTTAAGGGTTAGGGAGTCATTCCTGTTAGTCAGGGTGATCATCAAAAGATCTATCAATCACCTGGTGTGGACAGCTCAGGGCAGCTAGTTTGGTTGTAGGGTCGGGATTGGAGATAGACAAGATGGACCAACAGTATTGTCTACGGTGGAACAATCATCCAGCCAACCTCACAGACGTTCTCAGCTCGTTGCTCGCCAGAGAGGCACTCTGCGACGTAACCCTGGCATGCGTCGGAGACACATTCAAGGCGCATCAGACGATACTCTCCGCGTGCAGTCCGTATTTCGAGAACATTTTCCTTCAGAACACCCATCCCCATCCCATTATATTCCTGAAGGATGTCAACGACACAGAAATGAAGGCGTTGCTGCACTTCATGTATAAGGGAGAAGTTAACGTTAGTCAGCATCTGCTACCGATGTTCCTTAAAACAGCCGAGGCGTTACAGATTAGAGGCCTCACCGATAATAGTGTAAATAACAAGGCCGAAGAGAAAAGCCCGTCGCCAGAGCCTGAAACGCAAACCGGCGTTAGGCACACCGACTCCCCTAATCTTCAGCCTCTGCCCGAAAAGAGGAAAAGAAAGGCTTCGGGTAGCTACGATGTTTCCCTTAGCGGACCACCCAGCGAACGGTTCATGTCCGATTCTCAGGTGTGTAGCTCCGATTGTGTCTTTCTGTTTATTTACATCTCTCATTTTATCTGTTCACACTTTTCTTACGCGACTGCTGCTATAGATTCTTTCTATTCCGCTACTATGTTCTGTTCAAAACCTTTCTGTTCTTTTTCTTCACGATTAAATCATCTTAAACAACATTGCATCATGTTTAAAATTATTATACTGTTTTCCACTGCTACATTACTCCATTTGTTGTCGTATAAATTCATTTCTTGTCATCTAAATTCATTTCTTGCACATTAACAGAAATTTCTTTTTCTTTCAAGCGATTTTATTCATTTTTCATGGATATGAGTCGTCACAACATATTTTTAAAACGGAGTAAAATGCATTCTCTTCTTTTCCTTCGCGATTAAATCATCTTAAACAACTTTACATCATGTTTAAATTCATTTCTTGCACATTAACAGAAAGTTCTTTCTCTTTCAAGCAATTTTACTCATTTTTCATGGATATAAGCTGTCACAATATATTTTTAAAACGGAGTAGAAGGCATTCTGTTCTTTTCCTTCACGATTAAATCATCTTAAACTACATTGCAACATTAACAGAAAGATCTTTCTCTTTCAAGCAATTTTACTCATTTTTCACGGATACAAGCTGTCACAACATATTTTTAAAACGGAGTAGAATGCATTCTGTTCTTTTTCTTTATGATTAAATCATTTTACATATATAACATATAATTAAATAATCACAATCAATGTAATTTTAATACGTGTCAATGCATTTTTACAAACGTTTTAATGTTTCTTTAAACGTTGGAAATGTTATAGTTTTATTTATTACAATTTTCGATCGATTTTCTCGTTTCTCGATTATTATTTTGAAAACATATGCTCCCGCGTGCTCGCGCGCCTGGCTTTGTGCATGCGTGCGTGCACGCGTATCTATATGTATGTGTGACGATGTAATCACATGTGTGTCTCACAAAATTTTGGTACGCGCAGATCGTCGAAAATTCGGAGATAATGATCATATTTCGTTATCTGCACGCATCGCATGTGTGTGTGTGATTGCACAGCTTTCCAAATACCTTGTTGCGACCTTGAGAAATAAAGCAGAAGCTAATCTGCGTTTTAAAACGCCGATCAATTATTTATAGCATTGTAGTATATCATTACATATTTTTCCTGAAATCTTTTCCTCTATTGCACAAAGGCGTTTGGTAACGAAAGATGATTTGCAATAAACATTAATGCATAGAAAAACTTCTGATCGCATGGTAAAGCCGAAGGGAATCAAATTCGACTCCAATTGTGCCACACACATGTTACAAACTATCTGAGAACATTTAAAATCCGTGCGGTTTCCATTTATTGTTTCCAGGCATCCTCGCAATGTAGTTACAAATCAAGTCCTCCTGTGATTCCAAAGTTAAATAATGCCTTGGGAGGCGAAATGGAAGATGGCGGTCGACCTATGTCTCCTTCGTCGCAGCCACAACCGTCTATCAAGCAAGAGTTAGACCATCACTTAGACTTCCATGACAACATCTCCCTCCCAGTAAGTTACTTCTCATCTGTATTTTGTACTTCGTATTGTAGTGGAAGCTTGTTACATTTCGCATGCTGATTACCTATATTATTTTCTATGTACTACGTACATAAGTTTACCGTAGGAAGTCACTTCTCTCACGAATGTACTTGTTTTTCATTCAAATAGTACATTTTAATTGCAACCGTAGACGTAGTTGGTGTAGCTGTTTCAGTAGTTCTTTCGAAGTGTGTATTAGAAAAGTAGATTTTCTTTTTTGATTCGTTGGTTTCATTATGCACTGTTTTATTTCAGCAGATTACTGTTGCTTTCTCGTTATTTTCTCTGTACAAAGAGTTACACTCTCGTGCGTAGCTATGGAACAACAGATAAATATTGCGCACCAAAGACATATAGTTTCGTTGCTGTTCCCATAATCGATTCGCTGTTAATACCCTACGACTGGTTAGTCTGAACAGACATAGGAAGGAAGGGATGTTTAAACATACAGACGCTAAAGAGAAACAGTTGTCCTCTTGTACGCTAAAACAGCAAAAATCAGAGATGTGTTGATTAAACACATATCCTTTCCTTCTCTGTTGACAGACCAGTGTGGAGAGGGAAGTTCAGAGAGATGGGAAGAGTGACGAAACTATGGATATACAGAATATGCCCCAAAATCAACCAGATTCTGCCGTTGTACACATTTCTCGTGAAAGCGCCATCATGGCTGGCGGTTCTCTGTCTGTCAATGTGTCAGGGACCACGTCCGAGTCTAACAGTGATTCTCAGAAGTCGTTAAGAAATCAGTCTGTCTCTCCTAAACCGCATTCGCACAAAAACAGTAACTTGAAATCGCTGTTGAATCTGTTGTCGGACAATACGAGTATTAAGAGCACCCAAACAGACATTAATGCGCGTAGGTCGATGGCAGGGAATCACCGTCAGGAAATGTCAGTGATAC
This sequence comes from Lasioglossum malachurum, assembly GCA_028455605.1. NCBI lineage: Eukaryota > Metazoa > Arthropoda > Insecta > Hymenoptera > Halictidae > Lasioglossum > Lasioglossum malachurum. Next base: position 14,298,133 of record CM052312.1, on the reverse strand, counting down.
AGTCCACCCCGAGTAGTGTTTCACAGCGTAGTACTGTTCAAAGCAGAAAAGCTGGTAGATTCAGAGTTAGTTGGCTAGATATGTATTCGTGGCTTCAGTACGACGAGAGGTCTAACCTCATGTTCTGTAAATACTGTAGAAAATGGAGCGATTCCATTCCTGAAATTCGTACTTCCTTCGCTGCTGGTAATGGTAATTTCAGACTGGAAATCGTGAACCACCATGATAAATGTAAGGCGCACAATCTGTGCGTCACCAAAGAGAGCGAAGCGAAAGCAAGTTACCCTTGTATAATGGAAACCTGTTGATGCCACATTGTAATCACAACTTTTGTTACAACTTTGCTCAAGATTTAATGAAATATCAAGTATTTAAATATCTTTTGTTACGCTCTCGTTTCGCTGCAGAAATATGTACGCTCCTTTTCTAATCAGTCAGTCGTTATTCTGTACGCGTGCTCGTTTCGTGTTCTCGATTATTTAGGACTGTATATGCAATTTATTTGTCGTTCTCCTTAGCTAAATTAACGTAGTCTATCCGCATTTTGTTGGCATGCTTGTTCTGCAAACGGTCTCTTCGTTTCTATGCTCGATTTTATTTTACGAAATGCATTAGATATATAAAATATAAATTTTATTCTCGTTATTGTACTTTCGTACAAACATTTCCAGTTATTTAAATGCGTATGGAAAGAAGCCGGCGATATTACGATCTTGATTTTATTTATCTTTTAAGAAGATACGTTTATGTTTACACGAGAGTGTTTCGTTTCAACTTTATTGCATTATTTTTTAATACGTTCGTTTAAACAACCTCGCAAAGCCTTTATGTTTTTGTTTCAATGTTAGATACTTTAGTGGAATGATTATTACATTGAAAAAAATATATTGTGAAATACAGTTAGAAAGAAAAGAATCGCCAAAGCATGTGCATTTGTCAATTAATGTGCCACTGTGATGGATTTTACCGCGTTGAATTTTAACAAGAAAGATTAAATATTTTTATTAGAAGTTCTACTGTTATTGTCTCGCAATATATTTACGTAGAAACTTGATTAGATTTAGAAGAGTAACAGTTACTTAATTTCTTCGATCGTTTACTATCATTTAAGTTGATATTGTAAATAGCAAAATAAAATGCGGCTGTTAAAAAATTCAGTTCTGTTATTTGCATGTGTGAGTTGTTGATTTGTTAATGTCGATCCTTTCGAATCAGCCCCTGTGTATGAGACTAATACTAGAAAAATTGCGAAAATCCTCGAATTCGATCGCTATAACAAGCAATGGTAATTCATAAGGATCATGTTCTGTGCAAAGAATCAACCCCTAAAGTTTATTCAACCCCTGTGTACGAGACTAACGTTGGAAAAATAGAGAAAAATTTTAATTAAAACTAGACTGAATCCTCGACCAATTGATCACTATAACAAGCAATGGTAATTCATAAGGATCACGTTCTGTGCAGAGAATCAACCCCTGTTTATAAGAGTGATAGTAGAAAAATTGCGAAAAATTTCACTTGAAAAATCGGATAGACTGAATCCTCGAATTCGATCAGTATAACAAGCAATGGTAATTCATAAGGACGATGTTCTGTGCAGGGCCATCCAGTCGGAGTGCTCGGCGAGGAGGGCGGCGCCACGACGGGCGCGCTAAGCGATAGCGTGTCAGGAATTGAACCGTCTGAACACCATAATCCCCCAGAAATGCTCGACGGACTCGATGGTAAGACCTCCATACATTTGTCATATGCAATCAGAAATTCTATCTAGACCTGACGTACTTCCCTTCGCCCGTCGTACCCAACCGAGGGCCGTTCCGTGGGGGCGCGAAACGGCGTCGCGACGCGCGCGCGCAACAAGTTGAACACGTGGGCGGTGGTTTCTCTGTGTTTCGTGAATTGACGCGTGGCCCGCCCCGGAATCAACAAGTGTTTCCATCCACAATTACCATCGGAAAACTTTACCGCCCCCTCCCCCACGTGAAACTCGTGGTCGCATTGGCGGCGGCGCGCGGGGAACAACGTCACGTCTAAGAAATCGAGGGAGATGTGCATGCACGTTTGCAAGGATTTACTTTTTTTCCGCGTCGAGTCGTACATAGGCGTACGAAGCGAGCATCCCTCTATTTCCGAGTCTGGCAAGCGTAGTGAGTGGTAAAACTACTTTTTTTTTTTTTTTTTTGTTTTTCATAAAGAAAATCAGAAAAATTTAACAACAACACGAAACAGAATATTTCTTGTTGGATGTGTATCTTACCATACATAGAAAATCCTCTCTTCTGTTCGATGTATATACGTGTACGCGCGCGCGTGCCCCTATGTACATACGAGCATATCCACACATATACATACATATATATTGATTTTAGACATTTTATATTATCCTTGGTGTTGTGGTGATGGTATCGTGCATTTGCTATGTCGCTGTTCGGCAGAATGTACCGGGTGTTTTATAATTCGTGGTACAGATTCAGGCCAGGTCGATTCTGTGGCTGGGGAAATAGGGCGAAAATCGAGAATAACGGAATTGCGTGGGAGGCTTCGTTTTCGAGAAACTTCAATTTAAATACCAGTCGAGTGTTTGTGGTAAATGGCACAACGAGTACGTGAAGTGCAGAGCGATAAAATAATCAGTGCAGTTTCATTGAACATTATTTATTAAGGGCGCGCGTACTCGACTGAGATATAAATTGAATTTTCTCGATTTTTTTTTTGTCGTATTTGCAGCCATAGAATCGACCCGACCTAATTTGTACCGTGAATTATGAAACACTCGGTATATATATAATGAAAGAAGATGGTTTCGGGACGGAAAGTAAAATAAAGAATCGAGGTACATATCAGCAAATGGACCGTACTCCTGTTTGCCTGGAATCTTTGAGATGGTGTGTGGCCGGTGATTGCGTACGTGGTCCCCCGTATATGTGTTTAATACCCCTCATCTTTTTGTTGTTGTTTTCTGCTATACCTTCTCTACATTATATACATATATACATCTCGGTGGATCTGTTTTACGAGGCCCAGGATATAACGGAACCATGTGCGTTCGTGTGCGTGCGCGTGCAGAACGAATGCGACTCTCCGTGTGTATGCGCGTGTGCGAGAAACGTGCGTATATATATGTGCCACGTGACTCTCTAATTTTATATACAGGGTGTCCGAAACCACCCGTTCAGGGGTGTTTTTAACTTCTCAGATAAGCGTATTCGGTAGAAACGTTTGCAATAAAAGTTGCAGGGATTAATGGAGGACATACTATGTCCATGACCTTGTATTTGACCTTCGGATCCATTTTCAAGGTTATTTGGAGGTCAGTACGTATTTTTTATGGCCTCTCGCAGTCAAATTTCGAGCTCTCTCAGAACCCGTAGTCAAAAGTAGGGGTCCCCATTTAAAAAATAGGTACTGACCTCCAAATAACCTTGAAAATGGTTCCGAAGGTCAAGTACAAGGTCTATGCTTATCTGAGAAGTTAACACCCCTGGACGGGTGGTCTTGGACACCCTGTATATGTACGTATATATATTATATATTCTATTCTATATATATGTATATTATTCCTATAATGACGTACACGTGTGTATACAGACATATATGTATACGTATATTAGATATTACATGTATATATATATGACCACGGCGTGATTCTCTATGCATGCCTCTGCAAACACTGTTTTCTCTGTCCTCTTACAAATTACCTTTTTGCCACCGTCTCTTACATCACCGTATATACCTGGCCGATCTTAATCTTACATTCTCACGTGTCTCTCTTGCGCTGTTTACTTTGAACCCACACACGTTCACCAGGAAACGGAGGCATAGCAACAAAATACTCTCCGCGCGAGTCTTCGTTACGCAATCGATCAATCGACCGCGAATCTCGCAACCGTAATGAAAAATCGCCGTTGCGCAACCGGAGGATCAGCAAGACGCTGGCCTCGAAGCGAGTTCTACATCGGGAAACACACCCCCCAACAGTCTTTTTCGAACTCTAGTTTGTCCTCGTTCTCGTCGTTCGATCTTGCTGGTTATGGTTCGAAGGATCATGCAGAAGTTAAGGAATCGCCAGCCTGGTCTCTCCGCAGATCCGTCGACTTCGCAATCTTCCCGACGTCGTTCTCTTCTCTTGATTTTCCTCTTCGTTTGAAGTTTGACGAAGTGTGACGAAATTCTGCGTCTCACTTTGTATCCGCGAGCTCTTCATCTTTTTCTTTCCATCTTCAGTCTTTTCTTCTTTTATTTTCACCCTTTCAGTTCTCTTCTTGATCGTTGATTTAGTTGTGTGACGACGTGGTGTGCCAGCCTTGCGTTTTGTTGTTCTTTCTTATTTCTTGATTATTTATTTGATTACTGATGATGATGATGATGATGACTTTTGAAGAACCGTAGGTGTGCGCTTTTTTGGTTCCTGTATTAATTCGTGACTTGATATTGATCGTTTTCTTTCTTTCTTTCCTTTCTGTTGGTACGAGTAGAGGCATTTGTACGTCTCTTTTCCGGCAACGTACTACTTATTGATTATGAGTGTGGTGTTTCTCGATTGCCCTTCGTAAACACTGTTGATTGGAGTATTTTCATTGAGAGAATCCCCCTCTTTTCTCTGCAACTGTTTTGACTTGACGTAGAAGTGTCAGTTCAGATATTATACATATATACGTCTACTATCCCACCAGTCTTTGCGAACGTTAATATATTTCTTCAACGTCACGTGAACCAACCAATAACGCAATTTTTAATAATACGATTTTTAAGCACAGTCGTGTTCAATTATTGAAAGTAGTGTTCAGGTCATTAAAAGATAAAATACGTTTTCATTTAACTCTCATTTCGGCTGCTCTTTATTTTACCGGACTCAAAAAATTTTAGTCTTTTTTCTATAAATTATTATGTATATGGTATGTAATCCAGTAGATTTCTACCCGGGGAACCCGCAGATCGAAGTTTCGATCCTGTAGGATCAATGGTTCAGGAGTTATGCTTGCTTTAAAGTTGAGCAATTTGCAGTGTTTTTGACAGGTAAGGGCGCCGCCATATTGTTTTGTAGCAGAACCTGGGTTAGGTTTTCGTAAATATTTTCCACGATATTTCTTCTCGAACATTATCTGAGATATTTTCTCTTTGTTAGCGATATTACTGTCAAAAACACTGCAAATTACTCAACTTTAAGCAAGCATAACTCCTGAACCATTCATCCCACTGGATCGAAACTTCGAGCTGCAGGTTCTCCGGGTACAAATCTACCGGATTACCCACCAAAATACATAATAATTTATAGGATAAGGGCAACAATGTTGAGTCTGGTAAAGTAAAGTTTACCTCTCATTTCATACGATTGACTTGTACAATTTTTAACACTGTATCCAGAGCGGCCAGTTGAGGGGTGGGGGGCACGAATTGAGGGGAAAGAGTTACCCCGATGTATTTAATTGAAAATGAGCCCAGATAGAATATTTCGCGATATTTTTTACTCGAGGTATTAAAGTTTTATTTTCGCTCGAATTTCGCGGAGTATTGATATATGTATAATATTTGTCGTTGCCACGAGAGGTGTATTCCATCACACAGTTTTGTTTGTTTTCCTTCTAGTTTTTCTCCTAATTGGATACATATACATACGTATTATATATTTGTCTCTCTCTCTCCATTGTCTTATGATGAACTTCTAGTAGAGATTGTCGGTAAACCGCCTGATGATCTGCTAAGCAATTATTGAAATCGGGATCTTGTAATTCCAGGAACAACGAACGGAACTAGCAAAAAAGACAAGGATATAAGTAAAGACGGTCAGAATAAGTTAGAACAGTCGAACGGTCTCGGCGCGGAGAGCTGTAAGCTCTGCGGGAAGAGCGTGGCCAACATAAAAAAGCACATGAAATCGCATTTCCCCGATAAGTATCAGTGCCAAATCTGCATGATATCGTTAACGAGGTCCGACAATCTGAAAAGGCATATTAAATTGAAGCACGGCATACGAGAGGGATCGTTGATATCGCCGTTCATGCGGCTCGAGCACAAGCACTTTTTAGCGAAATCGGAACCGGCTTACCTCACCTAGGCTTCTCGCGCTAGAAATCGAACGAACCTATTCGAGTTCGATCATTCGAACCGCAAAACAAAAAATACTCCAACAATGGACATCGAGAAAACAAAAAAAAAAAAAAAAAAAATAAAAACCAAAAAAAAAAGGAAACATCGAGAAAAGCCGAAAATCACGGGGACGACTCCGTCTCGATAAGCTCGGCACTGATTTCACACCGAGCGCCTCGCTCGCTACTTTTTAATCGTAATTTTGTCCCTCGTTTAAATTATCCTCCTTAATTACGCAAACCGTAATTAATTTATTTATTGTCGTGCGTCTTAGTTTCTAGTGTTAACGATAAGGGTTTTTGTCTTCAGTTTTCTTTTCGCCGTTTTGTAAGCGTTTGATTCCTGGCCGTATCTCACGATTGTAGGTCAGGGTCTTTGTAGATGTTTCGCCAAATTATACCGGGTGAGTCGCTTAACCGCACCACCCGAATTCACCGCGAGCCTGCCGGTCGTCTAACGAAAAAAGTTTGAAACGAAACATTCCGACGCGATCATTGCTTTTCTGATTGTCCGATCGAAGATGCTGACTACTCCATTGTTGTTGGTCAACGTCCAACAACGTTTGCTTCAACGTTTTTCGTCTGCGACGAGAGTGTAGGTTGTATGTGTGAGTTTAGGCGATACAGCCAGGCGACTCTCTCGGTACAGAGATCTCACGGAGTAATTATAAATTCGAGAGTACAAAGAAAGGAACGATACCTGCGTGCTCGGACGAGAGAGAGAGTCTGCTGTATACTGTGTTCATGTATTATAATACTACCTCCAGCGCGGATACCGTGAAATAGTGTTAAAAACCGGATAGCATCTTTTTTTGCTCCCCGAATCCTGTGTCTCGGCAGGTGAGGTTGTTTATCGTGGACTCTGCGTTTTGCACGGGTTCGCAGCACGAAATGTCTGCGAGAGAGAGAAAGAGAGATATATCGAGATTTCGAACCCTCTCTCTATGTTACGGCGCATGGGACTGAAATTTCACGTTGATTTCGGCCACGCGGCATAGTCCGCCGGCAAGAACCTCGAGATACACATTGCCTTTGATTAGATTTGCATAAGGGAGAGATACGCGCAGACAGTTTTTTTCGCACACAACCCGGTACACTCGCGGAATCGTTCGACGTTAATATTCGGTTGTTGCGCCACGAACTTCCTAAATACCTCCTCGGACGCATAGTGATTCGCTTTTTACTCTGAGAACGGTCCTACAACATGGTCGTCGTTCCACTCGATCCCTCGACCGTTCTTACGATTTTCCAATTGGACAGCGGATTTGATGCGTTTATGACAAAAAATGTGTAGGTGTAATTTGAAACAGTCAAAACTGGAAGAATTTAAAAATACTGTCACATTATTTTCAACTTGTTAAACTTTTTAAGAAAGAAAAGAAATTTCCATTTCGCTCCAGTTTGTTGCAAATCAAGTTCGCGCAAAGATCCGCTGTCTATTTATACTTATTCACGTTCAAGATGCACTTCTTATTGGTCTTTCGTAGGAATGTAATATTCGTTTAACGTAATCGCTGGACAGTGACATTTCGTGCCGTTTCTTAGATCGTGCAGTTGTATTTCTTCGCGCGTTTGATTCAACGTTAGGTTCAGTTCACGTGATCGCTGGGAAGTGACGTCCCGCGCCGTTTCTTAGATCGTGTAGTTCTACCATTTCATCGATTCGCGTTCACGTGTTCAGGTTAGCCGGCTTTTCGGCGGTGTTCATTTTGTGTCTTGGGAGTTTCGCGCGTCGCAATCGAATATGAACGACCATACTAGACTATTAGGGCGTCTCCACGCAGTTCCATGCCCGGTGTCAAACTATAGTAACGCCAGTCTTGTTCCACAGATGGAGGTGATCAGTATTAAGTGACTATTTATACGCATATTTATAGATTCTATATTATATAATTTTATACTATTTATACACATTATATATACAAACACATATATATATATATACATAACATAGGTTGTGAATGACGTCGAAGACTGAGTATTAAAAAAGAGAAACGATAAAAAGAAAGAAGACGAGTCGGAAACATCTGGTTACCGGCTTGGATCAAAATAGTCAATGATGAACTAGTCTCTGAGGCCTGAAGGCTGTTGCAAGAACAGACTTTTCATAGTAGAGGGGTTTTGTTTAATGGTGCCTTTCCTTTTAAGTACAATACTCGACCTACAATGATCGAATAATCTCGATGATATTATAATATTACATAGACATATAGACACATAGAATATAATAACAAATAAAGAAACATCCATGTAAAACGTAGAAAACTAATCTGCTGAAACACACGACACACGGTCCCATTTCTCCATCAACAATGATCGTCGTGAATCATCGATCAACCCAGCGCAGCGTGAGGCCAAGATCAAGCAACAACACAAGAATCGCAAAACGGAGAGAAAAGAAACACGAGTCAGAAACCGAAAGAACAAATCTTTGGGAGGTGATCAAAATGGAAAAGGATACAAACAAAAGAAACGGAGCCAATCAACACGTTCAAGGGCTTTTTTCACACGCAACTTCTTTTCTCTATTTACAGATACAACGCTTTTAACCGGTCGGTCCAACGAGAAACTTCTTAATCTGTCGGAGTTTTTCGAGAGGATACCGCACACCGACACTAGCAAGTGCAAACTGTGCGATAGGGTTGTGTCCGACACACAGAATCATTTCGTCACACACAATAACGGGAATTACGTGTGCCCGATGTGTGGCTGCCGTCGAACCCGGCTTAGTAACCTGATGGGTCATATCAAACTGAAACATCCCCAGATTGAGACTGTGCAGATTCGAATGCCGTGCAGGCCTTTCCCTTGATATTCATTGTTCGCGACGAACATTTACGCGATTTAACTGCAGTGCCATCTTCTAGATCGGCGCTCGGATTTACTTACTCGCGACGGCCGAGTTTCGAAGGCTACGCCCCCTCGACCTGGCCGCGCGTCTCGCTCCCCGTGACGGCCATAGTTTTCCTAGACGCCACAAATCGAAGGAGCTTCGAACTAGGACCAGGGTTACCATATTTTTCTCTCGCCAGACCCCTTACCCTTCCGCCTCTCGCCCAGCCACGCAGCGTAGCTCGTCTTTGCACTCTTCCCACTAGTCGCTGACGCGACCGTACGCCAGTGTGTCGCCACTGTCGCCAGCGTTAGTGGGAAGAGTGCAAAGACGAGCTACGCTGCGTAGCTGGGCGAGAGGCGGAAGGGTAAGGGGCCTGGCGAGAGAAGAATATGGTAACCCTGACTACGACCGCCACGGGGAGCGAGACGCGCGGCCGGGTCGAGGGGGCGTAGCCTTCGAAACTCGGCCGTCACGAGTAAGTAAATCCGAGCGCTGTAGATCGACGTACAGTGAAAATCTCTTTTCCGATGACAAGGGACATTTTTGTACAGGATGTACTACGTTGAAAAACATTTCGCACGTATTTCTTTTCAGCTGTCAACGAACTAGAAAGTGTAGGACAACGATTTTCTTTTTACATTTGTGCTCAACCAACGTAGTCTTACAAAAAGATTTCAGAAAAAGTTATTTAAAAAATCATCTCTATTCTGATCGATACTTACGTGATGTTTTTTTGGAGGTGAATTTGTTTTACTATTTTCACCCCTTTAAGGCGAATGCCAGCAGCTGAAACGTAATACCTGTCGAATATTCTTCGACAAACTATACCTGTATAAAGTAGTAGTAGGCTTCTTGATATTTATTGTTCGCAAAAGAACATTTAGGTAGAATTTTGTCGGTGTAGATCGGCGTACAGCGAACATGTCGCCTTTTCCGTTATCGTTCGTGAAAAGCGTGTAGGCGCAGTGAAATTTTTCGTTACAGCCTGAAAATTTCTTTTCGGCCGACGCACCAGCAGCTTTACGATTCCACGGGTATCGGACTGGACTCGCGTACTTATCAACCCCTGCGCGAGAACCGGCGGTGAAATTTGCAACGTTTCCGATCCCCCCGGTGTCGCTCGCAGCATTATTGCGCACCGTTCAAGTTTCCCGTGTCGCGACGGATAAGCGGATTTCACGATTGACGAGCGTGTGCGGGAGTCGACGCGTTGACATGCTGGCCGATTAAACCAAGATCAATCGGGAAAACTAGAAACAGCTCGTAAACTCGTCCCTTATGTACGGGGGTGATCGATCCTGATGGAAAAGTCGTTCAACGGTACAATCAAACGCGAAATAGCTTCTGTAATGTACTATCTGTAGAATCTCTTCTGTGCCAGCTGTAACTATGTGTCCCGGCGCTATAACGTTCCGCTTGGTGGGCGTGTCTTTCGGGGAGGTGGGGATGGAAATGTATTAGCAGCCAATGAAATGGCGCCGTAATGCGTTCCATGGGACTCCCTGTTAGCGCTTTCTCCTCGTCCAGAGTGATTTAACCCTTTTCGTTTGGTGCATAGACAGCGAATTCGATGCATTTGCGACAAAAATGAGAAGCTGCATTTGATGGCATCGAGAAATCGTGAAAATTCGTGGGAAAAGTGAAACTATTACAAGAACAAGATTCTTCGAATTCATTGATTGTCATTGCTCGTTAGGTGCGTTCAATGAAACGAAATAACGATTGTAAAAGTGCAAATCTTACAAGAACGGGGCTCTTCGAATCAATCGATCGTAGCCTCCTTCTCGAACGGTATTTTCGCAAAACGGAAGCGTTGGTTTCCGGGCGGGGGGGGGGGGGAACTGGAGTTTCACATCTACCTCGCGGCATTATTCAGGGGAACAGCTTCGAAATAAGTCGGTCCCGTAACTGCACGGTTTTGTCGGTATGTAATTCATTATTGACCGTGTGCCAAGGGATAGTGCTCGCCTCGCGATGAATTCCGTGAATTTCTGCCGCGAGATTCGCGTAGGGTGTCCCCTTCATGCTCGGTCGTCAGAGAGCAGACATGTTGTCACATCCCGGAAAGCCAGCAAGAAGCTCTGGTGCTCTCTTGCGCGACGACGGCGACGGCGACGAGAAACTGGCGTCGACGTTTAAAGTCGGAAGCACGGTTACGGGCTCGTACATTTAGCGCCAGGCCAACGGTACGACGGAGCCAAATGGAAATTAGTATAACGAGACTTTCTCCGGTCTCGGTCAAAGGCCGTCTCACGGTTAACGATAAAAAGCGTTTTATCGTTTTGCGTCGGTCCATGACGACGCGGGCCATCGGTCCCGTCACCGTTGCATTTAATTACATAGCGCCTCCTCACTCTCTCCCCCCTCTCCCCCCCCTTCATTAGCGTAATTATTCTTTTTGCTCGTATTTTGCGAACCCCCGGCAATCGATCTACGGGGAGAATGGTTCCATCTTCGTCTTTCTTGCGGCGTCGCGACGCCTCCGAAGCGTCGGTTTGCATCTTAAGGAGCTCCGCCGCAATGACAGCTGGCGCGGGCTTCAATTTTTATTTCGGCGAATTATGCGGGGATCCCCGTCGGTGAATTGTGGGAAAGTCTCGCTGCGTTATTGGAGGAACTGTACTAATTTTTTTAAACGATTTTTAAGAATGGTTTCAGTACTTTAATCGAGTTTCCTTTGGAAGAGCGTGATTATTAGACTGCGGATCTTTATGTAAAATAAAAATTGTCTTCATCGATTGCAAGACACGGGAGCCATATAAAGCTTTCTTTCCATTTTCAAGAATTTTAATAAATCGGGAATAACATATGGGCGTTGTTAAATTGTCTTGATGTTTTTACTGTTTTAAATTACATCCACCGATTTTTTGTCATAAATGCATAAAATCCGCAGTCCAGTGATTACTTCCCACGAGAATGTACATTTTAACACTGGCGACAGGGTCGAATTTCTCATTAACGTAATTCGGTGTTTCTTGCAGTCAATAACTTGGCGTCGAACTGAATTACTGATGGCGAAGCCGTGGGAATTTTAATGAGACTACGGTGCTGTCGATTAGCAAGCGGAATAGGAATTTTTTTCATTCGGTATAAATATTCGCAGTCCAGTCGTTAGGTATTAGAACGTTTCAGCTGTGTCGGATAAAACCGTGTAATTCGGATAAAATATTCTTGCTTTAATCATGCACGTTTCGATTAGCCCGGCTCTTGCAGAGACTCGCGCAATCGCTTCATAATCCACGCAGAAATAATATTATCGACGGCGGGATTGATTTTTGGATTTGATAACGCGACACATTCTCACGAACGATTTTCTTATCACTGTTTATCCCGGTATTTCCCGATACACAAGGTTCCAAGTACGCTCTTCTCGTGCTTTATCAAACTCCGTTCACAATATATCTCGAAACCGAAAACAGGCGTAACGAAATAATTTCGAGGTCCTCCGAATAAAGTGACGCCGCCTAGAAAACAGCTTGTTGTCCAGTGAAGCTAATCAGTGCCGATCGCGAATTCATAACACTTCCGCAAGGTTCATTCATCCGAGTTCTCCGGGGTTCGAATAGTTTCCCGGTCGGTCGATTTCTTATTCCTGATCGGCGTCCATTTTCATCTCGAGCGCGCTTTTCGCTCGACCATGTTCTTCCCTCTCTCTTCCCGATAACCATTACTTCCGCCTTGGTGGATCGCATCTTTCTGGATCTCCGGGCGCGTCCATCGATCTTGAACAAAGTGGCTTCCGAGGACGAAACAGCGTATTATAGCTCCACGGGTCGCGGAGGCTATCGGTTGTTTAATATTCCCTGACGGGCGCGACTAAGATCCCTTAAGGAGAGGGTACCCCTAGGCAGAGGAAGACACACCGAGCTAGAGGGAGATATACAGAACTAGAGAGAGCTACACAGCAAAGCTAGACAGAGCTAGAGGGAGGAAATTAGAAAAAGGTAGACAGAGCTAGAGGGAGGACATCAGAAAAAGGTAGACACAACTAGAGGGAGGAAATTAGAAAAGGGTAGACAGAGCTAGAGGGAGGACATCAGAAAAAGGTAGACACAACTAGAGGGAGGAAATTAGAAAAGGGTAGACAGAGCTAGAGGGAGGTAATCAGAAAAAGGTAGACAGAGCTAGAGGGAGCTACACCGAACATATTAGACGCAGCTAGAGAGTGCTGGAGGTGAGAAATTAGAACAAAGGTAGATACTGCTAGAGGAAGCTGCATAAAGAAAGGTAGACAGAGCTAGAGAGAGTCAGAGGGAAGAAGCTGGAGCAAGATAGAAGGGATGAAGCAAAGACGAAGACAGACAGAGAAATGTAGCAATAAATACGGGGAAAATAGAGACTAGAGAGAGAGAGAGACAGACAGAAGGGAATGAGGTTGGTGGAAGCGAAAGGGGTAGCAGAGGAAGAGGCTCTTCAGGGGCCAGGGGTCCTTCCCGCGATAAGCTCCTTAAAGGCATATCTTCTCGCCCTTATTACGGGCTAGGGCCGTGCTTCACGGATGAACGGTTGAAGTGGAACGACTGAGGTGCTCAATAAGAGGATCACCGTTCGGAGAGAGGTGTACCTACTGCAAAGAGTTTCGTTTTCTCGAGTACACGCGACAAGAGGCTTTCGCCTTCCGCTTCTCCTCTCTTGCTTTAAACTCCGCTAGCTTAGCCAATGGAGGAGAAACAGCCTCCCCCGGATTGTTGCCACCAGAAACTAAACCTACCTATCTATACCCACCTGTCTGGCAGGTAGCTTGTCACAACTTGCGGCTCTCTCCATCCCCACGGAGACCACCCCGACCAGAGTTTCTTCCTGGAAATTATCAGGCTTCGAATGCTGCTGGGAAATGGATCTCTCTCTATCTCTCTTTCTTCGTTGAGAATAGTCAGAGATTCCCTTCGGATTTTTCTCGGTTTCGTTGCGGATTCTTTTTGGGTACTTTCCGCGGTCATCCCTGTGCAGGACAGCTGCTCGGAACCGTTGTTTTTCGAAGCATTAACAAGCCGACAGTGTGCGCAGGACCGCGACCCAGCCTCGCGCAAATTATTCTCCGCGGACGCGAGCGAGCTGTACGCCGCGAGAATATTATACCTAACTCCTCTGAACTTCCGCTAGCTGGTTATTACTTGGTGACTATGGTTTTATCCGAAACGGGTCTTGGGAATTATTAGAGGAGTCTACACGCTGAGAAGTCCCTTTCAATCGAGCGGCGATTCAATCCTGTGGGTCCTGCGTTGAATTAATAAATTTTTAAAAAATGTGTATCCTGTTTGTGTAAATAGAATCAAAATTATTTTATGTTTTTGTACTAGGGTGAACTAATATAGGGTTAACATTCACTGGAGCATTTGAAATTGGTAGAGCAGATATAAATTTTCCTGCGGAGCAGAGGATTGCGAGACGTTATTTAAAAAATCGAGTCAGGGATTCATCGATCAAATGTCACCGGTTTATTACAGCTCCGGCCACCACACTCTCCTCTTGTCCTCGATCATAATTTAATCAGACTTGATATAGTATTTAGCCACGGCTAATCTCTTTAGAATTCCGCGTCATTTGAATCCCGAATTATTCAAATGGCCGGGCATTACTTGTGCATCCGCGGATATTCGGGGGCTGTGTGTAACGTTTGTGCAAACTGAATGTTTGCCCACTAAAACGTTCGGATAATATGAAATTCAGATTTAAACGCGTAATTCAAATCCTCCCCGAGGCGCGCTTATCTTCTTTGTGCCTAGACTTGTATACATACCCATGTACAACTTCAAACAAACAATTCCGGCACCGCGCGAATATTATCTTTTTATTCGATCTGTGCTTCGAAAACAATCCCTTGGAAATTGATCCTAAAATTTCTGTAAAATGTCTGTATTAATTCCTTTACGACAATCAGTACCAAATTAATTGAATTAATTTTTAGGATCATCTAGTTGTCCGAAATAATTAAGAAAGAAATAAAATCCGCGCAAATTAAAATGATTAATTTAATATCTTCCAGACTATTCACCGCGTTGAGAAATATGTTCAACGAATCCTGTAGATCTGGACAGGCTGCGTCTTTTATGTCCTATCACTTTTTCTCGTAACACGAACGGTTTTCGAAATCTTGAGAGAAAATAAACCTCAACAATTAAAAATGTAAAAGGTAGGGAGGCGCGGAACGAAACATTTTTTTTCGGGCAGTCGTAGTGGGATAAAGGTCGGAAACCGGTGCTACACGAGTCGGAAATTCTGAAGCGGCTCGGGGTATAGTAATTTCGTAACAGTTTAGCGCTCCCCTGTATCGGCCTGTTCGCGTAGAATCATTCTTATCCGCGTACTCGTCGAGTTCTCCGAAAGTTCCCCCGGCTCGTTTTTCTTCTTCTGGCCGGTTACACGATCGATTGACTCTCGTTATTGGCTCTCTCCCGGTATAAAGTTCCTTTGATCGCCGGCAAAATGGATACGTAACGCGAGACCGGCATTCGAAAGTACCGACGGCAATTTATAGATTCGCCGTGTGGCGACGGCGGCTGAATTATATTTAGCATATCATCATTTGTTTCCATTCCCGTAAAGGGTAGCCCAGCGGAAAATATTTCAGGACAGCCAGGGAACGTCTCACCGAAATGCACTTAGCCCCCCTCTCCCCTCGCCCGCCCCCCCGTGTATAGCTCGCGGGATTCATGTCTCTTCTTTCCGGTTCGGACGATTTACAACTGGTCGGGAACCTGAACTCTGCTGAATCGATGGAACTGAAAGAACACGTTATTACAATTCCCTTCCGATGCGAAATAATGCCGGCACGCCAACGGAATCGATTTTCCAATCGATATTACTGGAATTAGAAGCTGCAGGCTCTGCCTTCTTCTGTGCGATACCAATCTTTTTAAATTCCCGATTCTCACCTGTCGATCGGCCAACGAGGAATGCTAATTCGAAACCAGTCTTCGAGAGCTAATCGCCGATAAACGGGACCGCGGAATTCTTGGAATCTAACAGCTGGAACGCTTTTGATGGTTTATGGCAGCTAGGGAGGGAGGCATACGCTGAAATCTTCGTGCATACGTTTTTGGGAACCTGTTCCTTCGGGATCGAATTTGATCTGGGCACTAGAAAGTTAGGACAATGCGAACTCTTATTGTTCTAAATGGTCAATCATTTGAATTAAGGATACAGCACTAGTATTTAAACTATGTAAGCTACCCTAGCAGCCAATACTGATGGCATCAGAAAGTTTCTTCAACTAGAAATCTAGAATATAAACGTTTGTAACTCTAGGTCCGAAGTCTCCCCAATTCAAAGGTTAAATAATCGAACGATAACCCCTAGTAGGGCTAGAAACCTAGACTTTCGAAGCAGCGGCCGAAGTTGTTCGAAATCATTCGATCAATAAAATGTCTGCCCTAACGCTCGGTCAGGCGGTTAGGTCGAAAAGTTCGGCTCCGTGTCATCGTAACGTATCACCTGGCTGCGAACGAGGGGAGGGGAATATATCCGAGAGGGTTCGCCGGGCTCCCTCTTGTCGCCAGAGAATCGTCGGCCTCTGAGAGGGGAAACTAGCTGGCTAGTCCCGAAACAGTTTCCGTGACAGTTGAACACGGTTGTTTCCCCCCGTTGGATCCGCGTCGCACATTCACTTGCATCGCACACCGACACACAGACACACGTACACAGAAACAGAGAGAGACATACGGACCTACCGCTGGCTGGCCGGTGTGTGTGTGTGTGCTTCACCGAGTGCAGGGGGTTAGAGATACACAAGAGAGAGGTCGGGGAGAGAACCTCCACTCCCCGACCTTCTTTATCCTAGTTTCCCTGTTATTCCCTCCTGCAAACTCTCTCATTCATTTTCTATCTCTCTCTCTCTCCCTCTCTCTCTCTCTCTCTCTCTCTCATTTTGTCCCTTCCATTTACGCGCCACAGAGCAGTTGCGCGCGGAGAAACACATAACGCGATGATCGATGTTGGTGTATGCGAATGTGTTGAGCCTCGGAGATCGTTGTTAAGGATCACGCGTCCTTATCCCTCCTCGCACGCTAATCGACACTCGGCGAGCCTGCAGAACAGCTATTTCTCGATATTTTCCGCAAGCTTTTCCGTCTCGCGCCTGTTCGGGCCTGTTTCTCACGGTTTTCGAGATGCTCGGGACCAGACTGCGGATTTTACGCATTCACGCGTGCTTGAAACACGAAACGGTAGAAAGATGACTGGGACTTATCAGTATCGGTGCATTAACATCAACCACGGGTGGACGGGTACCCGGAAGATTAGTGATAACCGGATACCCGGAAATTTCGGGTACCCGCCCACCCCTACTAATTAGTATCAACTGGTTAAACCGACCAAAGGAGAAAACCAATTTGCATTCGGCCCTAGCAGCAAATTTTCATTTCGCGCGAAGATCCGCAGTCTGTCCGCGACAACGTCGAAAGAAACGATCGGTAGGTAGCTGTTTCGCAGGTGTTCCACAGAAAAAAAAAACACTGTTTAACTCCTTGTTCACTTCCTCTCGCTCGCTGTCTCGCTCTCTCTCTGTTACAGTGTTGGCCAGTGGTGGTTCTCACTGAAGAGAGAGGGGGTTGCCCCAGACAAGGTCAGGCAGCAGCAGACTTCCAGCTGCCCCTGCTGGATGCCTCCGCCCTTGCAACCTTCCGAGCCCTTGGAATGCTCTCGTAGCAGGGGGATGGACGGGCGGTGGTGTGATCGGTGGTAGTGTGGTACTCTATGGTATATAGCGGTGTTTGGTGTTGGTGTCGGTGGTGTATTGGTGTCGGCGGCGATGACGGTGGTGGCGATGATGACGATCCGCGAGAGCCATCGGGAGGGCTATATGTTTGTCCGGATGCGACGGCCGCACGATTGTCGTTCGCAAACCGTGCAGCTGCCCCTCCATTGTGGCTGGTCGGTCAGCTACCGATGGCACCGCATAAGATCGCTGAACTGCCACCAGGCTGCCACGCTACCGCCTCTGTGTGTTCCCTGAACTGCAGCTCTCCCCGTCGGATACACGATCGTCTTGAACGCCCCCCGTTAGGCTTTTTCGATCGTTCCTCGATTCTATCGTTTTGCTAGGGTCCTAGCAGGTAGGGGACGGAGTGGGACTGATCGTAGTAGCCTCAGATGTGCAAGGTGACTATTCGAAGCTAGATTATATATTTTCATTTAGGTGGAATATAGAAATTTTTGTCCCACCCTGTAGATTTTCCTCGATATTCTCGTAGAGCGTGAACAGACGAAACCAACGAGTACCATGACCATACCCTTCCGACCAGCCGATCTCGAGATATTCCTGTCTGAAAGATTTGGCCTAACCTAGACCCCATTCATTCAGAAATAACTCGTGAATCGGAATGGTATGGTCATGGTACTCGTTGGAATCGTCTCTTCGCGCTCTACAAGAATGTCCAAGAGAAAACCTAGCGCACCTAATCCGAAACTGATGAGTTCCAAAAAGAATTTCCAAAAGTGATTTCGTTGGAAATTCATTCGGAACTGCTGATTCTTTTAGATCCTCTACCTAATGCTGTCGAGTCTCGAGCTTCAGTTTCTTGTACAATGTTCAATCCCGCGGAGCAACATTTGACGAGCACACTCGCGCTGCTGTCCACGACCCACTTAAAGTCTCGAAAATGTATCAACTTGTCCGGAATATGAATGTGTACACGTGCCAAACGTGCGCGGCGCTCGATCTGTTATCCAGTCGAGTTCCATCGAGTTCCGCTTTGTAATTTCTCGCACGGTCTCCTGAAAGATTCAGTTCCGACGAACAGCGGGCGGCAGTCCGGCCGATGGTTCTCGCGTTAGATATCGGCGCTGTCTCGATTTCAACGGCATCGCTCTTTCTATTTTCGTGTATGACTTACCCTGCTGACGTTCGTGGCGTATAAATACGTACGAAAGCATCGCGGAAAAGATGCTCGGCTGATCGCGATTACGTTCCTGGGCAAGTGTAATTATAAAACGTAATCGTGGAGCGTACTTCCTTGGTATCCGTTCAATCCGTATCGCACAAACACGACAAACAGATGAACCAGAGGCACAGGGGGATTTCAGATTGTTTTCCTCTATCGTGCTACGAAAGTTCCACGGTTTCGAGGGATCGCTCGTGTGCGAATTCGTTGAACGGATAGTCTGCGATGACCTCCGAAACTTGGAACGGTTCCGGACTGGTCATTCCGTGGGCGGTGTCGGTTCCCTGCTTCCCGCCCCTCGTCAGTATTTTCGAAAATGTTCTGCCCGATCGATCCGCGCTGGAACGCCCGTCCGCAAGGGTTACACGTGTACTTACAACGATAGGAAACTTGGACTCAATTTAGAAGGCACTTTTGCCTAGATCCTCCATGCGATTAAACGCTCTTATCGCCCCGATCGACCCTACGCGGCGAAGATGGTTTCTAATCTTGGAGTCTCGCATGCGGCGACCTGATTCCTCACCGACGCTCGGGAATTATAAGACGGACACATGGAAACTGGTCACGCAGATTTCAAGTCTAACAAATCTGTCGGATCTTTTATTGTTTTTTCGAGGACTGTGCGTTTTAAGGTTCTACGTTTGGGGAGCTTTGAACAGGTGCCCATCCAATTTTCAACCTCCAATCGCATTCGTCCCGGCGATATTGCTGCTTTGTATTCATTGGGATACCGATCGTTAAAGATTATGGCGGCCAAGGAGACGGTTTTGGAATTTCTACGCAGACAATCGTTCAACCAAAGTTCCGAAGGACATTGCTCTCTGGCTTGCACACGGATTAAATTATAAAGTCTAATTGCAGGAAGAAGTCCATTCCCTCGTAAATATCCTTCAGCTACAGTGTCTCAGGCTTCGAGGAGCTCGAGCACAAAAATTATCAAGCTTTACGAATTCTCGAGATTCAGACATAAACAGATTCGAAGACCTCAGGCTTTCAGGAGTTCAAGCTTCAAAAACTCTACAGTTTCAGAAAACTCGAGCTTCAAAGACCTCAATAATCAAAAATTCTCAAGCTTTAGAAGTTCTCGAACTTCAGACATAAAAAGATTCAAAGACCTCAGGCTTTCTAGACTTCAAGCTTTAAAAGATTCTCAAGCTTCAAAAATTCTGCAGTTACAACATTCTCAAGCTTTAAATATTCTCGAGCTTCAAACACCTCAAGCTTTAATAATTCTCAGGCTTTAGAAGTTCTCGAACTTAAGACATGAAAAGATTCAAAGACCTCAGGCTGCTGGACTTCAAGCTTAAACAAAATCTCAAGCTTCATTAATTCTCCAGTTTAAAAAATCTCAAGCTTTAAAAATTGTCGAGCTTCAAACACCTCAAGCTTTAATAATTCTCAAGCTTTAGAAGTTCTCGAACTTAAGACATGAAAAGATTCAAAAACCTCAGGCTTTCTGGACTTCAAGCTTAAACAAAATCTCAAGCTTCATTAAATCTCAAGCTTCAAAAAATTCTCGAGCTTCAAAAACCTCAAGCTTTAATAATTCTAAAACTTTAGAAGTTCTCTCGAGCTTCAGGCATAAAAAGATTCAAAGACCTCAGGCTGCTGGACTTCAAGCTTAAACAAAATCTCAAGCTCCATTAATTCTCCAGTTTCAAAAATCTCAAGCTTCAAAAATTCTCGAGCTTCAATGGCCACAAGCTCAAAAAACTCTCAAGCACATTCTTGATGGAATATATTGTCCGGGAGAGGGGAGGGGGCAGAGTCCACAGCGCTAGATGAAAGATTGTACACGTGTAGCATTAGCCAGCTGCGCTCGGTGCGCGCACAATGCGCTAGTCCGAAGGTGTCACTCAAATTTTCGAGTTCCATTTGCTTGGAGCGTATCGGTGTCGAGACACAATTAGTATCATGGCTCCGTATCGCATGCAATGGCGTGGGACATTGATTTATGTTGTTCGGTTTCTCGGTGACGCGTTCAGTGTCTTCAGCCGGAAACGTCGATGGTTCATCTCGAACGCTGCCGGAAACACGAACCAATCTTGCTGAATAGCTCGCGGTATAATCTCGTCTAGGTCGCATCTACCAGTATATTTTTACGTACATGTTTTTCCAAAATTTCAATGTTACTATTTCAATCACTAGACAGCGGATTTTATGCATTTACAACAAAATTGAGTGGGCGTAGTTCGAAGCAGTAAAAACATTAGAAGAATTAAAAAATGCTATTATATAATTTTGAACCTATTAAACATATTAAGGAAGAAAATAAACTCAAATTAACTAAAACTGTTTCACCCCAATTTGTTGCAAATCGGATAGAAAGATTTTATTTTGCATAAAGATCCGCTGTCTATTAATCATTGTAACCAGGTTCCACTACATCGTGAATGAAACGCGTAAATGCGATCGGAATTGTGTCATGTTTGGGCTCATTCTAATCAGGATATTGTCACGAACGCGTTGCCGAACGTTTCACGCAGAAACATCGAGTAACAATTTAATTATGCAATAATAAAAGTATCTTTTTAATCATTCCGTAACGAATTAAAGCAACCATCGATACCAGATCACTGCAAACGACTTTTCCATCTCAGGGTCAGTAGCAAAACTCCACTAACAACCTCCTAAAAATCATACTAAACGCCATGCTATGTCAGTCTGCACAGGAAGGGTTGATATTTACCAGATTACCACAGATTAACAAAAATTAATTATCCATCGCAGTTGTTCTAACACAGAAAACCCCATAAACAAACACACACGTACGGAAGAGCGCACACGATCTCTACACACACAGCCAAGCGAAATGAAAAAATGTATTTAGCGATTAGACTTTTTCCTATGAATAGTATAAATGATGCTTAGGTGGTAAGCGACGAAGAAATATATATACATATATTGATATATATTTATATATATATATAGATTGTAATATTTTTGTATTGGACAGATTTGTGAAATAAACAATGATGATGCAATCGCAATTCCATGGAACCACGGGTGTGTATGTACATGTATATATATAGAACACACATATGCATATATGTTTTATCGTTTCCGCGGGAGCGCGCGGATTTTCGCTCGCTCGATACCGAGTTGAACACCTCGGGAGAGAAGAGTCGCTATACTATACAGTATAGTACACAGAGTCCAGCTCACTGTTTTTTCGGGGAAGGGGTTAGGTGGCTGGGGCTTTCTCTCTCTCTCTCTCTCTCTTTCCGTGTTGGACAAAGAGAGAGACACACACACACGCCAAAAAGGAAAAAAAAAATGGAAAATAAACAAAACAAAAAAAAAGAAGAGGGGGATGTGCTGCTTCGTGGTCGATGCGCTTCGACGCGCCGCTGATGCACGAGTTGTTTTTTCGGGCCGTCGAACGTTTTTCCGGGGGAAAAGCCATGTTTTCTTTTGGAAAAAGAAGAGATTCTCGTTCACGGTGTTCTTCACTGCCGGAAGCTGTTTCTCCTTTTTTTCCAGGAGTTTTACTCGATCTCGATCTCTTTGAAATCTGTGGATCTAGGGAATTGTTTGAAATGTGTGTACCTCCTGTGGCAGTAAGTGGACAAAAGGGATTGTTTGAATCCTCTGTATACATATATGCCGGAGTAATTTTATTCAATGATATTATTTTCATTGTTTGCATCAACTTTTGCCAAATTCTTTGTTTGCGTTTTTTCTTTCGATGATGGGCTAGAGTGATTTACATTTTTCGATGTCATGCAGTTAATTATCCTGGTCGAAAGAATTATTTTACAATAGCCCAATCCTTTCTGAATAAAACTGAATAAAAAGTATTCGTACGCTCTTTAAAATAGAAGAACTTTTTTATAATCGTACCAAACGACCTGGTTTTTTTTATAGTCAATTAAAAGCATTGGTTTAAGAAATGATATGCGAAAATGATTTTCAAAAAATTATAAATTACAATGTTACATGCAAAAATAAAAAAGGCGTTTTTTAAAACTTTTGTTATGTTATTAATTTTCTTTAAACCGAGATGAGATTCTACTTTGTTTTTTTAAAGAAAGTTCTAATCACTGAAATGGTTAAATAAATCGTAGGGCAAGAGTTTAAAAAAAATTTTAAATATATGTTTCGTAGATCTATAGTAGTGACACACATGCTAAAAATTTCGTCGAAAGCGATTAACATACACACAAATTAAATTCTCATTAAGGGCCCACAAATGAAAAAGTTTTAAAATGTCTTTTTTATTTTTTCACGTAACCTTGCAAATTATAATTTTTGGAAAATCTTTTTTGCATATCATTTCGCAAACCAATGCTTCTACTTGATTATAAGAAACCAGGTCGTTTGGTACAATTATAAAAAAGTTATTCTGTTTTAAAGAATACTTTCTACACCCACTGCAGCTCATCCGGAAAAACAGTTCTCCAAAATGGGCAAAAATCGCAAATTTCGAAGGCCTGTAATTTCTAAACAAATGCATGACTCAAAACGATTTCAGAAATGACTGCGCCATAGGCGTAGAACTCGCAGAGTTGCAAAGATCGTGCACTTACTGCCTCGGAAGATGCACATACGTATTAAACAATTTTCCGATTGTATCTTTCTCTCTCTGTTAATGTCTTACCTAACCCATTATTTCCAAAGCTCTTACTATCTCCATCTTGTTCTCTCTCTCTCTCTCTCTCTCTCTCTCTCTCTCTCTCTCTCTCTCTCTCGCTCCTTGTGCTGTTTTATGGGCCTCTCTCTCCCCCTGAATATTTGAGAATATATCTGGCTTTGTCGCTCACACGCGAGAGGCACACGCAAGTTAACACATCACCGGGCCAGAAGAACCTAACAAATTTCACCGCGGTTCATTCGCACACACTAACCCAAAGGCACGTTGAATTTTGTATATGCTCGGGTAATGGGTGATTTAGCCGGAGAAAGCGCGCGAGCTTTTTCTTTGTGCAACACACGAGAGCTTTGTACATTTCTGGAATAAGGTTTACTCACTCTCGCGGCTTCCTTTTCGGGGAAATTGATTTTCGCGTCGAGGCTCGCGAGCGAATCTCTGATTCGGTTTTGACGGTGTCCGGAGATCTTCGAGATTTCAATTCAGATTTAGAAAGATCCAGCTTGGAATGATAAAAGGATCTGTTCTGATTGTGTTGTGAAAATGAGAGAACATTAGGAGAATTGAGAGGAAGGTCTCCCATTACGAGGTGCCATTTTTAAACGCGATATTTTTCATTTGGGAAGATCAGAGTTATCACTCTTCGTCATGTGGTCAGCAAAATTTTATAATTTATAGACTGCGGATTTTATGCATTTATGACAAAAATGAGTACGTACATTCTAAAGCAGTGGACATGTAAAAAATATTTAAGGACATCAATGCGTTAGTGTTTCAGCTTAATAGGATAATTAAAAGAAAAATACCATTTTTATTTGGCTCCTGTGTCCTGCAATCGATGCAAACATATTTTATTTTGCATAAAGATCCGCAGTCCAATAATTTAAAATAACACTTCTTAATGGAAGAGGCCCTATTCTCGAAGAATTGGAGAAGTTCGAGTGTTTGGTAATTATTTATATTAGGGGCTTCCTCACCGATTTTGATGACGTTGAAATATGTTGTCAATATATTATACATTGTACATTATATATATTATATATTAAAATGAAACTTTTTTATGAATATCTCGGAAACTAAAGCAGAGCGGGGCGGTAACATGTATAGGAAAAAGTTGTTCAGAATCACGACCTTGACAACATATTTCAACGTGATCGAAATCGGTGAGGAAGCCCCTAATGTAAATAATTACCGAGTGTTTTACAATTGAGTGCGGATTTTAAGAGACCCTGAGGGAAAATTGGAAAGGGTAAGAGAAGTATTAAGAAGCATTTCAGAGAGATGTTGAGAGAAAATTGGGAAGAGTAAGAGAGGCATTAAAAACATCTAAATTACCTGAAGATTTCGTTTCAAGGATAGCTGATCAGAGAGAAAATTGCAAACTCCCGCGATCTTGTGATTGCCGAATTTTCGATTGGTCGGTGTCGGGCCGAATGACTTTTTCGTTTCCTTTATATTCCGAGCAATTTGGCGAGCAGCGACATAAAACGAAGGGGTTCGAAACGAGCCACCTTTCCTCAAAATCTATTACTTCCACTAGGAGACGCTCGAAACAGCTTTCCCGAAGGAACGAGAAAAAAATATATAAACCGTGGGATAAAAAGGTGTACGCGATCGAGCATGGTATATTCGATACGAGAAAGTTTCTCTGGAACGAAGTCCCGCACGGAAAACTGTTATTCCACATTCATTATTTATTTTTCGCTGCGAAGAATCCTCGTTTTGCCGTGAGCGCCACCGGTACTTATACATAAACGTGTAAAAGAGGTTTGCAGGAAACTCTTCCCTCTCTCTCTCTCCCTCTTGGCTTAAACTGCACTCCTGGCAGACTGCTTCCCGGTACCTTTGAAGATTCCTCGAAATAAAAACGGACGGAGCTCCGCCGGAAATCAGATTTTATTGAAAATCGAACCGCCGGCTGCGGAACGTCAAAAGTTTTAACGTCTTTGAACTCCTATCTCTCTCTCTCTCTCTCTCTCTCTGCCCTTTCTCCCTCGGCCCTCCTCCTCCACCCCCATCGATTGGGAAATTCAACGGAATGACCTTTCACCTTATATGTAACGCGAAACGCCCAGCCATATCACGCGAATATTTTTTTAAGCTGTGTACGATAATCGGGAACAGACGGTTGCGTGAATGCAGTTGATCGATATGTCGACTGGTTTGATCACGTGTAGATATTTCACGTATAGTATGCACTCAGCACACACACACACACACGCAGACACGCGCGCGCGCTGCTTCGAATATTGTTTACAGGGTGCGCGAAACGGCTCGAATTTTTCACACGCGAAACGCTCCCGCGAGCTTGCTTTGTTGTTAACGCTGGGATTGTTCGCTGGTGACGAATTTTTATGCAAAATGAACAGTTTATTGTACTCGGAAAATACGAAGGATTACTTGCGTTACATAAAGTCGCAGGTGCCCATACAGATTCCGGTAGTAATTGTTTCACAAAATTGCTGGACATTTTGTACACCCACAGATTTCACATAAATTAACAGTTTTTCTTATTTGGTCACTGGAAAGGACAGCCCCTCGGTAATTTAGAACGGAGATGGTTCCCAAGGCCGTGAGGAATGGTCCCCCGGGAATTAGTTGGCCATTAGTGTCGCTTGAAAAATCAGTGTCTTCAAGAAGTGATTAAAGTGCAGTATCTAATTATTCCTTGCCTCGTCATCGAGCCCAGAGAACTCGCAGAACCAATTTCATTATACTGGGCTGCCGCGACGGGTCCATTTTCTCTCCAGCTTTCACCGGAGACTGAAAATAATTTTTATAAACAATTCTGCGGACTGTAGATTTCTGGCAAAGGAAATTATTATCTTCCTTGTCTTGCAACTGGCACGGACAACATCCATTTTGCATAAAAATCCACGACATTGGTATATTTTAATCAGAATTATTCGAACCGTTTCGAGAGCAGATACGCTGGATGTACATTACATTTTTCCCGACAGGATTGTACAGAGACTACACACACACACACACACACACACACACACACACACACGGATACGCTTTGGGTACTATTAAAACGGAGTCTGATCATGCTTATTGAGCGCAAATCGAGGAAGCTTGAACCCCCATAGAAACGAGAATAAAAAGATCCTCGTTCCCGTTATCGACACCGGCACACGCACCTTGAACTACATGCATCCACGCAACACGAACCGTTTAAGTCTCTTTGAGAGAACATCGATCTATAGGATGATACTTCCTCCTTTACTCTCTGTGTCTCTCTCTCTCTCTTTCGCTCTTTCTATTCAGCTTCTTTCTATCTTTCTCTCTCTCTCTCTCTCTATCTCACTCTCTTTTCTCATGTCTCTCTTCCGCGCTGTTTCTCGTTCGCTCTCTATCTCATTCTCGCAGGTTCGCTTCCCGTATCTACGCGAGACGCCATTTTTACAGATCATAGAACACCTCGGATGAAGTTCCCTCTGCCGATGGACACAAGTCTGATACCCGCCAGCTCGATACCTACGGAGTAGAAATTAATTCAGTGATTAAATCACCCTTGAAAATTTTCTACGATTTTTCTATCTTTGCTCCGGGTGAAAGAGCTGGGCCAGAGTCGCTAGAGGACAAGGTTACCCCCACCCTGCCAGTCCCAGTCACGCGACCGGGTGGAGGGTGGGGGGACAGTCTAAATCTGGCGACTCTAACCTAGAAACTGAGCTAGAAACACTCCCAAAGTTTTCAGAAACGAAATATCAGAATTTGAATATCACAACCGGTGTTGAATGTGAAGATTGTCACGCGACATCTCATGTACACACAAGTCCGGGACAGATTCGATCAGGTTTCGATGCAGTGATATACTTGATTCCATCGGTGCAGGCGTCGTTGGCTCAATCGATGAATAAGTCCTCGCGCTGGGTGTGCAGCCGCTGAGTAACAGCTACTGTGGTTCATTCGAGGGTGTCTCCAGGCAAATATTTTCTCTTTCATTTACTCTGACACTATCTCTCTCTCTCTCTCTCTCTGACTCTCTTTCCGCTGGTGGAGGAAGAACATACTAAATGGAAACGAATGAGCGGCCATCGTTCCTCGGGTGGTCTCCAAGGTCTGGGGAATTCGACGCCGCTGTTTAAAGTAGGATATTGAAACAATGTGCTTGCAAAATTTCGATGGCCCAATCGGAAGAATATTTTCTTTCGCAGTGTACATAATGTTGATTCTGTGTTTCCAACAGGCGGAGGAATCTCGAAGAAACATTTTGTTGGAATTTTTCGGGCTTTCGTTTATGTTTTCCTTCGCCATAATTTCACCCCCGACAACCCCGTGTATCGATCATGGTTGGTGAGCTCGCTTTGGCCTACGTACCGGAAACTCCGTTAACAGTACTTACACATGTCGCATCGTCATGCATTCATCCGTTTTACTATTTTCCATTCTCTTTTTTCCCGTTGACTGCACTGGTTTGAAGTTGTCCGACCCATCAAGAGACACGGCGTAAAAGTAAATGTGTGTTGCACTTGATCACCCGATGTACAGAGTGTCCTCTATATATTACTGATAATATATACATACACATATATAACATGTTATTTGTTGTTCCACATATTAATAATCTCCTTTGTAATTTTTCTCTCATCCTGTTTACACCTCACGCCGCGAGAGAGGGCCTTGTTAACAATATTTTTGTGAATAACTCTACGTGTAACAGCGGTGTGTATAAATCATGCTGACGATATATCGTGGAGTAGACAATGTCCCGGCTATTATATTTATTACCGCTTGCACGATAACCCGGGGAAGCCGATTCGTCTCCGAAGTAGATTGAAAGCGTAATTTATTAAACGTAATGGAGTGTTCTCTAAGGAGCAGCAAACGATATTCCGAGTAAATCGTGATAGATCGTCGGAGCCTGGGAAAAGTACCGACGTTGACCGAGGAGAGGCTAATATTCTTTTTATCCCGTCCGTCGCGAGATAAATGCACGGGTTGAACCTCCGCGCGAGATAACGAATCATTCGCTACAGCGACGACGATTATAATTAGACTTACTTAGTCTAATTAAGTAAGTAGGATTTTTATGCAAGATATATATCTCCCAAAAATCTTGCACTTTCTTAATATGGTTCCTGAGATCATTTCAAGCAACTTTTCCCTTTGCGGAAATGTTCTGCGAGGCTTCGTTACGGAGTTATTCACGAAAAACGTTGACCGATCGGGGCGTGGCTACGGACTCCGCCACCGCGACGAGTCCCCGGCCTGGCCAATAGCGACGCCGCGCTCAGTAGGGCCCGTCGCGGAGGCGGAGTCAACGATTCTCGTGAATAACTCCTAAACGAAGCCTCGCAGAACATTTTCGCAAAGGGAAAAGTTGCTTGAAATGACCTCGTTAAACCTTTCAGGGAAGCACATCAATTTTGGGACACCGTGTAGAGAAAGTATCGACTCGCAACACAGTAGGGTATTGTGCCATGATTTTGTAACGAACGTTCTCGCAGAAATAAATTTCCTGTAACGCAACGTTCGGCCAGCATCGTTGCAGACGGATCCGGCATAATTACGGCGTTCTGTAATTAATTCGAACCGTTAATTATTTCCGTAATTATCCGCGTCGGTCTCTCGCATGCAACTTGTAACGGCCATCGGAAAAGCCTGAACGATTTTGCACGTTGTTTGTCGATGTTAGCCATCCCCTTGGTCAGCGAACTGGGTCATCGGGTTCCTCTTCTCCTCTCTTAACCGTTCCTTCTCGCGAAAGACACGTTTACAATCCGAATAATTTTGCAAAATGGTGACCCCCGTGGACGAAGAAGGCTAGTTATAGGTACAGATCACTTGTAAATATGACACTGTTCTCAGACCCTGGCGACCATAATTCCCGAAACAATGGTCGGAACGGTGGAGGAGAGGCTGTCGGTGGAGGCTGGGGTGTTAATAAACAAACCTATATAGCGAGAAAGAGAGAGAGAGCGAGAGAGAGAGAGAGCGAGAGACGTATGAAGAGAACGAAAGGAGGGAGAGAAAGAGAGTAGATGATGCAGGGAATAACAAATAAAATATACAAACAAAAAGAGAGAGATTGAAAGAGAAAGATTGAAAGAGAGAGAGAGAGAGAGAGAGAGAGAGAGAGAGAGAGAGA
>CM052312.1:14197305-14267305 GCA_028455605.1 Lasioglossum malachurum | reverse complement strand
TGATAGGAACGTGTGTTCTTCACGATTCTCGAGACGATAGTAGTGTTACGATATAATAATATATATATATGTAATGGTGATGATGATGATGATGATGAGAGAGTGAGAGAGTGAGAGAAAGAGAGAGAGAGACAGACAGGAGAAAACGTTCTCGTTAATCGCGCGCCGGCTCCTGGGGACGAGCGAGATCTAATTTTTCTGTTTTTTCTTATTTTATGTTGTGACGTTTCTCGCGGGAGATTCGATAAATACGGAGTTCGATTTGTCTCTGTGACCGCGGCTCGGAATTCTTTCTTTTCGAACAGGTCTACCCTAATTGTTAAAGAGGCGGGTCAACCGTAACCAGAAATGTTCCTTCGATCGATCACGTTGACGGTGATTTCACGCGAGCGCGGAGCCGAGACGAATCGAAGTTTGGGCGCGGGTCGCTTTTCTCGGCTTACACGCTCGCTGACACTCTCGCATCCCCCGGAGCCGTGTACCCTAAGCTGGACCCCTCTCGGTTATAATAGTGAAGCGAGGAGAGAATAATTCCTGTGCAGATGTTGATTGGACCGACTGGCACGTTGAAATTGATATAGGTAGCTGCATAGGTATGTATAATAGCAAGTACAGTAAATTCTCTATAGATGCGAAGGCCTCGAGGAGATTTCTTCGCATCTTTCGATCTTGGTACTACAGTAATCGCCCCCTCGTTGTCCGGGATCGTGGGCACCGTCGTTGACGGCTATATCGGCGTGAACACCACAACATTGTCTCGAATGAATCGAATTTTCAAACTTATTAATTTTCATTATTTTTTTATGGGACTTTCACTGACTTATTTCTGGCATTTCTCTGATTAAAATGACACCAAACACGCTATAATTCGAACTGTATTTAATCGATGGTGAAAAAATCGAACGCAACGGAGAACAGCGACATCGTGGGCCTTTGAATTGTGCCGGCGACGGCGACACGCTTCGGTCACGCGATCCGTACTTCATTCTGTCCTTCTCTATGTTCGGCTCTCTATTGAAGTCTCGCTCGGCGCGGTCGACGCGACATCTAGACGCAGTCATAAATCAAAAATGGTGTCCGGGCACGATCGCTGGGCGTGCAAACGCCGACAACGAAGGGGCGATTACTGTACTTTTTTCGAGCTTCAAAAGCCTAGCCGAACGTAGAGAAGGACAGCGCGTTTAAAGAGAGACCACGGCAGCCGTCGATGCGACGGCAACTGTCCGCGTCTCTTTCTTTCTGATGCGCTGTCCTTCCTTGCGTTCGAAACTTTCATTGTCGATTAAACCACTAAATACAGTTGAAATTATATCGTGCTTGGTATCATTTTGCATTGGAAAAATGCCAGGAATATGTTGGTGAAAGTTCCGTAAAAAAATAATGAAAAATAAAGAAATATCGTTGTTCAATTGGTGTTACATTGTGATGACGGACCGGCGTTTGAACTGTGCCGAGATCAGTGTATTAGTTGGAGGGGATATTTTTTTCGCATCTATAGAAAATTTACTGTACACACATTATGGCTTCCCCCACCAACCCTCTAACAGCGGGTGCTGGTGGGGTGCCGGTCTCGATTCGGACAAAATGCCCGTGCCAAGTCTTTCGCTTGGTTCGAAGTCAGAGTTGGGCAAAGATGTTACGTAAATGAAAATTTCGCATAATTGGAAAAAGCACTTTATTCGAAATTTCTATTTAAATAAAATTTTTGTCGAACTCTGGAAGAAGAATTTGTTTTATTCTCGTGAGATCGGATAATATTAGGCTAGAAAGTCGGGAACAAGTTAAATTATAGGAGAGTACCAAGCCTCGTTCAGATGGTATCAAATAAAGCGATTATTTTATTCATTAAATTGGACGGTGTTTCTTTCCACGAAATTGGATAATACTTGCCAAGAAGTCAACGCGGAAACGAGTAATTCTCGAACAGCATTGAAATCTCCAGAAACGCCTCTTTCGTTGTCATCCTGTCACGTGTCCAATCTCGACTTGCGCGCCGATTATTTTCTCAAATCATGGAGAAGAAGGGAGGAAGGGGTCCAGATCTCGGAGTACGTGGCGCGTGCTCGCCCGCAAACGCCGTTTGACCGACGCGAAACTAGCGAGGACGCCAAACGTGAGATATTGGCGTCGCGGCGCCGCGCCGTGTTCAAACATTGTCCAAAGACACCGGGCAGCTTTATTTTTTTCGTGGTGAAGCGCTGCGCCGATCGACGATATTATAACCGGGTATATCTAAGGAGCGTTTTAGCCGTGTTCGGAAGAGAGAGAGAGAGAGTGAGAGAGAGAGAGAGAGAGTTCGCGAATTATTCATTAAAGATGGGGGATTCTAATGCAATTACATGAGCTGCACTTTCATCTGCCTATACAAGCAACAAACACGCACGTACACCCACAGACAAACTCCAGTGTATAGTAAAAACACAGAAAAAAAAACACGCTTGTATGGACAGAAGGGGGTGTGTGTTAATTCAAAGTGGGAGCAAACGTGGTGCCAATTCCTCCCGTAGTTGCTGATCTGTTCCTCTCCTGGGACAGAGCGAGAGAGAGAGAGAGAGAGAGAGAGAGAGAGAGAGTGAGAGAGAGAGAGAATTACAATTAATGAATCGATTAGTTAATTAACGAAAAATATACCGCGGTGTTTTACCGAGAGAAAGAGAGAGAGAGAGAGAGAGTGCGTGCGTGAAAGAGAGAATGTGCGAGTGAGAGAGAAGGGGAGAAAAGGGTGCAAGTCGTGTATAGTTGTTGAAAGAGTTTATAGTTGGATATTTCATATTAGCGTGTATAATTCGTGTGTTTCGTCGGGGTACATTCTCGCTGGCAATAAACGTGTAATCGTGTGCAGGTCTGCACCGATGGTTCGCGAGCGGTTCTCTCTCGTTTTTTAAATGCAAACTCGCGAACTTTGTGTGGGTGGGTTCTAGGGGTCAGCGAGTACCTAGTACAGGTACACGCGCACACGATTAGGACACGAGAGAACAGTTGGGAACAGAGAAAGAGGGAGATAGTGAACACGATGACACATAGAACACTTTTGCACACATCGGGAAACGTGTGTCGCGTACACGTACGTGTATGCGTGCGATCGGGGAACACAGGTTTTTCGCCAACGGGTGTACACACGATATTTATACCGGAAAACACGCGAACAAACCCTCGCGTATTATTCCGCACGCAATATTTAATCGACTAACAACGAAAATCTTTTTTAGTCCTATGCATCGTTTCGAGAAGGTTTTTCCGTTTCTCCGTTTAGCTAGGTAGCATGATTGAAAAGAGGCCGCGGCTGGCTACTCGATCCTCGCTGTTCGAGGAACCGCGAGAGATAGGGAAACTAACGTTATTTGTTACTCGCGACACCGAAAGTTTATCAGATATTTACGGACACAATCACGCGAACGCGCGCGCACAGATACACACACATACACACACACACGCGAACACTACGGGGACAACAAGCTGCGTCCACACCGAGGCCACCACGAACAAGTTTTCTTCCGGCGTGAAGTATTTTCATTTTATACGGTTTTCTAAAAATTGATAGAACATCTCGTACAATACTTTTTCGGTGGTTTCTGTTGAAATATTAGACACGTTTAGGGATTGATTGAATACAAATTGAAATATTTAACAATTCTAAATATTTGTTGCATTTCGCCCGAATCTTGTTGCAATTCTGGTAGCAAGTTCACCCTAAAAACTTGAAACATTAAAAGGATTTTCAACGATTTTGAAATATAATTTTAAAATGAATTAATTGTTTAACCGAATGCTTATTTAACCCTCGCAAGGTGAGGTCTAATAACACATAAATAGTAAGGTGGGTTCAGAGTTGGTTTAAAACCCACTTTATCCGAAATTTTTATTTAAATAAAATAGAGCCTCGTTTTTTTAATAATTTTGGGATAAAGAATAACACAGGATAAAAAGTATACAAACAGATTTAATTTTATTCATATGAAAATTCCTTTCAAAAATCTGAAGCCCCACGTTACCTTGCGAAGGATAACATTTTCAAAATATAATGCAACAAATATTTCGACGTGCACAGGGTTAACGCTTTGTCTACAGAATTCTCAATAATTTTCGTTCATACAATACTCCCAGACGAAATTAAATTTCGTTATCGAATTAACGGTTGACGAAGTTCCGGAATAAATTTGCAGTATACGTTGAAAAATTGTGGAACGAAATATTGCTTTGGTGGAGACGCAGGTGACACAGTGTAATTGATATGCAGCAGATTAATTAGTGGAAATCAGACGAGACATTCCACGATTCGGGACTTAAGCACACACTCGACAGACACACACACACACACACACACACACACGATTTTCTTTTTTTTGTTTTTTAATCGCTGTATTCTCGGATTGTTTTTGTAGTGGTATACATAATTCTATTATTATAATATTGATGAATATTATATATATTAAATATATATATATATGTTATATGTTATATCGATACGTTTTATCATAATCGTACCGTTTATAGTAATCGAGCATTGGTTGGATGATATAGTTAACGTTAAATAATTGCAATTTTTATTCAAGAGGGCTGGTTGCGATATTTTTCTCACCGCGCGTCATCGTCGTTACACGGTTGATATTTTTCATTGGTTGGGGTTGCAAGCTGTTTGTTCTTTTTCTTTTTTTCCTTTGTTTTTTCTTTTCTTTTTGGTTCCACGTGCGACGGGTTTATATATGTCTGTATATCGCGAATTTCGATATATGTATGTATATGAATCGCATGCACGGACACGTTTCACACTAGTTTACGAGGATTTTAGCGATAAAGGGTTATACGAGTCGACGAACCTCGAAGAATTTGCACGGCTGTGCTTCTCGGTTGCGAATTCTCGCTTGGAAACTGATCAACAATTTTCGGAACAAGTATTTGCTTCTTCGAATGTTTTATTTTACAGTCGCACGAATAATGTTTATGAATCAAAGAATTTTATGAATTATCGACTGACTTGACACTCTCACAAAAATTCAAAGATAATTAACACTAGGTTTACGGTCTAATATTCTTAATTTGCGATTATTAAGATTGTATGGTAAAGATGCTTCCCCCTGAGGAATTTTTTACCAAATTGATTTCTCTGCCCAATCAGCAGATGCCGAGCATTAAGCTGTCAGGACGCGCTCGAAGCTGAGGATGCTGGGAGTCTGCTCGATTTTGGACAGCACACCCTACCAGCATAAAGCGATACTTATTCGGACGCAGAAGTTATCGCTTTATGCTGGCCCGGTATGGGTCAGGTTAGGTCCTTCGTTTAAGAGGGCAGCACGGTCGCACTAATGTGGCGGACATCGTATAATATCCCTTGTGTAGTTAACCTAAAAGTATAGATTATTTGAAATCTTTCTCTATTTAACATGTTTGCACAAATTCTCAGCTTGTGCTGGTAGGGTGTGCTGTCGAAAATCGATCATGTTTGCTTACTAGGTATCATTGGAGGAATGGCCAAAAATTTAGATAGATACATTCTTATGATGTTTATAAAATAATGTGAAACAGTTGTTTCTAGAGCTCCGTAAACCTAGTGTTAACACATTGCAGGTTTTTATGCATTCATGAGAAAAACGATCAAATGGGAAACCGAAGTTATGATGCCAAATTAAAGTACTCTACCTCAATAGGTAACAACTAGGATTTAAATAAGACCTGTGATTCTCTATTTTAACAATTATAATTCGTTGTGGCAATAACGAAGCGATGTCTTCAGAATTAGCAACTATTTTTACTATTTTAAATTGCGTCGATTATTCTCAATATCTGAAAGAATAGAATCGCAGAATAAAATTTGCCTGGGAGCCAACTGTTTTGACTGTTTTAAATCGCATAAATCGCGCAGTCTATCGTGTCTGCTAGCGAAAGAATAGAATCGCAGAATATATTTTGCACCGAAATTGCAGAATATTTTGCAACAAAATCGCAGAATAAAATTTGCCTCGGAGCCAGTTGTTCTCACGGATTTAAATCGCATAAATTTGTGCAGTCTATCATGCCGGCTAGCGAAAGACTAGCATTGCAGAATATTTGGCAACAGAATCGCGGGATAAAGTTTTCCGCGTAGCTATTTCGCGAATCTCCAAGCGACGACTTCGACGACCGGAAAGTGCGAAGCCGTGCGAATATTTCCGGATCGGTTACACACAATCACACTGACAAGCCCGAACACGGAGCCACGCGTGCAGAAGTTAACGCGCGAGGATCTATGGATCGTTGTACGTGAAAAACCAAGAGAAGTCGGATCCGTTAGCTATTCAAAGAGCCAAACCGCTACATTGTGATCAACTGATATTACCGTCGATCTTCTTCTCTCTTTTGCGACAAAAAGGGGCACTTTGCATAGTTAAGGCTATATTTACAGAACACGCATATACCTATAATTTAATATTACTATTAACGATAATAATAATATATACATACGATAATAATAATAATAATAATAATAATAATATATACATAACCAGAATATTAATATATTACGCAGATGATTAAGTATATTAATTAATATATTGGATAATTTATTTTATTTTGTTTTACCGTTTTAATGATTTTATATATATGTTATTCACTGTTTATGTATTACCACGCAACACACTTATACACACACGCGAACACACACACACAGACACACCACAAACAGGAACACAAGTATATATATATATTATATTGAAAGTAATGCAGTATACGTTTATTATTTATTAATGGGCGTGGGAGAATTGCTATGCAGGGCCTACCTTCGACCTTTTTGTTTCTTGTTGCCTACTTTTCTTTACTTTTGCACCTTCTTTACGTTGCAGCCTCTGCTCTCGCGCGGTTGCATTTTTATTCGCTGTTTTCTTTTTTATTCTCTATTTCTACCCGGCGTTACAACAAACATACACACACAAACACAGAGCCGAGCAGTTTCACCTCCGCCGTTTTATTTGAATCTATCCAGAAGCCGAAACGATTAACTCGGAATTCTCGAACATAAAATTCCGCGCTGGCCTCGCAGAAAATTTCTCGTCCTCCATCTTGAAGGATCCGCAAACCGTCAGGGTTGATCGCGATCGACTACTCAGAGAGCGCGTCTGGTACGTCGCACAGGGTTATCTCCAGCCCGGTGAACGCCGGGATCCTCGAACACGATCTAGATTACGTTTTACCGCGGCAGATTTCGCGTTATATGGTTCGCGCAGGGGTGCGCTCGTAAGATAAAACGCCCCCGTGGAGGATGCAACGGGTCCTGCGCTCTCTCGCCAGCCATCAGCTTTTACAACGCTCGACTTAATTATTTCGAGCTTTATAGCCCGCTTAAAAGACGAACGCCGAGTTATACGGCCTAGCCAGGTTCGAATTTAAAAAGTTTATCGTTTCCGCGGCGAGGAAACCGCGCGCCTTTAGAACATTTGTTTCGTTTAATTATTCCGAATTTTCCCGCGATATTGCCTCCTCTCGGACGCCATCTTGGTCCGGGATTAAGCCGCCAGGTCGCCGAAGAAATTAAGTAGCAACGTCTCCGAGCTTTAATTAACAGCGAAATGAAAGGCGGAATCATTGGATTTTTCTAAATAAATTTTCGAGTCGAGCTTGATTAGGTGAACGCAAGGTGGTCGCCAGAGTTGTTTTTTTTTTTTTTTTTCAAAAGATCGCTGGTTGTTTAATTCTGTCCAGGGGCGAAATTAGTGTCGCTGTATGCGGATCAGGAGAAAATTCTAATTGGATTCGTAGATTTTTATCAGCTGATCGATATCAGTGAATTTGCATCGCTCGGAATATGCAGGATCGAAGCTCGAATCTCGCCAAGGCCGTTTTTAGCCTGAGCTATGACGCGAGCAACTTGGATTCAACTGGTTAATCTTCGTCTCGAGATTTCTTGCTCGGCTCTCGAGTGCTGGATTGGTCGGCTTTTTGCTGTTCATGGGAACGGCTGGCAGATGCCGGCGGTGTCCAATTTCGCTGCTGGGGTCAAGGTGTTTAATGCACTAAATTAACTTATTTCTTGTTGCACAAACGCTATCCCAAGGCTTACATGTCGGGGCAGAAAGAATCTTTCCTTGGAGTCAATCTTTTCCAACATTTCAAGATCGTCGATATCTTTTTTGCACGACACCCTGTATATCTTCTTCGATGCTCTTGTAGAGCGCGAAGAGACGAATCCAACGAGTACCATGACCGTACACTTTCGATCGTTCTTGCTCGAGATATTCTTACCTGAAAAATAAACCTAACTTAGACCCTGTTTTTCAAATAGGATTATCTCGAGACTGAATGATCGCAACACTACGATGTTTGTACTCGTTGGAATCGACTCTTCACGCTCCACGAGAATATCGAAGAAAAACCATAAGTTATCACCAAACAAAATCTCGAAGTATCGTTAAAAGATCCCTGGATAGTTTTCTGGATATTATATCCTGCAAATAAAGTATGATATCCTGTCAGGAGATTTACGACGGCGCTGGACAGCGCCCTGTGCATGTTTAACTCCAAAATCAGAAACTGTATAACTGTGTGGACTCCTTCGGGAGTAATCGAATAAAGCTGGCCACGGTGGCGAAGTTTAGGGTAGCAGTGGTCTTGCCAATGGCGGGTCCGTCCGGTAATCTGATTAAATTTTGTTTGTTGGTGCCGGACGAAAATTCGAGATCGAGAACTAGGATAATTAGGTACTTAACGCTCGGAGAGGAAAAGTTCCCAGCGTCACCTTTCTCACAACTATCTAAGCCGGAGGAAACACATCGTTCTCCACCTCAGCTGTTATGGGTGTGTCATCTTTAATCACCTTAGACACTCGCCTCTGGTTATGGCTGTGCCCAAGGATAGCAAAGTAAGCTCAGGTGTTGCAGCCCTTTCGTGCATCCTCGGTAAACCCGGGGATGATAATCTAATCTTGAGAAAATGTTCTGCAACATTTCTAAAAATAATTGGAACTCTCCTATGAAGGTTTCTACTGCTTTAAATTTTATTC
This sequence comes from Lasioglossum malachurum, assembly GCA_028455605.1. Classification (NCBI taxonomy): domain Eukaryota; kingdom Metazoa; phylum Arthropoda; class Insecta; order Hymenoptera; family Halictidae; genus Lasioglossum; species Lasioglossum malachurum. Next base: position 14,258,337 of record CM052312.1, on the reverse strand, counting down.
AAGATCGATAACGGTGTCGGTTGAATTCTTTTTATAATTTCTTTTGGTATATTACTTCCATTCTCCACTCGTGCGCAATACAGAGAGAGTAATGCGAATTTTATTCGCAATGTAGTCAAATGCCCAACATTCTTCTTAATCGTAGTCGTTAGAGGTAAGCTAATGAAATAAGTAGACTGCGGATCTTTATGCAAATTCGCGGTTCCAAGGACTAATGGACGGAAACAGGAATTACACGGAAGCCTCTCATTTTAATAAATATCAGCTAAAAGATATTAAGCGGCCAATTTTACAACAATTTCTCTCCCGGAACAAAGACACGCGCTCTGATGATAATTAAAAAACTCATCTCGGCGATTCTACCTTGATACTCGATCATTCCCGCGACGGTGAACTTTTTAGTAGACCATCCATTTTCCCGGGAAATGTTAACAACAATTTCGCTGTGTTAACAGTTTGGTTTCTCCATTCCCTTTTTGTCGGCCACTTCCAACTAAACTTCAGCAAGTCCCATTCAGAAATTTCATAATATGATAATGGATACGGACAAGATTAAATTTTTAAAACGCTACCTATGATTACTCGAAGTTTCGTAACTCCCTTAACAGGCCGGAAGTTCGGATAAAATTTTAACAAGTGGAATACTTCATGCCTGCAGCGAAACTTTTGCGACCCTTCGGTTAAGCATGAATTTCCATGGGGTTTTTAACGGGGTCGGAAAAGGCTGCGGAGAATACATATATGGACACCAGGAAATTTCGATCGGAGTGCACGAAATTAAAATCCTTTTAGCGATCTATATTACTCCTTCGGTCGAGTACGTACCACTGTAAAATTCGAACAAGTACAGATTCAATTCGATTATCATAATAAAATATAGACGATTTTTTACACATTTTATATTACTGAAATTATAACAAGTGCAGATTCAATTTTATCATTATAAAAAAAATATAGTCGATTTTTTATTTTTTTTGGATTTATTTATTTGCATATTTTGGCTTCTAGAACTTATACAAAATTTTGAAGTACTCCTCCGTTCAAGTGCATATTGCTGTAAAATTAGAACGGGTAGAAATTCAATTTTATTATCATCAAAAAAGTATAGTCGATTTTTTATTTTTTGTGGATTTATTTATTTACATATTTTGGCTTGCAGAACCTTTAAGAAAACAGAAATTCAATCTATGTAGTTCCTCCTCCGATTACAATGGACCCGAGGATTCGCACTAGCCTAAATCGCGACGCGGCGAGAATTCAACGCCTCGGAAAACTTGCGGAAAATGAATAACTAGGTCTCTGGCGCGTTCGGTCGGTAATGCAGATGAATGTTACTAAATGGACGTGTCCCATATATGCTGGAACATGCAGGAGCCTCATGTCTGACCCGTTACAAGAACAGCGGAGATTCCCCTTGTCCTCGTACGTAGACGTCGATACACATGCACACCGTCGCGTCGTCTAAACTTTCCTCGCAATGTCGTGTCGCGTCGTATAGGATATTACATAGCCATTGTTGGGTTACAGTTACGTGTAATTACCAGCCAGTTCTCCATGAAACTTTTGCCTTCCGTTACGAGACCCTTCGGGACCTAAGTAATCACGAAATTCTCCTTTGATCAGCGGCAATCTCCTGCCGGATTTTTCACGAACCCTCGATTATGGTTCCCAATGCAGCTTACCCAGAGTTCAACTTCCAAACTTTCTATTTCACAATTATGTTACATTAATCGAATTGTTACGTTATCGAATCAGTTTCCATGGAAGCAACTTTGCACAATTTCAATAATCTTAAAATGAAGAATATAAAATGCCACGAATTTATTTTAAGTCCGAGGAGGATCACAAATTGTCTGCGAAATTTTTCGGAGAATTAGCCAGCCATCGAAGCCGTGATTCTTGCGGATCAGGATCGAAGAAATCGTAATACGATAGGGGCCGGGGGGACATCGATTTCCCGAGCGAACGCTCCCGCAGGTCTGGTTGAAGGATGGTGGACGGTTTCCGGAGCAGAATGCAACGAGTTACACGGTACTCCAGACCGGCTGGGTAAAACGGGATTATTACCAGGCATCTAGACAAGCACCGTCAACCAGCCTTTGCAGCTTACACGAGCGAAGGCAATCGTTCTGCGCCACGGCCCGTTGTTAGCCAGCCCCGCGCGCGATTCTGCGTTTCCTCTCCTCCTTCGCCAACGTTCGCCTTTTCACTGCGACGTCGACGACGGAGAGAGAAGCGGAGAACGGAAAAACGGCGTGCATGGTTGACTTAGAAACGTAAATACCGGGCCGACGCGACGAGACTCGACGCTCAACGACACGGAAACCGCTACCGTCTGAACCGTTCAGGGACTCCGACTTGTTCGGGACTGACACACCGTCATCGATACAGCCGCCGCACAATCGTCATTCAAACAGCCATCGAACCGGCGAACACGTGTCTGTCCCACGAGTACATTTTCCTACAATAATTAACACTGAACCTACCAACCACTAAAACTCGATTAAAAACGTTCCACCTTACAAAAATTACGAAACTGCATTTACTTTTTTCGCGTACAATTTTTATTACAAAGGTCACCTTGTATATTTCCTTCGATGGTCTTGTAGAGCGTGAAAATACGAGTCCAACGAGTACCATGACCATAAGCTTTCGATCATTCAATCTCGAGATATCCCTGTTTGAAACATTTGGCCTAACTTAGACCCCACCTTTCATTCAGGAATATCTCGAGAGTGAATGATCGCAACAGTATGGTGTTTGTACTCATTGGAACCGTCTTTTCACGCTCCACGAGAATATCCAAGAAAAACCATAAGGTCTCGGTAGACAAAATTTCAAAGTATTGTTCAAACTCTTAATAAAAATTGTTTCCACCAGAAATCTTGGAAGGTGTCAACTCGTTCGTGCGAATTTGGAGAAACCGTTCCTCTGGAGACGCGATAATAATAAAATTCCGACTGGTCGCGGTCGACTTGTTTTTACGGGCTCGATGTAACGCAGGGGACAGCGCGATGGAGGGAAACTTTCGTTTCCGATCCGGGCGAGATTTTCGCTGAAATTGAGCGTCGCGCGGCCGCGACTAGCGGATCGGCGGCGTCTGGTTTTCGGACTCGGCGATTCAGACGATTAACCCATCGACCGTTCCGGCGACTTGTGCGTGGACAATCCCGGAAATTGGCAGCGTGCACTCGAGAACCGAACGAAAACGCGTCCAGACGTATTAGAGCAGCTCGGTGAGACTCGAAAAGGGGACGCGGCGACACGAGTCGAGAGTCGCGGCTATGTGTGCAATGTGTAAAGGATCGATACACGCCACAACTCGAGACTGGCACCGCGGGGGGGGGGGGGCTAATTATATATCGTGTCGATGCGATTCTTGTAATAAAACAGTGAACGCGGTGTCACGAATCCACCTGTCCGACCGCGAGTCGCGTTTCTCCGCCGACGACGTGCTTATCTATTCCATTATCTGCCATCCGGAACCATTTTTAGGGGCGGATTCAGAGGCTCTGCAGACCCCCGTGACACGCGCCTTTGCTCTATCAAATATCCGCGATCAGGCTGCATTTTTAGGTGGGCGTCACCGTTCCGCATACTCTAAAATTCTCTCCTTCGCAAGCTTCACCCTTCGAGAACGTGTCTGCGCTCTACAGACAAAAATAACCATTACTCCGAGTCGTGGAAGCAGCAGGGAACAAATTAGAATTCATTTTCTCTTTTACCAATTCGAAGAAGATTTATTGGCCGCACTGTAACTCGGGTAAACAAAAAATTTTTCCCTTTTTCATGTGTAATACTGTAGATTCTGGCGAGAAAATGCCAAAAATCCAAGTTTCCATCCTAGGGGACTAATAGTTCAAAAGTTATCAGTGTTTAAAGTCTGGCGACTTACAGTCGAAAACACTGAAAGTAGCTCTTAGCTTTGAACACTCGTAACTTTTGAACCACTGATCTCCCAGGATTGTTGGAAAAATTCCACGATTGTAATCATTATTCTAGTAAAACGGAGAATATTTGATGGACTCAAGACCATTTTGCGTTTCAATACCTAGCTGTTCGTCGGATATTAAAAAGGCTGAGTAAACATTCGTTACCGATTTAATAAAGTCGTTTCGTTTCTCGCGGTGTACGATATTTCGCAATTAAATGATCAAGCCGTTCCAATATAAAAAGATTATTCAAATATATAACACGAAAAAATGCCTTATCGGGAAAGTTTCGACGGGAAAATATGAAACATAGGGGGATAATTGGCTCCGGCATGTTGATATTTCGCTGTTCCGTGTTTACTATCCAAATTCAATATATTCCGTCTGCTAAAATTAAACAGGATCGGCAGAAAATTTATTGATCGCCGAACTTAATCTTCGAACATTACTGGCGCCGGCTAGAGGGGTATTATTTCTATTATAATTTGTTTGCCCAACATTTTTCACCATTCGGTTTACATATATATGTATATTTGTTTATCTGTGTTGACGCGATTCGATTATTCCGTGCGAAAACACCTCGCGTATTTCGTCGGTAATCGGAACATATTTGAGAGACTGTTTTCAGTTCAGTAATTATAACGCGATCTTCAGTTGCTCTAACAGTTCGATTTTTACAGGAAATATCGCTGGAGTCAGTAATAGCGACCGCGGATTTTGTGGATTTTATGTATTAAGAATTTATTTTGTAATAGTCTGGTAATAGTAACGATCGTTAAAAGTGTTCGCAATTTATTATCTGTTTTTCTACTTACCCAGCGTTTCAGTCTAAATATTGTTGAAGTTTTCTCCAGCCAGAAACGCCCGACTACACAAAGATAAAGCATTTCGCACGCGTCAATCCAACACGCAATTAAATTCGCCATTCATACGCTGACTGCCAGTCAAGCTTGATAAAATTACCGCGCAGTATCAAATCTCCTTTTCAACGAAATGAAAACCGCACGGGCCAACTTCATTACAGGACCCGTTCTTTTAATCCTCTTAAATTTCACGGACTTCAATCAACATAATTTTATTCGGCCCACCGCCCTATCAAATTTAATCACCGATCCCAGACAAAACGTTTTTTTTTTTCGGCTGACACGGAAACTAGGATCGGACCCAGTATTCTACGAATTGCTAAAAATTTATATAACCAGTCCGTTCGACAATTAATTAAAAGGAAGATTGCTTGAACATCGTATACATCGCCAATTTCCGAACGTTCACTTTTTCACACGTCCAGGAGGTCCCAAAATAAAAATTGTCTGCGTCGATTGGATGACATAGAAACCAAATAGAATGTCAAGATGTTCCTACAACTTTGAATTTCATCTACCCAACTTTCCTATAAATGCATAAAGATCAGCAGTCTACTGACGACGACAATGAGGATAGCGGTCGACGCTAAATGATTTCAAAGTTATGCTCCCGGAATAAGGGGAGAAGTTACGTCTCGCTCTCACCGCTGCGCAACATCCCAGAAGAGTGTCAGAAGTCGTAGACATTTTTCCCTGTTCTCCTCTTCTCCCACTATTGCACGCTATTCCCCACAGTCCTTTCATCCCCGACCACCGTTTACTTTCTACTCGGTTTTTCCCCCGCATGCATTTATCTCGCCCCTCTACGAACCTCGTTTCCCTGCAGCCCGCGAGAAGAGCGATCGCGAGCCGACAGAAAATTGTCCGCAACCCGTGACAAACTTCCACGGAAAACCAGTATTGTGCTTGGACTCTCACGAAATTCAGACTACCTGGAAAATATGAGAAACTTCGCGGGGGAAATTTTTTTACGCGACACCCTATATATTGGCTTCGATGGTCTTGTAGAGCGTGAAAAGACGATTCCAACGAGTACCATGACCATACACTTTCGATCATTCGATACCGAGATAAATAACTTAGATCCACCTTTCATTCAGGAATATCTCGAGATTGAATGATCGTAACAGTATGGTGTTTGTACTCGTTGGAATCGTCTTTCCACGCTCTAAAAGGATGTCCAAGAAAAATCATATAGTATCATTAAACAAAATCTTGAAGTATTTTTACTAAATCACTTGGAACGATGTTTCCAGTATAGTCCTGGGCAGTTTTCTGGATTTCTTGAGAGGAGGATAGGATTGTTACGTCGTCACCTTCAATCATCTAATGAGCTCGCAGAGATTACGGATGGAGAGAGAGCCCGTCTTCAGCGAACTCCTGGCATTTGTTGGTTGAATTAACGGGCCCGATCGATAGTGCTCATAGTTCGGTAATAAACCCATTACGGCCGAGTTTATCAGCTAAAAAGTGTCTAACGAGCGGCGGAGGGTAGTACGTCGTTTCACGCTCGTGTTTCATACACACGCACACATAGAGAGAGGACGCAAATATTTCCGGAGGTATTCGCGTGAATCGACGTATAGGGGCTCTCGTTACGCCGTCAGTATTCGATCGGCATGCGAATCACTCGAGGCGCGTCGCGTATTTCGAGCCGACGGGACGAAAAATGAGAGAGCGAGAGGGGGGAGGAGAAGGGGGAAAGGGAAATGATGCTAGAGCACACCCTGCGCGAGCTTCTCGACGGATACCTCTGATCTGCGATGATCATCTGCCGGAGAGAATCTGAGAGGCATCGATCTATCGACCTCTGACGGGGTGCTATTTTGCCTGTATGCGATCGAATGAACTTTCCGGAGGACTTAAGCTGTGCGCACACCGGATCCTAATCAGAATCTATCGCAAACTTCCAATGAAAATTAATTCCACCGGAAGATCCTCTTCTGATGCCAGTGATTTTCCTTTTTTTATAGGACACCCTATATATTCTCTTCATTAATCTCGTAGAGCACGAAAGGACGAATCCAACGAGTACCATGACCGTATTCTTTCAATCATTCGATCTCGAGATATCCCTGTCTGAAAGAGTTGGCCTAACTTAGTCGGCCCACCATTCATTCGGGAATATCTCGAGATTGAATGATCGTAACAGTATGATGTTTGTACTCGTTGGAATCGTCTTTTCATGCTCCACAAGACTATCCAAGAAAAACCGTAAGGTATCAGAAGACAAACTTCCTGTTCCGATGAACTCTGAAATGTCATTGGCATTGATCTTGGGTTCCGATCGATCAGTTTCGCCGAGAATTAATTCGGCTAGGTGATTTCCGAAGTTCGTATACTCTTCTGACGTCGATCCGCATTCATCTCTTCGACATCGTCCAAGTATCCCGGAACTTCGCCGTTCCTCTTGTAACTTACACCGCGTCAAGATCTCCTGTAGACCCAGCCGATCCCCTAACCAACTTACAGTCTAATCCCGTGAGCTACGGTCCACATCGATCATAATTTAACCGCAATCCAGACAACCTGATCCCGCCTCTCGACACACAGAGGAGCCTCGATTCCGGTCATTGAATCGTCTCGTTGCTCTGGTGGCTGGCTGGCGTCTTTCAGCTCCTCGCACCGTGAAAAACCGATTCACTGATCCCCCGGCTGGTTTTTGCAAACATATCGCGCGCAAGCTGTGCGCAGTGTTCCGCAGTTGTCCCGGCGAACCCCGGGATCCTCGAGAGTGCAGCAACGCTGGTGGTTTTTGTCCCAGCGGGGGAGTTCGAGGTTTAATTTTGTAATGGGCTTTCACCTTAATAAATACAAGCTCTCGGTTGAAAACCCGTTTTCTTAAACGACGACGGCGCCCGCGCGTCCCGTCAAACGTGTTCTTCGTCATCGTCTTCGCGGGAAGCGCGAAAGGAACAAGCTCCGATCCACGGAAACAGAGAAAGGGAGAGGAGGTGAAATGTGTCGGCCGGTTAGGTTCGTTCACTTTCGTTCAACCCTTTTGCTCTTTCTCGGTAGCCGGTTGTTGGTCCGGGAGAGAGAAAAAAAAAGCGCCGGCTAATAATGTCTCAAAGAGACGCCACTCGCTGGAAAGTTCATTCGTTCGAATGCGTTTCAACGGGGGGGTGGGGGGGGGGGGGAAGAGGAAGAGTTTTCTGCGACGAGTTCCGGCTCTCGCGAGAAATCGTTTCTTCGCGATGGAAGCAGCCGCCGCCTTTTTACGGCGACGTTACTATGATTCTTGGCGTTCGTCGGCCAAAAGTATCCGACCGGACGCGAGACCCGGCGGACGAAAAACGGTGGACGAGATTCGCGCGAATCCGCTGGAACCATTTTCGGCTGTGACGATTTTAATAGCATTTTTGCAAACGATATGAATGTTTTTTTGTATTCTGTCGCTTTTGACTCGATCTTCTCGTAGAGCATCGAAAGACGAATCCAACGAGTACCATGACCATATGACCAACCTAACCTGCACCTCGCACTTCGGACATAAATATCACGGGACTGGCCGGTCGGATTGGTATGGTCATGGTACTCGTTGGATTGGTATTTCTGTGCTCTACGAGAATATCCAAGAAAATATACCGGGTGTCGTACAAAAAAATATCGACGACTTGTGATTTTTCTTTAAAGCAAGAAGTTACTAAAGAATTTGTTGAATAAGTGAAATCCTCGGCTCACAGACACACTACCACACGTACACGGCACACACGAACGAGAGCCCACAGAGAAATTCACAAAATGAAGTGACCTACACCGGCGTGCGTGAACGCACGTTTAGTATCCGGTCGCCTGGCTGTTATATCGAAACGTTTTCTTAATTAAACGGAAATCTCTACTATGTACTACTATTACTATGACTACATTACTACTACTATTATTGCTACCGCTACTACAATTACTCCTATTACTATTACTACCACTATTGCTACTATTATTACTACTACTATTACTATTACTACTACTACCACTACTACTACTACTACTACCACTACTACTACTACCACTACTACTACTACGATATAGGTATTTATATATTTACAGTTGCGTGGTGTGGAGTGGAACATTGTGATATAATAGATTGGTGCTAACACCTTATTGAAATTGAAAATGAATTTAATGGAATCGATGAAAGAAAACGAGTGAGAGAGAGAGAGAGCGAGAGAGAGAGAGCGAGCTAGAGTTAGAGAGAATGAGCGAGAGAGAGAGAGATGAGAACAAGAAACGAGATAACATGAATCGTGCAATATTGCGATAGTAAAGAAATGCGGGTCGCGGACGCTGTCGCTCGGCGGGTATAAAGTTAAGTTTTCGTGGTGTTACGACCGGGTATGAAGCACAAAACGCGCGTAAAAAAGGAAACAAAGAAACGTAGAAAGAAAGGAAGGAAGAGAGGGAGAGATAAGGGAGATAATAATAAAAAAGAAAAAACGAATCACGTTTCCGTTCACTTTTCCGAGTCGTCGCGTTCGCACATCGGCCGAACGATTTCACACGATGTCCGAGCTATTTCTCGAGCTATTAAGTATAGGAACGGACGGGCGTCTTTGAAATCGAGGACTCTTTGTCTCCCCTTAGATTTTTCCTCCCTTTTTAAGATCTTTCTCCCCTTTTCAACCCCTTCGTCCTCGTACCTCCTCCTGAGAAATCCCCTTCCTTCACCCCGCCTGCACCCCCTCTTTGTTACGTAGTCGCGTGACGGGGCTTCGTTCATTTTTGTTAAAGGTCCTTATCGATTTGCAAGGGTTCGTGTGCCGCGTCGTTTAGAAAGGCGTTCGGGAAAATCAGGAGATTCGAGCCGCGATTAAATTAATTGCTCTTAAATAGTACCGGGGGAATTTGAATTTCAAATTCGCGTCGGCACTGTGTGCGCAAAGGTTCGCAGAAATTGATCATCGCTATTACCAAAGGGAATCTCGCGGATTCCGAGGAGTTGACAAGCTCTCTCCGAATAGTTGTACCGGGGATTCCTAATCTTTACTGCTCGATTATTGTTACTGTGATTAGGACATCCGTCGCGAATTCGGCTGTAGGATTTATACGAAATTAATGTAATATTTATTGCTTGATTGTTGTTACTCTAATTCGGAGATACTGGGTTCCAAATTGCCATAAAATCGAACCACGATGTAGTTTTTACAAAATTGTTGTATAATCTTCCACGGGTGTGATACCCGACGTTATACCAAGCAACTTTTTCCTTTGCGAAAATGTTCTGCGTCGCTTCGTTACGGAGTTATCAGCGAGAAACTTTGACGGATCAGGGCGTGGCCAGGGGACGGGTCTCGCTGAGCGCGGCGCTGTCATTGGCCGGGGCGGAGTCCGCGCACTGTGGTCACACCCTAATCGGTCAACGTTTTTCGCGAATAACTCCGTAACGAAGCCACGTAGAACATTTCCGCAAAGGGAAAAGTTGCTTGAAATCACCTGAGGAACCCTTATATGGAAGTGCAACGATATCCTGTACGAATTGTTGACTGCAACGTTCTTGTCGTGGATTTTAGCGGACGAGGACTTTTTCCGATGTTCCGGCAACGAAAGTGGTAATGTTTATCGGTTTACAATTGTTAGCATAATTCGTAGATGTGATGTACTTATCGAAGAGTCTTTCAGCGCCGCGTGAAGGAGGGGTTTCGTTGTAAGGGGCCGGGAGGAGACGTGCTATTCCGTTGACGTTATATAGGTGTGTAGATTGAATATTTTCGTAGCGCGCGGTTCAAGACTCTCGAAACTTGGGCGAGGAGGAACCTGGAAAAACGTTCTCGCCGCGCCGCGGTACAATTGAAACAAGTTCGAGGCGGAAGCGCGATGCTGCGAAGTTTCTTCTTCGGAGGGAGCTCCGTTTATAAGAACGAATTTCCCCGAAGAGATTCTTTAACGCTCTCGTCGTTACATTCTCCTTCCGTTTTTCTTAATTAACACGCGAGTATTCTTCGACGAGACGGACGAAATTATGAAGGAGTGGGTCGTAGACTTTCAACAATTATCAGACCATCGCCCGGTAGATAATTTAACGTTTCAACTTCACCGACAATTTCGTAATTGTTTGATCAAATTAGGGACCAATGCCGTTTCTTATCCGTCATGTATCTGTCGCAGAGCATTCTTTGTCGTTCGTCCGGAGCTATTGTTGTTCTTCGAGCCACTGGGTCCCCACCATCGATCAATCCGTTCCCCCCACTTCCGGCGGTGCGACACGTAGTGGGGGAACGGGCGAAATGTGGGGGAAAAGATTTGCGCACTTTGTCGGGATGGTTCATCGCAAAATGTCTAACAACGAGCCTCGTTGATTTCTCGCGATTTTATATTCGTCTGTGATCGATCTTTAATTAGTGAAATGTAGGCGTACAATAAACGTGAATTTCCTTTGACTATGCTAAGGAAATTGTTCGAGATATCCAGCAGTTCCGTTGGACATGATTGCAGAAATTTGTGCCAGATATCAAAGAATGAATTAACCTTTGCGATTCTAGCATGCATTTATTAGAAAAATTCTAGCATGTTCGTAGTTATTAATACGTTAATGAATATATATATAAATGAATAGTTCGGTTTTCTACGATTTTTTACGATTTTAGTTTGAAATTTCTGCAATCATCGAACTGCAAAGAAAATGGCAAGGGGTGCTAGGAGAAAGTCCTGAGAGGGCGATCGTGGAGATCGATGACCCAGGAGTGATCAGCATATTTTTAATCATCCTGTAGGATCATTCGGCCCGGAATTAACTCGTGGACACGATATACAGTAAGCCCGCGATCTAAGCCTGTTCGCTGCCCCAGTCCAGTTCTCCGGAAACGTATTTTCGCGATGTTAAATTGTTTATGTAAAATAAAATATGTCGAATATATGATAAATCATAAATTATGCTTCACTCGTACAGTGAACATGGGCCAAACTGTATCTTGAAAAATGAGGAAAATATATCGGTAAGATTTCTGTGGGAAATAAGTAAAAGATAAGGAAGTTTCATTATTGCACTAGTATTGTCTCACGCGGTCCGTGTGCGCATGCTGTCCTTTCCTACGTTCGACGCGGCCAAGAAATAATGGTGTCCCTCCACGATCCCTGTCACGGCGGAGAACCGAAAAATCTGCTTAGATCGCGGGACTACTATGGTGTCGGACCTCGCGATTTTCGTCGGAGGAAATGGACGGGGATAGAAAACGAGAGAAAGCGAAAGGGAGGAAGCGAGAGAGGGAGAGGAAGCTGCAGAGAGTAGGAAGGGAGAGAACGAGTCGAGGGATGCGACGAGAAAGAAAAAGGAAACTATGGCTGTGCAAGTGAACATTATGAGTGTAGTTACATAGGTGTAGGTGTTACCTAGGGACTAGGCTTAGCTGATCATAGGAATAAGGAGCACGATATAGGCGAATTTTTCTTTTCACCGAGATTTTTTCGTTCGTCGAGCGACACCGTCCGCCGTCACTGACCCGCCGCTGTACATTACCGAACGCTAAAAAAAAAAAAAAAAAGAGAGATAAACAACAACAACAAACAAGAAGAAGAAGAGGAAGAAAAAAAAAGAGAAAGAAGTACTATTATTAATATCTCTTTATATATTAATATATACAAGAAGTACGGAATACAATTACGGATATATATGTATATACACGACACACACCTGGTATATGTATATATCTATCCTTCGTATGAGCATACGTATATAAATATAAATATATATAAATAAAAAGTATATATATATACATACACACACATATATATATATATATATATATATATACATTTTGTTATTTTTCTCGGGGGATGAAATATTAAATGAACGAATAAAAACAAGAAAAAAAAAAACTGAAACCACTGTAATAATTGTAAATCGAGCACACACAGTGCTGCTGCTGCTGTTGTGTGTGCCACAAACTACTGAGCGTGTTCTACTCTTCGTTCGACAAAAAAAAGAAATATGGGAAAACTAGGGGGCGTTTATGGTTTAGAGTTCGAGAGTGAGAGTGACGAGAATGATCTTGGCGCGTGTAAATAAGGAGGGGGGAGGGAAGGGGCAGGGGAAATGGAAGGAAAGGTGAGCAGAGAAAGATAGTGGAGTAGGGGCGGGGAGGGGTGGGGTGAAAAAGTGTAAATCGTTAAACGTTGCATTTTACGTGAGAATGAGAGGGAGAGAAAGTCGATGCGTGTCAGAAGGGAATCAAATGGAATGTCCTTCCATCCTCCAAACCCCCGGCACCCCCATCCCCTGTTCGATCAGGAGCAAAAGAGCAAGAGAACTGGCTGATTTCAGTTCCGTTTTCCACTTTTATTACCGTCCAACGGAGCTCCGAGATGTGTCTCGCTTCTATCTCTCCCTTTTCTTCCATTCCCCCCGGTCCGCTATTATACTAGCAGGGGCGTGCGAGAACCCGAAGGTGCAGGGTCGGGAAATACTGCGAGACGAGTCGCGAGACGGGTTCTCGGAAATCTTGAAATTCTCGAGAATGCTCGAGGTCCCCGGAGGTTTCGGGATTCCCGAAATTATCGGGATTAGAAAAAGAGTGGGGGGTGCGCGAGAACCCGAAAGTATAGGGGTCTCGATGGTCGGGACATCGGGGGGAAATTTCGGGATTTTCGATCGTGTCGGGGTTCTCGAAAGTATCGGGATTAGAAAAAAAAAAAAAAAAAGAAGATTCAATGCATAAATTTTATAATGTGGTTTTCGGAAACGCCTCGGATATCGGAAATCTTATGCCACGGTTGCGTTTCAAGCGAATTATAATCCCGAGATTTTCGAGATTCTCAAAATTAACTGAGTTAATTATATCGAGATTAGAGAAAGAAGATTCAATGCATAAATTTTATAGTGTGGTTTTCGGAGACTTTCTCAAAATTTTTGAGAACTCGTCCGAACATTTTCGGGTTCTCGCGCGCACCCCCCCCCCCCCCCACATATACTACTGAGGAAAAGAAAAGCGACGACGGCCGATCGAGTCGGCGCTCGTCGAGTTTTTCGTCCGACGAATCGTTCGCCGGTCCGACGGAAACGGATCCGACGGAAATCGCGCGCGAGACAGCGTGACGCAACACGTACGCGACGAGTGAACACGTCGACGATTCTCTGTCGTCTGTTTCTCGTCGGAATCCGTCGAGCACCGACGTCGATCGACGTCGACGTCGACGGGCAGCGGTTCCGCTATAGTTTCCCCCCCGTTATCGGGACGAATTATAGTATATTGTACATGATGACGCAAGCAAACGGAAAAGTAACATGAACAGTTATTCGGAAAATGGTTCTCCTTTTGCGGGAAACGATCGAATTAAGAGTTATTGAAACGTACAATATAGGGGCGCACCTTAAAATAAAAAAACCTTTGGAACTAATTAATTGATTAAATATATTAATTGATAATTCTCGTCGGAGATGAACAAGAATTTTTGCGAATGATATATATTATATATATATTTAGAGAGAGCGAGAGAGAGAGCGAGAGAGAGAGAGAGAGAAAGAGAGAGAGAGAGAGAGAGACAGTGAAGCGCAAAAAAAAAAAAGAAATAAAACCGTTTTGACCATGCAGGTACAAGGACTAACGATTCTACATAGGGCGTATATCGATTTTATTACGAGGAAATTATTCTTACTACTTCTTATTGTTACTACGATTATATTCTTATTCTTATGGTTATTCTCTAACATGCAAGTGTTACGTTACGATTGCAATTATTATATACACCTTTAATTATAGTGTAGATACGAAAAACTATTACGGATGACGGAGGATACAGAGAAAAATGAAACAAACAAAAAACAAAAGGATAAAAAAACAAAATATAATGGAGAATTAATCACATGTGCATTTAATGTATTTCATACTAATTTTTTGATTAAACATAATTGTGTGTTAACCGAGCCGTCTATCTGTCTTTTTTTCTTCTGATTCCAGATCATTCTCGTGATCCCCCGACGTGCACACTGATATTTACGTTTTTGTCGCCGGTCGAATAATAATAAATTGTCTCGCACGACCAACTGGACCGCGTTCTCGGAAAATCCATTTTTCCGCGGGAAACGCGTTCAGTCGGCGCGGACTTTTCGGCGATCTTCTGGACCGCGGATTTTTCCAATTATTTATTTATTTCATTTTACTTTTCCAATTCGTACAGACAGTTTTTATGTTGGATGAAAATCCGCTGTCCAGCGAGATTTGTTAACACGATGACGTTCAACTAAATTTGGAAATGTTACAAATAAATTAAATCCCGTTTGCATTTATAACACACAGAAATATTAAAGAAGCAAATTCATAATTTTCTAGGAGTTACAAATCAGGTCAACGTGTTAAATTTTCATCAAAGACCGACTTCGATTTTTCCTGTGGCCAAACATAATTTTTAAGGGTTAAAACTGATTCCCCTTCGGAGTTCTATGGGGGTGTTAAGAGCGAGACAATGAGTTCAGCTTTGTTACGTGTCTGTTTAGGGGAGACAATGGAATTTTGACAACGTGTTTCGTCTCATCGAAGCATTCCCGTTTCAGATCCCCGAGTCGATTGTCAAATCCAGATCGTGTGTTGCCGATACTCTTCCGTTAACCTGCCGATACTTCCGGCTGCTGTCGCCGCATCCGGCGGTCAGACGTATCGCTGACAGGAAAACGAAAATCACTGTACGTTCGAATGTCCAATAACCCGTCTTCTTCACTGTTCGACGTGTTATTGTTGTTCCTGGCCGTGTTCTTACTCGAGTTTCCACAAAAATCGAAATCGTAGGTCGTTCAAATAATCTTACAATTTGTAATTTCCCTTTGGGACCATTCGTTGTTATACAAACACTGTGTACACACCATCCGCTGCAACAAAGATCACCGGAGGAATTATGCCACGACTGCTATCAACAGTCTTCGTGGGACGCGTCATCAAGCAGGAGATCATCCAAGTCCAACAGCTTCAATCATCATCCTTCTCCAGCTAGCAGCAAGCACTGGTCTGGCCCTCCAAGCTGTTTATCAAACAGGAGATCATCCACAGCTCCAATCCTTCTCCAGCTAACAGCAAGCATCTGACCCTCCAAGCTGTTGATCAAGCAGGAGATCATCCAAGTCCAACAGCTTCAATCATCATCCTTATCCAGCTAGCAGCAAGCACTGGTCTGGCCCTCCAAGCTGTTGATCAAGCAGGAGATCATCCACAGCTCCAATCCTTCTCCAGCTAGCAGCAAGCATCTGACCCTCCAAGCTGTTGATCAAGCAGGAGATCCTCCAAGTCCAACAGCTTCAATCATCATCCTTCTCCAGCTAGCAGCAAGCTATTGATCAAGTTGGATATATAGCAGGAAATCATCAACAGCTTCAATCCTTCTCCAGCTAGCAGCAAGCATCTGACCCTCCAAGCTGTAAGCCTGATCCAGTCGCAAAACCAAGTGATCAGGATCATCTGGGACCCTGAAGCAGACTTCCTCACCCAAGAAAATGACCTAGCAAAGTTTCTTCACGTTCCAATGTGCCTAAGGGTCCTGGACCACCAAAAGATTTGCCCATGTCCAAAGTTACAGGGGTTGGCATACACCCTAACAGTATACTTCCCGTTTGCATGCAACTCACACACAGACACACACACACAGAGAGATTAGCTGGTCGGAGGAAGAAAAATATCTAGGGTATGAGGGAACAAAAGCTAGGTAGGGTCCTTATGGCACTTGGGTTGAGTAGCGTGGTCTGGAATATACTTCGGTGCTTTCACCAGTGGATTCACCTCTACCTAGGCGTGGCCTGCTCGAAACAGGTCATCCGGATGCTTTTTCGTTGGGCTGATTTTATCCAGGAATATATTAGCTTGCAAATTGTTCCGACGTTCTATGTACCACGCCGCGCCACCGCGGCGCACTGTCAAGCTACTCTGGCTATTGTTCATGTTCCTGCCTCCTGTTCATTTCCATTCTGTATAAATTAAAGGGTGCGTTAAGAAAAAGGATATCATGCTACGCACTGCTACTGGAACTCTTGACTAGCCTAGAAATTTCTGTCTCTTGATTAGAACGAGGCCTATTGCGTACTGTTTCGTTGCTGGACAATCACGATGTCTGGAATTATAATCGTCGCGTTTGCCGTTCCACGTTTTCCTTAACCCCTTGCCCTACGATTTATTTTACGGTTTCAGTGATCAGAACTTTTTTGCAGATCATTGAGTGCCTGTATATGTTGCCCAATAGAGCTGAACGCATTAACAAAACCAAAATAGACATACATTTTTATTAGAATCTGTTCAGAATCTTGCCTTGTTAGGCAACGGGTTAATTGACAATTTCAATTGGCACCATTCTACTTGTGCACCATTGTGAAGGCAGATTCGAATGACCTCGCCAATCAAATTTCCTCAGCTGTTCAAGGACACCTTGCACGTTCTCCCGATAAACATAGGGACAAAGTGCGGAGTAGTTATGGTCGTGAAATACGGAAGCCAAACGGCACTGAGTGGGGGAGGCTCTCCGGAGCTCTTACGGCAACGCAGAGGTACGAGGACCCTTCTGCAGAACTCCCTCCCTCTTTACGTGCCCTATTACGGTTACAGGGTTCATGCAAAGAATAATGTAATGAAACACAGAATTCGATCGTATTTTACAATTTGTTCGCACACTAGTTTCTGTAAACTTTGCATTGTGTTCTATCGTTCTCTCGATCGTCGAGATAAGTAGTAATTGGCCGCGACGTGCATGTAACAGGTACATGATTCAAGTCGCGTTACATTGCACAGTCGATCACGAAAGGCAAGGCACACTTTATTACACACACATCTGATAGGACTTTATTATTAGATAAATGATATCTAGAGGGAACCGGTGTTCTGATATTTTCGTGTCGATTAATTCGTCGATTAGCTGCACTACCTTGTAACGTTGCCGGTTATGAACATTTGTCTGAATTTTCCAAATCGCAAAAATAATCGCAAAATTTATTATACAGCTCCATAAAATATTTTCGCAATTCCGAGAAAGTACTCCTTGCGGACGACCCGTAATTCACGGGTTCCAGTGCTGAGAAATAGCTTAGCGGAGGTCTCGATGGTCCGGGTCAGTGCGGACCCGGCCGCTGGAGGGCACTTGGAAAATTTCCGATCGTTGCGGACCACGTGGCCTTACACGCACACGCGCACGCCGTCGCGGTATAAACGCCGGAAGCTGCTCGGGGCAAATAAAAAGCAGAGAAAAAATCGCGGAAAAAATAACGAAAAACAAAACATTTATACAGAGCCAGAAATAGAGAGATGGTTACGCGGTGCGCCGACGGCGGGTACGCGTTTGTTGTCGCGGCTTTGCTGACCCTGTGGTTTCTGTTGTTGCAGAGCTGAAAAATTGGCGGATATCGCAAATATTTGAGAGACAGAGTAACAGCGACGAGAGGAGGCGGTGCTCGTTGTGCGGTAAGGTCGTGACGAACGTGCGCAATCACTATTACGTGCATTTCCCGGGCAAGTACGCCTGCCGGCTATGTCCCGCGGTTTACACGCGCAGCGACACCCTGCTGATGCACACGCGTACCAAGCACGCGCACGCGCAATAGCACGCGTGATCGCTGCCGAGGATCTAGCGAGGCGCTTCCCTTCGGATCGATCACCTCGCAACGACACACTGCGTCGCAGAGCCCTTCGGCCCGCGCCGGCCCGCGCCGATCCGCGATCATTAGGGCGAGGGATGAGCATGAACCGGATATGGTTCGCGGTTTCGCGAATGGGGCCACTGTTTTCCCTCGAACGGCTCGATTCCGACACGAATCGACCCTCGATTTTCACCTCGCTTTCATGGTATTATGGTGCAAATATTTTTTTATCGGGGCTACCGCGACTTCGGCCGGAAAACGAGACGGAAGTTAATTCTAGATTTCTGAATCTCTCAATTTTTAGAGCTTCCAATCCTTTCGGACATCTCAATTTCTTGATTTTAATATCTCTCCTATTTTTGGGGGATCCCATTTTTGAGAACTCTCACTTTCTACAGCTTCGAATTTTGAGAGCTCCCAATTTTGAAAGCTCCCAATCCTCAGATGTATCCTATTTTTGGGGTCTCCCATTTTTTAGAGCTCTCAATTTCTACAGCTCCCAATTTTGAGAGTTCCCAACTTCTATAGCACCCAATTTTTAGGCTTCTCAATTTTCGGAGCTCTCCATTTCTATAGCTCCAACCTTGAAATTTGGTACGTAGGTCCACCATAACAAACACTCAAAGGAATAATTATCAAAGTTTGAAATTTTACACCTTAATGGGGTTGTATTGAAAAAAAAAACATTACGTAATAGGTACGTAGGATAGAACATAGCAGCATAACATACATAAGTATTTTCAACAAAAATTGATAAAATCCCAAGTTGAAGGTGAAGGTGTTTAGGGGATTTCAAG
Source organism: Lasioglossum malachurum (assembly GCA_028455605.1). Lineage (NCBI taxonomy): Eukaryota > Metazoa > Arthropoda > Insecta > Hymenoptera > Halictidae > Lasioglossum > Lasioglossum malachurum. The sequence goes on along the minus strand of CM052312.1, from coordinate 14,239,211 downwards.
GTCACCTTGATATTTTTCAATGGGAGGAGCTACTTTTCGCTTCGTGGATCGATGGAGTATCGAATTCTGCTTTAAAAACTAATGTATTGACCTTCATATGACCTTGATCTGATGGACGCGCAGTGGCTCAAGTGGACAAGCCAGCACCTGATAAGATTTCCATGTAAACTGTAGGCCCCGCTGAAATTAAACGTTAGTGAGAGCGGCAGAGAGGGGGGGTTGGTAAATGGATTTGAATCCCTGAGGGGACCAAATATTATTTAAAAGAATGACCTTGATCTGATAGTTCCCGAAATAATTTTCATTTTGTTAAACACTTTATTAAACTCTCGAAGAGTGAAACAACTGTTGCAGATCTCAATAAATAAATCGCGTTCGAGGACTCCCGGCAGGCGTGAAAGAACGCGAGCGAAAGAACGAAGACAAAGGGCGTTGTAAGAGGAAACCGGAAGGGTCATCTAACACAATGGAGGCTTTAAACGCAAGGAGGAACATCCGACGTTACGACGGCCGATTTGTTTGATCGAGCCGATTGGCAGGGACCGCGCGACGAAAATACGGATTCCAAGATGAAAGACCCCTCTGGTGGTTAGAACTGGAGGTTATGTTTCATTGATTTTCCATCTTACACAGTTAAGCATTCTTCTTCTCGCGGCCGTTTCTCAGTTCATCACAGTTCTCCCGTTCGCTGCGCTCAGGAAATTATTTTTCAAGGATCCCGGGAATGATTCACGCGGAAATCGCTGGATCTTATTGCGCCGTTCAATTTTCTGGAACGTTGCCTGTGGAAATCGCTGTCTTTGCCCGGCCTGTAAAACATTGTCCTGTCGCCTGGGATTTTCTGGGAAGCCAACGAGAGAATTCATTTTATTTCGATCCTGACGAAGGCGTAATCCATTCGCATCTGGCGAGAAAAAAATTGCTCGTTTGTAAATCCCATATTTTCTGAAATCTGCGGAAATATAATGCAAGTATATTTTGCAACGATCGTGGGCAGCTGGAGTTGGATAAAAATTCGCTTCGGCCCTTGATAGATTTTTTACATTTGGAACAGCGTAACTTGTTACGTCGCAAGGTGGACGTAATTATAGATTTAAAGGAGAAATTGATAGATTTTAAATTGAGAATAAAAATAATTGAGGATTTGTTAAATTTTAAGTGACTTCGATCCTGGAATTGGAACGAAGAAATCGAAGATGGGTAAACTCTTTAAGAATGATTTGAAACCTCGATTTTGTATAAAAATTAACAAGAATATATTCTATTAAACAAATTTAGGGTACATAGAGTTATTTCGCTTGTGGATGATCGTCGTAGTTGCTTTCTTCTAAATCCTTCGCATGAACTGGTTATTTTACAGGTTTCAGAAGTTTCTCTCGTTTCTAAAAAATTATTCGTAGATGGTTCGCACATGTTACAACAGTTTGAACTGTAAATTGAACGTCCCGCAAGGTATATTAATCCTGGAGAGTCGGCAGCGTCCCATTCGACTTTCCGCCGTGGCGATGCTTGCCCGACACTGTAACCGTGCTCTGGAAAATTTCATGACCACACTTAAACGTTTTACGCGATCTTAAAGTTCGGCGAATTTCTAGCAGCGCACGGATTCGCCTCTTCTCTCATCCTACACGTCTTCCAACGAAATTCATCGTGACCGTGCCGGTTCGTATTTTCACCCTTGCGAAATGCTGCCCCCTAAGCATGCTACAACATTTATTTTCCTAACTCGGAAAAATTGGAGAGGAAGTGTGAAAGATTAAGGGAAGACTTCTGTATGTGCGAGCGACGATTCGACTATGAACAACCCTTCTCTACTTCCTCTTCCTATTCGGCCAACGTGGATCTTCGCCTGCTTCGTTAATGGTAACGACCGTGTGATTCGGCTGTGCAAATATTGGCTCCTCCGCTTTCCACGTTTCGCCTTCTTCCGGCCGTTTTGCGAACAAATCGTTTCTGCATCCGACGGAGAGACTGTTGAATGCCTGCGGAACGCTCCGAAAGCCTGCACCCAGCCGGAAATGACGTCACGGTTTCGTTTCGCGATCAACTTTCGCACACGTTTATTCCTGTGCACTTTTCATTCACCGTCGAACACTTCGTACACCATTCCCCACGACCCCTGTACCCCGAATATATTGGAAACAGTTCGGGAGAATTTTTAACCGATTTCGAAAAAGGAGCAGGTTACTCGATTCGATCTGTACGTGCCTTTTTTTTTTTCTATGTATGTTCACCGATTACGCCGAGATGGATGGACCAATCGGAACGAAACCTTTTGTATCTTGTAGTGTATGTTTCCCCGGAGTGGTTCCGTGAAAAAAAATTGCATTTTCATATTCTTTACGATTTTACTTGCGAAAAATGAATTATTTCATGTACGCTCAGTGTTCCTTCTCGAGAATTCTTTCTCGGGAATTTCTCGGGAAATTTTGTAATTGGTTATCTCTCATTTCTAGAGAAATTTAAATCTAGGAAAATTCTTATGAATCTCATTCATTTTATAACATATTCAAATACGTATGTCCTACTAACAACTTTTTTATAATTGTACCATTCATTTACGACATAACATGCAAAATATATTTTCCAGAAATTATAATTTACAAGGTTACATGCAAACATAAAAAAGGGACGTTTTGAAACTTTTTTATTTGGGCCCTCAATGAAAATTTAAAATATATGTTTTGTAGATCTATGTTAGTTACAAACATGTTGAAAATTTCATCGAAATCGATTAACATACACACCAATATACACATACACGCACACACATTTGAAGGTCAACTTTGTTTTTTCAAATGAAAACCTGCGGATAAAAAAAAGTATCCTACGAAAATTGCTGATCTTTTTACGTACAATAAGATCCCATAATAAAACATATAGGTTTCCATTTGAAAAAACGAAGTTGACCTTCAAATGACCTTGAAAACGCCACCCAAATAAAGAACTGACACTGCCTCCCTTCTTCCCTTCTTTTACACTTTTTTAATATCTTTCATACCTTTCGAGATGTTAGGCTGGAAAGTTTTCAAATGAACACCCTGTATGAAGATTTATATCGGGAAGTGTGTGTTCTAGAATTGTGATCTCTAATTATCAGACTTGATATGTGGACGAAATGGAAATTATGCTCGGGCATAGGTCACCGTTTTCGCGTCGTTCTGCTTGAATATTTTCCACCCGTATATACCGTTGTTCAACCACTGATTCCGCTCGTAAATCTTCGGCCATTATCATCGTTTCCATTACGGTCGTTTAAAAGTAGCATTACTCGTTTGAAATCCAGAGTTGCGAGAATGGCCGCGCGCTTTCCGTGCGGATTTTAAAAGTGCAGAGTGTCCGCCGCTGCGAATGCTGTCCACATAAATATTGCAAACGACTGGCCAAATTTCTAATGGATCGGGAAAGTCCAATGGAGATCCGGTTGTTCCAAAAAAATTCGATAAAGGAGACGCTTTCCATTCTCTGCAGAACTGTCGCTTGCAATGATTATTAAAGAAAATAAGAAACACTTGCTAATTGTTTCATTGCAATTTAGTTGTAATAAATAGACTGCGGATGGTGTGTGTGTTGTGCAATGCAATTTTCAATTTTTATAGATAAATTTGAAGAAAGCGTTACCAAATAAAATTCTATTTTCATTGGCAATAGCGCATTTGTAGATCCAAAATAAATAAAAATCGTACTAAATTCTGTCGAATTTAATACTGCAGCGTTTTTTGAAAATTTTTATACGCCATAAATGCATAAAGATCCGCAGTCTAGTAATAAATATTCTAATTTTCGAGAACCCAAATTGCGATTACTTTGAAAACAGTGGCCCTTCCGTGAAAAATCGTGCCCCGGCCCCAAAGACGGTCCAAAAAGCTTGTTAATATAATATTAATATAATTATTATCGTAGTTTTTTACCACTCGTACCTCCGACTCCCGCTAATTGATGAAATTACCGGGGTCCCGTTCATCGACGATTTATTCCAATGATAATCGACAAGAATTTAGCTATTAAGCGGTTTTATAAAACATGGTTCACGAAAGTCATAGAGAGAGAGACTCTTATTGTAAATTTTCTATATGTACACACGTGTAAATATGTATATGGAAATGCGGTTATACAATAAACAACTTCCATTGAGGAACATGAAACGAGTTCGAACTTTCGTTTCCAAAGTTAGAAACTATTATGAGCTCTTGTTAGCACAGCAGAGTGAAGGATGGCCCAGCGGAGCAGGGCGGCTTATACTGTGTGTAGATTGTGCTTTACACAATATACAGTGTATACAGACGTGTTAATTTTCGTGAGCTGTCTGGGGACTTCGGTCGGAAGACGAGACGGAACTTAAAATCACTCGGGGACGCTTCCATTTTTGCCTAGAATGTCGCAGAGGCAAACAATAATTCTAGATTTCTGGATCTCTCAATTTTTAGAGCTTCTAATTTTTATCAGACATCTCAATTTCGTGGTTTTCATAATTTTAGGTCTCTGACTATTCTTGGGGGATCCCATTTTTGAGAGCTCTCAATTTCTATAGCATCGAATTTTGAGAGCGGTCGATATCTACAACTTCGAATTTTGAGAGGTCCCAATTTTGAAAGCTCCCATTTTTGAGAGCACTCAATTTCTACAGCTCCCAATTTTAAAAGCTCCCAGTTTTGAGTGCTCTCAATTTTGAAAGCTCCCATTTTTGAGAGCACCCAATTTCTACAGCATCGAATTTTGAGAGCTCCCAATATCTACAGCTTCGAATTTTGAAAGGTCTCAATTTTGAAACCTCCCATTTTAAAACTTCTCAAATTTTATAGCTCCCAATTTTGAAAGCTCCCAGTTTTGAGAGCTCTCAATTTCTACAGCTCCCAATTTTGAGAGATCTCAATTTCTATAGCTCCCAATTTTAAAAGCTCCCAGTTTTGAGTGCTCCTAATTTTGAAAGCTCCCACTTTTGGAGCACTCAATTTCTACAGCATTGAATTTTGAGAGCTCTCAATATCTACAGCTTCGAATTTTGAAAGGTCTCAATTTTGAAACCTCCCATTTTCAAACTTCTCTAATTTTATAGCTCCCAATTTTGAAAGCTCCCAGTTTTGAGAGCTCTCAATTTCTACAGCTCCCAATTTTGAGAGGTCTCAATTTCTATAGCTCCCAATTTTAAAAGCTCCCAGTTTTGAGTGCTCCCAATTTTGAAAGCTCCCATTTTTGAGAGCACTCAATTTCTACAGCATCGAATTTTGAGAGCTCTCAATATCTACAGCTTCGAATTTTGAAAGGTCTCAATTTTGAAACCTCCCAATTTTTAGACTTCTCAATTTCTATTGCTCCCAATTATGAGTACTCTCGATTTCTGCAGCTCCCAGTTTTTAGATCTCTCCTATTGTGGGGGTCCCATTTTTGAGAGCCTTCGATTTTGAGAGCATCCAATTTTTATGTATAGCTCCCAATTTTTAGTCTTCTCAATTTTGAGAACTCCCAATTCTTAGACTTCTCAATATTTAGAGCTCTCAATTTTCCGAACCTGAAACTTATACCCTACTAAAAAAAGAGACTCTTAACCCTCATCGGCAGATCTTAAATCCATCAAGTTCCGCACGTATCGCGCCTCGCGAATTCCTCGAACCGGGAAAGTAATTTCGTCCCCGGCGTGTATCGGGAGAACGTTAGGCGAGCGACGGCGGCGGCTCTCTCAGCGATCAGACTCAAATAGGATTACTCTAGGCGCACTGCTCGATAGATGGTGTGTAAACTTCTCTGTACACGATGTCGATAACCAGCCGGCATAACCGTGACGGCATAGTTGTGTTCTCCTCGGCGGTGTGCTGGATTATCAGAGAAGCAACAGAGAGTACAACCTACCCTCCCTATGCTAGGGAGTGAAATATTCACTCGTGATCAGGCGCCCGCGATACTCTGCACACTGTCGACGAGTCCTCGTTACGAGGCGTTCGCGGTTTACTCGTAGCAAACTTGGATTTTTGCACAAACCCCTACCTGGCGAGATTGAGTCCGTTGCTGGGGGGCTTAAGGTATATCCACAAGCTCCAGAGATCGCTGTGGAATCTTCCGTTTTGGACCTGTCGAAAATCAATCTTCTGTGCCGATTTCCAATTTCGTAAACAATGGGGTCGTCTTGTACGAGTTTCATCATTCTTTTCAGTGCTTTTCCTCGTTGATCATTTTGTGCAAGCTTTTGGAGGTTTGGGTGGTCGGTGTGAAATTGTTTCTCTGTGGACAATGTTCAAATGACATGATTCAGACTTTAGACGATCTAGATTTAGCAGGTCTGAAGCAATAGAGATCTTGTCCTCATTGATCATTGATCTGCAAGCTTTTAAAGGTTTGGGTAGTCGATGTGAAATTGTTTTTCTATGGACAATGTTCAAATAAAATGATTATGACGATCTTGATTCTAGATTTTGCACGACTGAAGTGTTACAGATCTTTTCATCATTGATCATTGTTGTGCAAGCTGCTAAAGGTTTGGGTAGTCGATGTGAAATTGTTTTTCTGTGGGCAATGTTAGAATGAAATGATCCAGATTTTACAGAACTGACGTGATAGAGATCTCTTCCTGATAATAATCACGACGATAATTACAACAGAGTTACGAGATTATAAAAGGCGACATCCTCGTTCAGGGCAAGTCTCCTCAATCCACTTGAGGAGAGTCTTAGCAACTATCCCCCATTGTTACGGCAGTTCGGTAGATAAACTCGCGCGAAACTTGAACAGTGTATCGTAAACTGCCGGCCACATGCGGCTGAAACAAATGCCATTGGCTTCCGTATTTCAAGGTCTATCAATGTGCGAGACCTCATTATAAAGAGCCGCTACCACCTGGGGCCTCTACACGCCGAATGACTATGGTCTTCTCGCGGGAAGACGACCACCATTAACCATTGTAATTTCGCACTTATTTTTGAAGCAATATCTCGATTCGCATTCAACATCATTCTCATTCCAATAAATAATTACGTGTTATTATAGGTTACTTTTATTTTCCAGGTGCTTAATCCTAAGTTTCGGTACTCCTCGAAAGTTGTTTTACGGGTTCCAACCAGGTACCAGGTGGAGTAAAAACAATTCTTCACGAAAAACTTTTCATTATGAAATGAAACGGACGGAAGTCGCAGCGTTCACGTGAAAAAAAAGTTGTGCGCTTCGAAAGGAGAAACCCATCAAGTAATTTGCTGTTTATTTTCAAATGTACCGGTTCAGTTTCCGCGAAATCAGAGCTCTCGCTCTTCAAAAGCCGGGAGAAATAAATTCATTTCGAAGAAGCAAATCCAATGCACAAAATACCATAATAGTAGATCGTATGTTTACGTGTGATGACGATCGCACGAGCGTTCATGCATTGTTTATATTTTATATCATCCCCGGAACAATAACCCGCTTCCTACTGCAATAATAATGCAACTGTAACGATAATAATAATTTGTTGTTACATCGACGTTATTATGATTCATATTACATTGCACATATAAATACGAGAACGAAAATCATTGAAGTCGTTCTCCAAGAATCAATCAAATACAAAATACTGTATGTGGTATTATCAATTTTATACTTTATGCTCATCAAATGGAAAAATCATATACGATGGACTTATAGTGTATTGTATTATGATGTATTATACCTATATTACATCGTAATATATTATATACCCAATAATATATATTATTCTAGGTCTAAACATCTAATTTTTGAAAAGGCTTAGAACAGCGCCCGGATTTACTTACTCGCGACAGCCGAGTTTCAAAGGCTACGCCCCCTCGACCCGGCCGCGCGTCTCGCTCCCCGTGGCGGCCCTAGTTCTCCTGGGCTCCACGAATAGCGAGCATGGAACGCGCCTGAGGTGCTCCGGACTAGGACCGCCACGGGGAGCGAGAGGCGCGGCCGGGTCGAGTGGGCGTAGCCTTCGGAACTCGGCCGTCGCGAGTAAGTAAATCCGAGCGCTGGGTTAGAAGATCAAAATAAATAGACTGCGGGGATCACTGTCAATCGTACGAACCAGAAATTAAAAACAGAAACCCTGTTTCCACGTATCTGAACGATTAAAAAATAATTTTAAAAAAATTCTTCCAGCCCCCTTACAAGTTTCGTACCCGATGGTATTTATTGCGAACACGTAAACTCCGCAGTCTGTTGCTGAAGAATGGTATTACCGTAAGGTAGTTGGGGGTGGGGTGGCGTTTATTATGAAAAAGCGTTCGTGCGATCGCGTCCGAGAGAGAGGCGAGGTTTGCGGTAGAGACAAGTAAGTATCGGTGAATCGACCGGTCGGTCGAAAGGATACAAACACTCGCTCGGTGGCCCACGAGAATTTCACTGACATAATACCATCAGAGGATCGATCCTTAAGGGTCCTCGGTCGATCGATCGTTGGCTAACGCAATCATAACTTCGCCCGCGTCCTCGGCAGAAGGATTAGAGGCAGAGCGCGCGGGGCGAAGTTCGTTCGCAAGTAATCCCCCCCGATAATATCGGCAAACGTTCGAGTATTTTTCTCGCTGGTTGCGTCCACGTCGTCCTCTGAAAAACCGTGAGTATCCTGGAAGCTCGTTTCTCTGCGAGACGCTTCTCTGTGTGACCGAAACAAGAAAAAAAAAAAAAGGAAAAATGTGAGAGAATGAGAGGAGAGAAGAGGGATGAATCTCGCTCGCGTGAATCATGTCTGAGAGTCTCTTTATTTGTCGCTTCGAAACGCACACCTGCCTGTTCTCCACAAAAGAACCACTGCCATCCTCTGTCCCTCCACCGGAAACATTGATTCCCCATCCCTCAACTCTGGAACCGAATCAGGGAAACAGTTTCAACAGATCCTTATCACGGCCGCACACGTTATCAGCGTTTGTGTCTCCCGTTTGAGCTGTTGCGCTTATGAGGATGAGGGATGACGCCGTTTAAACAACACAAGTGATCGCTCAAGTGGGTATCGATTACTTCTGATCGGCGACGCGGGAAGAACTTTGGGTCTCATCAGTCTTCCCGGAGGGATACTTGGTGAAATTATTCTGGGAAGTTTTTGTGAGAGGGGGGGAACATTTTATTAACTAGCGCAGTAAATAATTCGCGGTAATTCTAGATTGCTAAATCTCTCAATTTTATAGTTTGGGGATTAGAAAACTTGTCGAAGTAATTCTGGGAGCTTGCGAGAGAGGGGTAAAATCAATTAACTACCTTAGTAAAAATTTCGGAGGTCCAGTTCCAGGTGAAAATTATAGAACTGTTAATAGCCAAAAGTTATCGCAGCCGAAACCCCGAGCAAACTCTGAAAGTGCACCATAGAGAAGTTCATTCGAAGAGGACAATGCCTCTACAGGACCCCTGTGCGAGATATTAAAAAAAAAAACTGAAAAAAATATTTTCACACTGTCCGGAGTGCAGATGACAAAGTTTCCGATTACGACCCCTTGAGGGACCACTGGTACGGTTGCACGACTGTTCAACCTTTACTTCCCGAAGAACAAACGCTGAAAACACGTGATGCAAAACAAAATTAGTAGATCGCATAAAATCTGAAGTTTCCCTTTTCCTGCAGCGCAGTCCAGATCCGATGAATGTTCCCAATGAGGATAGATGTCCGATCCAGGTCCTTTTTCCAGCGTGTGGTTGAGAAGCATGGTGTATCGCATGAAGGGGATTTCGCAATTTGCAGGTACGATGCCGAGTGTGCCGGTGGGCCTGTCCTATCACGAGATGTTCGCCGTGTCGCTTGGTTCCCCGGCGCTGTGGAGATGCCGTGCCTGCGGCAAACAGGTGACCAACCGTTGGCACCACTTCCACATACACACCGCCCAGAGGTCTCTCTGCCCCTATTGCCCGGCCACGTACAGCAGGATCGACACCCTGCGATCGCACATACGCACCAAGCACCGGGAGATAGTGTTCGCCAAAGGCTCCTTGTAGAGGACGCTGATTGCCCCGCGAAGGAAGCGGCCACCGCCACTTCCGCCGCCCCGTCTCTTCAACGATAGGCCCATTGCGCCTTTCTTCGGATTCGGACTGCCCTGACCTAGCCCAGACCCTCGTCAGCGGCCATCTGCTCGCTGATCAGCTTCTGGGGCTCCTGCAAGCCGAACTACGCCCTCCACGTCCTCCATGTTCATACTTATTCGGGTGGACGTCGCCATCGAAGAAGAACCCTGATCTGCTAAACTTCGGGGACACTCACGCGACACTTATCCGATGGAGAACGTCCTCCAAGTCCCGCTAGCTTCAGTTTTATTGATTTCTCACACTTATTCGGGTGGTCGTCGCCATCGCAGAAGATTCTGATCTGTTAGGCTGATCAGGTCGGCTTTGGGGACACCACGCGACACCTTCCCGAAGGAGAACGTTCTCCAAGTCCCGCCATCTTCAGTTTTATTGATTTTTCACATTTATTCGGGTGGACGTCGCCATCGAAGAAGAACCCTGATCTTTTAGGCTGATCAGGTCGGCTTTGGGGACACCCACGCGACACTTATCCAAAAGAGAATGTCCTCCAAGTTCAGCAAACGTCCTCTTCTAACTTTGTTGCTTCTGGTACTTATTCCTGATGGGTGCGTCCCGTAGCTCTCGTCTTCGGTTGGGGACATCCACGCGACACTTATCCAAGCCAGAACGTTCTCCTTCATTTTTCTCCGAGTTGCTTTGGTCACTTATTCCTGATGGGTGGATGGGTCTTGAGGTGGCGGAAGTCCGGTGACCTCCAGGAACAGATCTTCAACTTTGTTCAAATGACGCTCTAGTATTTTACGATAAGTAGTTGCTGTTATAATTGATAAGTCCCTTTGTATTATATAGTGTTCTAAATCCGGAGGAAAAGGCAGCAGTTTTCTTCTTAGAGTACGCGATTCTGTGATATATGTATGTAGACGGGAGAGGCTAGTAACGTTACATTTTACGAACATCGAAGTGAGTATCGATCGTCGAGAAAATCTGTTCCGATTTTGACCAACGTTTTTTATACTTTTATTCGTCTGTTTGATCTCTTCGATGTGCCTTCTTTATTAGCCCTTTGCTGATGACACTGACGAGAGAAAACGGCACTGTCCAAGAAAAAACACACGACATCGCTAAAAAGGAAAAAACAATAGTGACCTTGAAAACGTTCATCTTCAAAGGGTTAAGATTTCTCTGTTGGCCGATATTTCATCAGGCTTGTGTTTCACGTCATCTGATTACATTTTCCAAGTCGGCCATCGCGAGGAAGCTTACGATACCGCTTCTTGAGAGACTTCCGCGCTTCAAGGCCCCTAAATGATAAAAACCCATCTCGTACGTCCTCCCGGCAGTCCCCCATAAAAGAATGATCGTCCCCAATCACCTAACCATCGTTTCTCGCGGACAAATCGTTCTCGGGAGGCGTGTCGGCTCGCGCAGGGACAGTCGCACCAATAATTAATCACGGAAGACACGGTTCGCGGGGTGAATCGACAACGAACGGCCTGTTTCTAGGTATCGCTTGAACATATACATACGTACGTGCACTCACGGATGTGTTCAGTCCAGTTGTGAGCTGGCCGATCATGTGTACAAGGACTGTTGTGCGTCTGTAGGGGAGGTAAGGTAGGGAAGTAGAGCGACGAGGAGCAAGCAGACGAACAAGAGAAGACGAACAAAGAAAACCGGAGTAGCAAATGTGAAGAGGACCATCGCTGCGAAAAGAAACGTAAGTGCTGGGAGAAAGGATGGAGAAGCAAACCGGGAGAGAAGGAGGTTCGGAATTTTGCGAGGACAATCGATCGATAGTAAAACGTCGCGAATGGTCTCCTCGGGCGGCACTTGTGCACGGTGTAACTCTCGTTTCTTGGTCGGTATCGATTGTACCTCTCCGCGTAATCGATCGTACAAATCGGTGGACACCGAACACACTCGCTAGGATTCGTGTAAATAGTATGTCGAGGTAGAGGATTGGCTCTCACGTGGACGCTCAGAGTGATCTGGATCAGAAATCTGGATCAGCCGGACCGGCTGATCTAACGCTGTGCTGTCATCCGCTTTCTCGAGTCCCTGTCTCCTCTAGATCCGCGATCTCGGAGGAGGCACGGACTCGCCGGTGAAAAAGCAAAGAAAAATGTCCATAGAAGCTAGAAGATTCGAGTAATTAAACAAAAAAAAAAAAATAAACAGAAGAAGAAACGGTCTAATTCTTACGCAATGGAAGGCTGAAACGCGCGCTGTGATCATCGAACACCGAAAACAAAAAAGATAACTCAAAGGGTACTACGAATTATAATCGCGGGCGTAATCGCTGTTTCCGTGTGTCTCTTAAATGTTGTTCGTTTAGGCCAACGAAGCCTCGGTTCTACCATGCAGCTCGGGATGATAGAAGCGAGACACTCACACACACACTCACTCACTCACTCACTCACTCACTCACACACACACACACACACACACACACACACGAGTGTTAATTGTCGACAGTATTTCGTACGTGTACGATGTCCATAGTTAAACAGAGTTGTACAGCAGGCGAGAGAGAACGTGGTGTCGTGCCGAGGAACACCAAAACTGATCGATTTTTCCCCTTCTCCTTTTCCCCTTCCACTATCCCATTCCAACATCCCCCACTTCGACCGTAGACTGGTCACGTATTAATTTGGTCATCAGACAGGGGTGTGAATTGTATTCCCCTCCATTTCCCCGATCTGGCGACACTGACCGGGGCTGACCTAATCGTCTCTCTCGCAGAGTCACCAGGTTATTGTGTCCCCCCACTCGGCCGTTCCCCTCCACAACGTACCCCTCCCGCTGCGGTCACGTGACGCGCTCCGCCTCTGCCTGCGTCACAGCGTCACGCGACTAGCTCCGCCTCTGCGTGCGTAACAGCGTCACTACGGTCACGTGACGCGCTCCGCCTCTGGCTGCGTCACAGCGTCACGCGACTAGCTCCGCCTCTGCGTGTGTCATAGCGTCACTACGGTCACGTGACGCGCTCCGCCTCTGCGCGCGTCACAGTGTCACGTGACCGATCCACGGAGAGGGGGTAAGCTATTCCCCTGATCTGGCGACTGCTTTCTCCTACTCGGAATTATTCAGATGGTTCTTGAATGCAGAGGTTGCTATTTCCGGGTGGAGATCATGATCGCGACCTGGTTTCCTCGGGCGACATTCTCACTGTTTCTTTCTCTCTCGCACTCTCTCTCTCTCTCTCTCTCTCTCTCTCTCTAGGATATATATATGTAATTACATTTCTCTTTGGACCAATACTCTTCGTCTACTAAATGGTAATAATCATTGTCGAGGCTCGTAAAGTACCTAACACAAAACCTCTTGTCAGTATAAGATTCTCTTCGAGCGTGTGGTTCCTAAGTTATCTCGTAAACGGGTCGGGCTTTGGGCTCGCAGTCAAGTCAGCGTGGAACTTATGTGATACTGTAGGGCCGATAAATTAAGGTTAATTTATAACGTGTTCGCGTGTGCGTGATGATGATGACGACGATCGCGGGTGATGAACGGCGGATGATCATCGAATACGTATACGTGCGTTGATAGCACGGGAGCCACGCGGGTTAAATGTCTCATCCTTGATGTTGTCCGTGTTATTGTTTATTTAAAAAATCAATCGCAGTGCTGGAAAAATTCTGATCAGATTGATGATTTTATTATTTATTCGAAAGGTTGGTGAACCTCGTCGTCTTTCACTACCTTATTTATTTGGAAAGTTGTTCGCAGTTCTGGAAACGAAAATTCTGAAATTGATGATTTTACAATTTATTCGGAGCACTGATGAACCTCGTCGTCTTTCGGTATATTATTTATTTAAAAAGTTGTTCGCAGTTCGGGGAACGAAAATTCCGAACAGATTGATGATTTTACAATTTATTCGCACTATGAAAATTCGTTAAACTGCACGAGGATTCCAGCAAAACAGTTTGATCGGGACAGACTGTGAAGATGTACTTTACGCTCTCGAATATTCGCCCGAGTGCACAAGAGAAACATCTTCCAGGCAGAACACGGAGAAGAAAGTATTCGCAGTATTTCTTAGCTTCTCCGACTGACAATGGACGGTGTAACAACCGAGCTTGATATTGCGTTACTTGATACTGCGTCGGCAAAGGGCCAAACTCGATGGAAATAATTTTTGAGTCATTGATATTCTTGAGATAATATGAACGCGTGCTTCACATAAATTGTCTTCATTTTGGCTACGCATGAGAGGAGTAGTATTAATATACCGTGAAGCTATTTTGTGAAAATTTGTGCACGAACAGCATTCTGTATTTCTGTAGAAAAATGGAAAAATTTTAAATCTGATCAGACATATTTTAGACATATCCGGATTACAATAGTTCGTTATAATTGATCGCAAGTGCTATGTAGGACACGATCTAAATGGAGCATTTGGCAACTTCCCCATAGCTACCCAATCGTCACTCCTCTCGAACACCTAACCCAGACTATCATACAATCCATCAGCCATCCCAGATTAGGCTACTTGGAGCCTAAAGGAGAACGAAAAATTTTCATGATGAGGATTTTCAACAATCTCTCAGAACAGTGGAAAGATCATTTCAAGATCCTCGATATTTTTTTACACGACACCCTATAGTTTCTGTTCGATGTTCTTGTAGAGCCCGAAAAGACGAGTCCAACGAGTACCATGAACATACCATTGCGATCATTTATTCGCGAGATATCCGTGTCTGAAAGTTAACATACTCGATGCTCGCATAAATATCTCGAGAACGATTGATCGCAAGGGTATGGTCATGGTACTCGTTGGACTGGTCTTTTCATGCTCTACAAGACTGTCAAAGAAAAAACACATGACATCGTTAAAAAAAGGAATAGTGACAAATTTCTTTCTGCTAAAAATTCGATAAAATTGGGCCGAAAGACAACGTTCCTCAAACGCAGTATCTCTAATCTACCAAATCCCCTAAAAACTGCCTATCGGATCAATGGTGTCCAGGATGAAGCAATTAGCTCGACGAAGGTTCGATCGGTCCCCGGCGTTAGGGTATCGAAAGCGTAGTCTGGTCTGCGGCGTATTGGTTCGGCGACGACAGCGAGCTTGCGGCGCGGTGGGTAGAAAAATCGCGTGGCTCCCGTCGCGATGATCGAATTCCAGGATTTCGTGCTCGACTCAAATAGTTCCCTGGTCCGACGTAACTGGGTTCCAGCTGATCGAGACCGTCCAGTCGCTGAGTGGCGAGGTGGCGGATGCGCTGTAAATAGAAAGCCGCGATCGAAGTGGTGTCGTCCCGGTGACGATAATGGAACTTTGACGTTTGCTCGATCAGGCTGGGCACACGCCTGCACACGACCAAAAATGGAACTAGGAAATATATACATACAACCATGCATATATGATACCGGCATTACCTGTAACGCATAAAATTAAACTATAAATATGGATTTCTATAATAGATATTACAAAATGTGCGTGTGTGCATGTACGTATAGAGAGGCGGGTTATATATCAATACGACGACGACGATGATGATGATGATGATGATGATGATGATGTATGTGTGTGTGTGTGTGTGTGTGTGTGTGTCTCTATACGTAGATACACATCTGTAAACATTGATATGTGACATCGGCCTGGTGTGCGGGGGAATCAAGCAACTTTCCAGCAAGACTGTTTGACTTCCTGGCTGTATCGACTGCTCTCTCCTCAAATCGATATCCAGCAAGCCGGCAAGGTGTCGAGAAGCAAATACACGACACTCTCTCTCCCTCGGCACCAGCTCCCAAGCGAGAGCTGTGTTTCGGCCAGCGACGAACCCGGAAATTCGAGGGGTGACAAGTTTCCGTTTGTTTTGCTACGCAAACTGATGAAACCATCAGCTGGTTCGCGTGGGACGGGGCGCGGCCGAACAAGTGCGGCGGCGTTTGTTCTGTCGTTACGTGTCGCACAAATACGGAACAGAATTTTCATAATTCTCACAGAGTCTGCAGCTTCGGTCGGGACTCTGTTACGTTGATTTTCCTGAATACTCACATTCAAAGTCTAAAAAATATTTAAAAAATCAGATTTCACAGTGGTCGATATTTTTTTCTACGACACCCTGTAGATTCTCTTCGATGTCCTTGTAGAGCACGGAAAGACGAGTCCAATGAGTACCATGAACATATTTTTGGGATCTTTTATTCTTGAGATACACCTGTCTGAATGGGAACATAACTGACGCTCGCATAAATATCTCGAGAACGAATGATCGCAAGGATATGGTCATGGTACTCGTTGGACTCGTCCGTTCATGCTCTACAAGACCATCGAATCAAATCTACAGGGTGTCGTAGAAAAAAATAGCCGCCACCGTGAAATCTGGTTTTCTATCATATAAAAACGCTGAAATACTCATCCAACTATGTACAAGTTAACAATGTACGAATACTCTCTTCGTCGCAATACTCACACAACAATTTTCTTTTGTTGTCGCAACTTCGAAACGAATACTGCAAAGTCTGTCTCGCACAGCAAACAATGTGTTCGACGTCGCGAATCCGGAATATAATGTAAAGAGAGGACGTACAGGGGAAGAAGAAGAAGATGTGAAGAGGGAGATGAAGAAGATGAAAAGTTTTCCGTGGGTCTTTAAATCTATCAGAATGTTAAGCGGCGAGAAGTTTCGCGCTGCGAGCAGCGAGAGCGTTGCGTATGATGCATTGCCCCTATTGTGCCGGTGAATTTATTAACTTACAATTTACCGGATCCCCGGATGCTTTACATCAAAGGCGTTCTTACGTTCCAAACTGGGAAGCGCGGAATTAAATGAAGTTCTTCTGGCCCGCCGAATGGGTGAATTTATTGCGTTAGCCTTCGCGCGGGCGTCTCTTCGGTTCATTTTGCGGTAATGCACCGCACAGTGGTTCTCAAATCGGGGATTTTTTACAGCCGCGATCCTGCAAGCCTAACCGCGTCATTTCGTTAAAATCGCTTCGACAATCTGCAAAAAGCGAGAACGAAATTTTATGCAGATTTTCGCGTGACGGATCGTTCTTGCCGGTGACCGGGTCCCGCGCGACCCGTCGTCGGGATCGAGCCAATACCAAAGCGAAAATAACGGAACGATTTCTTTCTGCGAAAAATCAAGAACGAAAAATATTATTAAAATTCTAAAAATGAGAAAATTTTATAGAAAATGTTTTCAAAAATTTAAAAATTCGCACGTTTTTGAAAGATTTAACGTGTCCATATATGCCTTTTAATGTTGTCGGGTGGCATGTTCGACAAATAGATAATTTCTCCGGACAGACGGTTTCACTCGTGGAAAATTATAACATCGAACCGAGCTCTAGTTTCCAGTGGAGGGGTCTATCAGTGTCAGCCGGTTCGAAATTTCGGTTTTCGACTCCCGTTAGATATCCATCAGCTCGCAACGCGAGCCTTGCACATGACGGATGCTTTTAGAAATTCCCCCCGGAGTTAGTATTTGTAACACATTATAAGCGTTTTCATCGATGTCGATGGCTCTCGCGTTTCGGCTCACACGTGAAAATATTTTTACGCGAGCGCGCGAAATCATTTTCAGTTGACGTTTCCGCGGACGTAGGTGTGCACGCGTGGCCGTGTGCGCAAGGCACACATTCTCGTTTGCAAAACAGTAGGGGACGCCGTAACTCGAGTGCATTTGTTTGTTACGACGCGTTGCGTTTAACAAATGACCGATTCATATCTCGCAAAATTATTCCAGGATATAATCACGTCAATATGTTTCCTTTCGCATCGAAATGTCGGCGAATAAACAGTTTCTGTTCGTTTTATTTCCTTTTAAAATCGCGAGTTATCGCGATCTAGTCAAAATATTATTTATTTATAAATACATCGCGTTCTCGATCGCAGCAACATTGATCTCCGTTCCACGATGCAATTTCTCGAAGTGTTTCCTCTCTGTCGGGGCGAGTCGCTGAACCAACACGAACTATTAACGAATAAACTATTAAGTAAGCGCTACGATTTTCGGTAACAATAAAATGAGAAAGAACGTTCCTAAGCAGTCGAACAGAAAATCGATTCCCCGGGACACCAGCCCGCGGTCACCTGACCGAATTATTGCCCTCGATACCAAATGTTCCTTATGTTGTTTCGCAAAAAATCGTTTCTGTACATAGTAATCGTAATCGTGCGTGGCGAGTGCAAAGGAAAAAAACGATTCTCCTGGTGCACATTGCGAGTGCGAGAGAGAGATAGCCCGCGCGCGCGCGCGCGTGTGTGTGTGTGTGTGGGAGAGAGAGAACGAGTGAGAGATTGATAATGAAAAAAGTGAAAGAAATATGTGATAACGTGGTCGGAGAGCACGAGTCGGCTCTGTTTATTCGCAGATAAGATTTCGCGGCTCGTCGGTGTCGCTAATGATAATGCTGAATTGTTCGGACACGAATACAGTTCGAGTTCAAATCGACTGGTTCCTCAAGGTTTTCCATGGTCGTTCAAATCTGATGGGAGGAGTCGACGGCTTTGACCACGCCTTCCTTTCGTGGTAGTGGGAGGAGCCCAACTGTTACCGTAGATCTGTGCATCGTGAACCCTACTGTGCTTCCGTTGATTATTAACTTTTAATTACTCGCATATAGTAATATTGCAATCTTAAAACTTCAAGTTTAACGTTTCAAGCATACACAAAGGTGTCGACCGCACTAGAAAATAAGTATTTTGCATTGAAGTATTGTAGTTATTCCATTAAGTCTTCCTCTCGAAAGCCACGCCCTCTGCCCCCACCAAAGCAAAGTGGGCGTTCCGACCAGACCACTGGTGGGAGAAACGACCTTGAAATGCCAATCGAGTTGAGTTCGAGTTGGTACATTCTCGTTGCGACAACCGGGAGCCGGATTCTTTGCACACAATCTATGTAATTGTATAAATATCGGTATCAAAAGTGTCAATATCTCGTGTTTCTCGATGGTATTTAAGGTTAATCGGCAGCCCACTCGGGCCGCCAGCTGTTTGTTAATAATACTTCCGTAAGATTCAGGGGTCCGAGGCTGCGACAGACGGTTCTCGTTCATCGGCGAAACAGTCTCGACGAATCATCCTAACAATCGCATATGTTCACCGATTGTTATCCGAAGCTTTACACGAACCTGTAAATAATCAGTGAACGTTAACAAATTTCATTATTTCGCGCGATTACTTCATTACGCGAAGAACAAATTGTAAAGTAAGAAGAATTGTCGCTGTCCAGTGGAAGTAACAATTTAAAACAATTTCGAATTGAAAGAATTGTCCAAATTGTAACGCAAAATGGCGGATGTCGCGCACGCGTTAGCTGGTAGCAAACGTGCAAAATGAATTTGTACAATTGAGAATCAAAGAGATCGTGAGAATTTCGAGAAATTGTTGATTGATTTTTCGGAATTGTTTCGGGATGATTTTCAAACTGCAATTTCCGTCGCCGACGGTTCCGATCCCTGTGAAAAAAAAAAAGATCGTACATTTCACGTGGCACGTTCCTTCCTCGTTTGGCCCGACTTGCGACTCGAGCAACAAATCTTTTTGTACATATTATAGCCTGCGCGTTTCCGTGGCCAGAAAGAAAGGGAAAGAGAGAACGAAAGAAATTAAAGAAAACACGGTCGCAAGTCCCGGGCCGACCTTGCGTATAAACCGATTGCTCGTTTATATGCGATGTATTTTTATGAACAGTATTGAAAGTGCTGCTAAGCTGTACAGTCGTCATATGGTGAATGTATTGTACCTATAATATGTACATAGATATATTTAATTAAAGTAAATATGAATTTGTGTAAAGCATTCGTTCTGGATTCTCCCTGTCCAATCTCGCCGTCCTCCCAATTTTTCGTAGAACGAGAAACGTCGATTTTATTCTATCGGCTATATCGATCCGCGAGCAATTATAGCTTGACCGAATTCTTCTTCAATTTTATTTGAAATTGTTATAGAACCATAATACAATTTTTATTGTTTTATTAAGCGAGTTTCGTGGATATACTATTGAAAAAAAAAAGAATTCGCGAGGAATTATAGAGCTTGACAGAATTCTTCTTCAATTTTATTTGAAATTGTTATGGAATCACAATTTAATTTTTATTGTTTTGTTGAGCGAGTTTCGTCGATAAAAACAATTATGGTATCACCGAATTATTTTTTGTGGATAAAAAATTCGTAAAAATATTGTTCTAATCGAAGAAATAAAATTCTCGAGCGATCATAGCTTCACCGAATTCTTCTTCAATTTTAATTGGAATTGTTGTATAATCATTATTTAATTTTTATTGTTTTGTTTTGAGCGAGTTTTCTGGATAAATAATTTGTAAAATTATTGTTCTAATCGAGGAAGAAAAATTCGCGAGCGATTATAGCTTGACCGAATTCTTCAATTTTATTTGAAATTTTGTTATAGAATCATAATTTAATTTTTATTATTTTGTCGAGCGAGTTTCGTGGATAAATAATTCGGAAAATGATTGATATAATCGAAGAAGAAGAATTGTGAACCACGTCTCAGGTCGGAATTAAATAAATAGATGGTTAGAGAGCATGCGATAGCATTCCGCAATCGGAGAAAATGTAATATGAGATTTAATAAGCTACAATTTACAAGTATGTTACTGTTTATCTTATCAACGATTCTATGATGGCCTAGAGATCATGTGATGCGGGTGCACACAGTTCCACTTTAAGAATACAACACCGCGAGTGTGTAGATATTATCTAATCAAATACGGAGCACATTTCTTTTATAGTTTTCATCTGTTGTTGTAACTATATTGATGGTATGATAACGTGTCTATATCAGGTGGTATAACCCGGTATCTCATTTGACCTTTGTGCGGTTCATATTACAATATCTGCGCTATTAAATGTATTTACCCTAGATAGCACAAGAACGTCTTAAAGACGTCCACACAAATGTTTTACGAACGTCTTCCGAACGTCTTAATGTCTTAAACACGTCTTTAAAGACGAGTTTAAAGTTCAACCAATAAATCAGAAGGATGCATGTGGAATTTACGTAAAAATTCTAATAAGAATAACAATTGCAATTAAAATAAAATAAAAATTACTTAAAGACGTCTTAAACACATGTGTTTAGGGCGTAAGACTGCCGGGCCTGAAATATACGTCTTTAATACATCGCGTGCTATCTAGGATGTAATCATTTACCACGAAAGCATCTTTATAATTTCAATAATTGTGAAATAAAAATTCTGGAGTCGGTCATTTGACCGGCGGTGGTAGGTCCAGCGTTAACAAATGACAGATGCACGGATATCTAAAAGTGCGAAAATATTTAACGGCAAAATGAAGCTTGAAAATCCTGTAATAAACTGCAGTATACTTCCCAGTAGAAATCTATTTTTATTGAACCCATTCAAAACGACTTAAGTCGACGCTGAATTGCAGGAAAGGTGGGATGCCCGGCGATTAGGCTCTCGGACTTTACGACACCTAGCTTGGAACCTGGGTAAATGAACATGGAAATGGACAAAGGCCGAACCTTCCTAATTGCCTCTTGCAGGCCGACCTGCTATGGGCTACGGATTAATTTCTGAAATATCCATCCGCTTCGTAAAAGGCATCTCTGCGCGTCTATCCTCAGCAAATAAGTTTCACGAACAATATACCGAAGTTGAATGCCGGTGACGCTTGAAATACTACACTTGAACGCCTCGGCGCGGCGTGTCGTAAACTTCTGTTTCGCGAACAAATGTTTGTTGGAACTATCTGCGCTCAAAAATCTTCGACTATTTATACCTGTTTCGCCAGTCACGCGCTCGCTACGTGACATTTTGTGCATTTACGACGAACCTGCGGAGACAAAAGAACTCTCGGGAGTACCGTTACCCTATTGTTGGCTTATTAGAATTGTTAAGGCAGCGAGCACATTTCTATTCGATTATTAGAACTCGTGGGACTCTCGGAATTTTCGTGGTCAACGCGCTAAATTAATTTCCGACCAATCGATAGAATTTTTAAACGGCTGTACCTTAACAAGAAGCTTAAAGAAAAGTGTCGCGAAAATCGATACGCGGCTGCAAGAAGGAATCAGTCGCATTCCCGATGCGACTCCTCGCTTTGATCCTTTATATGATTCGCGAGACTCCGTTTTCAGCGTTCGGTTCACTCCCGTGACCGACTACCAGGCCCGACACCGGCATATCCCAGCTGCAAACTATCCCATTTACTTGCTGTGTTTTTAAAAAAAACCTTTGCATTTCAAAATAGTCCGCGCTTCACAGATGGCCACACCTGTTCGCAGCCGAGACACGCCGCTCCCACTCGGAAACTGTAATTCAGCGAATTTCGAGCGGTTTTTCGCGACCCTCCCGCGAAACCGCGCGATCGGGTGACCACATGTGCCCGGCTAATGAACCCCCCGATTACTATACTGTTTTCAGACGCGCGCCTGACCGCGGAAAATTGAAAATCGTTTCGAGAAAAGGTTCAAGCCAATCGCTAAAAACAGAAACTAAGTAAAAATGTCATTTTGAAATTAGTTAGTTGATAATTTCATCATTTTCTGATCAATTTATTTTTCACCACGTATACACACCCCCGTGGGGCTCGAGGGATCCAAGTATCCGACTTCGATTTTAATCATTTTTTGTGAGACGATGGTATATGGATCTCTAACGATGTCTGCAAAATATTAGGTGTAGTTACTCAATAGTTTTAAAGATATAAACAATTGTACTTTCACGCAACCTGCTTACTTGTATGAAAGTTTAATTGTTTATATCTTTAAAACTATTGAGTAACTACACCTAATATTTTGCAGACACCATTAGGGATCCATATACCATATACCGTCTCACAAAAGATTATCAAAATCGAAGTCGGACACTTGGAGTTCTTCCCTTGTGAGAGGGAAGCTGTCCTCGACGATAGTCAGAGCCTCGATATTTGCATTTCTCCTGACTGCCTCTTTTCCCAGATTCCTTTCCACTCCTGTTCTTTTCTAACATCAATTTTTACCTATGATCATCCGGAAGTTGAACGCGTTAATTTTTAAAGGGGTTTCCTGGAGCGGCAGTGAACCGTTAACAAGTAATATCCAGCATTTTATTTATTCATAGCGTTCCCGGTATTTTGCACTAGCTTCCACAAAGAAAAATCACTACGCCGCCGTGGAGATTCTCTTGTTAGAAGATAATGGGCTGATGTAGACTGCACTCGCGACTTCCAGTAACCATTAGCCATACTCTGCATCCCTTTAAGGGGTGTAAATTGTTTGAAAGCCTTGGAATAAAGAATAAATTGCAATAACACCGAATAAAAGTATTTCTAGATATTTCTAGATAACTAAAATTGATACTTTTTACTGATTTAATTCAGAAGGGAAATTTTATTCCCACAAGCGAGAAGATGAAAGAATGAGATAAAGATTAAGATATTAATATACAGGGTGGTCCGTTTAAATAAGGCCACCTAAATATCTCTTCAGGTTATCGTGATGCAAAAAATATTTGTTACGTAGTGGGCATGGTGTCAATGGACCAAATATCTGGCAAGAATATTTTTTTCCGAAGGTCATTTTTTTCGGAGTTATCAAGGTCATCGATTTTTCTTGATATGTAACTACATTTTTTTTATTGCATCGTGTAACTGATCGAAAAATACATTCAGATATGTATGATAACATGATATTGACCTTGACCTGAAGGTAAAACTTTAATCTTCGGTCAGTTACACGATGCAATTAAACAAGATGTAGTTATGTCTCAAAAAACATCGATGACCTTGATAACTCCGAAAATATTATCGCCAGATATTTGGTCCATTGACACCATGCACATTACGTAGCAAATACTTTTTGCATCACAATAATCTGAAGAGATATTTATGTGGTCTTATTTAAACGGACCACCCTGTATTATAATCAATATAATAAAAAATAGATTAAAATATTAACCAAATTATTAACCAAATTGAATCGATAAAGAAAATCGACATACATAGTGGAATGGATTAATTTAATCGACAAATTAAATTGATATTTTTACTGATTTAATTCAGAAGGATTCCCAAAACGAAACAAAGATGAAATTTGTTAGAATATTAAACGAATTATTTCGTTCCTGTAATCACCCAGCATTCTTAAATAAATTGAATCGATAAATAAAATCGATATACATAGTGGAATGGATTAATTCCATCGACAAATTATAAATTGATAATTTTTAGTGTTTATACAATTCAGCCTAATTCATGAAGAAATTCCTCAAATCCCAATCGATCGGATTTCTGCCGAGCCAGCAAATATTCGAATAATTCCCGGGCGCTTTCGTTCGACGGGAAGTATGGTTGCGCGGGGCGCCGTCAGATGTCGCAGGACAAGATTAATTCATCCAGTGTACACACTACGTCAGTCACGTGATATCGGTGCGATACGGTGTTACGATAGGTTCCGAGTCACGGCCGTACGAAGTGCACGTGAGCTTCAAATGAACGGGGCTGCCGTTTCATTCAGAAACAACGAAGCGGCGGTTCTATTAGCCGGGTCTCTGCTTGTGTGTCTCTCCGCCTAACTACTTCCGAGGACATCGGCACAGTTCGATCGAAATGACGTTGCAAGCGATCAAGTGGGAGAATGGCAAGCTGGAGATCCTCGATCAGATCCTGCTACCGGCGATCACCCGATACGTGCCCGTCAAAGGCGTGGAGGATGGATGGAAAGTCATCAACAAGATGCAGGTACGAACAGAAACACAACTCGTTATAATCACTCCAAAACTACTAACATCGTTCCTTCTGAAAAGATCTCGATAAAGAAAGATGTCACAGAATCTCCCTGAAAAATCTCGAGTATAGAATTGTTGATTCGGCGATGCTAAATAATGTACTCACTGCATAATATATTGTTACCAGTGTCGATACGTTATGTTATCGATACCATTATCGAAACCATTGAAAAGATTCCTTCCAAAACGATTTAAATTTAAACAGATTTCTTCTAAAAAGATTTCAAAAATTTCCCTGAAAAATCTGCTCAAATATAGAATTGTTGATTTTGGAATTGCAATTAATATGCTCACTGCATAATATATGGAAAGTATAAAATATTGTAACGAGTGTTGATACGCGTTATGTTATCGAAACCATTGAAAAAATTCCTTCCAAGAAGATCTTGATCTAGAAAGATTTTAAAAATCCCCTTGAAAAATCTTGAGTATAGAATTGTTGATTTTGGGATTGCAAATAATGTACTCGCTGCATAATATTTAAAAACTATAATATATATTTATTCAGACTTATTCACTTGTAATTTAACTTTTACTTTTACTTCTGCAACCTCACTGTAAAAGAGCTATCTAATCCACACACATACCCTTGCATGTGTACATGTAAAAGCGGATTCCTACACGAATAGAAAGGCGTTATTCGCAATGAGAATCGATTATCGCAGTAAAGGATTCTCTCCCGAACGAATCATGATTGACCAGAATTATTGAAAACAACTGTTGCTTACCCGCTTGGAATGATTTAGGTGCGAGGCGCGCCAGCTATAGCCATTGTGGGGTGCCTGAGTCTGGCGACAGAGCTGTTGAAGGAGGACTCGGTGGACAAAAAGAGTCTTCGACAGGATGTCGAAGGTAAATTGAATTATTTGGTATCGGCCCGTCCAACAGCAGTTAACATGAAGATCGCCGCGGATGAATTAATCCAGCTGGCCAATAAGCTTAGTAAAGACCACAGTGTCTCTTTAGCAGATATGAGAACGAGGTATAAGAGCTTCGGAGAAAAAGTCTACGGACGCATCTATATAACTTCTACTGATCAAATCTTTCGAATCATAGGTTTCTCAAGGCCATCGAAGATATGCTCGAGAAGGACATCGAGGATAACAAGGCTATCGGGGATTACGGAGCGCAGGAGATCTTGAAGCAAATATCTGGTGATAATTCGGTCAGGGTTCTGACGCATTGTAACACTGGCAGCCTTGCTACAGCAGGTTATGGCACAGCTTTAGGTGTTATTAGATCTCTACATAAGAAAAATAGTCTTGGTAACGTTTGCATGTCCTTAGCTCTTAATCAACGGGTGGCACCAGTCACAGCTCTTTAGTATCGTTTGCAATTACAGAAAACGCATACTGCTCCGAGACGAGACCGTACAATCAGGGGGCAAGGTTGACCGCTTACGAGTTGGTTTACGAGAAAATCCCTGCCACGTTGATCTGCGACGACATGGTCGCCGCACTGATGAAGTCGAGAAACATAAACGCCGTTGTGGTCGGCGCGGATAGGGTTGCCGCGAATGGAGACACGGCCAACAAAATTGGGACCTATCAGGTGAGACGCTCGTTCTCGTTCTTGTTCAACAGAATAACTACTTTAATGCAAAATAAATTGTTTGCTGACATAGTAGTTCATGCTTGAAACACTGATTTTAAAGTTTTCACATTGTAAATATTAGGGTGGTGGGAAAATTCTGTCGTATCTCAAAGAAAACGTATGAATCAGTTTATAGAAATCTATGTTTAATATTGTTTCATGATACAATTTCCATTATTTGTAACAAATTGATGAAATTTTATTTCGTCTTAAAAGAAAGGCACAAAATTCATATTTAGCAGATTACATTTCAAGTGTTCGTCATTAGGCTGACTCGTATTTATACGGCAAGGGTTTCATTCAAAGTCCAACGAGATTAAAACGATTCTGGTTTGCAGATCGCCATAGTCGCCAAGTATCACAACGTCCCCTTCTACGTGGCCGCCCCGAGAACCTCCATAGACTTCAGCATCCCCAATGGTGATCACATAATCATCGAGGAGAGGCCAGAAAGGGAAATGACTCACATTAACGACCAACGGATCGCAGCTCATGGAATCCAATGCTGGAACCCAGCGTTCGACGTGACCCCTGCCAGCCTAATCAAAGGCATCATCACGGAAGTAGGCGTGTTCAGACCGGAGGACCTAACGCGGTTAAAGAGCTACGACAACTTATAGAGACTTTATTGCGACGAGAAAGCTTTCCCAACGCATTTATACTGGATCAATCGGTGATTCCAGTGTTGCGAAACTGTTGGCTGGCCTTGTTTATTTCGAAACTTCGTGTTACAATAAAATTGTTGGCATGTTACGCTTATTTACAACTGAACGACAACCACCGGAAGAGGCGCAAACTGCTGTTTTTTCTACTACACGGGTTCTAGAATGCCTTACCAACTTCGCTGTGATTTTTTTAAGGATATATTTATAATACGGAAACAACAAAAGAACAACATCATCATCGCTAAAATAAAATATGATCATCGAGGTACACATACTCTTGCGTACACAGATTCGATACACGCGCCATCAGATGGCGGCGCCTGCCCGATATCCGGAGCGATTGTACATTCCCTTGTTCAAGTTCTACGACGCGCGATTCTCATCATGGATTGTTTGTTGTGAATGTAAATATACTCGAGTACGATTCAACTGGAATGTCAGTCATTCACATCCCTCCACCGAGAACGAAGGTGCTCATTACACGAAGGTCCTCGAACGTTAGGTCGGTGCAAAAGTTCGTGTTGTACTTCGACACGAACTTCTGCACTGAGCTGATATCTTCTTTGATTTCTTCAGGATGAAATTGGCATCTGAGAATCTTCGACCGGAAAGAAACACAGTCGAGAACAAAGGCACTTAACCTTTCGTTGTTACTCGCACCTCGGTTTCTGCAAAAATGCTCGCATGGGGTCTGGGTTACGCGCTATAATAACGTTTCAATTCAAGTAAAACAACTATTTTAGTTCTAATTAATTATTTCTTTAGACATCGAAATTATCATGCCCCATGTGAGTAACTAAAGGTTCAGGGGGACGACTCGTTTCCAGGATTGCAAGTGTGCTGGATGCATGACTACTGAAAAACCCCGTTGTATTTTCTCCACAATTCCGACAAATTGAAATTTTTGGAAAAATCTCTTTTCACATCGTATAGCAAACTAATTGCTCTAACTTCTCCGAAAGGTTCGAACCGTATAGCCAAATAAATATTTAAAAAGTTATCGGTTTTTTGAGGGCGTGCGCATATTAACGGGAATATTATCGAGAAATGAGAAGGAATCCTCGCGCAATCCTGGAAAAGCGAGTCTACCCCCGTAAGTCCAGTAAACTCGGTGAACTTGTCGCGAGCAATTTTCTTTGATCTCTTCAGGATGTTGAGGCGGCAAGAGCGAAGCCCCGGCGACGAGGGTGTCTAACGTGGCACCTTCCGGTGATCGATGCGACTCGGTGGTAGTGCTTCGCGAGCATTTACGAGCCCGAGACGGCGACGAGGAGTTTGCGGATTCGATGCGACGCGACGGGCCGGTTCGGCGCAAATTTATCTGCGGGAGGAGCGGCGGCCCGCGAACGACAAAATCGACACACGGGCGGCGGTGTTCCATTGGGAAAACTTGAGAATCTATTTTCGCCGTTGAAAGGCGCGCGGGAACACGTTCGCGACGGGTTTCTCGAACCGCGGTGCCTTAGTACGAGCAGTCTCTCCGCTTCGCGCGGAACTTCCCCGTCGATCCCGGAATAGTTTCGGCTTGGTTCGACGATTTTTGTCCGCGGCGGCCGAGCTCTCGCCGTTATCGCGGTGTTCGAAGGACCTCTAAATATTGAGCTACGACTATACGGTCCACAGCTGTACAAGTAGCACTTTCTTCGTCCGGGACACAAGTTTTGTTGTTATCGTTTCACCGTGGAAGCTGATACGGAGAACGCGAGGATGGATGCGACGGACGTCCTCGACAGCGACCCAACGGTTGAGGATGTTGTGCGCAACAATAACCTGAAAGAGGACGATGCGCCGACCGTCGAGGAGACTTACGAGGTCACCACCACCAAGAGGAAGACCGTCAGGACCAGCTATAAAATCCAGGAGGTCAGTGGGAATATTGTTTTAACCCTCTGCACCCGGAGAGCTATTTTAACCCCTCGCTGTGCAGTTGCAGTGATTAAAAAATGTCGTGGGAGGGAAAAGAACATTTATATCTGTTGTATGGCTACGTTTATTTGATTTTACTTGATCGAAAATGTGAAACGCGTATTCATATTTGTTAAATAAATACGGCAAGGGGTTAACTCTCGACAATTAAATATAAAGCCATTTGTGCCAAGGGTTAATTGGCACGTGCGATTACCGTAACCGTGCGCCGCCTCGTGGATCCTTATTGCTAAACGCTTTATGAAATGTCGGGGCTCCCACGCTGAACAACGTATGTAGGAGCTTTACTTATGAAGGGGTTGTTAGGTTGTACGGTTACTTGTGGAGAGATTTAATGCGATTTATCGAGAGGTTCCGGTACGGTGGGACTCTCCTACCAGACAGAAATAAACGTAGAATTTATCCGACGGCGGCGGCGCGAGATTCTCTCTGTTCATTCGGATGTCCGTCAAGGATAAACGGACTTATTTCGATCGCCGGGTTTTCGAGGGATTTACCAACTTTATTTGGCGCGTCGGGAGCCGGTTCGGGCCGGGCTGATTGGCCGGTTTCGGCGGACAACGGACTGTTTACTTTGATGTTTTCTTTGATCGGCAGCTTGAGATTTCCGGTCTGCGGAGTCTTCCTTAATGGAAATAGATGATCTAAGAGTTCTTGTGTAGGTTAGACTGTAGGATGTGGTTATTGGTTGAGTTCTGGCTGAGGACGATGCTCTTCAGGACACGTTGATGACGAGGAAATAATTGTGATAGGAGTGTGAAATAATTGTGATGCTCGGGAGAATTCATTAGGGGAACGAATAGAATTACAATAAAAATTATAATAAACATTGAACGCTGGCGAATGAAGACTTTATCGAGGGTGCTCGTCAGAATTCATTAGGGGGTCGAGTAGAATTACAATAAAAATTATAATAAAAATATTGGACGCAGGCGAATGAAGATTTTGTTGGGGATAGTCGTCAGAATTCATTAGGGGGTCGAGTAGAATTACAATAAAAATTATAAGAAATATTGAAGGAAGGCGAATGACAATTTTCATTAGGGGATGGAGTAGACTAACAATAAAAATTATAATAATAATAAGTAATAATAATAACAAACCCTTATAGAAAGAAAATTTTGTTCGATCACCTGATGTTCGAGCAGCATCTCGGCCATCGCTGTTCGAATCGATAACATCTGTCGCGTCATTGAGTCTTTTCCCAGCATTTTTAAGGATTCTCGGGTGGAGTGATATACGACCATGTTTTTGCGAAATATCTGCGCGAGTAGGCGAAAGCTTCTTTCATCGTTCCCGATGGGCGAAGTCGAATAAAAAATATCTGCTTCAGTGTGTACAGTGTGTGTCCGTCCCGTTTTACTTAATTCGCGGTCCACAGCACGTGCACTTCGTCGCAGCCATTTGCACGACTAATGTCGTTTATTTCCATCCATTGTCGGGTTACCATAAACTGCCCGCTGTAAAAATTCTGCGCGATCTACGCGCGCCGAAATCTTCGCGCCCCCGCACGAAGAAATCAATGGAAACCATAGGAAAGAGCGACTTCCGGTTCGATGCGCGACTCGTGTCATTGGCTTCTCCGACAGTCGATAATAGTCCGCGCTTGTTATGTAACGGGGACAGAAATTCGTGAAATATTGCTCGAACAAAAGACCGCCTTGATCTTTACAGACATTTTTCACGTTTATTTTTAACGCTGTCGAGTCTGGTGACGATTCAAAGTGCAAAAACACGATTTCGTATTACCGATTTTATGCATTCAGAGGAAACCAGTGAACTGGTACATTTTTGCCAACCCATTGCAATTATCTACAAATGATTTTTTTCCATTTTTAATAGAAATCTACTTATAATTTATTATAACATCCCGAACAATTTTTATCGTTGATAGAAACGCACGATCTAGTGATAATTAATTCTTCAGTCGACGACCACGATTCATCCCCCACCAAGAACGATCAGAGCCCCAGAATGTCACTGATCAGAGGACGGTATAGATCAATGGAGGATCTCGGCACCCGCACGAATAAAATCCGTGTTTCCTGGGGGTTGTGCGAAACGGAAGACAAAGAGAAGTTCGTACACGAAATTAAGTCGACACGGCGAAGCGACGCGCTACAACGCGGAATAAGAAAGATTAGTCGGGACGGCGCGGCGCGTTAATGCGAAATGAGGGACAACAGGCGCGATTTACTCAGATTCTACGTCATTGTCGGTTAGACGGTTTTAGATCTGGCAACCGGACTCGCTTCTGTGAACGGTGAAAACGAGCGGAATGTAAATTCGTCTGATGAATGCCCGTCGCGATTGGGACTTCCGATTAACAATAATCGCGTTGTGCGTGCCGGTTCATCTTCGGACTCGCCTAACCTTCCACCACGACAACGTTCAAATCCTTCGTAATTAATATTCCGAATGATGCTCAACGTTTTCATTGATCATTTGTTCTAGCATTTGTTGAGAAGCACAGGGAGGCTGGAATTGGAATTAAATTTGGAATTGAAATTTAAATTAAACTTGGAATTGCCATTGCAATTAGAGTTGGAATTGGAATTGGAATTGGAATTGGAGTTGGAATTGCCATTGCAATTGGAATTGAAATTGAGATTGAGATTGAAATTGAAATTAAAATTGAAATCGGAATTGGAATTGAAATTAAAATTGGAATTGCAATTGGAATTGTAATTGGAGTTGAAATTGGAGTTGGAATTAAAATTGGAATTGGAATTGGAATTGAAATTGTGATTGATATTGGAATTGGAATTGAAATTGAGATTTATATTAGAATTGGAATTGAAATTGAAATTGTAATTGAAATTGAAATTGAAGCTAAAACATTAACTCGAGTACTCATTATATAATTAACTCATTAACTTAACTAACTAACTCATACCAATGCTAATACTTACTGCTAGATTATGGCTATATGTATAAAAACCACAATGTTTATGGTCTTAAAGTCGTTTTAAAGACGTGTTTTTAGGACATGAGACTTTCAGACCTAAAAAGGGCGTCTTTAAGACGTCGTGAGCTATCTGGGAAGAATCCAGATATTCCAGTATTCAAGGTATTTATTCGATAACACGAGGAGCAAAAAGCAATAGAACAAAATGGAAAATATGTTATTGAATAAGTCCATGAATAAATATATGAATTTAAGCTTTAAATTTTTATTTACAAACGCTACGAACTCTCGTTTCAACCCAATATTTATTATTTGATTGAAGGATGTGCGTGTGTTGGAGATTTCAATAATAACTCCCGTCGGATCGGTAGGTCGGCAAGCGGATAATTTCAGACGCTTGTCGAGCGGACGTTCCATGTAGACGTGTCGAAGATAGACATAGTTTTGGCCGTCTTGAAGCATTAATTTTGAAACACGTGCGCGGCCCGGCTCTGCAAGCGCGAAGAGAACCGACTTTCGAAGCCGCACACGGATAATCTGAGTAAATCATTCCCATCGTTATTATCATTGTCGCTGCGGCGAAGGGGTAGACGTTGAATTATCACCCGCATAAATTTCTTCGGCGTCCTCCTCTCCACGATCCGTCTGCTATGGACCCGAAATTCATGGAAAAAGAAAGCAGGCTTAGCGCCTACTGTTTCTACCGGTTCTTGGATGTTCACAAATACTCCGGTCGAATGCAATTTTTTCCGGCAGAACCACTGAACCTTTTACATTGAAACTTTACACGCATGGTTGTTGGTGGTTCAGGTGCATTCGTGATTTTTTACAAGTAAAAATAATAAATATCGTACGAGTTATAAATTTTTTCATGAAGTTTTCTTGAAGGAGATGTTGTGATCTTGAGCGTCAAATTGGCTAATTTTTGGGAATTTTTTGTAGAAGAAGTATGGAACCTTCTGCATCAAGATTTTTTACACATATGCACTGGTATGTGAGGTACATGTGTGATTTTTTACAAGTAGAAATAATAAATATTGCACGAGTTATAAATTTTTTCATGGAGTATTCTTGAAGGGGATGTTCTGGTCTGGAGTGCCAAATTGGCTAATGTTTCGGAATTTTTTGTAGAAGAAGTATGGACACTTCTCCATCGAGATTTTTTACACATATGTACTGGTATGTGAGGTACCTGTGTGATTTTTTACAAGTAGAAATAATAAATATTGCACGAGTAATAAATTTTTATATGGAGTACGTTTTACGGGGTGTTCTGGTTTCGAACGCCAATTGATGTGGTAAAATCATTCTCTGGCAGTTCCGACAATTTTGCATAAAAATCTACAGTCTGTTATACAGCAGGTGGTTGACAAGTATTAAATTGAACGTGTAGACTCATCTCGTATAATTCGGGTTGAAAGGGTTACTATAGGCAGTCTATCTAAATTGCCGAAAGCACTTGTCCGGAAACGACAACACCCCTTTACCAAGTTGCTAAAGCGTGTAGGCTTGACAGTGTAGCAATTGATCAACCTAAATCAGCAAACGAACGATCGAATGGTTACTAATAGAGGTCGAAACGAAGCGAGTCGAGAGATTCGACTTTTAGTCAGAGAGGAAGAGAGAGAGAGAGAGAGAGAGAGAGAGAGAGAGAGAGAGAGAGAGAGAGAGAGAGAGAGAGAGAGAGAGAGAGAGAGAGAGAGAGAGAGAGAGAGAGCTGCAGGGCTTAGCCGTTGGTGGGACAATTATAAAGAACAAACGTGCGACTGTCTGCAAGCGGATGCGGCAGCAATCTGCGAGTGCGAATTGGGTGCGAACGAGACCGGATAATCGTCCCTTTGTCGAGCAAATGAAACGGCTTAAGCCGAGTACACGCGGCTCTGCCGTCGTCGCTGAGCCGGAATTACAAACCGGTCGATTTCAAGGGTTCCCGGGCTCGCATAATCTAATTCTGGTGTTACTTATTAGCTGGAATGAAAAACTACCCCTGGTCCAGTTAATAAATGCTCATAAGGGGTGGGGGTGTAGAGGGAAATGGAAGGAACACAATTTTTAACTTTGGGACTTTGTTTGGACTAGTTAGGAGGTAAACATACTAAAAGTCCCCACTCCTAGAAGGTGAGCAGCGTGTAAGGGGGCGTAGAAGGTCCCCTTTTTCGGTTTTCCGCTTATATCTCGGAAACTATGCGTCCTAGCGATAAGACCATTCTATACAAAATTAGAGCTGACAAAATGTGCTATAAGATTGATTCCACTCAGTTCTTCGCTATCTCGCATAGTTTCCGAGATATCAGCGCTCAAAGTTCACTAATTGTGAAGCAAATATTTCTTTCTCACAATTAGTGAACTTTCAGCGCTGATATCTCGGAAACTATGCGAGATAGCGAAAAACTGAATGCAATCAATCTTGTGGCACATTTTGTCAGCTTTAATTTCGTATAGATTGGTCTTATCGCTAGGACACATAGTTTTAGAGATATAAGCGTAAAACCGAGAAAGGGGACCTCCTACGTGCCCCCCTGCACCCTGCTCACCTTTTAGGAGTGGGGACTTTTAGTATGTTTACCTCTTAACTAGTCCAAACAAAGTCCCAAACTTTTCGTTGATTGGACTACCTTACCGTGTTTTGATCCGAGAAATTGAAACTCTCCACTGACTTCAAGCAATAGTTTTACGTATCCTCGAAAGTAAACGTTAACAATTTTTACTCCTCGCGAAACGAGTCGAGGAGATGCATCCTCCGATAAATCTGATTCTATTTGAGATTCACTGCGTATTTTCTGCCTCGGTACATTGAAGTATTTCTCTGATGGTCTTCGATTTGGTTCTTTGTGAATTTCTGTCGAAGATCGGAAGGGTTGATATCGAGCTCCTCTTATCTCAGTCGATCATTTTGATATTTATTCATTTGTATAGGGGAGACTCTTTTGCGCAGTCGAGGGTGGTTTATGCGGTGAGATCAGTTGCATATTTCATGTGTACAGGGTGTCCCGGCTAACTTGACCACCTTGAATATCTTTGTTGTTTTTAAAGATACGTCAAATGTCTGAAGGACAAAGTTGAATGGTAAAATGGCGCTCATACGATAGCAAAAAAATTTTTGTTTTCATGTAATTTCTTTTAGAGATATGAAGGTCACCTTCACTTTTTTGAATGGAATGAGGTATTTTTTTATACATCGACCGATGCAGCTGGACATTCGTTATAAAAAAGTACTGACCTATGTATGTCGAAAAGTGAGTAGTTCAGAAGATATTTTTACACTAGTAAATAAACGCTGTCTCAATACGACAGTAATGGTGTTTTGAAATTTTTTACATTGAAATATCTCCCGAACTACTAACTTCTCGACGTACATAGGTTAGTACTTTCTCATAACGAATGTCCAGCTGCATCGATCGACGTATTAAAAATTACCTCATTCCATTTAAAAAAAATAAAGGTGACCTCTATATCTCTGAAAAAAATTACATGAAAACAAAAATTTCGTTGATGTCGTCTGAGCCCGATTTTACCATTCAACTTTGTCCTTCAGACGTTCGACGTATCTTTAAAAACAACAGAGATATTCAAGGTGGTCAAGTTAGCTGGGACACCCTGTATACTATGTGCACCTCTAGTGTGTAAGGAATTGATAATTTCGAGAGTGCGTTTGTTCATGCGAAATTGAAGCAGATGGACGACATGATTAATCGTAATTCTATTTTCACGCAGCGTTGTTTCATCGCTATTTCGCCCGTCTCGCTCATTGGTTTCTTTCCCTAGGTGAAATCGGCGACTGTAGCGTTTCAGTGGCCGGAAGAGCAATCGTATGCAAAGCGATAAATCATCGTCGGAAACTTCGGCGACAAATTACCGCGATGGCGGCGGTGATAAATGACTGCCAAAAAGAGTATTAACTTCGCTGTTCCGGTGTCTCTTGCGCGCTTCGTGCTACGTCATTCGTGACATTTTACAATGTAATAATATATAAATTCAAATATGCAAGCTGACACTTTGAGGTGAGATTAGTAGAAGGAAGCCATCTTAAAAATTCGGCAAAAATAACATTTGAAAATGTATTAATTATTCTTATTAATTATTGGTAATTAATGTAATAATATGTAAATTCAAATATGCAAGCTGAAACTTTGAGGTGTCAGATATAGTAGAAGGAAGCCATCTTAAAAATTCGCAAAAATAACATTTAAAATGTATTAATTATTCTGATTAATTATTGGTAATTAATGTAATAATATATAAATTAAAGTATGCAAGCTGACACTTTGAGGTGTCAGATATAGTAGAAGGAAGCCATCTTAAAAATTCGGCGAAAATAACATTTGAAAATGTATTAATTATCCTTATTAATTATTGTTTGGGTGAAGTATAAAACAGTAAAAGATTCAAACGATTCAAGGATGTTGTAATGTTGCCTTTAATGTAACAAAGTCGTTAAGGGATGAAATCAGTTTTTATGTTATTCCTGGTTTCCGCGATCAATGCAAAACATTTCTACTTTCCATAATGATTCTAACGTGAAATGGAAAATGCACCGAGTGACCGGAACAATATTTAAAGGGATCAGCTGGACAAAAGACAAGCTCGGATGGAAATGTTGACACCGGAGATCGCCATGACGGAATCGTGCGCTCACGGTTGAGACATATACGCGGCCGGTGAAGAACGTTCGACGAAATTTATACGGGCACGTGGTGCCCGGGACAAAATACTCCGCAATTTAGTTGATGCGCATTAGCCCCCGCGTTTAAATGCAAATACGATGCCGGCTGGTTATTAATCTCGCCTTAAGGTAAAACACGTTGGATTTACGAGGTGTTGCTAGCCGCGAGGAGTTCTCCGGATGCGCGGACATCCACCGCCATTAGCTATAATTTTTACAGCGGCGGTCTCCATTCGTCTTCGAAATCAGCGGTTTGCAAATTTCCGCTGTGGCCACGCGTCCATCGCGAAAATACGTACAATAATAGTTCACGATCAATGGAAAAGGATTTCCAATAATTCCTTTCGTTTGACCCCGTTTAAAATTTAGCAAGACGTATCTACATTTATGTGAAGGGATTTATGATGGCTGGACTCCGGATGTTTATGCAAAATAAAAAATTTGTGCATCAAGTGCAAGAGGTTGCAGCTAAATATAAATTTATATTCTTCATTAATAATTTTAATGCGGTGGAAATAATGTATTTTATTACTCTTAAAGTCTTTTAATATTTTCACTGTGTGTTTAAATTGCACTTGCTCATTTTTGTTATAAATCCACAAAATCCGGAGTCTAATGATGACATAAATTAATTGTTACTTTGTATTAATCCCCCAGGATCTCGTAAAGAAACAATTGTCCCGCCCCCCGAAGTAGCCTAATAATCAGGGACCATAACTGTTATAACCAGAAAGATAAAAAGTCATAGAATAACAAGTATATCATCGACTAAAATCGTATTACTAATAATTATTATTTGCAACCAAAAAGGATAAAAATTGGAAATTTTTTCTCATTTTGTTCCTCGAATGTTTTCCTTTATATTTTCTGTACATTATCTTAAATTTCAATAATAACCAACTGTTTATTAATGATCTTCATCGTAGAAAATTTTGGGGTAACAGTTATTTTTGGTCCCTGCGAATAATTATTACAGAGACGTTTCCATGTGTACGTAATGTACCAGGGTAAATTTGTAACGGGGAAATTGGAACGCTGTAACACCGATCGAGGAAAAATCATTATAAACTCGTCGACAACCATAAAAGGGTGAAATCGGTGAAATTGCTCCGGCCTGGAGGGGGGGGGGGAGGAATAATTCAACGGCTGCCAAGTAACTGAAAATTACGATGATTAATTGGACGTCAGTAGCACGGCCAGTAATTTGCGCGACGAATTTTGCAAACTAGGAAAGAGCCATCGAGTTTGCGTGTCGACGTTCAACCCCGCCTCCCCCCCGCCACCCCCCCAACAACCTTCCGTGTCTTCTCTCTTTCTTCGATTAATCGCATCGCCGACCACTTTTAAAGTTCCTCCTCCCTAGTTTCCACTTAGCCACTTAACGCGATTTCCGCGAAACTTTTTTTTCCCCACTCCCTCCTTAAACAGTTAACTGATGCAAATGAAACCGGACACATAAGCGATTCTGATGGATTCTTCTTGTATTGACTTTAGCGAAAAAACTCCGGCGAACCCCGAAAACTTTCCACTGGAACTGCACGATTTCTTCTTCGCGAATCGCTGTATTTCAATTATTTTTAATTGAATTTGCTTCGGGAAAGGCTGACATTTTATGTCGATATACAGGGTGTCTCAAAGTTCCTGCAACATCAGGAAATGGTAGGTTCCTGAGATCGTTTGAAGCGACATTTTCCTTTGCAAAAATGGCGTCCGCGGTTTTGTGAAGGAGTTGTTAACGAAACTCACGGACCAATCAGTTGATAACTCCTTAACACAGCCGCGGACGCCATTTTTGCAAAGGAAAATGTTGCCTTAAATGATCTCGGGAACCTTCCTTTTCTGGATGTTGAAGGAATTTTGAGACACCCTGTATAATTAAGTGTATGATTAAGTGTGCAGTGAATTCATTGGTTGAGGGTTAAATAGAAACACCATTTTTTTTTAGGTTCGATGTCCTTTTCACTATTCCGCGCTCATAAAACTTCTGGTCCTTATTAAGTGCGACTTCAGCATTAGTGAAAGTTCATTATTCATATTAAAAAATTGGGTTTTCTTGCCAATCCAATAAAAACAAATATCTGACTAGTACTCTTGTTACAGTTAAGTGTCACGTCCGACCCCCATGTCGGCTTAAGACTTTTTCTAATTATTCGATGAGCTGTACGCTTTCGATCGCGTTACTGGGATGGTTCGTGTGCAATTAGAATCTTAATCCCGTGGATCGTGAAATTCTTGGCACAAGCAACGAGTCTCGACAAAAATCCCGACCCGCGCTTAGGCCAGCCGACCTTGCGCCTGCGAGGACCGCAAGATGACGACACGGACAGCCACTGGTAATTCACACCTTCGATAAAATTCTAAGCATTCGTAATGTCTTCTGGCACTGAGCGACAGCTCCGGCGAAAATACTGCTCGCGAGAGTTCACGGCTGGATAGAAACGAACTCCTTTTGATCGTCAGCTCGGTGCCACAGTCTTTAATCTTCGGATAACGGACGATTTTTATAGCTATATAATTGGCAATGCTTGGGACCGTTCACTAATAAATAATTTTTTAAAATTTACACAGTACTTAAATGACAATTTGGATGATCCTGGTCAAAATACACTGGTGAAGAAAATGATAAGGCACTGGGTGTGAAAAGTACTCATACGCCCTTTAAAGTAGGATAATTTTTATTTGTAATCAATTGGAAGCATTGGTTTACGAAATGATATGCAAAAAAGATTTTCTAAAAATTATAATTTACAACATTACATGCACAAATAGAAAAGGGATTTTTTAAAACTTTCTTATTTGGGCCCAGTCAATTC
Organism: Lasioglossum malachurum; assembly: GCA_028455605.1. NCBI lineage: Eukaryota > Metazoa > Arthropoda > Insecta > Hymenoptera > Halictidae > Lasioglossum > Lasioglossum malachurum. The sequence continues at coordinate 14,200,001 of CM052312.1, read as the reverse complement.
AGTCGGAAACGAATTTTTATTCAAGTTTCTACTGACCTCACCTACTGATTAGTAAAAGATCGTGTCGATTTGTCAAAACGCTCGGCCCGACTACGCTTCGGCGTGCCTCCACTCCCAGAATTATTCGCGACAGCAGTGTCGCGGATGCTGTCATGACCTTGTACAGCTTCTCTCCGCGGTTACGTCATCGTACACAATTAATGTTTCCGCCAAAATCGCCGACCCAGACTCCATTGGCCTCGTTGCGTACACCAGCGGACATCGATCCTCTCAATACACAGAAATGACTATTCCAAGGCTTCATACTAACCGCGGACACCTGTAGTCGTTGGCCACGCCCTCTACAATATCGAAAATGTACGTAATTCATGCGTTTATGACGGAAATGAAATTTCGATCTAAGTATTCATTGAAACTCTTCGCTTAATTAATTTTCGATTTAATTTACGATTTCAGTGATTCAACCTTTTTTTATAATTCTTAATTCCCTAAACAAGGAGGAACATTTTAAATTATATATCGAATGGACTTGGGCTGTTCCAAATTTTATGACAAATCTAGTTGTTAATTATGAAAGCGGCTTAAGTCCATTATTGGTAAGAAGACACATATTATTCACTTAATAATTGCTATTATTTTAATAGTAATTGTAAATTTAACTGTACGTATATTTTTAATTTCATTGAACCACAAACTCTTAAATATCTGAATTTAAACTTAAACGGACTTAGGCCACTTTCAAAATAAACGGCTCATTTGTTAGACTCTGTTCGGAATCTTCATCACGAGTCTGACACGACATAGTAAGGCAATGGATTAATTTCTACATTCATTACAAAAATTTTGATAAAACTTCAAACTGTATAAAGATAACAAAAATGATATTTTTTATTATTTTAAAATCCTCGGGTTAAGCAGTTCCATCGATCAGACATTTCCCAGTGCCTGAGAAACGGCCGTATCGAAATGTATGCAAACTACAGTTAAACGAACTACTAGAAGGTAATATTAAATTGAGACACTTGTAAGAAAATTACTATTAGCTCTACGTACACACTCGAGCCCGACCCGGGCTCTAAAAAGTTGCGATCGGAATCGAGTTAGAGCCAAGTTAGGTCCCGCTGAAAGATCTTCCTAGCACTCAATAAAAGAACAATTTCGAACTCGCGCTGGCACTCGGCAAAAGAACGATATAGAACTGGTTAGCGGTTGATAAAAGAACAATTCAGTGACAGCGGTCCGGCGAAAGAACGCTGTACAACTGTACCGACGAATGAACGAGTTAAAAATGGCCGTTCTATTCCTCCCTTTCGTTTGGCTCCGGTAATTTCTTATCAATTCACCACCCTGCACACTTGATCTAAAATTAATGTTAACAGGGCCGGAATAAATTTTTAATAATTGCTGCCATGTTGTATTTGTTGCTGGCAGCTTCGGTTAGGTTCGCAGAACTTTCAAATTGTTGGACGTGGATTTGTTTCTGGTTTGCGTTGAATTACGGCGCCGTCCGACAAACAAATTTTTATATGTTTCTTCCGCAGTGTCCGCAGTGTATACACACGAGGAACGTGTGACTCCTCGCAGCTGTAAACCGGTGTATTCTAAAAATGTTTCGCTCTGATCATTAGCGAAAGCGATGGAACAGGAGCGAGCACGGTTAGAAAATTCCAGGCTGTCGCGGCCAACGTCAATATTTGAATTCGCCGGAACTTCCGAGAGTAAACTGACATCTAGCCCACATTGTAGCTTCGAAGGCGGAAGAAAGCCGGCTGAAACAGCCGCCATTGCGTTTAACGCAGCAAGCAACCGGATGTTTCTTCAGATTTTAATTGCATCAGGCTGGACCTATTGGGTAAAAATTGGCATAACTTTTTTCTGTTTAATCATTCTTACGCGAGAGCTTCGCGAACGCATACCTGACGCTTCCACGGTTAAAACGAGCCTAAGCACGATATGGTTTGAGCTGTATTTGGCTGTGTAATCCGCGATTGAATGGAACCTCTGCTATCCGAACTGGCGATGTCGCTGTCCTAGAATCGTGGAATTGAAATGAGAGATTTTCAGTGATTCGAGAAGGCAATGAAGAGAATTAACAAGTTAATATTTTTAAGATTTCGCTTTTCTAGGATAGAAAGAGTTTTCTGAAATTTTCCATTTGCTGAGCTACGTCGCAAGCTTTCACATTTGGCCTTGCCTCCTTTCGGAGCACACACGTTACACGTTACATTGACGTTGCTACGTACACGCATACACACACGAAGACAGTCACTTGGCTTGTCAAGCGGCGCGTCTCATTCATGATCACAGCACCCAGACTACCCTGTTCGCTCGATCCGCGTTCATTTCCGCTCCGTTATCGCGAGCAACGTTTACGATTTGCTATGACGACCGGGGGAAGCACATCTGGATCGCGTGCTGATCAAATATCGAATCGCTTTCTACCAATATACATCGCGCAATAGTGAAACACGACTCTGGGAACGTGGTAGTTTTAAGAGAAAGTTCAATCGGATGGGGTTACAGTGCAATTAAAAACATTTTTATCCTCGCTTTCTCAAAAATGCTGGCCGATCATGCGCGACCGAGAATTTCACCAAAAAATGAATTAAACATTCCCACTTTCTCTGTAAATAGTGCAGCGCCGTGTAGCTTTCTGAACGCGTTCGCCATGAATGTCCCACAGGTGATCAGTCCAT
>CM052312.1:14080324-14185678 GCA_028455605.1 Lasioglossum malachurum | reverse complement strand
TTCCCTAGCAAGTGTACAACCTCTTCCAGAAGCAGTATACTTTCAAAAATTTGCAAGGTCCTTCAAGGTGTCACCTTCAACTGGACACTTTTCATTTTCGTCTCCCTATCAGGTCTGCAAACATTCTCCGGAAGCAGTGCGCCTTCTCAAATTTGCAAGGTTCTTCAAGGTACGACGTCCGCGACCCCTTGACATTGCAGCGCCCATAGTTCCATCCGCGGCAACAGTGTCTTCATCCTCGTGTGAGTTCTTTTCGCAAGTCCCGAGCGTGTGTCAGCCACAGTAGGCGTCTTCGTCTTTGTCGTGTAGTGGCGGTCGTCTTCGTCGTGTGGTGGCCGTCGTCGTCCTAATTATACGTGTTTCTCCGTATTTCTGGAATTAGACTGCGGATGGGGCGCGGGAGAGCGGTTGCGATGCCGAAGAGCGTGCTTACCAACGCTCAGTCGCGCGAGATCCACCTCGAATCGCGCATATTCAGTAGTCGTCATAGCTATCGCGACATATTGTGCCGCTTGATCGCGTTTACGTTGTGAACGGGTTCGTCCGATGGGGCGAGCACTTAGGTATCGATCTTCCACACTATCTAATCTTCAGCTAATAATCTTCGTAATCGAAGGGAGATTCGTTTCCTCATTCTTTGGAAGTCTTCGGGTACTGGAGGTCTTCGGGGTCTTTGCTAACATCGGTGAAGAGACCCTTCAGCGTCGGGACATTTTTGATTATTCTGTAATTCGAAAACGGAATTTTTCTTCCCACCTGAAATATTTCTATTCCGTATGATTTTCTTAAATTTATTAAAATTCATTAAAAAACACATTTAATACGTTTAGTAATTTATTGGACATCAATTTAATAATGCGACAAATACTTCAAACAAAAAATATATAATAGAGATTAAATTATTATGGTACTTTTTAATCAGCCCCAGGAAAATTGACTGTTATTAGATTACTATATAATTTGTTTAAATTAAATTATTAAAATATAATAGAGGCTAAATATATTATTACGGTAATAATTTAATTTAAAGAAATAATTTACCAGGGTCGAAATGTTCCTAAGGCTATTTAACAATTGCACAGTTGCTCCGAAACCCAGGAACTTCTTAGAGCGACCGACAGTTGTGTTCGATAATTCAGTAGAACCTGCAGCCCTTCATTGTCCAGAATATTGCCTGGTGGATATTAAAGTCTGCTCTTCCAAAGAATATTTGAAACGTCTGAAAAGTTGTTCGATCATGGTTTATGCCTGCACTCCCCCACCCTGTAATCCGGAAGTTGGTACTCGATCAAGGATTATCGTTTAAGGAGCAGAAGAGAGAGAGTTCGAGTGTGTATCGTAGCTCAAGGAAGGGAGTACTACGTTGTTCCACGAAACCCGCGAGATCCAGTGAAATTTTCATAGTGCGTCGATTCTGAGGGACCGTGTGCCAGTCGTCATGGCGACCACGGAAATTTTCCAGGACTGGGACTCGCCCCACGAGACCATCAGCTCCATGACCAGGACTAGCACCACCCGTAAAACCACCACCACCACTAGGCGAGAGGTAAGATTAGGGTTGACGAAATATTTACCACCGAGCGAGTTCCTCCTGTAATCCTCCGACTGCGGATTAAATATTCTCACAGCTGCAGAGTTTAGGGTTCCTAAGGTCTCCTGTGTCTCGTTTAGCCATATTTCAATTCTGAGGAATTTCGTTTATCGGTTTATTATTCTCGTTTCAGTTATTTCAGTCATTCGAGTAATTTACTGACGATCTTCGAAAGATGAATCACTGGACCGTAGCTTTCCTGATTTTATGGTTTCTCTCCGAAGTTGAAATTTTTAGATTAGGCTTTGCCACATACATTCGTGGGTATTTGAAGCACATCAGTTATTTTTTTCCAGTGAAAAAAATCAAAATTTCCTGAGTTACATATTTCTTTTAAAGAGTGTGTTTTGAGGGGGTGTTCCGGCGTTGGGCGCTGAATTTGTCAATCTTTGGGAATTTTTTTCTGAAAAACTGTCGAACCTTTTCAATTGAGATTTTTTATACGTATTTATGGGTATTTGAAGTGTACGTGTGATTTTTTTCAACTAAAAATAATGGAAATTTCCTGGATTAGATATTTTTTTATAGAGTGTGTTCTGGGGGGTGTGTTCCGACTTTGAATGCCATTTTTATCTGTCTTTAAGGATTTTTTTTAGATCAAATTATCGAACCTCTTGCAGTGACATTTTTCGTACATATTTACCGATATTTGAACTATACGTGTGATTTTTTTCATATAAAAATAATCAAAATTGTACAAGTTATACATTTTTTTTATACGTCATATGTTTAACCCGAATGACGACGTTGGTCGAAGAATAAATATTTCAGCCCGTGATGATTTAATTCCGCCTTCTGTACGCTGATCGCGAAAACAAAAGTCTTTTTGATAAACGAGCAGCGTCCAATCGGATTACATAACTCGCAAGTCTTGATCTCGTCAATCATAAATCAAACGCGGACCAACCGACCAGCCATAAAGCAGAAAGGTTGCCCAATAATGAAAATAGCGCATACTTCTCCGTGCCTTTGGACGAAACGCGAATAACCCAAAACATCTTCCGGCTGTTTCAATCTCAGAGGATTGGGAGCCGTCTTTCGCTCAAGAGAGCATACGCAGTTTGCGAATTTCGCACGCGTGGCGATTAAGCTCGCTGTTATAGTCACGGATCTGTAGGATCTATAGATCGGATATACCACCATTAAATCACTAGAACAATTCTATTTGAAGTCTGGCGATTTTTCCAGAAATCACTCCTTTACTTCCATTGAGAAGTCATTTGATTTGAATTTTTAAAACATTTTTGAAAATTGATATTGCAGTCGAAAATTTCTGAAAAAATTCATAGTCGTATACGCTAGTGGCTAGAACGTTCACGAATTATTTCGTAATTTTCTGTCGAGCAGAACGGAAGAAATAAATCCTCTATGACAACGTTCAAGTCGGTGACTCCAATATAAAATCGTCAATTTTTAAAAAATTTATCTTGCGGCCAAAAATTCTGAAAAAATTCATAGTCGTATACGCTAGTGGCTAGAACGTATACGAATTTTTTCGTAATTTTCTGTCGAGCCCAATAGAAGAAATAAATCCTCTATGACAAGGTTCAAATCCGTGACTCCAACATAAAATCGTCAATTTTTAAAAAATTTATCTTGCGGCCAAAAATTCTGAAAAAATTCATAGTCGTATGCGCTAGTGGGTAGAACGTTCACGAATTATTTCGTAATTTTCTGTCGATCAGAACAAAAGAAATAAATGAAATTACTTGAATTGTACCAGGATAATGTGTTCGAGAAAATAGTACGCATGTTAGGAGACGCGCGGATAATACCAGGTATAATTTTGCGTAATGCATTTGGACGGGAGCGTTCTCGGAGAAGTTTCCTGCGTTTACGAGATCTCTGCCAGGACCCAAGGCCGATATGCCTCTCCGACTAAAACCGTGATAAACACCCGTGAAAATCGCGATGAGTAATCCCGGCCTCTCTGGCCACTGCTTATGTTTCTTTTGTGTACCCTCCGCTGTGTATCAAGCACGCTTCGCTGAACAACTAACGATCTGTCGGGTAGTGATGGGTTCGAGTGTGTTGGACAGGTCGCGTCTCAACCTGTGGCGTCTGCGCCGCTGGAATGTAAACTCGTTACTGCACCGTGCAATTTTATATGCGTTCAGAAGCGATGAGCCACCACCTTTAACAAAAGGTATTCAGAACGCGTCGACCGTCTATTATTACTTGACTGCGGATCTTTATGCATTTATCGAAAAATTTAGTAGGCGAATTTCAAAATTGTAGGAAAATTTAAACAAATTAAAGATGATAATATATAATATTATTTTTCATCATTAAAACACATTTTACATCAGTAAAAAAAAATGTAAATGAAACAGGGTTTTTATATGTATGATTTGATTCTTCCTTTATTTATTTAATTGTCTTATTTTTTAGTTAAAAACAGATATGAATTCCACAAATATAAATTACAAGTTGAAGAGCTAATATTTAATGTAATTAATGAACAAAATTGTTTAAAATAAGTAGCAGTAAGGAACTGTCCTTTTTGAAGTATTAACGGAAGAAATGCATTTTTATTTTGCATAAAGATCCGCAGTCCAATTATTACAATGATTCATGCACAGCAGAAGAATTACAAAAGCCTCCAGTTTTGCTAATTAATTTCTGTTGAAAATTTTCTGTTATTTAATCGACATCTCGTATTTTGAATTTAAAAAAAAGTCCCCATCTGGAAATTGTTTAATCACGTTTCCAGATCAACCATCTCTACAATGAATGTTTATGCAACCAGATTAATTTTCTATCTTTAACTTAACAAAAATCCCCAGCGCGTAGATTGCGTGCAAGATTTGTGGGAGGATTATGGCAGTATCGGAACATTTTTTCTTCTTCTCGCTTTCTTTTCGAAGATCGCGTCTGGATAATACTGATCACGCATGAGTCACAGAAACAGACGTTGGCGTGATCGCGATCATCTCCGATCGGTTTCTCAATATAATACTTTTCTACGACCGGTAGACTCTGTAATGAAAGCTGATAGAAAGTGGATGAACATGTTTGCAGGAAGGCTGTGTTGCTAACGAAAGTCTCTTAACACTGCTCGTCATTCAACTGACGAGAAAAATGAAATGATGAATTTAAGAAATTTTTATTGCATTTTTGCGAATTGCAATCTGTGTAGAATATTTTTATTTTACGTACCAAACGAGATGATTTTTTGTAATCAATTAGAAGCATTGCTTTACGAAATGATATATGTAAAAAAGCAAACATATGTAACAAGCAAAAATAAAAAAAGGCATTTTTTAAAACTTTTTTATTTTGGCCCTTAATGAAAATTTAAAATATATGTTTTGTAGATCGATGCTAGTTATACATATGCTGAAAATGTCATCGAAATCGGTTGAAATTAGACGAAACTGATCAAAAGTCGTGTAAAACTACGATTTTCACCATTTTTAACCGCTTGTAACTCGTGTGTATGTCAATCGATTTCGATGAAATTTTCAGCATGTGTATGACTAACATAGATCTACGAAACATATATATTTTGAATTTTCAAAAAATGCCTTTTTTATTTTTGCATGTAATTTACCTTGTAAATTGTAATTTTTGCAGAATCTTTTCGCATATCGTTACGTAAACCAGTGCTTCTAATTGATTATAAAAAATCAGGTTTTAAGGGGCGTACAAAATTCTGTTTTAGAGGGTGTACAAAATTTTGCGAAATAATGTCCAGAAAAGATTTAGCAACTTCCGCGAATGTTACGACGTTTTCGTAGCTATAGTTGAATATCTATCACGCTTAACCGCCTAACCAGAAGACTATCGAAGCCGTAGAGCACACATCGGAGCTCGGAAAATGAAATGCTAAAGCCCGTTCTCAATCACGGACGAAGTGCATCGTTGTTTAGTCTAGACTTCCCGAAGTTCTGCGTCGTTTCCACAGTACGTACAGCATGATTCGTGTCTTGCCCCTAATCCCGTGACGCAACGCTCGGAATTTTTGGAAGAAAACCCGACTTAGTTATTATTTATATCAGGCCTGGAATATTATTAATCCGCTGTGCAACACGCTCTCAACCTATAAATCGTTATTATCGTTCGCGGAAGTGCAATTTTAGACGCGAACAAACTCTAAAACATAACAAGAGAAAAAGATTTAAAAAATCAACAGGATCCACAGGAATACCTGAACAAATATTTAGAAACAACGATGTGGAGGTTTATTCTTCCTAGACGTGTGACAGTGACGCGCGCATGTTTGATTCGATCAGGACATGTGTTCAGGAGAGCGACGAGAAGACGCGCGAGCGAGACCTCTGGAAATAGAAGAGTGACACAAGAGTGAAGGCGTGCAGTTGCAGCGAGGATGCACCGTAAAGTTGCTTATTTTAAATAGGAACCAGCCCGAAGGCTCCGCCGATGGAAATAGCAGAGGCCGTCCGAGACGGCGTTATATCGTCCGTTTCGAAATCGGGTAAACGATCCGCAGAGACCTACGATAACCTTCCGCGATCCGCCGCCGATCCTGAAGAACACCCATATCTTCATGAATCAACATCGAATAGTTGGCCCGAGCTGACATTTCCAACCGGGAGACAAATATCTTCGCTTTAATATCCATGTTACTCTTCGATAAATGTTTCGCGGTCACAGCCAAATCGCATAGTCGTCGGGGGCGACGTTCATGGCAGCCTGAGGCAGGCCAAGACAGATCAAATTCGGGGTTTCGGGCTTTCTGGGCCCGATCTAGCCCCGCTAGGTGAGGCGGTTCGGCACCCACCTTAAACTATAGGTCCCGTCGCTTAGTAACCATAGCAGTTGAAGAAGCGACGTAAAACGATCAAACAAAACAAAAGGCCGCTAGGGCAGTGGCGCACCCAGGGAGGGGAGCCAGGGGGCCAGGCCCGCCCCCGCCCAAGAAAAAAATTTTTAGCTTCCAATATTAAAATCGCGGAATAGCCCTGGGTACCGTTGACAGATATTTTGACTAGAAAAGATAAAAGTCACGCAAAACCTAGGGCTGGGTTCAACGCGCCCCCCCCCCCCCAAGATTACATCCTGGGTGCACCACTGCGCTAGGGGATGAGGCAAGAAGAGGAGTGGTTAGAGCCTGCATTGCATGACAGTCCCTTCTTTTCTTTTTTGTTAAGGGGGGGACTAAAACCGAGGGCGAACCCCCGTAAACACCCGCCCCCGGGACGTTCAATGAACCGCCACTCTACTAAGCAATTGGTGCCCGAGACTATGAAGAACTAAGGGCCTCCACTTCTCGCATTGCCCTTAGTTCTTCGTCCCTGGAGACCCCCCACCACGCCTGTTCTTGTCTTTCGCTACTGTCCTGGGTTTTGGAAAGTCCTGGGTTACCTTAGGGGGGTGTGCGTAACAGCATTTCACCACCCCCTTTAAACAAAAGAAAAGGACAGTCAGGAGAAATACGAAAAGTGGGGCCCTGACTGATCTTAAGGGCATAAGAGGGAGAGAGAAGGGCTTGAGAAGTCCTAGACGTGCGGATTTTGTTCTAGTTGGTATTGGGGACACCGGACACCTGTGTCCCCCGAGTATTTTTTTTTTAAATAGAAAATAAAAGGCCCGCTAGGGGACTCAACAGCAGGGCTATCTAGTGGGCCCGACCTCAGACGGATGAGGATGCCATGTTAGACGCGAGAAGAATACTATACTCGCTGGATCTCCACCTCCATCCTCTTTCTGAACGTGCGTAGTCTGCATTGCTGCGCCCTAAGTGTGGCTGGGAATTAATGAGGAGAACGTGATTTGTATACTAGGCATTATAATAAGGTGCAATGGTCTCTAGAACTAGCACCTACCTGTCTTCTGTCCGCATTTTTACCTATTCCCAAGAATTATTTCTAGGAAAACTGTGGAACCGTCCGCATTGGGATTTTCCACAGATATTTATCGATACTTGGAGTACACCTGTGATTTTTTTCAAGTGGAAAAAATAAAAATTGCCTGAATTACATATCTCTTTTATAGAGTGTGTTTTGAGGGGGTGTTCCGGCGTCGAGCGCTGAATTTTCCAATATTTGGGAATTTTTATCCGAAAAACTGTCGTACCTTTTCGATTCGAATTTTCCACACATATTTATTGATACTTGAAGTACACCTGTGATTTTTTTCAAATCAAAACAATAAAAATTGCGTCAGTTATATATGTAGAACGGTATAGGCGAAGTAAGAGTAAGAATTTTCAAAACGTCCCCCAGATATTTGATCTCCAACAGTCCTGGTGGGTTGATGGTTGGCAAGTCGGCGGAGGTTAGGCGAACGGGGAGCAGAAATCTTGCCACAAAAGAGCTGGTCGCGCACCATTAAGTTTCCTCGGAAAGGCAGCCCTCCAAGATTCATAGTTATGGGAATAATTAAGTCGCGGTTATGATGCATCGTTCCTGCTCAACGATGCATCATCTGCGCGGATGATAAACGGGGGAACCATCATCAGCGTCGCCCTAGGACCTCTGCCGCGTTGGGTACCGAGATCAAAATCTCAGAATAGAAAAGAGAGTCCCTGTAAAGGATTTACGGGTTGACATCGGCGAGACGGATCAAGGTCGGAATTCGATGAGAACCAGACACGCTTCTGGGTAATCTGGTCAAATCTTGAATTTATATACTAGTTGGCAGTGTCCTACGCCGTGAAAAATGAAGTCGCGAGTACCGGCAGACCTTGCGCGCACGTCTGGACCAAATAAATTGTTCGAGGTGCACTTTAGCATTCACCTTCATCGTTGGAATGGCATCCCGTGGATTACAAATTAGTGCACACCGGGTATTATTAGGTGGACGCATATTGTTAGCTGACGCGGATCCTCAATGCCACTCTTCCACCACGTTTGCTATCAAAGTGCAGCTCTTTCGACGCTCTAGATTTTTTATCAGACTGCTCTACACATGAGGAACCCCTCCTGTATTTTCTTCAAGCACACAATCTTGTTGAAATCGTTTATTTAAATGTGGAGGTCCTAGATTTTTTATCAGTCTGCTCTACACATGAAGAACCCTCCTGTATTTTCTTCAAGCGCGCAATCTTGTTGAAATCGTTTATTTAATTGTGGAGGTCCTCAATAGATTTTTTACCAGGCTGCGTACCAATTTTGTTTTATCAAGAAAGTTACCATTTTCGCTTTTAAGACTGTTTCGTGGAAGTGCAAGTGCAGTTCCGTACCCTGCATTGATTTTTTAGAGTCCAGTGGTCTGACGTCAGCTTGTTAGCAAGTTTCCTGCACTGACATCGACGGATGCTGCCTGTCAAGCTTCCCCCCAAAGAATTTTGGCAACGTGACCCATAAATTTCCGAGCTGCAACCGGCATCAGTCTGTATCCGGAGCATCCGACAAAATCAATCTTGTTCGCTTTCATCTCTGCTAACGTTCTCGCAAATATTATTCCTCAAAGCTATATCCGGGAAAATTATTTTTTCCTTTTAATGAATACAGGCTTGTGAATGGTAATTTAATAGTTTGAGAATTCAATGGGACGAGACGTTTCCTCACCGATGACGAAGAAAGTTCCGACTTTCTCCTTTAATAATCAGTCTTCGTTCGAAAGCAACTAATAGTTTAATTTTTCAAATTGGACCTGCCTAGCAAGTGCAGAGCTCTCTATTTTTTAATCGGCTTCGAAAAAGGAGGAGCTTACTCCATTCGATCTGTATGTGTCTTTTTTTTTTATTTTTTAACCGACTTCTAAAAAGGAGGAGGTTACTCAATTCGATCTGTATGTGCCTCTTTTTCTTTTTTTTTTGCATTTTTCTTTTGTGTATGTTCACCGATTACGCCGAGATGGATGGACCAATCAGGACGAAACCTTCTGTATTTTGTAGAGTGTCTCCCGATTGGTCCCTTGAAAACAAATTTTGCATTTTTTCGTTCTTTGCGATTTTTATTCCAAATAACCAATAAGATCGAAAAACCATCCTACTGTGTTCTACAAATTCTGCACGATCCACTAAAAAGTGTGAAATTAAAAAAATTTTATAAAAACAATTAAATCGACTTCCAAAAAACGTACTTAAAAAATGCACTAAAAAGTATGCAATAATTTCCATTTAATTTATGTGAATACACACGAACTTAAATACTCGAATAGCGACGACCCTAACCATCCCAAATAAAAAACAGAGAAATTGTACGTCGTTGAAATTCCAAATACTCAACTATGAAATTGCGAACGAACAGTCTTCGGCAAATTTGCTATAATTGCTTCGATTGACCCAGCTTTCGTCCTCGGAGCACTGCTACACCCTTCTGGGTCGAATAAACTGGGATTCGAATCATCAGATCCGAGGGAGATGGCGGGGTAAACCATCGACAATTTCGGGTTTAATGATTTTCGATTTAGAGTCTCCGGGTTGGCACTGGAAGGGAATCGGATTCGAAACTCTGATGGAATTGCGGCGCCGGTGGCGGTGGCGGCGGCAGTGGTGACGACTGCAAGGAGGATTAATAGACGCTCGCGTCTCGTAAATAATTTCGCGCAGAGCTCTGGACCTTGCAGTTCGCCAAAATCCACTTGTTTAAATTATTCCCGATCTTAACTCGAATTCGCGCGATAAACAACGGGGTTAGGGCCGTGCCAATCCGCTGTGTTACTGTTCTATACTTTCCGCATTGTGCGGGAAGTCTCTTCGAATAAAGGAACAAGGATGCGTCACTATAAAATTATATACACACTACACACGTTATAAAGTTATGTCACTCGAGACAGAAATACTTGCTACTGCGCCTGCGGTTATTCAGCTAACTGTGATTCACGTTCAGGATGCGATAGAAACAAATATAAATGAAGCACACGTCCGCCGATTATACTGTTTCACAGCTACAAAGATGTGCTATCACTTTTACCACGCTTACATTAGCTTGCCGAGTTGTCGTCGTTGTCGTTGTTGTATGCTGATGAGCTAGAGACTTGAAACTTTAAACGTAGCTAAGAACTGGGTGACAATGCAATATATTAAAAAACATATTTAAAAAAACTGTGCTTTCAGGAGAAAAAAAATTTTTATATTAACCTCGTCGCACACCTCGTCGCGCGACACTCGGTAGTACGTCATCGCGTTCAGCGATCCCCACTCCGCGCGCCAGCGCCCCCTACTCCACTACGCGTTCCCACTCCGACTCATCCCCACTCCACTGACCCACTTCGCACCGAAGACGTCGTCTCTCGGAGTCATCCCCTCAATAAAAATGTTTTTATTTATAGTCACTAATGTCTAAAAAAATTATTTTCTCCTTTCTAGTGCATTTTAATATAAGGGTGGTTTTTAAAAAGTGTTTTTTTATATATATTATTTTATTTATCAATGTGCTCCATTATATTATATTCCCGACGGTTTCCCGATTGAAACGAGCCCGATGGACGGAAGAGGTCTCTTCTTATTTACACCGGGCGATTTTTCTCGAGGAACACGAACGAGAAGCACGTGCACGCACTGACGATATTCCGAACGCGTCGGAATACGTACGCGACATCTGGCACAGAGCGCGAACGAAAATACCATCGGAGGAATCGACGGGAAAAAGAAAAAAAAAAGCGTTCGGATTACGTAAAGTCGAAGTTCTGCGGAGTCCGCGGCAGGAAGTTGTTGTACCTCGAATTTCCGCGGGTTTTTCGTCGTCCGGAGCGGAACTGGCTCTTCTTGCCGTGTCAAATTCTTGTCGCTAGAAACTCGTTAATTCGACGCGAGTACAAAGTTTAGGCCTTTTGGCGTGCTCCGACACCTGGCACGATTTCTTTGGCTGCGTTTCGTCCGCCCGTCCTCCTCTTCGAGCACGACGATGATTAAACTCCCATTAACAGAACGGCCACGGTGCTCCTTTCTCTTCCGCAAGAGCTTCCTCGCTTCAGTATTTCTATGGTTTCCGAGTTCTTTTTGGATCTCGTCGGGCTGAGAACCACTGTGACATATTGCACAGATTTATCGGGAAGAGTCTGAACGGAACAGACGTATTTATTGGTAATAAAATATAATAACTATTTTAAAATTGAACAGAGAGTGGCAAAAGTGCGCAAAGTCTAGTTCCAAGGGAGTCCATTGCAGTCCAGGGTGTCCGAAAAATGTCGTGCTTCCTCGAAACTGTTCCCGAGATCATTTGAAGCAACTTTTCCCTTTGCGGAAATGTTCTGCCAGGCTCCGTTACAGAGTTATCAACGAAAAACGCGGGTGAATGGGCGTGGCTACACCTAGCTGGACTCCGCCCACTCTGGATCGGCCAAGGTCAGTGCTGGGCGCTGCGATTGGTTCGTGCTTTTCGTTGATAACTCCTGAACGGAGCCTCGGAGAAGACTTTCGCAAAGGAAAAAGTTATTGCAAATTACCCGAGGAACCGAAGGAGCTAGATTTGTTGGTGTATTCAGTACAAAATCGTTGGATTTTCTCGGAACAGAAGCACAGTGTTCGCACAACATACGACCAATTTGGACAGTTTCAATCCTCCGCACATACAGGATGGAAATAACCATTTGTTTATCAGTTCCAAGCAGACCCGAAAATAACTGCAATCAATTCCCCAGTAATCTTCCACGAGAGGTTCTCGCGACCGCGAAAAGAACTGTACGAGCGTGATTCTCGCGAGGGTGCTAACCGACTGTAAATTCGTTTTCTCTTTTTCACTCTCGCAACGAGTGACATCCGTACGAGTAGGGAAGTACAGGGTATTCTGATCGTCCAAGGTCGTCGTGGATCTGAAAATACGTTCGTGAATCGATCGGACGGGTCGAAATATAGCGGTCTCTGTTCGCCGATGTATTTTTATAAACGGCGCGGGGGTGAGGGAAGGGATCCGATCCTCAGCTTCTTTTTGTGGCTTAAAGGTCAAAGACCTCAGCCGGGACGAACTTGAAAAGTCGTGTGGGGCCCGCGCGCTACCCTCTCCGGGATCTATTTTCTCCAAAACAACCCTCTTACGTTCTACGGATTTTTATGCAGAATAAAAATTGTCTAAAAGTTGGATTCAAGTGCACTGCCTTTTTCCAATGTTGATTTCAATCGGGAATTCTCACGATTTTTATTATAGCTATAAAAAAATTGCTTGAGCACGGTATTTTAAAAAATTCGCATTTCTCGGAACGGGGAAAAGGTTCGCCGATTATGTCGACCCGGTTTCGCGAAATCCGCGGGATCAGGTCCTCCGTAGCCAATAATAATATTTGCGCTAGCGGCGATGAAAAAATAAAGCGAGCCAGCTGCCGTCGAATCGTTGAACGTAAGGAGCCAACGTTTTCGCTTTCGTCCGTTTTCCTCCGTTAAAAATACGAGGAAGCTCCAGCAATTTTTGCACGCGAATTTCCGCCGCTCTGTTTCATCCCGGGAATCCTTTATTGGCCTCTGGCTTTTGCGCCTCTTACAATTGCCTCCGCGATGAAGAGTTGCCTGAGAGGATTACTATAACGTCTCGATTGGCGCAGCCCGTCGACATGCGAAAAGGCGATTTTCATCGTTATAATTCTCGTATCTGAAGACACGGATCGTTCACGTTCATCCGCGATTTCCCGTCTTGCGAGTCGGGGAGAAGGAAACTCCCGTGTCTCGAGCACCGACTTGAACAGAATCACGGGTTCGCTGCTCCTCAAGCGAGAGAATTTATTTCTAACTTTGCTCTACGTTGAACTGCACTTTCTGAAAAAATCAAGCGACGGAAGTAATTACTGGCGGCAGCCCGTTTATCGGCGAGATAAAGTCTCCCGATGCAATTAGACCCGAAGTGCTCCGACATCGGAAACCAAATAAACTCTTCGCCCCATCGTTAATCTTGCTCCAGTATCGCCTAAATAATCTCGGGGGTCAATGCGAACTTAAATTTACCGCGTCGAAATCCCAGTGCCCCGGCGCCCATGCGCGCGGATCGATCGCGTCACTTTTACTTCCCGCAACGCATTTCTACAATTTCTGAAAAATTTTACCGTTTCAGTAATTCTTACGATTTCTACAAAGTTTACCGTTTAAGAAATTCCTACGAATTTTTGGGATTCTGAAATTCCTACAACCTCTACAAATTTCACTACTTCAGAAATACTGCAACATTTCAGAAATGTTTACATTTCCACAAAAATTTTACTAGTTCAGAAATGTGTCTACAATTTCACGTCCATTTCCTTTCCTTGATCATTTTCATCAGAAATGCATAAATTAAGACTATTTTAGAAGAGTAGTTCAGTAGAGTAATTCAGAAATCTACAAAAATTTTACTAATTCAGAAATTTCTACAATTTCACATCCATTTCCTTTCCTTGATAATTCTCATCAGAAATGCATAAATAATGCTGCTATACTTACATGATTTTTATTTTCGTGAAGCAGAGAACCGAAACGGGTAACATTAGCAAGAGGATCGAAAGAAAATACGACGGAGACAACGAGAGGAGACACCCCGGGGCCTTGTGCCTTGTAATTCAGGGCCAAAGATCGACAAAGAGTCACGCGAGGCGTGCTCTCGTGTGGCTCGACCACAAAGCGCCAGTCGGTGACGCACGTGGAATTTTATTTCACCGTCCCTTTGTCAGTCGAATTCATTGCGACTCGTAACTGATACCTGGAAGCAGTTTGTCGAGGATTGCGATAGTGGTGACAAACTTCCGGTCGTGAATCGCTGTGGATCAGAAACGATCCATTGTCGCGAGATGCCATTTCGATGGGAAAGATTGAACAAAGTACCTATTCAAAATGATACCACTGTTTTGTCTTGAATTACATTTTTCGAAAAAATTTTCCATCGTATTCGTGACGGTATTCCGATTAAAATGAGCCTAAGCACGACACAATTCGAGCTCGAGGTCAGTTCGGATATCAGAGGGTCCACTAAATCGTGGATTACTCGAGTAACTGCGATCGGAATTCTATCGTGCTTGTGCTCCTTTTAACCAGAAAAATGTCAGGAATACATTAGCGAAAGTCCCATAAAGAAATGACGAATAATAAAAAAGTTATGACACTTTTTAACAGTCGACGCCAGCGGTGGGAGATCAATGAATAGAGTCTGTACAGGAAATTTTCACGGTGGAAATATTATTCTATATACGGGGAAATCAGAATACCAAAGAATCATGCGTGTAAATATCTAACGGAAGTTTCGGGACTACGGGATACATGGAATCCGCGCGATTCGGACCGCTGATACCGCACGAATGGAATTTCGCGATCCGTTTTCCCCTCCCTGTTCAATTCCGCTCATTATTCCGCCACTGCCACTGTTCCGCGATGTTTCATCCTATTAACCATTAAACGCAATATCATTACACAGTATTAAATACTTCCCGACCCCGGAATGTATATTAAATATCGTATCAACGTGTAGGAACCAACTATGGCTTCATTTGTACGCCTCCCAATAGATTTCGTTCTCCATTCCATCTGAATAATCCAACTCAAATTCTCAATTTTTCTTCTGGCTAATACTTGCCGTAGCTGTCTATAGTTATTATTGTTCTCTTTATAGTTATTTTTAATTGCACTATTTATTTTAAAGAAGCTGATCCTGGGAGTCGCGAAGTACATTGATGTTTTTACATTGCTAGTACATTTCAATAAAGTACAGTTCATTTGTATTGCACTACAGTAAATATTCTATGGACGCAAGGAGGTGTTACACGTTGGATGCAAAAAAAATATCCCCTCCACTGCGGGGTAACGAAGCTCGAGCTGCCTCGGTCGCGGAGCAGTGTAAACTGTACACAAGCCGCGTAATCTGATCCTGGGTCGAATATATCGGTGTGAACCACTACTAATCCAATCGTAAAAACAAACAAGTTTCATTTGTTGCACGAAGCGGTCTTTTGCTGCGCTTCGGCCGCGCGTGGTCTCTGTTTACACGCGCTGTCCTTTTCTACGTTCGGCTCGGCCTTCGAAGCACAAAAAAACAGTGTCTCTACGAACTATGCAAACAAACCTCCCCCCGCGGCCCTTACGTCCATCGAATATTCACTGTATTTATTATTTTCAAAGAAACTATTCCCGGGAGTTGTGCGAAGTATAATTTTATTATATTGTTAGTAAATTCGAACAAAACACAGTTAATTTGTATAATAATTGAATGTAGCGAGTGTTAACATTTTCGACGGCGACTGTTTCGCGTGCCACGGTGTTTAACATTGAGGATACGGACATGATCGCTGCCATAACGTCCGCTCGAAGCCTTGCTCCGCATTCTATCTCGGAACGCATTTCAGACGCATTCGACGCGCTTCTAAACGCACCTCTCTCTCCTTGTGGACGAAATTAATGGACCCTGAGAACTCATTGGCCCGGCATATCTAATATAATATCGTCTACGGGCCGAATGACGAGCATATTCCTGTCACGCGAGTCACTTGACCATCCATCACGCTTCGATGACAGTGACAGTACGGTTCCTTCCTGCCTGATCGTTCCTCATTGCTAACGGCGATTCAATAAACTCATTGTCCGCCGAGCTGAATAGATCTTTTTTCGTCAGGTGAGTCAGATCGTGTTCGATTCGGAATGTCATTCTCTTCACCTGTGATTCACCTGTTTTCATCTTTTATGGCGCTGTCTCGATTGTTATTATCAATAGTCGGATTTACGAAACTTTTGCCAACATACTCGTGACAGTTTTCCGATTAAAACAAGCCCAAGCACGACATTATGCGATCTCCGGTAACCATTCTATCAGCCAAACACTCGCGCGTTCTAAATCAATTCGGATAAGAGAGGTTCCACTAATTCATGGATTACTCGCCTAATTTCCATCCGAACGCTACCGTGTTTGGGCTCTTTCCAATCAGAAAACTGTGGCACACGCAATGGTAAAAGTTCCATGAAGAATAATTATGAACAAATAAGTTGCACCACTTTTAAACATTCGTTGCCAACGCCAGTACATTATCAAATAGTGTCTCTACTCGATTTAAGTGACATTTTGGTCCTGCTAGTCCTTTGACACTTCAGTATGAAGACAATATATAATCTTTAATATTGAATGAATAAATTGCAATTTTTAATTAACAAGCGTATGGTATTAAGGATTATTGTAGGTGTTGGTAAAGTGTTATATCTACGCTGATTATTCGGCACAGAGCATGATTAAAACCCGTAAAACCATATCGGTCTTGATAACCATAAAACGTCTGGGAACCACTGCATGCACACTACCCGGTCTGATCACGATTGTCCCGGACCAGTTTGCCACCCACACGTGGGAACCTAACTCGCAAAAAGGTCACTGTTGTGTGTGCAGTTTCCCCCCACTTACTATAGCAGTTACGACGTATTGTTGTTTCGATTGCAACCCAGAGGAGCGTGCAATTAATTAACCGGCTACCCGGAGCTGCACTAATTCAACGCACAAAGAAAGAATCGTGAATAAAAAATATTTTTGTTACGGTGATGGTAATGAAAAGTACATTGGGAAATGATCTCCCGCAGGGATGCTCGTTTGTCGTAAAACAAACCGTTCTATCGGTATGGCGAATTAATTGCAGAAAAGAAAAATTTTTATATAGTGTTCTCTTATTCTTCATTTTCTCATGAATTGAAGAATCAAAATTTGTATGTTTTCTTATTCTTCTTTTTCCCTCAATGTGAAGAATTAAAATTTTTATAATGTTTTTTCATATTCTTCTTTTTCCCTCAAAATGAAGAATCAATATTTTTATAATGTCTTCTTCTTCTTTTTCCCTCAAAATGAGGGATCAAAATTTTTATAATATCTTCTTCTTCTTTTTACCTCAAAATGAAGAATCAATATTTTGAGAATGTTTCTGTATTCTTAATTTTCCCTGAAAATGAGGAATCAAAATTTTGATGTTTCCTTAATCTGTTCATAATTAGAATGATCAGCGTGTTCGAGCAAGCGTTGCATCACGCGAGTTTAGTTCACCTGCACGTGTTTGTGAAAGCAACATTAGTGGTTTATCGATGTAATGACGTAAATGGGCGGCTAAATAACCGTACGATGGCATTTAAAGTGACATTTTCAGCGTATGCATCATTATCCCTCTTACCCACGTCTAGATTGGCTTTATCAATGACTAAAAATACGTGTCATAATAACTATAAATACACAGACGTTACGGTAGTTAACAGGTTGCATCGTGTGTGCGTCCGAGAATCTCTTATTGTGCAAGATGATTTCCCGCCGGCATTTTTTAATGACACTCGGTTGCCTTCGCCAGCGTGCCTTTGTCCTTGTTTTGATCGTGCTATGCAGCACGATTCGCACGGTTGATTGTTTATCAAGTTACTTTCTCGCAGGAAAAGTTGAAGAAGTATCTTAACAATGGACGGAAAAACATATTGTTTTTTACCTGGAAATTTTCCTTCTGAAATTAAGCAGCCAGGAAGTTTTTCTATTCTAAATATATAATCGTTGCAACAAAATTACTATTCCTCGATAACTGTATCTCTTACACACTCTCCTCTTTTTCTAAAACAGAGTGTAGATAAACAATTATCACGAGACTTTCGCACGGTAAATGCGCATACATTTGTTTTGCTAATGAAGCATTAACATATCTATAGCAACTGGTATAATTCCACTTCCGATTACTCATACTATTTTGTATTTACACTACCAATTTCGAACGAGCCTAACTTCAGTGGGTGTACAAAGTGTTTCCACGATTTTTACAATTTTTACTATTTTAGAAATTCGTACAATTTTTACAAATTTCACTATTTCAGTAATTCTCCTACAATTTCTACTAATCTTACAATGTTAGAAATTTCTACAATTTTGACATACAATTTTTACAAATTTCGACAACTTCTACAAAGTCTACGATTTAAGAAAAATTGTTACAATTTCTACAAATTTTACAAATACAAAGAAAAAGTTATTCGTTTTTAAAAGGTGTACAAATACTATGTACACCCACTGCACGTACATAATTGATCAAAGTTCAATGAAACTGATCAAAGATAATCTCAATTATTTCGCAAAATTGATTCCAAGTAAAAATGCAACAATTTCGCATGCGATACTGCAAGGACGTTCATGCGAGACGATGCACGTAAGCTGTCGAGAGTGCACCATCGAAAGGCAACATCGAGAGATTGTTTCACGCCTGTAAACAAATCGTTGCTCCTCGAGGTTCGAGTGATATCATCTCGCACAGTCTCGAGGAGTGACCTCATCGCACCAGCTATAATACACTCTCGCAGAAGCGCATAGGTGAACCGCAGAAACCTCGCGGCGGAAATCTCAAGATCTTTTGCAAACGCATCTCTCTCCGTCCCCGGATCCCTTAGCGACACATTTTCTACACTTGGCAAGCAGCGTTGCATTCCATCGAGCGATTATCTGGCGTCTCGACTTGTTTTTCGCCGGGGCTTGTTTACAGTCGATCCGTCTATAGTCTTCGTCCCATACAGGTCCGCTTATCACGGCAAACAAATGTATCGGGAAATGCGGACAATCGACGAATCATCAAGTGCTTCTGTTCAAGTAAACATGCGCGCCAGGCTCATTGAAATCACGTTCGATGAAAAACAGATTGCACGCATTTCACTCGGCGAGGTTACCAAAAATAGTGAAACTACACGATCTAAGAAACAGTACGATCCCCAGAGGTTTTTAATAATCGCACAGCAGCAAATTTAGGCTCGTTTTAAAACTTAAAACCTCTACTTTTGCTCCCCCTTATTAAAATACTACACATTCAAGCCTCCGTGAAAATATTAAACAATTTTTTCTGGGAGTGAATTCAACGTGAGTTCGAAGATTGAAGCCTCCTCTTTGCATAGAGACCTTAAAAATTGATCTGCGATTATTTTTCACCGTTTTACGGTAGAAAAAGGAGGACCTAGTTTTGGTCATCGGTGTACCTTATGTTACCAAAAAGATGGCGGTACATCCTGCCACTAAAAAATCGATAACTCGGCTAAAAAAAATCGTACATAAATTTTTAAGACCTCGTTGTAAAGAAGGAGCTTCAATCTTGAAATCGGTGAAAGATTCGTCGATCTACCATTTTTGTTCGCCGTTTTATGGATGAAAAACCAGGCCCAGGTTCGGCCGAATAGAAATCCAGGAAGCATGTAGGCACGAATGGCACAAAAACCGAGAAATTTACTTGCAGAAGAAAGGTGCTTTAATTACACATCCGATCTTGAATTAGGCATAATTTCTCCTGAATGATACGCACCTTTTCTCGAATGGAAAATTCTCGTATCCGGCGTTCGTCCGACATTAGAAGCGTCACCGTGGTCGTTCCATGCAAATGAATGCGAATCGAGTCGAAAAGCGGACGTCCTTAATTACGCGGCGGCGGGCTCGCGCAGCAATTACACAGCCTCGTTTCTTTTTCTCTCCTCCGCGTCGAGTGAAAACACTGCAAAAAATGCCGCACGGGCGCGCGTACACGCACACCGTCTGCGGAGAACGTTGTTGGGTAAACAGTGAAAGTCATTGAACGCGATTCGTCGGTTGTTTGTAGACTTTGCTGGCCTAACTCGTCGTGCCCCGTACCACTACTACTCGTGTTGGCCGTCCTCTCATCGAGCTTCCAGCATAAAAGTCAGTTGTTTAGTCGCGCTCCAACTCCAGAGGCCTCGTCTTATAGTACTCGGTGTGCCACTCCTACGGTGTCTTCCATCAAGAAACCACTAATTCAGAAGACGTTCGGTTATTTCTACACGTTCGAAGTCGATCTCGAACTCGAGGAATTCCATCGGGGAACTTCCGGACGGGCAGGAGGCGTTTTGTAACTTCGATTGAGTGAGTAATCAATTTGAGTTCGCGGGTACGGTGGGTCACGGACAATTCTGAAATTTCCTTCGCCTAAAATGCTCCTCTAGCATCGGTATAAATGCTGTACAAATATTCAATCGACGGCCGCAGTAGATTCTGAAGAACGTTAACATGAATGCCGGAAAACAATTTTATAGGACCTTTACATGTACAATGTACACTCCTGTGCAAAAGAAAGAAACACCCTGTATAGTTATGAGATAGAATGGCAAACAATATCTTTACGTAGAAACTGTTTTGTACAATGATTGATTTATTGCATTCAAAGTGTTAGCTAATCCGCAATGACAAATATTTTTTACGCTTTTCTCTTCAATATGGCCGGGTGCAATTTCTTTTGCACACATTTAGCTCTAGCATCGCTCTGAATGCTACAAAAACTAACGCAACTGTCAAGAAACGTAATTTTATCACTTCTGCACGTACATAGGTCAGTAAAATTGTTTTTAGTCAAAATTCAGAAGTTCCCTTCGGCTAGAATGCAGGTCCAACATCCCGCTAGCTAGCCAAAAAATTCGACGTCGATACCAGTGGCGGATTCTTCGAAAAAAAAAAAAAAAATCATGAAGCACCAGAAAATCTTTCCACTCGGCTAAAGTCGCCGGTATTTTTCACCGTTTCGGGTCGGAACTGGATCGCAATAGGTCAGTATTCGCGGATACCGATCTCCCAGTACTTGTGCGTGGTGTTTGACCATCGTCGGTGCGTTTTATCAGCGATCGACGAGCGTGGAGCGTCGCGGTGCGCATCGAGGCGCGCCGTAGAACGCGGAACCGCGTTTTCTGGCAGCGTATCGCGATAATAATAATAACGACGATAATAATAATGAAGTCTGCGAGAACGAGCCGAGCCCCGCAGGGTCAATCGCGAAAGGCGCGCGATTCACGCTTTGATCGATCGAGGGCGGGCCCCCCTCCTCCCTGCATTTGTACAATTAATTGACGCGGCTGTTTCGCAGGCCGGCCCATTCTGTATTATGTCATCGTCGTTCCCTACAATAATGCCACTCGCGCGGAGTGAGCCATCGCGCGCCGACCAAATATTGGGACGTCGTTAATTAACAACGGTTTTCTTTAATGACCGCAAGCCGGTGAATGCCGGCCGCGTCGACCAATTATCGTGACAGATTGCGCGACGTTGTATTATTTCCCCGGGTAATGAACGACCGGTGAAACGGCCGATATATGTAATTGAGCAGGACGGGCCCGTGGCCATTTCGACTGTTTCAGCCCGAACTCGTGCTCCAAGAACACTGTCATCGCTCGTTCAGCATGATTAGATTAGGCTCCAACGAGCGTACCTCTGGTGGGAGCTGAGAGGCTGCTGTGAAAAGACATTTTTCTTTTTTCCCCATTATATCATTCAACTATGTGCTTACCATATTTTACGTATCTTTGGAGATAACAATAATATTTGAGGTGTATTGAAATACATTTCAATTATACAGTGATTCAGTTACAGATTGAATTGCTATTAATTGAAATACAATGTAATTCAATTACGCGATTGAATTAGCACAACTCTGTGTGACGCGATATCGTAGGGCAAGGGGTTAATTGGCATTCTGTCGGAAAAGTGTAAGAAAGTAGCAGAGAGCCGCTCCCTTTGGCAGATGATGATCCCACGGCTGAAAAGTCGACACGATGACCCAGATCGCGATACCTGGGATCGATACACTTTCACGATTGCGGGACCTTCCTTGTTTGTCGAGGCCAAATCGGTTCAATAGCTGCAGCTCGCAGCTGGCTCTTTGTCAATAAGGATCCGTAGCGTACATATACAGTCCGATAGATCGCCGGACCTGTCCGGAAAGGGTACATAAAATCTTGGACGACGAATCAACGCGACTCTGGCCCCGCAGGTTCGACGCGATACAATGTTGTGCAACGGTTTTTGGCGGAAATAGTCAGCCGTAAATCTCGCGCGCTGATTTACCGCGACCATACCTGCCCACCGACTCCTTTATCGAGCTAAGGAACACGTGTACCGAGGAAAATCGTGACAAGCACCAATTTCGCTTCGGAAGTCGCGTCCGAACTTAGAGGACTCTCTGCGTAGCATCGTCAATTTATAGCTGGTCCCAAAATTAACAGGTTCGCGGATGTTTCTTGTTATTTTTGAGCACGCGGTTTAATTCGATTGCGAGATGCGGAAGCCAGGATCACTGTGGTACTATCTGTAGCTTTCTTTCGTAGATTATTCCGGTGATCGATTGTAGATCGAGTTTTAAGGTCCCGTTGGAAAGAGGAGGTTCCAATCTTCAAATCCATTGTAGTTTCATTCCAGGAAAGAATGTTTTGAGGATTTCACACAGGTTTCTTCGAGAAAATCTGTCTGTGCTAGTAATTCTACTATTATTTTTGTGAAAAAATTTTTCTCGCCAATGAAACTACAATGGATTTGAAGATTGAAGCTTCCCCTTTACAACGGCACCTTAAAAATTGATCTACGATTTTTCTTGGCCGAGTTCCCGATTTTTTAGTGGGAGGTGTACCGCTACTTTTTGGTAACATGATGAGGTACACCGATGGCCAAACTTGGTTCTCGTTTTCCTTCCGTAAAACGGTGAAAAATAATCGTAGATCAATTTTTAAGGTCTCGTTGCAAAGGAGAAGCTTCAATCTTTAAATCCATTGTAGTTTCATATCCGGGGAAAATTTTGTCTGGTTCTAGCTCGTTCCAAAATCAACAGATTTGGATGTTTCTTGTTATTTCTGAGCACGCGATTTAATTCGATTGCGAGCTGCAGCAGCGAGGATCACTGATGTATTATTTGTTGTTATTTTTCGTAGATTATTCCGGTGGATAATGCAGGATCGTGATATAACATTGAACACTTTCGCTCGGGTGTACCCCAGACCTCGTAAATCCTTATCAACTAACGAATGTTTTTCTCTAAAGCTTGCTCGATAAAAATATTAAATAGATACCTGGAACGCGAAATGGTTCTCTGTCCGAACAGGATTTGCAGGTCTGCGCTTTTGCAACGAGCAAACACGCTCTAAGAAATTGCGCTTAATCCCGCTCACGTTCACGTGTCACGGTGTCTCAAACGAGAACCTAAAAAGAATAAGAGCGGATACTAAAAACGATACTTTCACGTGTTCTCGCGGTAATCTCCCGCGTTGGACATGTTCTGAATAGTACAGCTTAATTGTTAATTACGTTTCAAGGTATATATATATAATTTTATATAATTTATATATATATATAACACATATTCACAGAACTATTCAATTAAACAGCGGAATCCTTTTCAGAGGGGGGCAGTATCAGGTTTTTATTTGGGTGGCGCTTCTTTCAAGGTCATTTGAAGGTCAACTTTGTTTTTTCAAATGGAAACTATATTTTTTATTATGGATCTTTTGTACGTAAAAAGACCGCAATTTTCGTAGGATACTTTTTTACCCGCAGGTTTCCATTTGAAAAAACAAAGTTGCCTTCAAATGACTTGAAAAGCTGCCCCCTTTTCCCTCTCGAATCCTCTCGAATACTTTTTTAATACCTTTCATACTTCTCGAGATATTCGCAGGAAAGTTTTCAATGAACAGCCTGTATATGTATATTATTTTAGGAAATGTCCTAAAATTGAACCAAAGTTTCGTCTTTTTGAGTTATTCTTTAAAGTCTCCCCTGTATGTATAAGACAGTTAATTCCCTGGCTCGAGTTAATTTCGCGTACGCGGAGAGAGCACGTCGATCAGGGTAAATTCTTGATCATTAACCGCGATGTATGAAATCCCGCGGAGCATTTCGACTGCCGGCTTCATTTGCGAGATAACGGTTGTAAAAATCTTCGTGGCGTGACCACTGTTATTCGCAACGGTTCCTGGTGCAGGATGAGTTATTCGCAGACGTGTAACGGTAGTCGTTGTTTCGTCGAACAACATTGTTGTTGTACAGCTATTCGCTGGGATTGCGGCTGAAAATATTTGGGAAATAATCAAATTAAATTTTGTTGTCTATCTCGGTTGTTTGGTACCGTTCCTTACTTTCCGTTTCGCATGCAATGACATAGCCACAGGTGGACTCACCCGAAGCGAACACGTACTCGTACGTCTGCATTCATCAATAAAATTTGCGGTTGCGGCGTGATTATGGTTGCGGCCGCTTCTCATAAATATACTATTCCCCGATGAAAGCGGTTCGAACCGTATATCTGGTGCGCGTGCATTTTTCGAATGGCTGCGGAACTTCAAAAGTCGGTCTACATCGTCGGAACCTGAAAGATATGGAAAACTATAAATTGTTTAACTTTAACTAAAATTTCGTACATTGATAGTTAGAGAGAGAGAGGGAGATCCACATTTTAAAAAATCGGTAACACTTCTCTGCGTGCACCACGAAAGAAAAATGGCGACTACACAGATTATGGATGAAAATTCGTGGGGAACGCAACCCCGTTCCACCACTCTGACGAAACCTACCCTGATTATGCAAATGGCTCGGGACGCGTGTCTCGGTGCGGTACAGTTAATTAGTTGAACTTACCGAGAAGTCTCGATAAGCAGAGGCAAAAGGTATCTCTGTGGCAAAGACCATCTATGGTCAGACAGGTAGTTACGAAACCTGAACTCTCGAGGATTCCAAAGCTAGAGAAGGTGCAGCAGTTCTTGCACTTTTGCGATAAACATGGATGAGGTAAGAGCGGATTTCTAACTTGATGTTCGGCCGCGCTTCGATCATTCCCGTTTGGTATTTGCGCGTCTTATTGGGGGTCAGTGGTATCCTTGGGGGAGATCATCCGATGCGATCATTCGTCACCCACGCGGTATTTGCAAGTCGATTTTATACACCATGGCTGGGCTATTTGCCGTGGAAAAATTCATTTTCTGAATAGACGTCATACGTGTTTACACGACTGCATAAAAATTTGCTCGGATATCACGCGTCACCATATTTTTACATTTCTCTAAAGTTTCTAACAAAACCAGAGTCGGGCATTAATCAGTTAAAATCTTAATCGAGATTGATTGTTTGATGTGTACCATTAGAAATGGTAATCATTGAAAAATTGATTGAATCGATTGATGAAGTTAATTGTCAGCGGTTAATGATTAATCAATTATCCGACTGACGATTACGATTGAAAGGAATGTAATCGTTAACCCCAATTAACGACTAAAGTAGGCGTTTAATTGTTAACTGCGATTAACGATTGAAGTAGTAATTTATTCGTCAATCGTTAATTACATTTTTTGCCCAACTCTGAACAAAACATCTACAAAGCAGTTTTGTAGACGTAGACAGAAGAACGAAGCGTATGGTCGTGAAAAAATAAAAAATGGCACCTGTACTGCAAGCTGTACTACTTGATCAGGCGATAGATATGCATCTGTGCTAATTCCTATGTTGCAACAGCGCTTTACGCGAACACTGTTTGAACATTCGAAAGATATCATCGTGTTCCATCAGTAACAATTGAATAAAGGTTAATTATAATTTTAGAACGCACTCGATTATCATCTTTTTACCGATTCAAACACGTGGAAGAGCAATTAGAGAAGAATTATGTTTAGTAAATTGAAAACAACATAACAGTGTGTTCAAATACTTTTAGAAAGAATTTAACGTGCAAGTGGGACTGCAGCTGAAACTACACTGTGGACATAATGTTGTCTTTAATGCTCGATTAAAATTCCTAAAATTATTTCTGAACAATTTCGAGTATCTAATACAAACAAAATACGAAATAAAAATTTTCTTCACGAACTAGAAATTGATTTTCTGTCTTAATATGTTTAATAGATTGAAAACAACATAACACTGAATTAAAATCTTTTAGGAACAATTTAATGTGCAAGTGGGACTGCAGCTGAAATTACATTGTGGACGTAACGTTGTCTTTAATGCCCGATTAAAATTCTTAAAATTATTTCGAGTGCATATGCTATTTTCCACAAAAAGAAGGGGGACCCACCCGCGAAATTTAACAACAAATTCCAGCTGCCGTACGCCTGTTTCATATTTCCGTCCTCGCGGTCGTTACACCGGACATAAACGAAACGCAACCATGCATTTTCTCGTTTCAAACGAAAATAGAAAGGCATCTGCACGTGACACTTCGCGCATCGCATCTTCCACGATCTGCGATATAATTGCGACATATCGTGGTATCATCAGAGGCATCATCCTCTTCCCAACACCTCGAACGGCCTCGGTTACAGTCGTTTCACAACTGGAACTCTGCCTGAGTAACGGTGCCGTAAACAATAACGATTTCGCGTAATGTCATTCCGTTACTTTGTGCATACATTGAGAGATTCGTTCGCATGTTTCACGTCGCGATATGCCCCATCATCGTGCTGTTTCTTCCCGTATTGATTGCGACTAGACTCCGCTCGAGTTTCAACGGCTGGAAATTAGAAACCTGATTCCTCCGGTGTCTTTCTCCCAGAACGAAGTAAAATGAGTCCCCGAGCTGCTCGCACGCGATACTTGCGACTCAACTACAGAGACAATGATCGAATTAGCACACGTATTACTCAGCTAAAAAGTGTTTTCTTCGGTTTCTCGTCTACTACATCGTTCAAAAATATTTTAGTGAAAGAATGAACAATGGCAAGGGAAAGTAGAGTCTTCAAGCTTTAAAACGAACCCCAGTTCGTTGCTTTACGATTACTTTTCAGCTAAGAAAAACCCTCGGGACCGTGCTGTTTCTTAGATCGTGCAGTTCTACTATTTCATTGTGAAAACATTTTTCCCAGGAATGAAACTACAATGGATTTGAAGATTGAAGCTTCTCCTTTACAACGAGACCTTGAAAAGTAATCTACGATTTTTTTAGCCGAGTTATCGATTTATTAGTGGCAGGATGTACCACCAACTTTTTGGTAACATAAAGTCCACCGATGATCAAAACTTGGTCCCCGTTTTTCTTCCGTAAAACGGTGAAAAAAAATCGTACATCACTTTTCAAGGTCTCGTTTTAAAGAGGAAGCTTCACTCTTCAAATCCACTGTAGTTCTACTCCCAGAAAAAATTTTTTGAGGATTTTACAGGGGTTTGAATTCATAGCATTTTTTTTAGCGAATTCCGGGTGGTCTGGCAGAAACGTCGCGTCGACTTCGTGTGGCCCTTGGAAGCCATTTTGCAGGAAATACGCGCCCCTAATTGCGCGCACGGCCCATTAGCGCGCCTCTAACGCACGATAGATCGCGTCGATTGACGTACTTTTCCGTCGAAGATTTAATTACCGATACTTAAGCCGGCCTAATTTCAAGACATTGCACTCGTGGGAAAAGTGGCTGCTGCCAAACACGGGGTGGCAGTTTCGAAACGCGAGCAGCCTAAATTCTTCTACTATGGACGCATAAAATCCACAGTCTGGCGACAAGCATACCATTCAAATCTCAGGAGGGAAACTTTCCCCAAGAGCGTTTGTTCACTGGAGACTATTGCCAGAACGGATCCATCTAGACGGAAAACGAGACTCGCCATTTTTCTTCCCCCGTGGCCGTGAAAGTAAGTCGTTTTCATTCAGCCACGCAGAAATAAACCTGCCACGGAGACGTACAAACTAATTAACAGGCAGATTTCTCGCGAGCTGGCTGCGGGGTTATTTGGAGCACTGAAAGTTTCATTCGAGACGTCGCGCCGCGCCGTTGATACCGTGTGGAAACCTTGTATCTCTAATCGATCTTGTTCCTCGTATCGCCGACTAATTGTTGCTCGGGAATAATGAACAACAGAAGCATCTTCGGTGGGAAGATTGCGTAATGTAGGGAATAATAAAATCTTCGGGCGTTACGTAAAGATCCTGATTGTCTTCAGGCATGAAAGAAAGCGTGGTTAGCGAGTGGATTGTATGAATTTGTTACAAAAATGATCGATAGAAAAAGTCTAGATATCTTACGGACGTTCGTGGATGGGGCTTTCAAATGGAGGTCCCAAGTACGTTCGCACGTAAACTGGACATGTTAGGTTAGGTTGTCCCAAAAGTTTCTTCCGGAATGCGTTCCTTTGATGTTGCTAAATAGATATAAAAACAATGCGACAATCTTTATGTTAATGTTTTAGTACTACCTAACATGAATTTGCATTCAGTAACGCGTTAGAACTAGTTCGGGCCTTGGGCAAAGTAGAATTTCGGGGCCCCTAACCCAGCGGTTTCCAACCTTTATGCTACTACGCCTCCCTAAAAAAAATTTTTTTCCGTGCCTCTCCCTATCTTTTAATAGGTATAATAATATAGACACGTTTTTTAAATAATAATAACTTCATTACAAAAAAATACTGGCGAAAAAAAAATTTTGGTGCCTCCCTGGTTGGAAACCGCTGCCCTAACCCCAACTAAATAACTTTATGAGAAAAACGTAGAATTTGGATCGTGGATCTTGGTTTGTGTTTCGGACCCCATTTTGCATGGGACCCCAAGTTGCTCATAGGGTAACGCGCCACTGTTAGCATTATATGTATGAATCGAGAATGATTGGAGCAACCTAATATTTATTTAGCAATATTAAAGGAACACATTCCGAAAGAAACTTTTGGGACAAGCTAATAGAACGGACGTCCTGCGGACGTACGGTGCTATCTAGGACCCACAACAGACGTGTACCGTAGTCTCTTTTCCAAAATCTTCTATAAAATTCTCAGCATCAGCGCCAGTAAAATCGTCGATTCGTCGGCATGTGCAAAACGAAAGATATATATGTAAAAATTCACGAAGAAAGTATTCGAGCGTTCTCCAAAATGGCGCCGGCTTCCGGTTCGCCGGCACGCTTCCAGCCTGACATCTCGCGAGCATTATCCTTTGGTTGCAACATTGTTGTTCATTGTTTAGCTGAACCATTCGTTCGCAGAGGACAAAACACAAAAAGGCCGCATTTTCCGCGGAGCGTGGAGAGATTAAAGGCAGCACGGTGTTAGCCAGAGGGGTGTAATCGTTATTAATGCGGGCCTAGGTCACGGGCGACGGATCGTCTTTGGTGGCAGGCTAGTTAGTTCACGAGAAGGCCAGTGGCCGCGCTCGCGCTCACTATAAATAATCATGGCGCGGGGATGTCCAAGTATAGACCGTTGGGAGTTTGCCAGCCTGCGAGGAGGCCTCAGCTATTTTTGTGGCTGTCGCCGCTACGAGCGCTACAACAACCGATAGACACTCTCTAATCAAAACTGCAGAGAACGGGGAACCACGACAGAGATCCTCTCTCCTCTGTCTTTTCCGGCAATGAGGATCGGCAGACCTGCGCGAAACCATTCCCACTCAGCAGCATCCACCCACCTCTTTCGGTCTTGCACCGTGACCTTGGCCAGATTGATTTATCGAGTTAATTAACCCGCTGAACCCTTTCCCTATACTCGCCATCTTCGTTTATTTCATCATTTTCAGATTTCTCGACAGCAATAGCAATTTCTATTGGGTTGGCAAGAAAGTAATTTCGGTATATTTTAACCCCTTGCCCTATACGATTTATTTTACGGTTTCAGTGATTAGAACTTTTTCTGTAGATCGTAATTTCCTGAAAAAGGAGAGTATTGATATAAATCATATGCTTATGTGTTCTTCGATAGCTGTATATTAACAAAAACAAAATACAATTTTATTTCGGTTTAAAGGAAATTATTAACATACATTTTTTTATCAGAATCTGTTCAGAATCTTCGTCACGAGTCAGACACGATGTTGTGAGGCAAGGGGTTAGGTGAAATAGAGCCCAATTGTTTGATTCGAGCAAAGAATTTTAATGAATAAGATATTTTCCCTTTTGTTCGATGATCTTTTGCCAAAAAGAACAAACAAGAAAATATTTTATTGATTAAAGTTCATCGCTTGAATAAAGAAATTTGGTTTTATTTCACCATAAAGTACCGAAATTACTTTCTTGCCAATAATTACAATGTTTCCATTCGAAAATCTTCTTCCAAACTTTTGAAAGTTTGAAAATTACCGCCGGTACGCATTGCGTCAAGATGGCCGCCTCCTGGTCATAAATCACTGACTACTAGAACAGGAACTCTATTAGCTACTTCTCGAATCTCCAAACCGGAAGTGTAAACGATTTTCTTTCTGACGTATTTCTTAAAACATAAGCAATTTTTATAATCTATATTACGGTATATTATTTGTTCTAAATACGGTGTTTATTAAATTTTACATTTCATAGACTTGAATTTACTTTTCATAGAAATACAGCCTTTAACCTAAACAATTTTCTTTTTCTTAAATTTGAGAATGATACGCTTCTCTGAACACCAGCAATTTTTATAATCTACATTACAGTATACATATAAGTTATTCTAAACACACACAGTGTTTATTATAATTTACTTTCCATAGACTACAATTTACTTCTCGTAGAAACATGGGCTTTAACCTGAACGATTTTCTTTCTATGAACAGAAGCAACTTTTATAATCTATATTTCAGCATATAATTTATTCTAAACACACACAGTGTTTATTAAAATTTACTTTTCACAGACTTCATTTACTTTTCATAGAAACGCGGGCTTTATCTTCAGCTTCCAGTATCCTCAATACAATACGATTCATAAATTGATTGTTGAACTTCAATTTAAAAATTTAATGTTGAATTTATTGACATCTATAGCACTGTTTCGAAAATCCCGCCACGCGTGCAGCACAACGTCAATACCTGCGCGACAGAGAACGCGCAGAAACTTTCTCCATGAGCTATCTACTATATATATGTACTATATACTTCATTCACTCAAACACCTTGCAAGGTTCATGTCAAACAAGATACACGGAAACTTCATAAAAATCTCCATGTAAGTTCAACCCTTCAAATATAAATTAACCACAGATTCTTTCTTTTATTATAAACTCCATGTTTTACGCTGGTTCCGGGACATTTATTTAAACAAAATAACAGATCCCAAAGCGACATTTATTCGAATCTGATATAAGCGTCAAAGGGCGCTGCCGCAATCAGCCGCAATCGGTGAACTGGTCAGTGAAGTCTCCGAGTTGTGAGAAGTGGGTGAGGTATTTGATTACGAGCGGTTCACCTAAATCCCCGTCGAAGATAAACATACCGGTACTCACTTTCTCTGTAAACAATTCTCTGGAAAATAATCCAAGAGTCTCGTTGAGCCTGCGACACTCGGTGATACTCGTTTTACGCGTGAATTTCGATTAGCGTGGGTCGTCGATTTGGCAGATGAGTTGTCAATGAAAATCGATGCGGAATTATCTGGGGCAAAGGGCATCAGCCGCGTTGGACAGTTGCCGAATTTAAATGCAAGTTGTCGATTCGCCGATCGCCCGACCAGGAACCTATGTGCACACTCATCGGCATAGTGATCCGTTCCACGAAATATCGCTGTCGTTCCGCACACTTGTTCCCGTCCGCGATCGATAAATAAACACCTTCGCTATTCGTCGCGATTGTTCGTTGAACTTCGCGGCCTTTGAACTCGAAAGCGAAATTAAATTGTTCAGCGAAAGAAAATAGTACACAGTCCTACGTTAGACACAAATGTGTTAGCGTGGACCAGTCGAAAGGGAAGCTATATCCAAAAGAAAGTAGTACACAGTCCTCCGTTAGACACAAATGCATTAGATAGTTGGCATAGACCAGTCGAAAGGGAACGGTCGTCTTTGTATTGAAGCTATATCCAAAAGAAAGTAGTGCATAGTCCTCCGTTACACACAAATGTGTTAAACAGTTGGCATAGACCAGTCGAAAGGGAATAGTCATCTTTCTATCGGAGCTATTTACAAATATAATAAAGAAAATGTCACGGAGATTCTCTGTTGTTGACCAAGAACCCTGGGAACTCTTTCAGACATCCGCATCGACCAAGACTACCACCATGACCACCGCAGCCAAGTTGTACGGGAAGGATTTGAGCGAGTATGACGATGTGGACGTGGACGATCTGCTGGCGCAGCTCACTCCGGAAGAGATCAATATGCTGGCCAAGGAAGTGGACCCAGATGTAAGATTGTTTGTTACACTTGTATCTGTGGAGAGATTGTTTTCTAACAGTTTTGCCATTGCTCTCGCAGGACAGCTTCATGCCACCGTCCCAACGTTGCAGTTACGAATGCGACAAGACTCCCACAGGCCCCCTGAACAGGAAAAAACTTATCGAGCACATCAACAAACAAGCTTTGGAGACACCTGATATACCGGAGCTGAAGCCGTTCGTACCTGGTGTTATTAGAGGCAAAAAGGTTTGTATTCTTTCTCGGATGGAATGATTAAGTGAGGTGAATAATATTGAAATGTTCTTGTTATTTTGTTTTGTAGTGGATTCCTCCTCCTCAAGAAACCGTGAAAGAGAAGGAAGCGGATGAACAGATTGCTATCGATCTTGGAGAAGAGTACGAACAAGCTCTGTCCAATGCTAGTCAAGAAGAAATCATCGATCTTGCTGGTACAGTTGAAATAATGATTACAGCCACTCCTCTGGCTGTATTTTCGAATTATACGAATTTGAAAAATTGTCGATTACGAACGTACGATTTTTGTTGAGTGCAGCTATCCTCGGATTCCATTCCATGATGAATCAGGACCAGTACCATGCTTCCCTGCTAAATTCTGGTCAGCCTGTTGGCCTGGGTTGGGACGGCGTTACAAAAGCTAGTCAACCGAAACCCTACCCGATGGATCCACCTAACGACACCGACGTCGATGCCACGATCAAACAAGTCCGAGAAGATGACGCATCGTTGACTGAACTAAACTGGAATAACATTAAAGTGAGTCCCCGCGAAGAGTTAATACTTTTGAATACAGTTGTTAACGCCAATTCATTGTTCCGTAGAATATATCTGACGAGAAGTTTATCCAACTATTCGAAGGACTGGAGATGAATACGCATCTCGAATCTTTAAGTTTAACAAACGTGGGAGTCACCGATAAGACTGCGCAGAGGTTGGCGGAAGCCTTGGAGAAGAATTCTACCCTCAGAGTACTCAAGTGAGTATACCGTTATGCGTAGATGCTATTGGTAAAGATGAATAGAACGATCTCATACAAAATTTGTGTGTTCTCAGCGTGGAAACGAACTTTATAAGCCCATCTGTGATAGTGAGGCTCATTAGAGCTCTCCTGAAAACAAAATCAATAGAAGAATTTCGGTGTTCGAATCAGGTAAAATATACGGATGATAATCACTAGACTGCGGATCTTTATAATTTTCAAAAAATGCTGGAATAACAAATTCGACGGTGTAATTCCACTTTCTTTAAACTCGTCTACAGAAATTGCAAGTTGTGTGCATAAACATCCGCAGTCCGATAAATTACTGTCGATGTCGACTGAAGATTTTGCTTAGACTAACACGCGTGCATTTCTGTTTGTTAACTCGCAGAGGTCACAAGTGTTGGGAAATAAAATCGAAATGGAGATCACTCAGTTGGTGGAACAGAATCCGACGTTGCTTCGACTTGGACTTCACTTGGAGTTCAACGATGCTAGACATCGCGTGGCCGCACACTTGCAACGCAACATTGATAGGAGTGAGTAAAACATTTCCGAGAACCAATATTTAACTTTAACTGTACATATTTATTAAGTAGTAATTAAAAACATTAGAAAATATCATCTTCCGAAAATTTGTATATGGTTCAATATACAAATTCACGGTCAGACCATAAACTAGCTTCGTTTTCACATAAGTAGCATAAGCAAATTACTTAATTATCATTTATTTCAATCATGTTTACAGTACTGTTCCTTTCAGGTGTTCCAGAAATATTCTTTATACATTCTGATTGTTTCATATGTTTCAAACGGCTCTTTACAGATTGTTTATTATACATACTCGAAGTATATAAACTGTACAGTTTAAAGAGACACTTTAGTATCTTAAGGAGACTTAAATGTTGAATTTTTCGTTTAGATGGAAGCAATTGTATGGGGGACCATGGAGATCATTTGACGAAATGCTTCTAACACTTCCAACTCTGCTTCGTAGTCTCACATAGCGCTTTACTAGCTCATCGTCATTCATCCATTCATTCTGCTAAATTCATTTATTATTTTTCTAACTAGTGGCATAGAGGTAATTATGAGATCCCGGTGTGCACCCGTTTATTTCGATCACATTCCTGTTCCGTTGTCGCTTTCAGCTTGTTTAATATTAATAATAAACGAAGCACTTGTGGCTTGTAGCTCATGCTTCCTGCTTTGTCGCTTCATTAATTATATAAAGGATAAATATCTCGATTATCAGAGGAAGCACACTTTATCGGCTTTCTGTTTAAGGGAAAATTTATTGTCCCAGGTCAAAGTTCCTCTTTATCTTATAGCATGATCTAACACATTTCCTCCTCTCATTCAACTCTTTCTAATTTTCTCATTTATTTATTCGAGTTACATGTAAACGCAAATTCGAAGTATTCGAATCTCTTTCCTGTTTTCACATTCCTCAAGATTGTCGGCAAACTATTCAGGATTTTAATCGTTTCTTTACTTTTTGTTAGTTTTACGTGTGGCACGTGCTAAGAAAGAGAGCGGTACACCCTCACAAAATTTCACTATACCCATAGGCACCGTAATAGACCGAACATAACGCAGATGAATGCAGTGAGTAGATATCCGTGTCGAAGAACAATTTCGATCCCAGCACCTTCTTTGAGGATTTGTCATTTTGTCCGTGATGGTCCCGAATGTTTTTCTGTTACGATCGTGTTAGTGCATTTTGCGTCGATGAAAGTCCGTGTTAAAGTCTCTGAAATCGTCGTGGTTATTCAAACAAATGTCCTCCCTGTTAAGCATGCTCTTACGAAAACAAGTACTGCCAAGATAAAAATGTTACAGTGTTAATATCGCGTTGATGACTACAGAATAATCAACTCCTCTTATCACTCGTTTCGTGTATGATAAGAATAATCACTCGCACGATACCTCTGTCTTCGCATGTATACTTTCCAGTCGGTTCACCGAGCATTGAAAGTCGATACTTTACATTACTTTGTAGAAATAACGAAAATCTGTCTATCCACATACGCAGACTGATTAACAACTCAACATCCTCCGCACGATTACCTCCAGTCGCTCGCATCACGCTGTCCTTCCTCTACACACGTTATCGCATTGTTTACCGCAGAACAGTAGTGCATGGCATATCGCAAAGAAACCGTGAGAAAATTTATTTATAGGAACATCTGTCCGTCGGTCTGTGTTTCAAATTGTTTTGTTGCAAGGAATAGGTCAAAGCTAGGAGAGATTATAGCGGTCGAAGGACCGTTACGGAGATTTGGAAACGACTTTTAGTATAATGATTTATACAGGATGATACACAGTTAGATATTTCGTTTCGATTTCTCCTGGTTATGGAAACATGTATGTTATTTGATCTACAACACCGGTATACCACCCACCGACGAGAGACTCGGCGAGTCACAGCTGCGAACGATACTTACGACACCTCTATTCTTTCCCAACAGTACGGAAAGACCTAACGCTGCGGCTACAGTTCCGATTCTTTAACATGAACCACAGGAAACGTGCCTTGATTCAATGAAAGGTAGCTACACGCCGAGTGCTGGCTCGATCTCAGCGGAATGAACTGCTTGCGGTTGTTGTCTGTACAAATCGAATGATTAACGCTGATTATTTTTGCAGCTTCGCTAATCACGCTTCGCAATAGGCTATATAATAGGAAGTGTACAAAGTAGGAGTCCTCTTGTAAACCTTCGTTCAGAGATTACCGAGAACGCGTAGAGACTTCTTCCACGGGTTTGCGTCACAAAGACAAATTAAACAGCTGCAGAAACTTCTTCCACAAATGTCTATCTTGGAAAAAATCGTCGGTGCAGCTATCTGATCCCCTAATTTGTGCTCGACAGGGGAAAGATGTTCCTCCGCAACCATTGATCCGCTTTTGAAATAGCAGAGACTGAAACGTGTCACGGCTTCATCAACAGAGAAAACGCAGCTAAACGGCCGAGGACTTTTTTCATCGATCTCCACATGGTCTCGTTCGCCTAACACGCTTAGCCTATGACGTGCATGGGAGAGGGGAGGTGGCTCGGAAACAGAGTTTCGCGCTTGATCTGACACGTCGTTAACTGGGAATAGTGTTCGCGGGGCGAGGTTTAACTCCGGCGGACGGGTCTCGCAGCAAGGTTTAGGTACATCCTATCAAACCCGATGAAGTCGTGACGCGTTAATTTCCACGCAAAGCGAACCAGAGCCTCCCGGAGCTTTGCGTGACGTCCTCTCGACGTTAAATGTCGAGCAGCGAGCAGTTTAACACGTGCCGACGTGCCCGTAGTGATGGGATCAAGCGTATCGCGAACTCGTATCTTCGACCCGGCGAACACCGTATAGCGTGATTAGGATGAAACGAGTTTGTCGCTCCATTCACGCCTCGTTCACCGATGTAACTTCATTCGCGCGCGCGGTGCTAATCAGTGGACAGATTTCATGCGTTTCTCGGCGAAAATTAGAGTACAGTAAAGTCGCGATATTTTAGAGCAGACAAGTGTCGTGTAGGGACACTGTTTTCTTAGGACGGCACTGGAAGAACAAAGGAAGCCGAACGTAGAAAAGGACAACATGTAAACACGGATCGCGAAGCGTATGTCGGTGTGAACCACTACTAATCCAATTAGAAAACTTCTTTATTTTGCATTATTTTTTATGGGACTTTCACCAACTTATTTTTTGGCATTTTTCTCTCGCGAGCGGGTAGACAAGGGAGAATTTTCGTGGAGACTCTCAGGGATAAATATCGCGACTTTACTGTAGATAGGTGCAACTTAAAACAGCAAAAATATTCGGAGAATTATTTATTAAACTTTCCTCAAATTGGCCCGAATTATGGCAGTGGCGCACCGGGTAAATCAAGCTGAAACTGTTCCGCTCTAACCGCGGCCCGCCACCGATAAACTTTTTCCCGCGTGCTCGCACGAGTACAACTCAATTAGCCCCGGTCGTTTGTGGAAAAAGTTGCTAGCCAGATTGCCGCTTTGCAGTTCAGATTAGCTGTTTACATAGGAGCGACGGATGTAATTTCTTTTTGTCACGCGAGAAAGTTCGCGCGAGAGCTTCTCGTCTGGAATGTTTTTTTTTTTTTTAAATTTTCGCCAGATTGTTGTTCGCCCGCGCTTCTTTCTTCTCGCGACAGATTAACACCCTCGTTAATGTTTTCCTACGAAGTTCCGGTAGAAAAAAGTTACATCAGAAATTCTTTTAGAAGCAGGACATTTCTTTAACGTTTATTCGTCTCTGTCTACACTTAGTCGAGACGTAACAACTTCAGCCCTCCTTTATTTCAGTGTTCCACGTGATGTGCATCAACCTTGTCATCGACAAACTAATCGATACTTCTTGAGTGAATTGCTTGCGACAAATAATACAGTTAGGTTGCGGATAGTCGCACATTAATTAAGATTTTATAAAACAGCAATTTCAACGTTTAAAGAAGGGGGTAAACTTTACTTTACCGGCCTCAAAATCAGTGCCTTTCTCGTACGAATTATGATGTATTTGGTATGTGTAATCCAGTAGATTTGTACCCAGCGCGGATGCAAACGAAGTTTCGATCCTCTAGGATCAATAGTTGAGGAGCTATAGTTCCTTAAAGTTAGGCACATTTTCAGTGTTTTTGACAGGTATGGACGCCGCCATGTTGGTTTGTAGTGACGACTCCTCGACCTAATCCTAACCAACTCGGTAAGCGGCGTGCGACCGTCACTACAAACCAACATGGCGGCGTCCTTACCTGTCAGAAAACTGAAAATGTGCCTAAGTTTAAGCGACTATGTCTCCTCAACTATTGATCCTAGAGGATCGAAACTTCGTCTGCATCCGCGCTGGGTACAAATCTACTGGATTACATACCAAATACATCATACTTCATACGAGAAAGGCACTGATTTTGAGTCCGGTAAAGTAAAGAGCAGCCAAAGAAAGAAATCATATTTTTATCTCAGCCCAGTTTGTTGCTGTTCAGGTAGAAAGTTTTTATTTTGCATAAATATCTGCAGTCTATTACACAATATCCGCAATCTATAGATCGAGTTTGACGTCTTGCAGTTCTGTTTTTCACTAACCGTGTGATTTTCAGAATTAAACTATTCGGAGCTTCCTTCCTGCATGAGAGAATAAGAGTGTGTGAGATGCACGAGAGGTCTCTATTCTTTTATGGGAGTAGAGAGTCTTTATGAATAAAGGAAGCTCCGATCAATAATTGAAAGAATCGGAAGACTATTTCCATAATCATTTTAAAAATTGCTTCGGAACATACCAATTAAACCTATCAAAGAGAAGAAGACATTATATAGTAATTTCTGTATTTCTCTCTCTGTTCTGCGTTTCAAAACGATTTTCAGAACCCAATTAAAGTTGAAGCTACAGTTGTAGCTTCAGCTCTCGAAATGAAATCTACAAAGCTCCGCCCTCTGACTGCGTTAAAATCTGATTTGCCAATTAACAGCCGGCTAAGCAGCCAGAATAATTATTGTCTCATACAAATTCATCTGTACACAAATGAATTCCTGGCCTTCAGAATCATTCAGCGACTTTATTTTAGATTCAGATCTTGTATCCAGCAAATTGAAGGTTCAGTAATTATTCAGGAGGCAGAGCAAATTCTCAGGAAACGATGGAGATCATTTTAGTAGAACAGCTCGTTTGTAAATAAGGTTTGCAAATTAATTTGTACATCTAAGAGCTTCTTCTCTCGACGATCAGTGTGTATGAATGAATAACTAGAAACAATTTATAGTCTTCTGGTTCGGCTCGCTCGCTCGCTCATTCTTTTCATTCTTTTGTTCGAAGTTGTTCTCTTAACGATAGAGAGCTCGACGAACAAATTCCACGATTTTCATGAATAACGAATTACCCAGAAAACCACAGGACACCCTGTACATACAACGAGGATGGTAAAAATCGATTAATTCGCACCTTTTCGCCATGAACAATTTGACGTATTGCTAAAATAATTAAAACTTTATCATTGTACTATTGCATAGTTAACACTAGATTTACGGAGCCCTAGAAATAACTATTTCACATTATGTATTTTATAAACACAACAAGTGTGTGTCTATCTAAATTTTTGGCCATTTTTATAATAATATACTGGGTGTCTCAAAATTCCTTAAACATTTTCCTTTCCAAAAATGGCGTCCGCGGCTGTGTTAAGGAGTTATTAACGAAAAACACGACTGTGCCAACACGCGTCTAGGTCGCGCTCTGATTGGTCCGTGTTTTTCGTTAATAACTCCTTAACAAAGCCGCGCACGCCATTTTTGCAAAGGAAAATGTTGCATCAAATGATCTGAGGAACCTCCCACTTCCGGATGGTGAAGGAATTTTGAGACACCCTGTATACCCAAAGAAATAAATTTGTTAAATAATTCGTCAGGGAAGCATTTTTACAATCTGAATAATTGAAAATTAAAAATGTTAGTACTCGTCATTTTGACGGGTCCTGTAAACCTGTTGTCAAAGTCATAGTGGATGGCGTAGCGTTTCAATTTTGAACAATATGACGCTGTGAAAATTAATAGCTCGATTGAGTGGCTGTAGTAATTAATGGGCAGGCAACTCGATAGACAGGCGATTTGATTGCTATTTAGTAAAATGAAGCAATTCCGAAGTCTTGAAACAGTATAAATAATACAATTTTTATCTTACAAAATATTTACATCGAAAATGGATAAATCACTATGCAAAAGTGTCGAAATGCCTCAACAGGATCAGCATTACTGACGCCAATATTTCAAAGTCCATCCACATTTTTCCATAACTTCCCATTACTATGGAAACAATAACTCAACGTCAAAACCTGCCAAATTTCCAAATTTACGGTTATCAAGGCCGTAAAGATGAATTTACGGCCGAATAAATTCATCCCTTCCGCCATTAATTACAACAGAAATAGCTAAAAATCTCGATAAACAAATTCTCCTTGCTCCCCTGATTCGGTACAAAATCTACCGATTTCATTTAGCTTATGGACAATAATTTATACATATTAAAATTTAATATATTT
This sequence comes from Lasioglossum malachurum, assembly GCA_028455605.1. NCBI lineage: Eukaryota > Metazoa > Arthropoda > Insecta > Hymenoptera > Halictidae > Lasioglossum > Lasioglossum malachurum. The sequence goes on along the minus strand of CM052312.1, from coordinate 14,145,473 downwards.
TGTATTCAATATATCAATTTTTGTTATGAATGCAAAGTATGAGGGTCCCCGGGGGCCGTTGCGACTGGAATCCACAAATTATGTTTTCTCGTTGTCAAGGGTGCAAAGATTTTGGTCTTTCGTGATTATATTAATTTTTCGTGACCGGAGACGAAGTAAAATAATCAGAATCGCGAAGGGTGCAAAAATCGATTTCCACCATCCCCTAACTTTCTCGAACGATTTCGTCTTCGCGAAAGAACCACGTGTGCGGTGTTCACTCCTTTTCGCAACCACTTTTGCCAGCGTCTAACCTTGGCTGGCAAAAGATCCCCGATCATGTCTCCCGTCATTTTCGATTAGCTATGATGACAGTGTTTCGGGTGTCTGTTGCAGTACGGCAGTCCCGGCTTGGGGTGGCGACATCTTAACGCGAAGTGGCGTTCGCCTAGGTATTATTTGTACATATATTATATATTTATTTACCATATATTACAAACGTATATATATATATACATATATATACAGTACACCTTAAGATATAAAAAAAGCAACAAAAAAGAAAAAAAAGAAAAAAAAACACGAAAGAAGGGAAAACCGAATACGATTCACGAGTACATTACATACACGCACGCACAGACACACACGCGTTCTCTCGCACCAGCCGATTTTACACGGAAAAAAAAAAATAACGAACAAGAAACAACTGATTATAGTTCAGCAGGATCGACGAGCATAACGGCCGATTAAATAAAAAACAAAAAAATGTGCAGGCTTTTGTCAGAGGACGCTTCATCCTTTTTTTTTCCATTTTATGTATTAATTATTATATGCCTATTGTCAGATTATATGTGTCAGAATAAAACGTTGTCGTTCTCCGGCGTCTCGTTTCAATTCCAACTCTTCATGTATGTCCGTACTCCGATACACGCGCGCACACACAGACATACGTGTAAAAACATGTTTTTGTTTTCCAAGTACGCGATTTTTCCAATCGCTTTTGCAGCGTCGATCCTCTCTACCGTTTTTCTCCTTCTATCGAGGACGAACCAGATTCACGATCACCGCTGTACATACTGTTCGTTTTGCATGAGTATCTGTACTTTAGCGCAAATAAACCGCTGTGGCACTCTACCACCCCATTATTCACGTCCTCAGATCGCGAGATCGATCTCTCGACGATCGATCTCCCGGGGATCGAGATCTGCGATCCACATTCGACCCTTAAACCACAGTTCTCTCTCCTTGTTTCTTCCATTCCGAAGTCGTTTCACATTTCGAAATCGTGGCTTGCCTCGCGTAGGGTGTCTCTGGATTATTTGGAAATATTTTGTCAGGTTCTGTTCATCATTAACAGAAAATATTGTTTTGGACGAGAAAATGCGAGAAATCCAAGTTTCGATCTTGGAGGATCAATGGTTCAAAAGTTATGAGTGTTTAAAGTTGAGCGATTTTCAAAAACACTGTAAATCGCTCAACTTTAAACACTCATAACTTTCGAACCATTGATCCTCCAGGATCGAAACTTGGATTTCTCGGATAACATAGGAAAAAGGCAAAAACTTTTTGAAATTTTCAGATCAAGAACATTTTAGTTTGTTCAGACAGACCTGAAAGTTTGTTACTAGTGTTTGTCCGTGTAATTTGGGCACACCTTGTGTACCGTACGAGGCAAGATTTTTCGGAGATATTATTCGGAAAGTTTTTCGATTTATTTATATTAGAGCGTAAAATTTGCGGACGAATGTTTTCGACAGCGTGAGATTACGTTATCTAAAAGAGTAGGGAGTTTCACAGTCGCATAAAATGTAAGTACTCCGTTCACTACCTTTTCGTGTAACTGTAACTGATCTTTTTGATCAACAGAGAAACTGAATGTCGTCTGAAATAATGATTCTGATAGTAAGAGAGTACACTTACTGCGCCATAAGCTTGAAAGTGTTGCACTGACCCTCGCGGCTCTCGCATTTACTAAAAACGAAAGTATACCGAAACAAGATACATTGACGTTGCATTTAATTAACATTTGTAGCATTTACGAGCGTGTAAATATTCATTGGATCGCACCTGAACCATTTACACAGGACTCTTGCAATTATTATTAATTCCACCATTATTCATTAGCCATAACTAGACTATAAATTTCATACGTTTACAGCAGATATGGATATGCGACACATGCCCAAATAAAAAGTTTATCAAAGGTTTCACGTTTCTGATTTATTCTTAATTTACAGATTCACAACACCCGCAGTTCAATAATAATAATCTAGTTTTACGGCTGTAGACTGTTTCGACGAGCGATTGAATATTTATCGGAACAGTGACATTTATAATATTCTCTGATTAAATGAACTCTAAACTAGAGAATTATGTTAGAAAGTGTGAAGATCCGCAGTCAATTTATAAATATTATGTTTTTGATAAATTTCCAGTTTATTTGTCTGACAGTGTGGCGCAGAATCTAAGCCAATGTTTAAGTCAAAATGATTTGATTTTCCATTTTCCGCAAGTACAAGAAAATTTGTTCGTAGCCTGGGCGAGTCCCAGAACGCCCCGCGAATATTTAAGCAGGGTCGACTGGAGAATTCGCGTTCGATTCCGGTTTAAGGGTTGAATATGATTCGCTGGCTCGGAATGGTAATTGTTAGCGGTTGGCGAAACTTCTCCGGGCGATAACAACGAAAATATTTTCCGGGCGTAACGACGCGTATATCACGCCGTCGTCCGGTAGTCGTTTTTATCGGCGTGCGTGCTCCCAAGTTGCCCGGTTGATTCCGAGATTGTGCTATGCAACGAGTAGTTAACTACATGCAGCTTGTATCGCGCGGGTGCCACGTGTTACTTCATATAATAGCACGCTTAAACCTATCCACCGTGACTTTTTTAAAGCTACTCCCACTGATACACGGCCACGGCGTAATCGAAGAGCTTACACCCGCGCCGTGCCTAGTAATGGGTTCTATTTCTACCTATATTACCCCAAGTATTCCCGGCAATTTACTCTTACAACCATTCGAAACGATTCCAATTGCGTTACACTCCCCTGCGACACCTAAATTCTATTCTCGAGGTCTAAATACCTACTATCCCCTCTGTATACCAATTTACCGTGTCTAGCACTGAATTGTTTTGCCTAAAAGCGCACATGAGAGGAAGATTTTAAGATCGTCGATACGTTCTTATACAACACCCTATAGATTTAATTCTATATTCTTGTAGAGCGTCGAAAGACGAATCCAACGAGTACCATGAACGTACCATTACGATCATTCACTCTCGAGATGTTCGAGCGTGAATAATTTCTAAAATCTTCAAAATAAAAATGTTACTTTTCCATCTGGAATATCTCGAGAGTGAATGATCGCAATAGTACGGTCATGGTACTCGCTGGATTCGTCTTTCGACGCTCTACAAGTACATCGGAGAAAAAGTACAAAATTTTGTTGTTAAAAAATCCTTGAATTCGAGATGTTCTTGAAAAAATTCTTCCGAAAATGAATAGTTCTCGTTGGGTTTTCATTATCTGTTCTCATTACCTTCTCCCCCATGATGCAACCGTTCCAGTTGCTCAGCAGCTTTAACACTCCGAAGATTTATTGTATCAATTATCTCCCAGCCAGACCTTCTGAAACTTTTAAGAGGCCCTAATTTCGGCTAACACTCGAAGATAGCCGGGAGCTCAAGACTTTCAGAACTTTCCTCGTAAGTTTGAACAGACTCGAAGCGTCTCGAGCCCATCGCTAACTATTCCCGAGCGATTTATAGCTTCAAAATTTCTCCGGCCGCGGAACGCCTCGGCCATTTGTTTAAATTCATACCCGGACGCTTTAGGTTACGCGAGCCAGCAACTTGGGAGCACCGTTTTTGCACTATGCAAATTACTGTACACCGGTAAAAAATGTTCGATCGAACCAATCAAAAATGTTTTCTTCAAGGAATCACTGGAAATAAATAAATTAATTTCTTGTCAACAAGGTCTTGAGCAACATTGATGGATTTGATCGAACATACGCAAGGGGTGGTCACACATAATTTTACATTTTGACTCACACACACACACAAGCAACCATTTTTTCGCACCGCACTCACATACTTTTTTAACGTATGTTCTCAGCGTTTTTGTAGTTAGAAATCGATTGATTTTAACGCGCACGTATTTTGACCGCACACAAACACACAATTTTGATTCTGTTAATTAATTGATTCGATTAAGGTAGATTAATGATCTAATTAAGGTTGATCTCTGTGACAGTAGAGGATCATGGTGTTTGTAACAAGTATTTAGAAGTAATAAGTTACTCCGTTGGTGTAAGTAGTACTAACGTTGGCCAACAAATTTCGTATATCGATGTTCACTAATATACAATGGTGATTAATGTCAATAAACTATCGAGAACCGAACGAACGATCCGATCGCATGATGCGAACATTTCGCTGGTACGACGTTTCCTTAGATCGTGTAGTACCTAAAAATTCACCTTCAAGTATACAGAGTGTCCCAGAAAAATGTATCTCCTTGAAAAGGGTGATTCAGAAAAAATTGGTTCGGGTCACGAGTGACCCGGGGACAGCGTTGCAGGATTAAACCGGGAAAAGCAGCGTTGTTCTTCGATGGACGTCGAGAACGAGAAGCCACTTCTGCAGCTGAATGTTGATTGAATTTTCGCGCGCTAACTTCTCGACCGTTTTGCCATGTCAGCGGGATTCTGCGAAAGATTTTGATTCCGTGGACAGGATAAGTGAAAGAACCGAGGACCCGGAGGAAGAATAATAATGGGTCTGGCCAACTATTTGTCCGCTGCTTGGTCTCTGGCTGTTCTCTACCTTTGCAAATGAACCCATTTGTATTCAGTCGTACGGCCAATTCGTCCCTCCTCGATAGCCCTGCTCGAGTTCTCATTAAATTTTAGAATGCGGAACGACGCTTGTACGTAAATTATTTTCAATATGGCCGGCCGATTATGTTCCACCGCGGCCGGCACTCTGCTTGGACATGCTAATTAAAAATCCACCACTCTCGCCCGTAGAAATCATTCTCATGGAGATCCGAATGCTAATTTCGCTACCGATACGGACCACAGATTTATATTAACAATTCAAGCAATTAATTATACTTATTTATATACTAGATTTAAACCGTGATCGCAAGAAAATTGTCGAATAACCTCTCCAACGAAAATTCTCGAGAATTGCCTAATTGATAATATCCCAAAAAATGATCGTATAATAAGAAATTTGGACTCATTTTAAAGCTTGAAGCCTCTACTTTCGCGTACCGTTACTCATTTTCTCCCGAGATTCCTTTTCACGATGCAGCCTGCGGAAAACTGAAGACCCATTTTCCCTTAAAAATTACGAAAATTCAAACTGCTCGAAAAACTTTAAAAAATTTTCCTCGTGACTGGAACTACCGTAGATTTGTAGATTGAAGCTTCTCCTTTACAACGAGACCTTAAAAATTCATCTACGATTTTTTTAAGCCGAGTTATCGATTTTTGAATGGGAGGTGTACCGCCAATTTTTTGGTAACATGATCAGGTACACCGATGACCAAACTTGGTTCTCGTTTTTCTTTCATAAAACGGTGGAAAAAGAATCGTAGATCAACTTTCGTGGTCTCGTTTTAAAGAGGAAACCTCACTCTTCAAATCCACTGTAGTTTCATTCCCGGAAAAAGCTTTTTAAGGTTTTCACAGCGGTTTGAATGAACAGTATTTTTCCGAAAAATGTGTTCTCGGTTTTCTATCTGCTACATCGTGTAAAAATATTTTGGACGAAAACGATAAATGGTATGCGAAAGTAGATGGTTCAAGCTTTAAAATGAGCCGAAGTTTATGCCTGTATAATTACTTTTAAGGAAGTGACCACAGTTTAAATATCTGCAATTATTCCTGAAATGTGCTGTTACCGTATTAAAGTTAAAACTGCGGTCGCACATTGAAACACTTTTACGGAAAAAAGAATATTCCGTGCTGGAGTGTACGTAACGTCCGGTCCCCGAGAATAAAGGATAAAGCATCTCAACGGTATTAACCGCGCACGGCCAATCTGATTTTATCATTTAAACGACGGTCGAATCGATGCGAAAACGATCCACTCGAGCTGCAAACGAACCGTGGAGGAACGAGGGAAATCCTCAATATCGAAATACTAAAAATTTTCCCTGAAGATAAATCGCTCGCTCGTTGATACAACGAACCGGGGGACTTTTAATATCCAGTGAAAAATTTGTTCTGCCGGTACCGTGGGGCGCGATGAACAGAGAGAAAGGTGGAGAGCTATCGATGATAGCATGAAATCCAAAATAGATGAAGAGACATGGTCGATGTCTGCTAGAGGCGGGGGCGAGGGAGAACAGAGGGGATAATCGAGGGACAAAACGAGAAGCTGGACGAAGGAAAAACTCTGCTGTACGCAGCTCGGCAGAAAAAGTAATTGAACCTTCAATTACCAAATAAATTGGCTCGAATTTGTATCGGCTCGTTCATTTTGTTGCATTCTCTCGAGGATAAGCCCTCGTTGTAACCAGACTGTCGAAATAGAAATCGTCTTCGTTGAATCGAACAGAAACTTTTTTAACACAGGGAAGCCTTGATCTAAGAAAAACGGGTATCCCCTCCGCCGGAGGGGCCCAGAACCTACATAAAGTGAAACTACAGGTTCTAAGAAACAGCACGGACCCGCGGGTTTTTCTTAAAAGTTGTAGAAAATTTTCTTCACATCTGGCACAGTTTGGACGCAGTTATTTCGCAATTTGGACCGCGTTTTCTACGTCTTCCCATTGATTGGCTGCTTGATACGTCAGATGTGGACACATAACCGGTAAGGCGATTAGAATCGCAGGCTTAACCTTGAAAATATGATGCAGGTGTCGTGCGGAGAGGTTTGAGGAATCTGCATAAAAATTCGCCCGGAAGCCTTTGACACACGTGCAGCCAGAGAGACAGCCTCGCAATAGAATTCTCCGTGTACGATAGACACTATTTTGTAGAGAGAGAGAGAGAGGGCACAGCAAACAGAGGGGGTTCCGCGATTCTATTACATTTCCGGTGCAGTTTCATTCCGGCGTGCTGTGTGTAACAGGCGTCGTCCCCGTTTCACACCAGCCCGGCCGGGGCTGATAATTAATTCCCCGTAAAATAGGGACGCGGCTTCTCGTCGGCTGAGGGTGCGTTCCCGTGTATATCGCGGCGAAACCTAGTAATACGCCGTTATTAACGATCCCGACGACGTGGAACGCTGTGTTCGGTTCACATGTTACCGTACAGAGATCTGATAGCGACGTGAGCTGCGCTTACGTGACATCTGCTCGTTCCTTCTCAGCGAAAACTGGACGATCGACGCCTCTACAGACAGAAATCCAATTTTTGGAGACTGTTAAAATGACGGAAATTTTTTTTATTCGAATCGTGTCTTCGCGAAAGTTTCACCATCGTATCCGCCGCGCTTTTCCGGTTAAAACGAGCCCAAACACGATATAGTTCGAACACTATTCGCCTGTTTAATCCACGATCTTATGGAGCCTCGATTATGCGAACGCGCGTTCTCCTAATCGTAAACGGGCAAATGTGCTCCGAATTGTGCCGTGTTGGGACTCGTTTTAATCGGGAAGACGTCAGGAATATGTTGGTATAGGTTTCATTCTTTTAAGAGATTTTGTTGCAATTTTTTTATGAAAAATATTTTGCCGAATGGACAAGCAGGATTTATACGACGAGTAACAGCGTCGACGATGTATTCTATGAAAATATCAGGCTTCATAAAAATCCCACGATGAAGAATCTAATGTCTTATTAATTATTCATGTGCTCATTATCTTGTAATACGAAAACCGGGAGAACAAGAAAGTACCGGTTCGAGAGGAGGGGCAAAAATAGGATAGAATTTCTGAGCGAACTACAACTCGATGAATAATTGAAGGGAAGTTAGCATGGAGAGATATATACCGCAAGAAAAAGATATTATAAGATTTTTCACCTTTTCGTTTGCTATTCTTCAGAGCTCGACCAGGTGAACAGTACGAGTAAAAAGAAAACACAGAAAATTTAATTTTATCCCAAAATTCGTTCTAGTTTCATGCGAGAGAATTCGCTCGAATTTCCGAATGTGAGAAATCAGAGTTCGACAGTTCGAGTTTCGACAAAAAAATCGTATTGCCTGGCCCGGTGATTCCGGCTCCTTTGTTTGCCGGACGACTGCGTAGCCGCCGATCTATCGATCCTCCTCCGCGGAATATTCAGAAAACTCTGTCGCTTCCATACCGCTATTTATCTTCGGCGAGGATCTCGCCACGACACAGGGCTTTCTCCGCGGAGCCTATCAATTTAGCAGAAATGGGGATCGATCTTGGAGGATCCTGAAGGCTCAATTCGTATGCGGATCGCGGCCTGATACATTTGTCCATGCGATGACGATCGCGATGCTTCTCCGGGATCCTTTGCAAATCTCCGTTACATCGGGCAAATAAGAAATACACATGCTCCGGAATATTCGCTGCAGAATACGAAACTGTAGTATCGCATTTACTGGAGGAGCATGATTTATTAATCTCGGCCTCGTGGCAGCAACGTGAGCGGGCAAACTCGTGGAAGAATAACGAACAACAGTTTCGTAACATTGATCTACGGAATTCTGAACAATTAAACTTGGCTAGGGAGCAATGAATTAGTTCATAAAATTCCGGACAATTCAGTTCAAGAAATTTCGTTACAGACATTCATTTGTACAGCTACTGTATAGAACGAATGATTATTACTTATATAATCTTTTTATTATTATTTATTACGTTATTTCCTCCACCAGCGTACGGAATTCTCGCAGACGATCCGACTCTCCTGTTTTCTGGGTTAAGTTTGATCGTCGACACACTGGCCTCAATTACTCCGCTCAGCAATTTTTCCCTCGAGAGGTTTCCGGCCGAGGAAAGGGCTAAATTAACGTTTCGATCGAAGGGGGGACTGTTAGATAAGTTAAAATTTTTTCCAGACGAAAATAAATCGGAAACAGGTAGAAAAATAAAGGACGTACGGTCAAACGTAGTTCGAAATCGTGGCCCAAAATGGCGTCGATGGCCAGCGAGCGGACAATCTTCCGAGGCGACGAGTTGCGAATTGAAAGCGACGTCGAGGAACGCGGCTCGGCCGAAAAACGAGCAAGTCGATGACGCGGATGACGGTGCCCTTATGACGCAATAGAAACGAGAAAAGGAAAGTTCGGAATCACGGGTGCAACGGGGGGTGGGGGAGGGGGAGGGGGGACGAGCTTTTCACACTCGATTGACGCGTCACTAGGTTTCATCTTCCTCTCGACTGGTGGAGGTGTTCCCTGCCGTTTTCCTCTCCCGTTATTTTCTCTTCATCCGTTTCCCTCCCCGTTCGTTTCACCGATGCAACAACCTTTTAAGAATATCCCCCACCAAACTCCCCCTCTTCGGCTTCCAACGAGGAATTCAATGTCCCGTGAAACGAGGCTTTCCTCTTGTCTTCCTCTCTCGGTTCCGAGCTCGCGGACCCCTTTGTCATCGGGCGCGACGCGTCCGCCAAGGTTCCACCGGCTAATAGAATGTCGCGACTGGATTATGCTTTCTAACCCCTTCGGCGCAATAAAAATTTTCGGCAGCAGCGGAGCCGAACGGAAATCTCTTTCTAATCGATTTATTACTCTCGCGACGATTTTCAAATTCATTAATGCTTATGAGAGACTCGATGTTTGAGGACTGTAATATGAGGGTAGACATTTTTTTTTCGGATCGTATCTTTACGGAAGTTTCATCTTCGTATCCGCCGCTTTTTTCCGGTTAAAACAAGCCCAAACACGATATACTTCGAACACTATTTGCCCGTTTAATCCACGATCTTGTGGAGCTTCGATTATGGCAACGCGCGTTCCCCTAATCGTAAACGGGCAATTGTGCTCCGAATTGTATCGTGTTTGGGCTCGTTTCAATCGGGAGGATGTCAGGGATGTGTTGGTACAGGTTTCATTATTATACGAGAATTTTTAAATTCGAATGATGAACGATTGAAAATTAGGGAGCGAGGAGGAAGATAATTTCGGCGATTGCGATATGTAGTAATAATTTCGGAGCGCTGGTTTTTCGGTCAAAGCGGATAACTTGAAAATTATGCAAATGCCGGCGGCCCCCGTAAATTGTTTCTCGCGTTATCCGCAAGCATAACGTTAACGTGCGGCAGCGTTCTCGCGGCGTTAGTTTGTAGGTTCGTTACGTCCCCTAAATTTTCTTGTAGCCACCCCTTGGTTCCCGATATTTTAAACGTATTTTTTAGCTGGACTGCTTGGAAATCGGTTCCCCGACAAGGAGAACGGGCAAACAAGTTACGACTTTGCCGGAAATTACTATCTAGAGCGGTGGGGAGCCTTGGCGCGAGCATTTTTAACGTGTCATCATCGTTTTCGCCGATCCCGATAAGTAAAAGGTTTCGCCCGTGGCCGCGACCATTTTTGTTGGGAAACGCAGCAGTTCTTATGGCTCGGATATTGTTCCAAATGTTCAAGAAAGTTCGAACACGTTCAACCATTGTGACTAGATCGAATCAAGGAACTGATTTTAACAGCTGCGGATTTGATCTTGAATTTTTGAATTTTTCGAATATCTGGCAAGTAGCAGACTGAATGATTAACACGCGAATAACAGTGATACCTGATATTCGAACGGCGAGCCCCGACGTATTGCTTTTATAAACGCTATTCTGATTTCATAACGGCGCGAACGGAACTGACGTGTTTCATGAATAAATTGTTCGTTATCCGGTGATTATGAATACATTACATTTCTGCGCGTATCGTTCGAATCGTAACTCACGACGAGCAGTTTGCTGTATCATTTTTTCCGATTCCCGTTTAATTTTGCAACCCGATATCGTGATATATTTCACCGTGTCAGCCGCGAGAACTTTCATCGAGCCGGGAAACGCGATACTTTTCATAGTTGTATGTTCTCAGGAAAATTCGCGCCGCCATAAAATCAAATAATTTCCGAACATTCAATTCGATCACTGATAAACGAGTCGGTGTCCATAAAACTGTAAAATCAGATTACATTGCGAATAGAAAGCATTGGGAACAATAATTGGAGTATCTCAATTTGGATGAAGCAGTACTTTTTCCTATGTTATCCAGTAGATTTCGGCGAGAAAACGCGAGAATTCCAAGTTTCGATCCTGGAGGATCAATGGTTCGAAAGTTATGAGTCTTTAAAGTTGAGCGATTTACAAAAACACTGTGAATCGCTCAACTTTAAACACTCATAACTTTCGAACCATTGATCCTCCAGGATCGAAACTTAAATAATTGTTTAAAGTCATGTTTCATCCTGCTGTGAAAAAGCAACAAAGACACTGAAATACCAGTTTATATAAATAACGGTATTCCAATTACGACGTGCAATATTTTTGATTCGAAATCCACCCGGTTCTGTGCAACAATCGTGTTTGTTTATGGCGCGAATAAAGCGCCCGGAATACCAAGTATTAAATATTACGGAACAACTTTTGCACGGCGACGGTTTCGAATTCGAATGAAACCGTCGTAGTTTCGCCGCGATAAAAATCCGCGGCACGCAAGAAATTAAAAAACTCGTACTAATCTATAAAAATCCCATATATATAAATTGAACGGAACGCTGCCATGATATTTTATAAAAATCATCCGTCGGCCATTGGGAAAAAACCGATGCGCCGCTGGAAAGCATACCGTTGTATTCGCCGAAACGGACATAGTACGCAGACGGAAACTGGGCTGATCGCGAGTCGATAAAACGCTGGATGATTTTTTCGCCACAAATCACGGGGAAATTGCGAACGGCCATCGTACAAAAAACTTTCGCCGGAAATCAGATTTATTGGTGCTCCGTAATTTTTTGCGGAATAGGAACGGCTGCGTCTGCCAGCAGGAGATAAATGAAACACGGCCACGGGGAAAGTTTTCCGCGATTGCTATAGCCGGGGATCCTCGTCCAAAAAGTATTTCGAGTATCGATCGCCGCGCGGCTTAAGTGACACTCGACCCGACGACAAACTTCGTTTCCTTCAATTTGTTACCCCGGTTTTAATGCCGTTCGTTCCTGTTTTACGACAATTAGATTAGCCTCTAAACAAGAGTGGCCACTTCGAAAGTATAGTTGCTTTTTATAGCGACGTTTGCATCCAGGTCCAATGTTGCTCCTTGGAATGTTGGGTCGTCTTACAATTACTGGAATGACAAGGTTTCGTTCACGATCGCATCAAAAATAAAGATTTCGAGGTCATTGGAATTTTTTCAAGGACACCCTCTATATTTTCGTCGATATTCTCGTGGAGCGCGAAAAGACGAATCCAACGAGTACCATGACCTTACCATTGCGATCATTCATTCTCGAGATATTCGAGTCCGAAGAAACAAGCCTAATCGAAAACGTTTCCCTTCACATTCGAATATCTCGAGATCGGATGATCGTAATGGTACGGTGATGGTACTCGTTGGATTCGTCTTTTCCCGCTCTACAAGGGTACCCAATAAAAAATTCACGATTCCGCTAAAATAAAATCTCGGAGAGCGGGAACGAAGGCGGAATAAAACCAACAGTTTCCTTGCGACTGTGGGCGACGGTTTCATTCGATTCCTGCTATCAAAGCGTTTACCGCGTGCTGTTGGTGGTCGCAGGCATCGCGGGACCTATTTTGAAAATGAGAAACGCCGACTGACGATTAAAGCGATCGTCAAAAGCGGTCCTGTATACCGTTCTCGAAAATGAAACGTTCGAAATATATTTTTGTTCTGAAAGCGCGAGACGCGACGATAAAATAAGAGCGTCCCTTCGACGCCGCGTTAATTACTCGAGCTTTACGAGCCGGCACGGAATAAATGGGGTGCCGCCGTGGTTCATCCCTTCGGAGGATTCTTACAATACGGACTGTCCGTCGGCAGACACTCTTTTTCTTCCGGCTCCTCTTTTTTTCCCACTTTAACGCCGCAACGGCACTTTGATCTCGTCCTCGGCCGCGGGTCCATTTATATCGTCGCGATCGAGAGCACACTGGGCCTCCATCTCTCTCTCGCTATGTCAGCTCGAATATAAATAATTCATTACGCGGCGCGCGTTCACCTCTGCTTGTAATTCAGACTCCGCTCGGGGATTTGTAATTAGGATTTCGAGAGATTCTTGTGATTTCGATACACGCTAGCCGGATGAAAAAGTTCTGTGCCGCGTGTTCGATATTTTCCTGATCGGCGGCCTCGCTCGAGGAGAAATTCATTGAGTGGCTCACGGTGTTTGTTCGATGGAATTTTTAACGTTGAGCTGCTTGATCGTGCTGTGCCTCCGGAATTCAAATCTCGAGAGCTGAGGTCCTTTGTAATACTAACTTCCGAAGGACCAATATTCGGGAGCACACTAACAGGCTAACTATTAAACACTATCGAGGTTGAGTCCTCATTATCTAACGACACGGTCGCTTGCAAACGGTTCGTGCTTCATCAAATTTATTTCTCCGTAATGTCTGCAAAACAGGAGTTGTTCCAACGAGTGATATCTTCATCGGCACCGTCGATCGATTATCATGTCAGCGGCGCCGCGTCCCATGGATTATTAAACTAAACACTGCCATAGTTTTCCGCACGCGATCCTGTCGCTTATCTCGCGGACACGAATGCGCCATAATCGGGCGACACATCGCGATGCCAATCGAATTGGAACTTGTAATTGTGCATTTTCAATTAATCATCGGCTCGAGGAGCAATCGAGTGGTACAAACAGTGTCGCTACGTTGTGTTAAAATATTGTAATGTAAACTGAACAACGGTCTGCGAAAGTAGAGTTTTCAAGCTTCAAAACGAGTCCATGTTCGTTGTTGTACGATTACTTTTAAGCTAAGATAAACCCTCGGGACCGTGCCGTTTCTTAGATCGTGTAGTTCTACTATTTTCTTCGTGAACAAATGTTTCTCGAGAATTCACCCACCTGGGATTTGAATCACCAAACTTGGTCCTGGTTTTTCTTCCATAAAACGGTGGAAAAAAATCGTACATCACTTTTCAAGGTCTCGTTTTAAAGAGGAAGCTTCACTCTTCAAATGCATTGTAGTTTCATTCCCGGAAAGATTTTTTTAAGGTTTTCACGAGGGTTTGAATTAACAGTATTTTGTCGAATAAATGTATTTTCAGTTTATCGCTGTACTATTGTTTTTAACGAAGTTATCACTGTGAGTAAAAGACGTGATTTGACCGATATAGAGGTTCGCAGGTGATCGGATCGTTCGGCTCGCTATAGTGATCGGTAGACATGGTTCTCACACGGTGCCATCGGTCGGCGAATTTTTTCCGCAGATCGCCTAGATCGCACGGGAAGATCTTCCCGCAACTATACCATCGGCTGGGTCCTGCATCGGTAAACATCACCAGTGACATCGATTGCGACAACCATGACTACAACCGCGACAACTGTGACTGCAACGACGACCCGGTAATCCTCTGCAGACGTCTCACTTTTAGCCGACAGGAATGAAATGCAAGAAACTGTCACGAGTCGGTGAATAACGACGCCGGAAGAGTGACGCGAATGGTATCCTGGGAAACGGAGACACTTTGAATCATGTTCAATGTAGAGTAAAATGTGTTACATTACGGTTGAGGTGACGCGCATTGATCCGACAATTTTTCATTCGTTCTTCTGCGGGAAAGGTATTTGATATTGATTCTCCAAAAAAAAAAACAAAAAAGAAATCATTTGATTTTTCTCGGAGATCCACGAAGCAGAATATTCTCTTAAAATTATTGCTTTTGACGTTTTATGGGAACTGTAGCGTGTCTGGTTCCTCGGAGTATCGATCGCTATCGATTATTCCTGTTTCCTCGGTTTCGCGGTTTCGGTTTCGAAAACAGCCTAGCCGTTCCGCCTTCGCTTCCGGTTTCCCTTCCCAGGGCATTCACCAGGACCGGAAGTGTCTCGTTTTCCCAACCGGACGCCGCGAAACCCGCTGAATCGCACCTGACCACTTCCGTTTGCGCATCCAGTATAGAGAGAGAGCCCAGCGCGTCCCTCTTCGCAGGTCACCGAGCTTCAACGTTGCCCCTAGATATCCCGAAACCGTTTTATTTTATTCCTCTTTTATTCCCGCCTCGAATTTTCCTAGATAAAACCGAACCAGATCGTCCAGCTACGTCGGTCCGCGTTTTATTCGAGCTGAAAAAAGATTTCCCGGCGAACACAATCTCGTTTGCCATGATTTCCATCTCTGACGCTCCATCCATCTCGATCCGTCCGAAAAATGAATTTTTTTCAACGAGATTATAAGGTCGTCGATACTTTTTCTGAAGGACACCTTGTATATTTTCTTCGATATTCTCACGGGGCGCGAAAAGACGAATCCAACGAGTATAATCACCATGTATTTACGATCACTCGATCTCGAGATATTCCTATCTGAAAGCGACAAACCTAATCCAAAACATTACTTTTCAAACACGGATATCTCGGGATCGGGTAATCGTAATGGTATGTTCATGGTACTCGTTGGATTCGTCTGTTCATGCTCTACGAGGATATCCAATAAAAAATGTAAGATATCGTTGTGAAAAAGGATGGCGTTCCAAATAGTGCCATAAATGAGGAGTGACGCTTTGTACGGGTCAGGGAAAATGTTCTGCTGGATGCAAAGTGAAATGCTCGTTACTCGAACACTCGTGCAATTGAAAACAAGAGATCGATACCGGTAAAATCCGTTTTTTCCCGAGATAATTTCCTCGTCAGGGTGTACGTTCGCGACGTTCACGACACTCACGATTGATTTGCGTCATTCAACTGCAAACGAATCGCGCCGGGCGCGATTATTTTCCTCGTTAATCGAGTTTCTATCGCTCCGACTCGACGTTAAAAAATGCTTGTCCCTCGGAATCGAGGAGACGAGACATTTAAGCGTTAAACTATCAGCATTGAAATCCGTCTTCGCCAGAAATAACGTTTTATTGAGACGTGACCCTCGTGCTTTATCAAAAATTGTCATTCATTTCGCGAGATACTCCGTCGAGATAAAATGAGCTGCTGCACGATATTCCGGGAATACGAAATGACGGCCTCAACAGCGACGATCCTTTTTTGATATCGAGAGGTCGAATTTTGAATTTTTCATCTTCGACTTGTGCTACTTTAATCCTCCGATGAATTTATCGATCCAGACGCTCGCGGATCGAAAAACAAAGATTTCTATTGTAAATACTTATCTGAACTCTTCGGGAACGACGCCTAATCATATTTCGACTGTTTCATAGTCAAACTCACTGGGTACTTTAAATAGTGTATGATTATTGTTCCTAATGATTCTGGCCTTTTTCAGCAAATTTTGCAAGACAAAAATCAGAGTCGGTTCGATGCACAGAAGTCGTGCCTGAAGGGTTAACCTAATTTCTACCATCAATCACGTTCATCACTTTTCCCATCACACGCTTTCGGAATTCCAGCGATCCTAGTGAATCTTAGAAAATAATGTACTACGAGATAACGCTACGTTTAAGTAAGAAACTAATGTAACGCTTTCGTGTTTAACGAGATTGTAAGGTGATCGATATTGTTTCTCAAGGACACCCTGTATATTTTCTTTGATATTCTCGTGGAGCGCGAAAAGACGAATCCAACGAGTACCATGACTATGTGGTTTCGATCATTCATTCTCGATATATTCGCATCTGAAGAAACAAACCTAACCGAAAACGTTAACCTTCACATTCCAATATCTCGAGATCGGATGATCGTAATGGTGCGGTCATAGTACTCGTTGGACTCGTCTTTCCATGCTCTACGAGAATACCAGATAAAAACTGTAATGCAATGTATGTATGCAATAATGTAATAATTGTATCGCAAAATAAACTTCCGTATGGAAGTGAGAAAGGACGAACAAAGGAATAAAAAGTCGAGAAAAATGTCCCTAGAGACCAGATCAGTAGGGACGAACGTAAAAATATTGTCTGAATGTTTGTAGTAATAATTTACTGTAGCTTAGACCCGGATCTAGTTTATCAACATTAACTACTGTGATTGTCACTCGGCAAGGGGGAGAATGTTCGAGAACAAAGAATAATGGTTTTTGATGGAAAAGTTCTTCTGTACCATCCCCACTCCGCGCGATCGAGCCGCGCGACACAGGTATTACTGTGTCAGGATGGGGAACAGCTTTAAACGAATCTTTCGGCGACAATAACCGCTCGGATGGTTCCTGAAATATTATTCTCCGCGTGGGTCGTCGCCGTGGGCGGCTATTCAAGGAACGGCTGACCAGCAGTCTTTCGCAAAGTCTTTTCTGGCCTTCGCCGGTCGAATATTGTCTGAGAGAGTGTCCGGTGCCGGATGGGATCGAGAGAAGTAGAAAATGTGTGACGTACAGTCCGCATTGTGGACCGAATCGTTTCGGACGCTTTTGTCGTTCGACTTATGGAACCGGAGACGATGCGGTAACGAGCGACGGCTCCAAGTACTTTCCCGAAACTATTGAAACTCGAACACGTGCGATTATTAGGTTTAATATTCTGGTATTGTAGTGTTTAGAATAGCAGTATCGCTGGGAGAACGTTTCCGGTGAATACGGTAATGTTCGAGATCATTTCATCGTGAAAGTGTCAGCAATGTCTTTCTGATGTTCTCCCGAGTAAAATGAGTACAAACACGGCATAGTTTGCAGCTGAATTGCTCGGTTCGGATGGTGGAGGTTCGACTTTGTCGGGGATTGAATGTGGCCCTAATTCAGTCGTGTTTGGGCTTGTTTTAATCGAGAGAGTGTCAGGAATCTGTCGGTATCCACCAAAGTGAGGTAACAATGTAACATTGAAATCCATTTGTTAAAACAACGGAGACTGATGTTTTATGTTTTCGCCGACAAAATCTGGAGAACGTGAAACGCAGTTCACATGTAATCATCTCCAGTCGGAACTAGGTCAGACTTAACATTGGCCACTAATCATAGCAAGCCAATATTTGAATACCATTACTTCCTTCGGAGGCTACGAACGCCCGATTCCCAAGAAAATAATAGAGTTCAAACAAACCAACAATTCCTAACGTGGTTTGCCCAAACACAGATTCTGTTTCAGTCCCTCTATCATTACTTCCTATTTTGTATTTGACTCTTCACCAGCGTGCTTGTTGAAATCTCTACGAACAAACTTCGTTATTTTCAATGATTTCTCTGTGAAAGCTCAGCCATCTTATTCGTGACGTTTTCCTGGTTAAAACGAGTACAAACACGGTACAGTTCGGATCACGTTTAGTTCTTACTACTTTGACTCATTCTCCGAACCAATCGGAGAGGTTTTACTAAACATGGTCCGAACTATGCCGTGTTTGTACTCGTTTTAAACAGGAAAACGAGGCGAACATGTTTGTAATGGTTTTATTAAAAAATTAGTGGGTTTATCTTCGGACATTACTGTACCACCTTCGCTGCGATTTTGCAAGTTCCTCAGCCAGTGGTGTGCGAGTACGAGCGAATGCGAGTGAACGGAGTCGCGTGATCAATGCCCACATCTTCGTTCGCATCCTCGCCTGCGTGTATAGCGAACGAGCTGCGAGGAGAGAAATTGATCGAATGACGCGTGTTTCACGCGCACGTTGATCACAAGGGCTGAATGGAATGCGAGAGACTGGCGACGCAGACTAATTAGAAAAATGGCGTTTGTAATCATGCGTCGGGCTTTTTTTCTTTAATACACGACGGGTCTTCTTGTAATCACGACGCGAAACACGTGCACAGACACAGGCTACGGAAAATCCGCACCATTTTTTCAGATAAACCTTGCCGCTAGTTTTACCTTGTAACGCGATGCTCAAAATAAACTGTTGGAAAACGTAACGCCTCTTCTCTTCTCCAAGATACCGATGTGCACTTTGCGAGTCTTATGTGGTGGTATTTGTTAACAATTGTTTAGTAGTCCAGCAAAAACAGCAAAACTCTCTTGAAAATTTCTCTTTGATCTCGAAGAAAGTTTTAATTGGAATGTCTGAGCTCATAATGCGTGGAACATTTCGGAAATAGAAATTTCTGTTTGATCTCTAGACGTCAAGTTATTTTCTTGAGAACTGAAAGAAAAGAATGGATGTGGATTGCGTGCGAATGGGCGGGTCAAAATATGGACCCGGGTTATTTTAATTTGTACGAGAAGGATGACCTCATTTTCCAGCCAATAGCAGCGTGTTCAAACAAAGGGTAATTATTCTCCGGACTAATTCCTTCAACGATTTCGTCTCCCACCGCAGCAATACCGGAAATGCAGCTTTCCCTAGACAGTACCTAGAAGCTCCGAACTCGTGCGAGTCCCTAGAATTTCCCTAGGGACCAGTCACGCATTACTTGCTTTACGGGCGTCTCGTTAACAATCCACAACAACATCCCCAAAAATAACAAATATTTAAAAACCTAGTAGTATTTCATTACTTAAAATATATATATAGTGTCGTAATACCACATTTATAATAAATATTGAATTCAATGAGACTTCATCAGTACAATTTTTGAAGGACACCCAGTATATTGTTTTCGATATTATCGTAGAGCATAAAAAAACGAATCCAACGAGTACCATGACCATACCATTACGATCATTCAATTTCGAGATATTCATGAAAGCTACAGTTTTGAGTTAGGTTTGTTCCTTTCAAGCACGATTATCTCGAGACTGAATGGTCGTAATGGTACGGTCATGGTACTCGTTGGATTCGTTTTTTCCTGCTCTACAAGAATATCCATGAAAAAATCCAAGATTGCATTAAGATAAAATATAAATCAGTCAATTTTCTATATCAGAATTTAGGGAAAAGATATACAACAAGAAAGTTGGTGTGAGCAAACACGGCAGGGAGTTCCCCGGGAAAATATCTCCCGCGTAGCCGGCGGTAATTAAGAGGATCGCTAGTTGGAAGTGCCGGAAATTACGATGTCGAAGAACTGTGTCGAGGATTGTTAAGGAAATTGCCTAATCTGCAGCAAGATCGCACCCGAAGGTGTGACGGCAATCGATAAAATTGAGCAGCCGAAGAATACTCCCGGGGATACGTGCAGTTCGGCTAACCTAACTAAGCGGAGCTTTTAATGGTGCCGGGAGATAAAGATTAATAATGTTCGCTATCTACGAACTGGCACCGGCTCCTAGGTCAGGGCGAATGCTTATGCAAATTTCTCGGTTTTCATGAACCAGCCGAAAATGAAATCTGGGTGGGTATGAACGACCATTTTCTGTCTTGGTTACATGGTTTTATCGTTGGGAGGACGCGGGGACTGTTAAATTGAATAATTCTTGCTCTGGGGTACATCAATTCTGCGTTATAGTGCAGCTAGAATGTGCATGAAGTTTTGTTAAGTGTAGAATAACTCACCTAGTCTTAGCACCTTCCGTGTAAGTTGCTGATTAGGGACTCTTTGTTCTTAATATAATTCCCAGGAGGGAGCAAGAGAGAAAGTTTATATTTACTCCGATACTGCATAATGCTGGTTACGAAAGAATTTTATTTCGTAAAAATTAAATAAAATGTTGTGAACCATGTTCTGCAGGAAATGAAGAAAACAAAACAAAATGAATAAAAAATACTGCCAAATAAATCTGCTAAGTTCCTACGTGTCAATTAATTTGTATAAGAAATATGAAGAATTTTATTTAGTTGCAAACTGAATGTGTTGTGAACTATTTTCTCCACGAAATGAAGAAATTTTCCCAAAACAAAGTGCTCAAAAATAGCAATACAATAAATGCTCTGGCAAATGAAGCGTGCAAATTTCTAACTTCTCAATTAAATTTTATAATAAAGAGCTTGGTGGTCGGACAACCACCTGTGCATTTGCACTGGGACACCAAGTTGAGAATCAATTTGCATTCAATAATCCGCGATCGTTAAGTCGGATATATGCGACGGCGAGCGGATTCCAAGGCCGAATTTGCCGGCCCGGAAATCGGCATGCGAATTAGACGCTTTGTCGGCCAAGACGTCCTTCCTCCGATGGCCCCCACCCCCCACCTAAGGTTTGCCGATGAATGGCACGCCATTGGCTGAATGCGTGCCCCTAAACTACTGCATTCACAGGTCCGTCTCTCCCTGTGCGTCGAACTGGATTTCGCAAACTCCGCGAACCCGAAGTCTCCGCGAACCCTCGCGTCACAGTATGGCCGCCATACTAACCGACGGTTCTTCGATTTCTTCCTGTATACACTGTTCACCTAACTTTTAACTCAAAATATGCAGATCCGCAATCTACTAAGCTTGCAGAAATCTGAATATTGTTTCGTTAATATTTGAACTGTTGTAACTTCGTGAAAAGAAATCGTACGACGATTATTCCGGGCTCATTTTGAAGCTCGAAGCTTCTGCTTTCAGAATGTTCGACCAATTTTTTTTTCTTTTAAGACAATGTGAGATGATACGCGAAACGAAAGGCGAGAATGCTTCTTTCGGAGATTTGTCAAATCCGAACGACTCCGCTGACGTTAAGAAATTTTGTTCGAGAACTGAAACGAACGCCATTTTGAAGATTAGAGTGTCTCCTTTGTAACGAGCTTTGAAGATTTTCTGTACGCGTTTTTGCCTCGATTTTATTAAATAATTAGGTCAAGGACGTCTCTGAACTAATGCATCGAATTAATATTGAATAAATCAGATTGAGATAGTGGTTAATGTTGCACAGCACGTTTGCAAGGGATGTGCAGCAATAAAGCAGAAATTTTTACGAGTGAAAGGTAGGTGTAGTAAAGACGGAAGGAAAAAAAATGATACGTATATATTTTATATATACCGTCGCCATATTTTCTGCGCCGTTGGACGTGGTTTATACTTTCCTTGATATCCTTATAGACATGGAAATTTCCTCTGTGAAATGCAAAGTAGGGAACGCGCGCCACGGGCCCTGAATATTCAGCTAATTCGATTTTTTAGAGCATTAAGCTTGCACGAAACTTCCACTTGCTTTGCGAAAGTGGATTAACATCTCGCGCGCGCGGTCGCCGCGAATTGTGAAAAACACAGCCGGCGAGTACTTGCACTTTTACCCGCGGATCTTTGATGCTGATGCGGGAAATTTTCTCGATATTGTGCGAAAACATTCGCGAAAGCCACGCGGCGAAACGTGCTGAAATTGCTGCGTGGAAACGTTGAAAGAACGGCGCGCGTAATTGCTCGAAAATATTCGAAAAGGCACCTGTGGAATTGCAAAAATTGCCGCGCGAGTACGTTCAAAGGACAACACGGGGAATTATAAAAATTACAGCGCGGAACGGATGGGGGGCGTGCGAAATTGCAAAAATTGGAAAACGTCGAAGCATGTCGACCAACATGGGAAGTTGGAATAATTGGAAAATTGAAAAAATCACTGGAAAAACGACATGAGAAATTGGAAAATTTGCTGGGCGAAATTATCGGAAGAGTAACTTGTAAATTCGTAAAAATTTCTCCGTGGAAAAATTAGAGAAGAGCAACTCGTGGAATTGTAAAAATTAGAAAAATCGGAGAAATCATTGGAGAAGCTAGCAATTGGGCTTGCAAAATTTGCAAAAATTTCCTGGGCGAAAAACAAGCGAGCTCTTCCTCAATTTACGAGCAGCGATAATAAACGAATATCGATTCAAAAACGATTCAAAAAATATTTGCCATAATCAAAAATGTGCCGGCGTCGGGATAATGCTGCAGGTGTAACGATACATCTGAAAGCTCGAATTCGAGAAAGGCCAATGAATTCCGGAAGACGTTTAATCTTTCTGTAAAGGAGGCAGCATTAGTCAAACATATACTTTTGCGCTGGGTGTAATGGTTCATAATTTTTTTCGCCGCGCACGCTATAAATTTCATCGGGCCATAAAGAACAAGGACACGCACCCCCATTTAAATCTCCGGGCGATATACGTTATCCGGGATATTAGGTTGATCGTGTTTGAAAAAGAACGGCATGTCTTTCGCCGGGACGTCCGACGCCGAAGGTTTTAATTTTCCATGAAATAATTAATAAAATTCCGAAGTCAAAACAAGCTGACAGAATTTTCATCGTGGATCGATCGACGCAGCTCGACAGGGCAGATCTCGACAGCGATGACGGCGCCTCTAATGAAGACTTAATGGACCCCTTTGAGTGCTGATAGGTGTCCAAACCCTCCCCTGTAACACAATAAATGTGTGCACCTATTGTGTCGATAGAGCTCCTCCGTATCCATTCCGGTGACCAACTGCTTGTTCATTTATAACAGAAATATTCCATGAACATATTGTGCGTTGTTTAAAATTTAAAAATATTGTTCCATTATTTCTGATTTATTAAATTCCGCAACTGCAATAAAAATCCACTTGACGATTTTTCCGATCTCGCGGTCTGCAGAGGGTTAATCCCACTTAATTTGAATGGAATCTGTAGTCTCCAACAATAAACGGTTCCGATAGCGTTGGAGTACGCGGCTCGTTAATCGAATAGCCGACTTTTCCGAGGTCTCATTCGCTTTTTAAGTGAATTTCGCAGTGTTCGACTTCGAATAATTACACGAACACCGGCGAGGGGGGAGAGAGGGGAAGGGGTAGGTGAACGCTGCCAGGTAATTACTCGAAGGTGATAATCGGTTTTGCGAGTTCTTGGCATCGAGCTTTTTCTTCCCTTTCTTGTCAATACACACTCCTCCGGGGGCCTCGACTCGTTCCAATCGATATCTGCTCTCCCTCTCAATGAACCTTATATATCCGTTATAGCGTTGTTCTGTTCCGTTAATGAATTTTCTCGTCGGACACGAGCAAACGCGGAAAACTGATCTTTACACCTGAAGCGAAAACTTTGCATTTAGTTAATCCCCCGGCCAATTACGCTGTCGCCCGGGGAAAGATACACTCGGCAATTAAGTTGACGTTTCTATTTTTCTTGCTGACAAGTCGCGTCGACAACATGGTCGTTAGCGACGGTATACAGAGTGTCCCGGAAATGTTCTACTTGAAACGGGAGATTCCCGAGATCATTCGAAGCAAGTATTTCCTTTGCGGAAATATTCTCCGAGGCTTCGTTACGGAGATATTAACGGAAAACGAACGGACTCCGCCCCGGCCAATGCGAACGCCGCGCTCAGCGAGGCCCGTCCCCGAGGCGGAGTCTGTCCGCTGTCGCCCCGCCCCGATTGGTTCGCGTTTTTCGTTAATAACTCCGTAACGAAGCCTCGCAGTAGATTTTCGCAAAGGAAAAGGTTTCTTCAAATAACCTAGGGAAGTACATTTTTGGGACAGTCTGCAGTTCGTCGGTATTTTTCAATAAATTGATGAAGATAAATCTAGAATTTATTCTGATTTGCAAAGACATTAGAAGAATGTGAAAGTAAAGTTACATACCGATGTAATTCGAATTGAAAATATGAATGTAAGTTAAAAATAGCCGGAGCCATTTAGTTTTCATCAGTCGGCGAGCTCATTTCATATTCTACTATCAATTTAAATTTCGGAAGAGCTCGAGCCGAGGAAACGGTGAAAGTAGGATCCGGAATAAGTAATGAATGAAAGGCGGAGCAGCACCGTCGAAAAATTGACAAGGGATGGGACAAAGTTACGTAAAAAATACAGGGGATAATGGAGACTGGAATAGAACGTCGTAGAACTTTCAGAATTATTCACAATCAATCGGTACCGGGATCGCCGAATTTGTAATACTCCTCGGGTCATTAATGTAGTTCCATTAAACTTCCCAGAGAGATCGCGAACAGTTGCTACGCGAAATGAAAAGTATTTTTATACAGGTGTTAAACAATCAATAATAAAACTATTTGGTAGAGAAATTTCTAGCTCAGGTATTGATCTAATAATTATTTGAAACACGAATGTAAGTATGTTAAAAAATTAATGAAAAAAAAAAAGAGAAATGATTAAAATTGAAAGCAGAGTTCAAGGATTTACACGAACATTTTCATGAATGAAAGGTGGGCGGTTCGCTAATAGCGTTAGAAATTTCGCGGATTAGACTTTAATCCCTTCCGTATGATCCGTATAATTCTTGTTTTTGCCGTCCGTTACCGGCAAGCCCTGCTCCCTTTTCAGTCAAGTAATTGCTGCCTTGCGAAAATGTTTTTCCGCCGGAATCCCTCGCGATGAGTGACTTTGGTAAACAGAGAAACGTGCTTAATGCATATCACACGGGTGAATTAATTATTCAACAGTTTTTGCCAGAGAGTTTGCTTCGTGTCGGTCTCGCAACCACCGCGGTCAGTCGAACTGGTTAACTTCTTCCCGCTGACTTGCCCTTTGATGTTTAAGTAATCGTTATTTCGGTAGTCTCTGTCAAAATTGTTCTGGAACTGTTCTGCAGTCGGGGCATTTATGTTTCCTGAACGAATTTGGGCGTTTCCTAAATCAGGGGTGACGAAACGGGGGCCAGATAACCCCCACTACGGCGACGATTCTCCTACCAGAGCGATTGGTCATGAAGGCCCACTATTCAGCTGAGGAGAGGGGGCAAGTCCCCTTCGCCTAGGCCCGAGAGTGGGGATAGGCACCACAACTGCTATGAAAACAGTTCTCCGTAAAAGTTATTGGAAATTGGGACAATCCACTCCTTCTTTTTAGGGCGGTGGGGGAATGTCACTTACGCACACCCCCTCCTCAGATGACGTCGGGAGGGGGTAGTGTGGGACTCGGCTCCCTCTAGATGGAATTGGGGGAAACGGGACTATAGGGACTATACCCCTACCCATACCCACTAAACCCCCACTGCCCAAGGCCTCTTGGGCCCATCGCCTCAAAATCGTCCGTGGTTAACGGTGGGTGCGCGACCAGCTCTTCGCATTACAACGTCCCACCTACCACGGAGTTAACCAGTCCTGTTCTTGGCTTTTGGGACAACTCACTCCACGACAGAGTAAAATAAGAAAGTATTAAATTTGATTGCGAAACAATATCTGGAGCGTGGAAATAGTATTATAGAACCGGACTCTGTCCGGGAACCGTCAAACGAACGGACAACGAAAGAAAACGAGGCGATCGTTTTTTTCCCCGGGTATATTCGATGGAGAGAGAGAGAGCAGTCGATCCCGGGGACTTGTTAAGGACAGCAGCACGATTGGAGCAATAACAGTAAATGACAAAGCAACGAACGCGGGGCAGCCTCGTTTCAAATGCAGATCAGCGGGAAGCGGTAGCGCGGCTTCATTTCCGGTTCCTACGAGCGCGATTCCGCGTGAACGCTAAAACCAACATGGGCCGGCGTTTCGCCGCGTTCACATTTATCGACGCCATTTTAAATGGAAATAAGCCCGACGCCGCGCCGCCGACCCGCGGAAAACCTGCTGCCCCTGGAAAAAAAGCCTACCCCGTGAAAAATCCCAGCCGATACCCGGTGAAATGGATCGTAAACTATGCGGAGAATGGAGATCGGCCATCGCTCCACACAGATACCCCCTCCATACAGACCCGAGACCCGAACATTCATCTCTAAGATATTATTAATATTATCCAATCGCTCCTATTTTGTTTAAAGTTAGAGTGCCCCCACGTCGTGCATGCGTCACAACGTCACGTGACTGTCCGCTACTGGCAGAGAAGGAGTAACTGTATTTCCCTCAAGTCGTGCTCCCTCCCGTCATCCGGCGAGCCTGAGTGTATATTACAAATTCCAATTAAGTGTATAATCTTTAAGTATCATTGTACAAATGAATATCGGGTAAACTTTACTTTACCGGACTCAAAATTGGTGCCTTTCTCCTATAAATTATGATGTATTCGGTATGTACTCCAGTAGATTTGTACCCGGGCGGCTACAGCTCGAAGTTTCGATCCTGTAGGATCAATGGTTCAGGAGTTATGCTTGCTTAAAGTTGAGCAATCTGCAGTGTTTTTTACAGGTAAGGGCGCCGCCATATTGGTTTGTAGTGACGAGCGCGAGCCGCTTACCGAGCAGGCCCCCCCAACTCAGTTAATTACCAACCAACTCGGTAAGCAGCGCGCGACCGTCACTGCAAATCAATATGGCGGTGCCCTTACATGTCAAAAATACTGCAGATTGCTAAAATTTAAGCAAGCATAACTCCTGAACCATTGATCCTACAGGATCGAAACTTCGATCTGCAGATCTGCTACTGGATTACATACCGAATACATAATAATTTATAGGATAAAGGCACAAATTTTGAGTCCGGTAAAGTAAAGAGCAGCCTTAATTCCTAATGTTGTGAAATTTGCTAACATTGTAATATTCGAAGAATGTGAACTCTGTGTTTGAAGACAGAGAGGAGGACTGCACGAGGGGCGATTGAGTCGTTCAGATCGATTTATTGTTTGAGAGATGAAGAATGCGGATCGATCCTGGAAGACGAGAGATTCACCGGCGCACGCTGAAGAGATTAGAGGCGCGGAACCTCCTGGACGATAATGGAGGACGGTTTCGGAAGAAAAAGGAGCGATTAAAGCATACCGGAGCATGCTAGCTCGTCGCGCGACACTTTGTAACTAGAATGGATGCGGGCGGGTTGGAAACACGACATCGCTTAAAGTTGAAACAAAGTTCTGCGACGCGGTCCCGTGGTCTCGGCTGGTTGCTGGAGGTGGAACGACACGGAAAATGGAAATGTTCGGAGTACCCTTTGAACGGTGTACCACCACCGGTGGAACGAGGCGAAATAAAAGGTCGCATAATTGAATAAATGTAACGATCGGCCCAGAGATGTGGTCCAAGGATATTTCTTCAGGGGAGGAACGAATTGAAGAGATTCCTCCTTTCACGTCGACAATACAAGCATTTCCTTCAATTTCGCATTTTATTCCGCCCATTTTAATTTCATAGTAAGTCATGCTTACCTAAATTTTTCTTGAATAGTTTTGTGTAGAGCACAGAAACGAACGTATCTTTACAAGATCGTTCAATCTCGAGATATTTTTCTCCGACACAATTGTCAACATAACTTTTTAGCTTTCAATTATTTTTAAATGTGAGTTTTACCAGTACGTGCGTTACACTTCCGTGATTAAAATGAGCCCAAGCACGGCACAATTTGTACCGAATTTGTTTGGTGAATACTCGGTGAAAGTGAAACCTCGATTATACGAACCCGGTGCTACCCGAATGCTGAATATTTAGTCCGATTGAAAGCGATGCAAATGCAACAGAATCAGAGCTGGGGAAAATAGTATTTTAAACAGTAAATGGTAAATAATCCTATTTATTTTGAAAGTATGTGTACAACTTTGAAAATCAAGTATTTTATTTTTGATGCAGTAATTATTATATTTTTTTGAAAATAAAATAATTTA
Source organism: Lasioglossum malachurum (assembly GCA_028455605.1). Lineage (NCBI taxonomy): Eukaryota > Metazoa > Arthropoda > Insecta > Hymenoptera > Halictidae > Lasioglossum > Lasioglossum malachurum. Next base: position 14,117,269 of record CM052312.1, on the reverse strand, counting down.
TTTGAGGCAGTAACTTTTTTGAAAATAGTATTTTATTTAAAGAATATTGAAAATATGTATATTTTGTCTTTATTTTTAATTTTAATTCCAAATATTATTGCTAAAAATCATGGTTCTAATTCAGTACCTTTAAGAGTGTAAATTGTTTTTTAACGATAAGATTGACTGTATGTTTATGCGGTTTCTCAGAGTGTTGTGACAATGCTAAAAGTAAAATATTTTATTTCCTGTTTCAGGTTGTGAAAATAGAAATATTTTATTTTGTGGATCAAATTGTTAAAATAGAAATATTTTATTTTGAGGTTCAGATTGTTAAAATATCAATATTTCATTTTCGGAATTGCATTTCTTATTTATAATACTATTTCTACTAAAATATTTGTTTCGCCAAATAATGCCCATCTCTGAACAGAATTCATTGCAAAATTCCAAATGATCGACGAGTGGAATTCCGAATCCATTATTATTGCAGCAATTAATCTTCTTTGAGTTTCATCGGACGATCAAGCGTCGCCATACTTTCGTAAGAGTTGCTCGAGGAAAAAGGGGCATAAGGAAATTTACAAACGAGCAGGACGGCTCGCCGAGGCATCGCGAATCGGCCGACTAATCGATAGTTTCTGGCTGAAGCATAGTTCGGTTCAGCCAACTTGAAAATTCGATTAAGAGACCCGGCACGGAGATTCCCCAAGAATGTTCGCCGAATTTGAAACTGTTCGACGCGGGAAGAAAAGTTTCTTGCCACCTTTTCCCCGATCGGTTGAGAAAACACCACCCTCCACCCTCCGCGTCGAGCTGGGAATTTCTGCTCGAACAGAATCGATTCCGGTGACCTGTGCGAGAATCGAACGAGATACGTCGCCGACAAACTACGTATCCTCTCCTGATATTTCATACAGCGTACATATCAATTCATAGGTCCCGCAACTCAATTCATTGTTCACTTCTCGTTCGTCGAGATTATTATACCGAAAAAATAAGGTGATTATTCCGGGTTTTTCTAGAGGTCCCGCCATCGTTCGAACAGCACTTTCCTCCTGCGAGACTCCTTCCTTTTCCTGCGGAAACAAAAGAGCACTCTGGCCTCATTAATGTAATGTCATTAAAAAGACGTCCTCGGTTGTCCATTTTACTAAAACACCAAGGAATTCCTGAAACCGTAAAAACATTGTTCTCTCGCGTACGTGGACTTTTTTAACTGCGAAAATAATGTTACGGGAAAACCGTTTCGTAGGCCGAAGGAACGTTCCTTTTCTGAAAATTCTACTGAAATGATTTCGCCGAAATCTAATCGCAACAGCACGGAGATAGGTTTATACGCGTACAATCTATGATTTGTGTTGGAGGATCGATTTTTTATTTCTTCTGGTGTTTCAGAGCCCCAGAGTCGAAGGGTTCTAGAATCCTCCGATTCCTAGAGACCAAGGGTTCTTTTTTTCGGGGCGGTGGGGGAATGCATTAACGCACACCCCCCTTGAGATGAAGGCCAGGGGGGTAGTGTGGGTCTCGGCTCCCTCTCAGATGGAAATTGAGGGAACGGGACTATATCACTACCGCCAGGGGACTTTTTTTCCCTGTGAAAATGCGTCACGCACCCCGGCATCCTGGGGGAAAGCCGGGGTTATGTGGGGCTCCCTCAGGGAGGGGTCGCCAAGCTAACAGAGCTTGCCGATCCCCTCCCTCAGAGTACCCACTAAAAACACAAGCCCACCTAGCTAATAAGGAGGTGCCCGGATCTCGCGAGAACTCAACAGGCCACCTCCTAACTGTACATGTATCCCGGGGGGAGGGGTTAGCTCCACCCTTACCTACTCTGACTAGACCCCGGGTGAGGGGACCCGCCCGGTGTCCCCATCCCTGTAGCCTTCGAGTCGGGCTTCCCGAGCCTCGCTCGAAGCAGGGGACTCGTTGGTCCCCCGGCCCGGCCAGTGCAAGAAGCCGCCGACACCGGCAAGGATGGGTCCTCGAAGGCGTCTCCGTACGCCCCGGCCCTCCCTACCCCACCCCGACGCCCCCCAGAACTCGTCTCTGGGCCGGCACCCCGCCACAAAGGCAGAAGTCTCGGGGTGACCGCCAGGGGACTTGCAACCTCGTTGTGTCCCTAGCCCAGTGTGAGACGATCGTTGGGACCCACTATACGTATTACCGCCTATGATTCGCCCTGACGCGTTAACACGGGGTCTATCCTCCGCTGAGGATATATGCTGTTCCGTAGAGACCAAGGGTCCTAGAGCCCAAGGATCCGAAAATCCTCAGAGTCCAAGGGTTCTAGAATACTTAGGGTCCTAGAACCCTCAGACCTACTTATCCTATATATCCTATAGCTCAGAACCCTATTGTCCTAAATTTTCGGAGCCCTGGACCTCAAAGATTTTAGAGTCCCAGTGTTCCAAAATCCTAAAATCTTCACCACACCTGAAAATCGAGAAGCGTCGTTGCGAGTGATAGGAGAATGACGTTGCCTGGCAATATTTCAGCGGGATCGACTAATTAGAATCCGATAAATTACAAGGAATAAATTACAGTGGTTTCTCGGGGTGCCGCGGATTATATCCTCGGTCGGGGATAATCCAAGTTGGCGGCATCAGTTTCCCTTATCTTGATAAATCGATTGCTAGGAGAGCAGGTGATCTTCGTCTGGCCATCATCGTCATTTCCCTGACGTCTCGTGCTGACGCGCAAGTACGTCGCGGGAGGGTCCACTTGCCAATTAACGAACTTATAATTAGCGCACAGAGCTGACAACTTTCCCGGGGTCCCGGGATTACAAGTTTCCCCCTGCCGGAAGCGCGTGCTTTGTCGCCGCCCCCGGATAATGACTGTTATGTTCTCCCGAGGTTGCAACTATACTACCAAACCGGACTGCCAAGCCGGCAAACGAACCGGCTTTCGGCTTTGACAGTCGCGCTGTCATTAAGTCCACGCAAACACCACCAATTTTTGTTTTTTAACACGTCCACTGTCGCATCGATCTTGTGTGGCAATATTTTCTGATCGGAACGAGATTATGCTGTCTCTAAATCTTTAGGACTCTAAAACGCTAGGATCCTGCGTCTGTAGGACTCTAGAACTTTGGGGCCCTAAGATTCTGGGAATTTAGGACTTTGGGGGACTCCGACTCTGCGAAAGTAGGACTTTGGGGCTTAGAAACCTTCGACGTTGCGACTTTGGGGCATAGGGACTTTGGGACGTTGCAACTTTGGGGGTTTAGGGGCTTTAGAGCGTTGGGACTTTGGTACTTAGGAACTTTGGGGCCCAGGGATTTTGGAGCCTTGGGATTTGGGAACATTGAGACTTTGTGACTTAGTACCCTTTTCTGATCGTAACACAGCCCCCACCGTAAATATTCGCAAAACAACTTGAAAGCCATGGGATAAAGAGCCCGTTGTTTAAGACCCCTGCGGAACACCCCATAACAGCAGAGTACTTCCACGCGGCAGCTACTTCACCGTCATAATAATCAAATATAAGGGGCAGATGTAAAGCAGGGAGACGTTCCAAGACGTGCCAAACAAAATGCGCCGGGCCATGCGAGGCAAGGCGTTATTTCAGGGGCAGTTAAGCTCTAACGACTCATAGTGCTCATTCCTGCGTCGGTGCTCAAAGAAGGTCGCGGAACAAACAGGAGGAGCATGCGCGGAGGATAAACCGCGGTTCTTACCAGCGGAACATCGTGATCACGACCCACTTTTCGCTGAAATTCTACAGCCACCTCACCGGCACCGCCGCTGGCAACGCGAGACGGCGGTTTCCGGTTAGGGGAACCGTTCCGCGATTTTCTAACACGAATGCTCTCGCGAATACTCGATTCCGGGCGGGCACGTGGCGGAAACAAATTACGTGTCGCCCTGTCGAACACGACGAACGATGCCACCGACGAGTCGGCAAACGGTCTACCCGTTCCTTTGGCCGTGTTTTCTGATCGACTGGCTAGGAATGTGGCTAATCTTTTGGCAGCTGAAGTACAGGTGTGGGTGACGCTGGTTACACGTATGCGAACTGCACTGTACCTTGGGTAACCAGAAGTTTTCACCTTCTTCTTTTGTAATCCTGTAGATTTTCGCGGGAGGGTGCCAGAAATCCAAGTCTCAATCCTAGGAGATCAGTGGTTCAAAAGTTGTCACTGTTCAAACTTGAGCGATACTCAACGTTTTTGCAAGCAAGAACACTGAAAATCGCTCAACTTTAAACGCTCATAACTTTCGAACCACTGATCTCCTAAGATCGAGACCTGGATTTCTGGCATTCTCTCGCCAAAAGCTACGGGATTATACAAGGAAAAGACAAAAATTTCCGGTCTCCCAGGAATACGTGAAATGATCGGAGTAAATAATTGACAACCTGCTCATTCGGCTTTGTTGTTCAAGATCGCGTTATTACAGTATTTTACCACAGTCGAGGGGCATAATGAGACGCACAGCAGCGCGATGGGGCGTGCAGTTGTCCGCGGCAGCTGTCGGATGCTAATTGCACGCTGTCCTCGGAAATTATAATTAGACCGTGCAATCAACGCCGACAAGACATCCCTTGCTCGGTCGTCTTAACGAACATCAGTACCTCGAACGAAAAAAGAACGAGCAGTGTTGGTTGGTTGGTTGGTTTCTACATTCACCTCCCGGCTCTTTCTTTTCGTGCGGTAACCTGTTTCAATGATACTAATTAGCATGCTTTCACGCTACTGTTGGGAAAACATACCTTGACACCAGGATTAGTTTATTAAAAATCATATGGAACAATGTTCACTACGAAAGTACGAGTCAACACCTCTGTGTCATTGTGGAGACACGTGTAGCTAAAATTCAGACAATTTTTCTAGCAAAAATCAGCACTCGACAGTTAATTCTTTGAAAATATATAAAGAATTTGTTCGGCTCTTCCGGCATGGTCACTTGGATTTTCTTTCGTTCGAGGAATGGTCCGGAATTCCCTCGGGCAACGGCTTCTTTGGAGGTCCTGCAATTTTAAAAATGATACCCGTGAGTTCTGGTTTCTTTTACAGTGAACTTTCTCGTAAAATTTTTCTCGACGACAACTCTCCGCGGGCGTTAAGGGCGCTATGCCTTGCTCTTGGATCAATGAAAGTGCCGAAAAATGGCCTCGGTGCCCATAACAACAAGCTATCGCAATTTTCGAGCAGATTATTCAGATTTTTAAGAAAGAACTGTTTCTTGCAATTAATGCTAACAATATTTATTTCACATCGAGATCCGCTGTACTGATTAAAAACTTCAATAACTTTCTACCTTCGAAAATGAATTTCGTAATTGAACTGGGTTATTGCAGGCCATCGTTGCTTTATTAACTATAGTGAATCGACTTCGACTCCCGTCTAGTATTGCGACGATGTGCACTGGAACCGAAGTTGGCGAGATTTTTCCGGGCACGAAGGAAGAAGCTCAGCGCTCGAAGTTTTCTTTAACAACCCTGCGCTGAGACTTTTCGCTCGATTTTCCTGTCGCTGATCGCTTATGTATTATACTATGTATGTCGTCTCGCGACACATGGTCCGATATTTTCAGGACTATGGTCCCGAAAACAGTTATGACAGTTTTCACCAGAATGAAAACGAGCCAGTTTTCCTTCCGAATTTTTTACGAAAGCCTGAAACAATGAGGAACGAATTTTTTAAAGAAAAATCGATATTACCAGCGAACGATTGATTATTTTTTAATGAACTTTTCACCGCCGTATTCCTCATACTTTTCCGCTTAGAACGATACCAAACACGATACTATTCGGATAACAACCGAGCCTGTAAATCCGCATTAAAGTAGAACCTCTTCTATCCGAACTCGGGGCGAATTCCCGACTTCTGCCGCGAAATTGGATGAGAGAACAGAAAAGGCCTCATACATGCTACCAATAAAACTTTTATTCGTTTTACTAATTATACAGTGCTTTAAACGAACAAAACGCGCTGTTCATTGTCAGACATAATTAGCACTTCGAGCGATTCCGTTTTTTCTCATAGAGATATCAAAGAATTGTTTCCATTTAAAAGAGACCACCTTAAAATGACCTTCAACGCGTTGAATAAAATATTTAAAAATTATTTTTTTCTAAATACGATGGATAAAGAGATGTCCCGTGTATCACAGAAATTTTTCGACACCCTGTATACAGTGGGTGTTCCATGTATTCTTTTTAGTAATTTTACAGTGTTTCAAACGAACAAGTCGCGCTCTTGCATGTCATACATAATTAGCTAGACACTTCTAACAATTCCGTTACTTTATGCTTCTCTATTTTCGTTCGCGTACCGCACTGCATTTTTCCGAAATTGGATTTCGTCTCGCCTGATCCAAAAAGTACCGTATAATTTAGAGGTTTCGCGTTATCGGTTTTTTTTTATCCGTTGAACCCAGAGAATAAGCTAGTCGTGCCGGAGCCAGACGTAGACACGGCGACTCTATTGTTTTACATAAATATTTGAGGCCCCCTCCCCCGGATGCCGATGAACTTAGGGGTATCTAGGAATACGGGATTCTAGGTCAGGCCAAATGGATTGGATTTCAGTCGGCCAAGCGAATCGTATTCGCTGCTGATATTGGAAGATCGCCAATATCGTACGACTTTGTAATGGGATACGATCTGATCTCGGTTTTATTTATAGTCGTCCGGCGAGATCCACGCGATCCGATCCGATCGAGCACCCTGCGAGATCCGCTGATCATAATCGCTTCCGTTTTACTTTCGTTCGCGCACTTTCTTCCGCGAAAGCTGCTTCCCTGCATCGGAAAATTATATTTTCGCCCTTGAGCATTTGTTTCAGATTTTTTAGAAAATTTTATGCATTCTTTATCTGCAGTTTGTCAAGAAATTTGCAATTGATTCAACGGATAAATAAATTACAGAAAATACTATTCAATGGAAAACGAGTTTATTACCAGGTGAATTAAGAGAATTAATAGTCAACATTTGCTTTCCACATTGAAAAATCATCTTCCCGTTTCGGCGCAATTCACTTTTAAATATTCATAAACTCAACCAATCCTCCGCGGTAAATGTTTTCCGGGGGGAGAATAAAAGAAACAAGCATACGAAGAGAGAATTTTCATCTGGCATTGCTCTGTCAATTACTCGGCGAAGCGGCGTATAAAATTATCCGAATAGCGTGCAATAAAATTATGCGGAGGGAAGTTTCGTGAAGAGCTTTCTCGTGATTAAAAGATGCTAAGGGGCGATTACCTTATCCAAGATGAAAGTTTTCCACGAATAAGATACTTCCGGTTAGCGGTTGATACCGCTTTGATTGGAGGGAAAAATGAAACACCGGGACCGAGCAAATCAACCGCGGGATCTCCGTAATTATACTGAAATTCCTCGGCTGTTTCGCGTGCCTTTATTATCGTGCTGTTACTCGATCTGCAGCGTTCGATTATTACTCCATCTTTTGCGACTATTAATCAAAATTAATCTTTGAAAAAATGGTTACACTGCTAATCACATTCATGCTTTTGGCCAACTGCTCGGAAAAACCCGGTGACGTCCTCGTCGGCCCCGGACGTCTCACACGGCGGCGCCAGGGACGTCACGACCAGGATATTATCCTTGAATAAGGGCCGGCGAATGTGCTCGTACCACAGATCCTTGCCGCGATTATCGGAAAAACGATCTCCGTCTGACGTGTGATGGCTTTATGAGAGCCGATCCACTTTCCTTTCCTCATCCCTCGTGTCTTCTCTCTCCTCCTATCGTGGAATGAGAAACACGATCAAGGGAAATTGCGGAGATTACAAATAACGTCTGAACGTAAATAGTACCCCGGCGGGAAGATGATAGGAACCTCGTCAGAGCCTCGGATTAATAGATCAGTTTCGTAGCTGCGGGGATGCTTGAATCAACCTACCACCGAGTTTCACGGAATCTTCCAAATCCCGCTTACGTCCCTATGTAAAATAAACATTTTCGATACAGGCCCCAAAAATGTTGGAAAATCTTGGAAAGGGTCCCTTGGGTGGTTTGACAAAACTTTTTCCTTTACGGAAATCTTCTCCGAGGATCCGTTTAGGAGTTATCAACGAAAAACACCGGCCAATTAGAGCGCGGCTGAGGCGGAGCCCGTCGCTGTAGCCACGCCCCGAATGGTCCGCGTTTTTCGTTAATAACTCCTTAACGAAGCCACGGAGAAAATTTTCACAAAGGAGAAACTTGCTCGAAATCATCTCGGGAATCGCTCACTTCGAGTACAACATTTTTGGGACACCCCTCATATATTTCAATATGAATTTCCAACAAAGAGTTTCGCTCAAGTTTCCAACACAAAAACCAATCGGCTTACCGTCAATTAACCATTCTATTCCTCGCAACAGTCAGCTTTCGATTCTCCACTGCAAACACTTTGAAAAAACGAAATCGAACGGAACAGTTTTATTTTAGTGGAAGCCATTCGGCCCGACTCGAACCCCGGAAATAAAGCCAATACAAACAAAGGAATTTCACAATGTAAACTGCGCCGCGGAATAAAACCCACCATGAAAAATATTTGATACTTACGCGAATTACCCTCTCTGATATAGTCTCGTGTGTGTATCGGCCGAATCGAAGAGGCGAGCGTTTTGTCCGACATGAATCGGTTAAAATATTCCAGAACGAAAACGGATTTTGTCGAAATGTTCCGTCGTTAATGAACCACGTGTCCCGGTTTTGTACGGCGAAATGCATTACAATGACGTCACTCCCTATTCACTTTCGCAATAGTTGGTTCTATTCGCCATCCCCGGGGACCCGCGTCATAAATTCCGGCGGATTCGCGAGTCGTCCGCGGACGTCCGTGTTTGTTCTTACATAATCGAATGCGTAAAGTCGTCGGTCACATTTATATAAACGCGATTTGTTGAGCTGAATGGCCAGTCGGGTACACGATTGCATTCCATTTATTTATATATTCGTGAGCCACGAGCTCTCTATATCATCTACAGGCTGTCCCAAAAATGCTGTACCTCCTCCAAACGGGTGATTAGGCCATTTGAAATAACTTTTTCCTTTGCGGAAATCTTCCCCGAGGCTTCGTTACGGAGATATTAACGAAAAACGTGGGCCAATCGGTGCGTGGCTACAACGGCGGGCCCCGCCTCAGGGGCAGGTCCGGCATTGGCTGGGGCGGAGTCCGTCCGCTAGTAGTCCCGCCCTGATTGGTAAATGTTTTTTGTGAATAACTCCGTAACTAAGCTGCAGAGAAGATTTTCGCAAAGGGAAAAGTTACTTGAAATCACCCGAGGAATCAGCTGTCTCAAATACAACATTTTTGGACATTCTATATAACAAGAAAAATTATTTAATAATTATTACAGTCGACAGAAACTAGTTCCCAGCATTTCCGCTCCCCCAGGCTGCCAACTGTTAGCTCTTCAGTCTTTCTTCGGCAAATGTCGGGAAAGCCATTGTTAGATCCCGGTTCCCAATAGAAAGTTTGGAACGAAGCTCTATCCAGGCAATTGCTCCGAGGAAATTCGCAAGCCGGCCGAAGTAAGAAGTTATAATTTCATGTATTTGGGCTACACACAGCACAAGACTTCCGTCGCGGAGTTGTTTAAAGGGGACTTAACCATTTCCAAATATTCATGCATATTCACGGGGATCGGGAAGTTCGTTAACGTGACGGTTTAATCATGTCGGTATTATGCCGCAAAATTTGATCTTGCAAATTCAAGCGGCATAACGAATGTGCTTTCGAAATTCACGGACTTTCCGTGGGCCACGTCCTCCTCGGGGCTGTGCAGCCTACGCAGCTTTGTTCTGCTACTCATACATCCTTGACGAGGGGCTTCTGGTTAATTTATAATGACAACTTTCGGTCAACTGATAAACTGTTCATGGGTTAAAGCCTGCTCGGGGACTCTTGGCTGCTGACGTACATCTAAATATGTTGGCGAAAGAGGGACGAGCACTGTGATTTGTCGAAATAGTTCACTGTTATGCTTCTAAAATAATGTTGGTCAAAGAGGAACATGCACAGTGATTGAAAAAAATGAAGAATATCCTTTCTAATATATTAAATTGATTTAAAGATATTTTATGATTTGTAGAGGGTGTCCCACTGAACTTGAGTGTCCCAAGTAAATCTATACAGTGTGTCCCACTGAACTTGAGTGTCCCAAATAAATTAATACAGTGTGTCCCACTATATTTGAGTGTCCCAAATAAATTAATACAGTGTGTCTCACTAAACTTGACTGTCCCAAGTAATTCTATACAGTGTGTCCCACTGAACTTGACTGTCCCAAATAAATTGATACAGTGTGTCTCACTAAACTCGAGTGTCCCAAGTAAATTTATACAGTGTGTTCCACTAAACTTGAGTGTCCCAAATAAATTTATACAGTGTGTCCTACTGAACTTGAGTGTCCCAAATAAATTAATTCAGTGTGTCCCACTGAACTTGAGTGCCCCAAATAAATTAATACAGTGTGTCTCACTGAACTTGAGTGTGCCAAATAAATTTATACAGCGTGTCCCTTTAAGTAAGAGTACTTAATTGCGTTCTATGCTAGGAAACTATCAAATGAGTGTTTGTCACCCGTATAACTGAAAAGCGTGGAAAACAGTGTTGAAATAAAATTAGTGGAGAACGTTTCAACTTCTTCGGAGGCTGCTTCGCGGTTTCCGGCCGTCGATTTTCACGGTGTAATAGGGCATAAATCGGCGAATCAGTGGTGCTAAGCCGATTTCTAATAGTCAGTTCGATAACTTTATCAGCGAGGCCGGCTATCAGGGGGTCCGGTTAAATCGTCTATCCGGCAACAACCTCGGCGTCCATACGTCACCATTTCACCCGTCAGGTTGTATACAGCAGCCAGTTCACCTTCATTTATATTGTATCCGGCCCGGACCCGAGACAGGCTGTTCTATCTCTCCTACGTGAAATCCGAGTTTCCATTTGCGCGACGCGAATGCTATTCCTGATAACGGATCCGCCATCGTGAAATAATTATTATCGACGAGCCGGGCTATTGTCTTACGCCTGAATAAACGAAAAGCACAACAGCCTGAGAGAGGGGGGAGAAAACGAACCGGCGGTGGCTGCAATGATAATTAGGCTACGCTTCAATTAATTTCGTCCACGGGGCGAAAACGGTGTCAGACAGATTGTTAGCGTCGCGCAACTGAAATAATAATTCCCGTCGAATGTTCGCTAACGAGGTTGCCGGGGCCGCGATTATTCCTTGAGGAGGTCGACGGGTCGCGCTGTGAATCCATTTTCCTTCGAGAACCACCGATTTCTGTGGCGAGCAGAATTTATAGAAATATTCTACAGTTCGTGAAGAATTTGGTTTGCCAGAATGCGCCCCGCTCTACCGTTCCCCCGCCGCGACGCAGCGTCACGTGGGTACCCCGGCACTGGCGGAGTGGGGGTAACCGCATTCCCCTGATCTGGCGACACGGAATCCCGTCGTCTCGGCTGTTATGCTTGCGCGTTATCTAGCCGCGGGATTTGAAATGTCACCGATATTGCTACGTGGGTCCTCGTAAATCGCATCGTTCAAAGTCTCTGTTATAATCTTGGAATTCCGCTACGAATTTTACGACCACGTGCCCGCCAATTCCGCGGGCAGCTCTTTTATTATTCCTGCTGAATTCTCGCGATAGAGACGCAAACTACCGTAATAATTACATTTGTTCGTTCTCTGACGTTAGAAGGAAATACTCGAATAATAGTACGAAATTAAATAAAAATAGAACGCCGAAGTGATAACTGCCCTACCTGTACGATAAATTCAGTCAGCGGACATAATTCCCGAAATATTTTGCTGTCTGCAAACACTATAAGCATCCGGGAAATATCAGGAAACGGCTTGGGCACGTGCGAATCGAATTTCTCCGGTGACCAAACATTAAAATCGACGTGCAAAAGAGCGAAGTATAATTTGACACTAATTCACCGAGTTATTATTTTATTTATGCACCAATGTGCACGCGCGCATTTTCCGCGCGCACGCGTCCTCGCACCTTTTGATTGACTCCGCGCCCGGCCGACCGTTCGTTCCTGTTTTCGCAATCGGTGCAAATATCATTTATCCCTTTGTTTTAATTGCAAATGTGTTGTTCGAGTTTTATGCGAGACGAAATCCCGCTACCGACACGGTTTAATATTTTACGGTATTGTTAAACATCGACGCGTCGCACCTTTGAGAACATGAATTTTGCGAGCTCTGGGTACACCGTTGTTGTGCATGATTAAACAAAACCGGCCGAAATGTTTATCGTGATACGATGTGAAACATTTTCTGCTTATGCTGCTGAATAATGTCAGTTATAAAAGGGGTTCAATTGTTTAACGGAAGTACCGATTCGAATTTTTCACTTGCATTTGCCACTTTTGCTGAAAACAATGCAATTATAGAATACATAAAAATTATACTCCCTCTGTCCCATAGTAACAGTAGCGAAAGAAAATAAATTTAGAACGCAACACTTATTATCAAAAAACTAGATTGGGGTTAAGTGCCCAAATATGGTATAGTCGCCTATTATGGCACTACCTTGTATCTTATAAAGGAGAAGTCGCACTCTAGTGGAAAAATCCTTAAACAATAGTTTACCATGTTTACTCAACAATGTGCAGTGCAATCGCACCATACCTATAGATTTTAGTATCGATCCTCGGCCAGTTGTGTCCGCACGTGTTGAGTATTTTTGTGGTTCGATTTTCGATTGTATCTTTCCCGAGCAATGTAAGTGATTTTGGAATGTTTGAACATATCTGTTGTTTTAGTTTATTTATATTAATGTTTGCCAACTGTTGGTTTCGGCTGAAATTCATTTTCTCTTTGTCAGTAGCTATTATTAATCAGTCCACGTGGAGTTCCCAATATGGCACTACCAAGGGTTCCCTAATATGCGTATAGCTGTTGACATTATTTGTGTACGTGCCGAATATGGCACTAGGTGTCATATTGTCATATTAAATAGTGTCATATTAAAAGAGCATTCTAAAATAATCAAAAAATGACATGAACAAAAGGTGATCATGTGTACCATATTAAGACTCCCTGTCGCTGGAACCCGCAAATGACACATTTGTTAAAAGTAGCGTAATTATTCAATTTTGTTGTATTTAAATCCACACACATGAAAGTTCTATGAAACGAACTAGTTTCCCGCAAATATTTCGCTAGAATTGGGGACGTCGTGTCGCAAATTTGCAATTCAATATCGAGGAATAACAATAAATAAAGTGGGAACCTCTGTGCATGCACGAAGCATTCCCGTTGTCCCGCAAGTCGAGCAGTAGTTACGGGACACGGGAACGGCGCCGAAACGCGCGAATAAAGTTTAAGAATCGCGAACAACAAGATTGGCCAACTTTTATTTGAAACCAGCGTGGGCTGCCTTGTATATACATAGATTCTGTTGTCTTTCCTCTAAGAGATTTGGAAACAAACTTCAGATGTTTCGTGACACTGGTAGAAAGAGAGAGAGAGAGAGAGAAAGAGAGGTAGAGGGCATTCGAGGGTACGTGAGTGTAAAATTTCGTATCGGAAAGCGTTTCTGACTTTCATCGTTCCAGATTTTTGTACACGCGGCAACGAACGTAATCAGACTAGTTCGGAACTGATCCGGACGGTTTCCGAGCGAAACAAAACGTTTTCCGTCATTGGAAACGTGGCTGCACTTCGGCGCGACTTTATTGAACAGATACAGTCTAAAACAGAAATATAACACGCGAAATTAAAGTAATTGAAAGCGACAAAACTGACGTGAGTAAAACTATTAAAAATTATTTTTTCCCCTCATTCGATACCCTTTCGAATTGAATATTTAAATGTAAAAGAAAATCAAAATGGCCTCCGTATCTCGACAGGAAAGTGAGATAAAAAAAATTAATTATTGCATTATATAGTCCAGCTAATATGCAACAACTTTTGTCCAAAACATTTTTCGATGCGACGTGTGGGTTTTGAGTAAATTAGATGGCACAGTTATGTGTCGTGAGATGAGGGGAATTGACTTGGATCGAGGGGAGTACAGTTATGTCACGTGACCGATCCCTGGCGGAAGAGTGGGGAAAGAACGTCGTGGAAGGGGAAGCGCAGACTGCCTTTCCAATTTCGTTTAATCCGGAGGTGCAAAGGCGACGCGATTGTTGTTATTAATTGTAAGAAAACGGTAAAAAGCTAAGCAACATTGGCGAGCCTGCGGGGAAATACGTCTGCGAGTCTTGTGTAATACGTTCGCCGACAAATTGAACAAGCGCCAGCTGAAGATCGTGGAAGCGGCTTCCCTCCCCGGACAGACAATGCGATCTCTGTTAATTGAAATGCAGTTTGTGCGCAATCAACGCTTCATCTCTTGAATTCCATTTCCCATTGTGATTCGCTGTTTGAGTCTGCGGGGAGTGGGGAGGACGTGTCGTTGTCTGCGTAGACCGTGGAACAGTTAGTATAGATTGCCGGGCTCGCACCAAGATTAATTAAAATCCTAGTTCAGGACCTATCCGCGACATCAATTTTTATATCATTTCCAAATAAAAATAAACATCACAATAAATATCACATTGGCGCATTTTCTGGATTTTTTTTTCAGAAGCTACAACAATTACTTGAACACATGAGTTGGAAAAAATACGGAATTACGGAGAAAATAATTTTAAATATTGTAATTATTTTAAAATAAAAATAATATTGGCACACACATTCTGAATTTTTTTCAGAAGCTACAACAATTACTTGAACACATGAGTTGGAAAATATATTTTGAGAAAATTTCTCTGGTCGGAATTACCGAGAAAATTTGTTTACAACTTTTTTACGCGGGTACTAAAAATTCGAAGGCTCTGTAAAAAAAAATGGAATAAAATTGTACAACCATGCGTGTACAAGCACGGTAAATAAAAATACGGTGAAACCACTAAACCGGCGTAGATTACACGGCTCCCGAGAACAATAGAACGCATAATCAACGTCTCCGAGCCGAACAGAGCGCAATTTTGATAGTCATATTTTCGCGCGCCATTATTCACTCTGCGGTCTCGCGGAGAATGAAAAAAAAAAATGGGCAAGATAAAAAGTGTTTGACGCAAGTTTGTACGGTAAATCAGCCTGGAAGCATCGTCGGCTGTTTCCTTTCAGGCGTGTTCCAACTGCGTCAAGCCTGGAAACGTCGTTGATTTATCTGTGACCGACTTTTGTTTTTGGAGTCCTTCCACGTTGTCGATGCTATAGTTAGGCAGGAGACAGAATGTTGACAGTTTCCTAACCGTGGGAAGGTAATAAAGAGCGTCGTCATTCAGAGGTTGTCGTCGGGAAGGTCGCCGATAAAACTGCTCTTCGACTGTAAACATAGTTCAAGGACGAACGTTAAACTGGGTTAACCCACGTTCAACTTTCGAAGTGCTAAAAACTTTCGCGATTTTATCAGAAAATTCGGATTGACAGCACTTCTGACCTTGAACACCATTGAAGAATGAATTCGTTTTGATTCACGTTTCCATACGATATAAATGTGGAAGATAAGCAGGTTGATCGCGACACTGGTTTTGTAAATAATAATATTTTAATCACAGTCAATGAAAGCGTGTGTCACATGGACGATAGCGTGTTTACAGAAGTGAGGTTATGAGAGGTGAGATGGTACATTAATGAGATAGTAGATGGCGCAAGGTGTGCGACCTTAGGCAGGTTTCCGACAATAAAAGCATACAGAGGATTTCATGCAAAAAAGTTGGAGGTCACCTTCATTTCTAGAAAAATAAAGCAGATAGAAAAATTGAGATAGACGCCATCCTGTTCCATTTTTTTTTGTGAATTGTTTCATTTCCCTGATTGGGAGGTAATTACTTCAAAGGTCATTTGAAGGACAGCGTGTTTCAGTTAGATTTTCATTAGAACTTTTATTGTTTTGAATATTTTACTGGAACGTCGAGTGTGGCATTTGTTTGGATTAAAGATATTAATTTTTATGTTCGGACGATTGAATACACAGAGTGATAAATGGGAATACAAATGCAGGAGTAATTAATTCGATAAATTACTTCGATTTTGTGGAATTTGTACGGATGCAATTTGTACGGAACCGTATTAATCAGATTTATTACCTTGTCTGACCATTACTCACTTTATCTACTTGCAGCGTAGCTAGTGATACACAATACGTTCAGTCCCGCATCCCTCCAAAACAGAATGACTTTCTCAAAAATTAACGTACTCTCTGCTTTCCATCGGTGAACGAAAATATCCACAGCAATAAAAATATTAAAAATATTCTAAAATAAAGAAAAAACGATCTGAACACAGTTTCTAATCAAAATTAACGTACTCTATGTTTTCCATCGGTGAACGAAAATATTCAGCAATGAAAATACTAAAAATATTCTAAAACAAAGAAACAACGATCTGAACACAGTTTCTAATTAACGAGGAGATTAGCGTGCTCTCAGGAAAAGAGTTTAGATTGTTCTTAAAGTTTCCGAGCGCGGTATGGCATCGATGTCGAAAATCAGAGCAGATGGTTAACCGTAAAATCACGCTTGATTGCGTCTCGGCCGGGCCCGACCCGGCCCGGTGCCTTAGATGTCCGGATTAGAAGCGCATAAACTTTTTGCGAGCGGAAAGTTGCGGCATAAAACATCGCGGTCGCCACCATAACGCGCGTCCCCGCTTATTTATGCCTCGGGCTAAATCATCCCCGGCCATTATACCCGGTTAAAAGCTCCGGGAATTCGGCCGCGATGTTGCGGCGAAAATTCTGCAACGAAATTTCCCGAAATTCCGAAATTTTATTCCATCAGCCTCGATCGCTCGAAATGTAGCGTCGTTGCAATTTTTCCCCCATCCCATCGAGAATCTTTGTCCTCGTTTTTTCCGGCCGGCACCCGGTCATTCGACCATCCCCGGAATTTATCGTTGACGAAATACGCTATGTTTCGCATAACTGTAAATCGTTTTACCAAAATATGTGAGATGATTAAAAGGAGAGAGAAATTTTTTTGGTGGGGTGATTCCAAACAACTTTTTCCTTTGCGAAAATCTTCTCTGCCACTCCCTTAAGGAGTTATTAACAAAAACATTCGCCAATCAGGGCGGGACTACTAGAAGACGGACCCGCCCCCTAGGCGGAGTTTGTACGCTGTCGCCACGCCCCGATTGGCCCACGTTTTTCGTTAATAATTCCGTAACGAAGCCTCGGAGAAGATTTCCGCAAAGGAAAAAGTTACTTGAAATCACCTCAGGAATCAACCCTTTTAGGGCCATACAACATTTTTACGAGAAACAGTTTACTGATAGGTTGGAAATTCTTTTTGGCGAGTAGTTCGTCGGCGCCAGAGCATTCTTCCGAAAGAGCCTTTTAAAGTAAACTAATGGAATCGTTCGGAAGGTTAGAAGCGTAGTAGAAAGCCGGCAATGCTACACAATTATTCAGCCGAGGCCAGCCGGTTGCTTTTTCGAACACGGAAAATTTCGCGGAGCGCACGCGCTATTGCACGTGCGTGCAATATCCATTCCGCACGCTCGTGAAACATTAAATGCACCGTGAAAGCCCGCCGGATTATATTTACATGTATTATCCCGTCGAGAGCGAGAGAGAAAGAGAGAGAAGCTCGAGAGTATTTCCTGTCGCGGCCATTGCGAACTTCAAAGGCGTGTCGGCTGGAAGAAAAACTGAGAAGTCCCGACCGTCGAGCTGCAAAATATTTTGCGTACGGCCCGATCACCGGCCGAACTACTCGCCAAAAATATGTGCGAGCAAAATATTGCAATTGCAACATTTTCTGCGGACGTGTGAGTGTCCACTGAAAAGAATAACTTTTTTAAAACTTGATCCAACGAGTTGGAATTTTTTGAGAAGGTGGAACTGAGTGACACGAAAAAGAAATTTTCAAAAAAATTAATTGTACAAATAAAATGTTTATAGGATGAAATGTTCTATGGTAAAATGTCGTAAAAAATTGTGATGGCAAATAGTTTTTCGATCACTGGTGCAATCGTACAAATAAAATGCTTAAAGAAAATATTTGACACGCCATTAGCACTGTTTGAACGGTAATGAATTGTTCCATGGTAAAATGTCTTTATTCAATCCGAAACAACGCGTCATCGTCATAAAATCGGAGTATCCGCGCCATTGTAAATACGATAGCTTTCATCGCGAAAGGAATCCTTTTCATTCGACTGGCTCGTTCGATCGAATATTAATGGCGCCACGCGAACAGCTCGTAATAATATAAATTAAATCGTACCGGGTCGCCGAGGCACAATACGCTTTAATTCTCTCATCGAGCAGATTTTAAACGCTAAAGATTAATGCCGGCACTCTGGTTTCTTGAATACTGATTAATTATTCAGTGAACGCTCCCTTCTACAATCTCTGTAAAGTCTCCCTTCTATTTTGTCAAACTGTATTCTCCGGATTTTCCTTTCCATCTTGCTATTTATGTAAAGGCGACGTCTAACAGACTCCTTTGTGAACAGCTCAGAGGTAACCCGATTATACAAGGTTTTCCAAAAATCTGTTATTTCCTTGATCGGGCTGATTCCGTAGGTCGTTTGAAGTAACCTTTTCCTTTGCGAAAATCTTCTACGAGGCTTCGTTAGGGAGTAATTAACGAAAAACAGGGACCAATCGGGGCGTGGCGACAGCGTACGGACTCCGCCTAGGGGGCGGGTCCCGCTGAGCGAGTCCCGCCCTGATTGGCAAGTATTCTTCGTTAATAACTTCTTAACGAAGCGGCGGAGAAGATTTTCGCTGAGGAGAAAGTTATTTCAAATGTCCTAAGGAATCCACCCTTTCAAGGACGTACACAATTTTTCGTACACTTTGTGTACCTTCAGAAATTTCTTTTTTATTGTAAGACGAAGGAAAGTGAAAGAAAGATTTAGTCTATTTTTCAATTAATTAATTGCTTCATGTGAAATAACAATTGTCGCGATTACAAGAAATAGCGTTCGCAAGGGGTAATCGAGCGAAGTGAAATTAGAACAGAATCCCCAGTTAAAATGATTGGAAGTTCACTGAAATATAAAAAGAGGATGGGAATCGATTTTAGCGGTAGACACAATGTAGAATAGGTATACCCGGTGGCAAAAGAAAGTTGTCTCGTAAAATGCAGAAATACTGTTTCATAAATGGACCGCGTTGTACCTCGTGCTGTTTATATGCCGCGATTTCTCTCGTTTGAAATCGGTCGGGAGCTCACTGGAGGGGAGCCAACCGAGATAAAAATTTAAATGAAGTTTGTTAGTTCGATCGTTGTTCGGGCAAATAGCGCAATTCCGATGAATAATGCCGTGCGCAGGGACTACGTAACACATTTCGTGCCCGAGTTTCCGATGCCGTAGCGCCGACGAATAAAAGAGTAACATCCCACTTCAGTTCCTGCGCTACTGTTTCCCCATTTATCTGATCACTCTCCGATGAACCGCCGCGGTATATTTTTATAAACATCTTCGAGCACACTCTGTGGACGAAAAAAGGGTTCTGAATTTTAATCTTTTCCGAAAGGACAATTTTACACAAAAGTCGGTTTGATAAATGAACAAATTTTGCCGTCATTTTTTAAGAGAGCGATTCGAGTGGAATACACGATGCAATAAAAAAAAAGTTTGACCTTTTGACCTTGAGACTCAAGGTCACAGATAATTTCGAGGATCGTCAAATATTTCTTTTTTCAAGACACTACTGTTTCATTTCGGTAAAAATTCCTGTTCGTCTCGCAGCGATCGTGTTCAATCCGCAACTACTCCGTCAAATTGTAGACCGGTCGCAGTAGTCGTCGACAGAAAAATTGAACGGCGTTTCCCGAGTTGGTCCGAGGGAGATCCATCAAAACATCCTGGCGATCCGAAGTCGGTGTCACGTGAGCAGCGTTCCCCCAGCGAGGACAGCACTGCGGAGAAATGCTTTTCACACCGGCTCGCCTGGAAAATTGTCAACTAACTTTTTGTCGACAGAATTTGGGAGTCCGGGGAACCTGTCAGGAGCATCTTGCAACTTTTGTGCGTCGACAGTTACTGCGCACTACCGTTGGACAACCAGAGCCTTCGTTCGGAAGGAAGAGAATTTAATTTTTGTTATTTAATTTTTGAATAGATTTTCGGTAGAATTTTTTGGATATTGTAAAGACACAGGATGATTCGGATCCGTTCGCAATTCGATATTTTTTCAATCCTCGAGCGCGGCGCTCTGTTAATTGATTCACAGAGGACCTAGCAAAGCCTGTTACGTATTTTCTTTGTTATTTTTGGAACAAAACCGTGGTCAAAAGTTAAACCGGCTTTTTCAGGATCGGTAGCTGATATTCATAGAGGATTCTAATAGAACTGGCTTTCAAAAGTCTATTAATACCTTACAGATCAATATCTTTTTATGGCCGAGCATTATGTAAAGGAAATGATTTTAGAACAAGTCCTTCTAAAATTATTCTTTGATTTCAAGAAGACTGTCTTGTCTTTTAAAAGGCTATTAATCAAAATTATAATCAAATGATAGTCTTTAAATATTATTCCCGAAATCTTTCAAAAACATTGCACAAATGCTGAAACATTTCGAGCGTCATTCCGAGCCGTGGCAAAATACTGAAAACAAGTCGGAAAGAGGATCGCCATAAGCGCATCGTCGCGCTTCCAAAGAAGTTTTACGGGGATTGGGTTTATAGCGGAATCGAATATTTGGTACACCTGATATCGAGGAAAATCGAATCGCTTTACATACTTAAATCAACCGCAATAATGTATCGCGGCGCATTGAATTTCGGCTAGATATAATTCGATGGCCTACCGGAAATCCCGGTTATCCGGCATGTGCGTGCCGCTGTTGGATATCGGTTATTAATTATCCAAGTAATAGCCACGTAATTGGAAGTCCCCAGGGGAGCTCGAGGACCAGAGGGACACACCGGGGTCACTGTACACACACACTCTCTCTCTTCCCCCTATAGATCGAATCCACAAAACTTTTACTTCTATTTCCACTTACATTTCCCCCAGCTGCGCTAAACACGCATTTATTTCACTACGCATCAATTATTCCGTCGTTAATACCTCCCGTGAAACAAACGCGAGATTAATTCCGTCTGTGAATTGTCGATACATGCATCAGCAATTAATGTCTCTGGACGTATTTTATATCGAGCTGCTCGTCAGAACGGAATATTCACTCGTTACGTAGTTCGTATTGTTCGTCGGTATATTTTTTGATTTGCTAACGAAGCCCATTATTACTCGGTTGTTTACCCTATAATTTCTTACTGCAATTCGCTTCTTGTCGAGACATCTCGGCGAGACAATATTTATTTATTGCAAATACCCTGTCAGTTTTAATTAGGTTTCTGTGAAACTGTCGTTGGCATATTGTTGACTCTGTTCTGGTTAAAACGAGCCCAAACACGGTACAATTCCGTTCATGTTTACCTGCGCAAAACACGATTCAGTAGAGCCTCGACTATCCGAACAGACTCTGAAGCGATTCTTCGCGACGATTTTGGAACGTGTTCCCGTAGCAATTTTTGGACGTACGAGGGCTCAAATTGAAGCTTGAAGATCCCACTTTCCGATAAGACCAATTGGATTTTAAAAGAAGTACGAGATCATGTCGTAAATTCAGAAAATCCAACCTGCACGGCAGACAGAATTGTCTTAATTTTAAGGGATTCTTTGAGAACATTTTAGAATGTGTTCCCGTAGGAGTTTCCGGACGTTCGAGCGGTGTAATTGAAGCTAAAGTATCGCACTTCGGAACGCTCGTATCCGCGATGATATTGTCCCGTTCTCCCTGTGCGCCAAAGCATCATAAACCAGTTAGGATATCGCGGATCGGAAAGGCCGAGGGAACCGGAGCGTAATCTCGATCAAAGACGCGCGAGCCGGACACAATGAAAGCTGCGTTTCAATCCTAGCGGGAAACACAGGATGTTGCCGGTGCACCGATGCGAGGTACGAGCAAAAAGTTCCGCGAATTTACTAGTCCCGTGAGGCGAAGTCCCCGTGGCCTCGCAATTTGGTCGGCCATAACCGTCGAAAAATCTCGTTCCGGTTCTGTTGAACCTTTTCGCCGGTTGTGTTTCGCTCCTCCTCGAAGCGGTTGGTTTTTTTCATCGGCAATAAGAGAGGGGGGATGGAGGAGGGGGGGGGGGAACGGCGGCAATGAAGATGAGTGAAAAGTGCAAGAAAACAGCGGAACGAAGGCGGCCCGGCAAACCATGGGAAATGTAATAAAGCCAATATCGGGCCGGCAGATTGGAAAATAACCGCTTAGACCACCGGTAAAAGGACAACGATGTTCTCTGTACGTTGGTTTGGTCGAATGTGCGCAATGGTGGAGGGGAAAAATCGTTGAACAGCACAGGATCCACCGTATCTGATGAAATTTTTTCACCGTCGAGATTCTTATCCGTGTCACCGGCTCCGAGGAATATTAATGGCGTCGACCTGGTGCTTCCGGTTTTTCTAGAGGAAGCGTGCGAACACGGGATAATGGCGAAAACAGGGAAAAATTGTTACCTTATGCACGGACCCTTCCATTGCCGTACGAATCCTTGATTAACCCAGGATAAATTAGCTTTTGTAGAAGTCGGACTGAACCAGCGGCGCCAGGTGAGCGGCGGGAGCACGGGTCGAGGGGAAATGGTACCCCCTCTCCGCCACGGAACGCCACGTGACCGGCTCGCGCGGCAGAGTGGGGACGCACGTCTTCGTGGAAGGGGAAGGTAGAGTGGGGACACTGAATTGGACCAATTGAACTAAAATTTTCAACCATAATGTTGCCGAGATATTTTTTTTTTCGAACTTTTACAGTTTCTTAAAGACAAGAGAAAGAAGCATTTTTCAGTTTTCAATATTTTTCTTTCTGTGTTGGGTACCAGCTAAATAAGAATTTTTAAGATCTGATAAAATTCGAACAAATGTCTGTATCATTTTAAATATTTTTCAAAATTATTTAAAAACAGTAGAATCGAACAGGAGCTTTTAATTGCCGGTAGCGTCTGCGGGGCGCATCAAAGAGTCAAAATGAATTTTTCAGACCGCCGCACTCGCTTAGTTTAAACACTGGTTACGATTTATTACATGCAATTGCGGGGAAGGATCCGTTTGAAGTGCGGATGTTTCAAACCGGCAACTGATTCCGCGGCATTTATGAAGAAATAAATCAATATTTGCGGTTACCTTTGGGACCGGCCCTGGTAAAAAGTTGCTGCACCGAAGGCTATTCAAGTGGTTTTTCTGTTCGAGTGTTCTACTATATTCTGTATTGCGTGTGTACGCGTGTGTGTGGCGTTCCTTTACGCTCGCTCGTGTTTCGAAACGTGGCGGTTCGTTTACACGAGAGTGCCGTCGTACGACTTCAAAATGCTTTGAAAGATATTTATTATACGTTCCCCACTATCGGATCGCGTTTCACTCCACCGACGACTATCGTGGGAGAATCGTTCGTTCGTATCCAATTGCAGTGGTTCTACGCTCGTACGCGAACTTGGAAAATAAGAAAAGTAAGAAAGATCAATTTTCGAAAACAGCCTGCTGGTTCATTATTTGAATTCAAACTCCACAGCGAATTCTTCTGGATCCGGGGTGACGAACTTTTCTCCTCCTACTAAAACTACGTCCCCCACTATGGAGGAGAGCAGCTCCTCCTACTTTCGCGATTGGTGGGCGTGGCGTGGCACCGCCCACTCTTCTCCCTCCACTCATCAGCCAAGTGGAGGGGGCAACTCTTCTTTGCCTAAAAAGCGAAGAGTGGGGATGGGAGCCACAATTCACTGTGCTGTGATTGACAAAGTTGTCACGGTAGAAAAATGGCAATGAAAAATTTAAAAGAGATTGACTAAAACAGCATTTGTCGCCCTTCCAATAAATTTCCCGTGGCTCCTGTGTTACGATCCCGGAGTAATCGTATTAGCTATGTTGGCGCAGAGCGATGCTGCGACCGCGTAATACTGCAAGCTAATTTTCCGGTTATAAAATAACGGACGACGGTATCGTAATTAATAACCCGCGTAAGATGATGTACGAACTTCGTGTCCAATAAACCGCGCGTGCGCATCCCGGCGCGTCACGTCCCACGCGCCTGTTTTATGCTGCCCGAAACTTTTTTGCCGAACAAACGCGTCTCATGCATCATCGAACACATCATCACACACAGTGATTACTATGAATTTTTTCTGGATCGAACCTCGTTCGATACTTGCAGTTTTAATGGATCCCGGATGAGAAATGTCATTATAATTGATATCTACATTTTTCCTGTGAATAATCGAGCGGTTGGTTTATTAACTGGAGCAGCTGAATTTTTCAGCGCGCTAAAACTCGGTCAAGCTTTATTTAAAATGTTTCGTTAAAATTGGCTGAAAATTATTTTCGTGTCCGATCACGATTTAATACTCTTAATTACGGACTCTTGCATCCGCTAGAGGACGATGTCGAGATCTCTGGCATTCTCATTGTAATTACCGATTAATCAGAGAAAAATAAAACCGAACGCCCCAATACCGCGGAGATTAATTGTTCGTCGCGGTCGTCGTTCCCCAGTGCGATAAACTAGAAAACGAGGTGAACAAACGGATGGTGTACACTCTATACGCAGATCGATCCGACGACGACACGGATGCTCTGCGAATTACGGGCGCCTCGTAAATCAATATCCGTTGCGGAAAGTTACCCTTTTCACTGAAGAATGCAAGGTAATTGCAATAAGTTTGGCACGTCGTCGCTCGCCTACTCATCATTTAGCTGGAACTTGTAACTTGGACGTACTACGAGGGGAATAGCACAAGCACGCCGAGCTCGTTTGCAATTTTAGGCAATTTTTATATTCGAACAATTTACGTAGTTTGCTAAAATGTTCTTCTTTGAGCGAAGTGATTCCTGAGACGATTTGACGGAACTTTTCCCTTTGTGAAAATCTTCTCCGAGGCTTCGTTTAGGAGTTATTAACGAAAAACACCGGCCAATCTGAGCGCGTACAGCGTACGCACTCCGGCTAGGGGCGGGTCCCATCCACTAGTAGCCCCGCCCTGATTGGCAAGTGTTTTTCGTTAATAACTCCTTAACGAAGCGGCGGAGAAGATTGTCGTAAAGGAGAATGTCACTTCAAAAGATCCAAAGAATCACTCTGCTTAAAAAGCACAACTAAATCTTAATTAATGTTAATTAATACAATTAATTGGACCCCATTCGCACCCGGAAAAGTAGAAACTCCAATCTCGGATAAGTGTCACACCTGTTTCCCCAGGGTCAGCTGCTATGCAAATAAAATTCGTATTTCACGATTCCCCCGTAGCAAAAATTCGAGGAAAAAAAGGAGAAAACGACTTAATCGTCGAGAGTGGGTGGAGAGGGTACGGTCTAAGAAAATGAGACTCGCGGATAGAAATCTGGGTGGGTCGACAACAGTGTATGTGCGTGATACGCGATTTCCTTGCACTTGTGCCTTTCTTACTCCCGAGACTTCGATTTACACAGGCGCCACACGCGATTTACACATTTGTCAACCGCTAACCCCTTTTCTCTGACGACTAACCCTGTTTCCCAATCCTCGTGTCATCTTAATAAGAGAAACAATATTTCCGGGATCGGGTGGGGAGGGGATTGTCAAAGTCGGCGAACACGAGTCCGCCATTCATACGAACGATTGTCGAGTATCGAGCTCAGGAGAAAAACACGAGTTAGCTTTCGTTGCGTGTCGATCGTCTTGTGCGGGGTACGTGGTATCGGGATCTGGGGTGTTTGGTGTTAACAGCCTCGCAGCGGCGCACAGTGGGACAAACCGATGAATTCTGTGTCAAAATCAAAGAACTTTCGATAGAAATGAGATAGAGCGATGATTTTTTTTAAAGTAAAGCTGAAACATTGCAAAATATGGGAAAAATAGAAAGATCATAGTAGGAACGTCTTTTAACCTTGAAAAAATTCGTTAAACGTGCACAATTTCAAGAAAATTGAGGTTTATATTTGATATTTGATATTTGATATTTGATATTTGATATTTGATATTTGATATTCTAATTTATCTAAGCGCAAAAGCTGACACGATGAGACATTTTTGCATTCTTTGCTTAAATTTTGATGACTTTCGAACTCGGAAAGATTTATTCTTGATGCTGTGTGGCTTCTCAAAATTTTTCCGCAAGCAGTTTGCAATACATGCGGGAGAATATGCACGCAGACATAGTTGTTGTACGGTTCTGAATACTAGTTTCTAGTTTCCTATTCGAAAGTTTCGCTCAGTTTCAAACCAAGAAGCTTGAGCGTTCTCTCTCCCGGCCGCCGTGCTGGAGCCAGCATAAATAACTGAATTATACAAAGTTCCGGCTTTGATTATGATACCGTAATTATTAAAACATGCTATTTCACCGTATATTGCCTCTGTCATGAACACTTATTACCTAGTTACTGCTGAGCACATAATATAATTTTGCTTTATCGTCGCGGGTATCTCGCGAACGGTTCCGCTGATAGCATTAAACCGGTTTTATCATATACAAAAGGTCCTGATAAAATTTTATGCAACACCAAATTTTTTCGAACATTGCTACAACACGGATAAACCGTGCAAATATTCCAAAATGACGTTCAAAATAATGCAAGGCACGTGACAGAAATATCCCAAATAAATAAATGAATAAATTTTGAATTGTTTAAAAACAAAATATTTTATGCATAATTTTTTACTGAATACCAGCTAGATGCCAGCTTAAAAATACAGCGGATACAAAGCAGCAATATGTTGTTAAATAAAATTATAATTAAAGGCTAAACAATATCATTGAACGTGGCTCAGCTTCGGGCGATTGTTTTCCATAATTTGTTGAAATTAGCCTGATTCAGATTGACGAAGTGGGTCTGGCGTGCACTGCCATTAAACTTCACAACGCGCAGTCATAGTCCTCGAATGATCATGGTCGGCCGGGTCACATTATACCGGGAACAATGGATCTTAGTCGATCATTGTAAGGCGCAGATCGTTGACTTTTCTGTGGCGCCGCGTTTCCCGTATAACGATCGCTCGTTAGCCCGGGCTAATTACTCTGGTAACGGGCGTTGGACCGTGAAAGTTCGTTAGTTAGTTAGTACTACAGGTTAGGGCCCGAAGAGGGTAGCATTCATTCTCGCGCGGCTCTCTCTAACTCACGGCGCGTTCTACGGCGCGATTGCTGACTTACGAAAATCGCAGGTGTCGCACTTTCAATGTAAACTTGATGGTTCAACTGACACGGAGTTCCCGGTGTCTTCTGGGAACAGCCTCGAGAGACTGTCTGAACCGGTTCCAAACTCCTCCTCGATCAAAAATAAAATACGAAATGAGAAATCGACAATGGCACCAAAATTAACCATGCCTGAGAAAAATGATTGACGAACATTTTATTATCGAAACAGGCAAGTTATTGATTTATTTCTACAACACGCAGACTCTACAGGCTGTCCTGAAAATGTGGAAGTCCTTGAAAGGGTTCCTCAGGTCATTTGAAGTAACTTTTCCCTTTGCGAAAATCTTCTCCGAAGCTTCGTTACGGAGTTATTAACGAAAAACGTGGGCCAATCGGGGCGGAGCGACAGCGGACTAGCTCCGCCTCGGGGGCAGTCCGTCCGCTAGTAGCTCCGCTCCGATTGGCAAGTGTTTTTCATGAATAGCTCCTTAAGGAAGCCTTGGAGAGCATTTTCGCGAAGGAAAAAGTTGCTTCATATGGTGTCAGGAAACTAAAGAAAAAATAAAAATCTTTTGAATCCTTACAAAAATCGTAGCCTATTAAATGTTGCTTGCTTCGCAATAACGATCGTGTTCAGGTGACGTAGCAAGTGGTACAGCGATTCTACGACGTTCGCTAAAATGTGGCAGCTCTCCGGCAAATATTCCCAAGTCACGTAAATTCGTTCCAACTGTCTTTGATCCTGAAGAATTGAATTGGATTTGAAACGCGGCGACGGGAACTCCCCGCCTCCACCCCCCGCCCTACTTCGGTGTTTGCTCGCCCCATCAACAGGAAGAATTTGACAAATGTTCCTTATAATCTGCTGGGACAAAGGACAATCCATCCTTTGAGAGTTTTTAAACTGATTTGTCGAACGGCGTTGCCCTCTCTTGTTTGGTTTAAGTGTCGCGCGGAAGAACCCAGCCGGCATAAAACTCGGATATTCTTATTTTATTGATACATCGATGCGGGCATTGGCATTAATGCAGAAATAAATAACGGAGAATATTGTTCGTTTCCGTGTTCGAAGGGAACGTTTCGTTTACGTTCCTCCGCGGAGTTTGCTCGACTATTCTACAAACGATGGTCCATAAAATGCAAATCTGCGAGAGAACAAGAGAAAAAAAGAAGCCCGGGCAGCGTACTTTGAAGAATTTCAGAGGCATTCCCCGCGCCATTTTATTAATTCCCGCAAAAGACGACCGGGCAAAGATGGTGGAGAACCTTGCGGTGCTCGGTTCACGCTAGTTGTTAGCGCGAAAATTCGGGAATCCGGTGAAGAATTTCCGACGGCGCTCGAAGAATTTCGAAAGAAGGCAGGAAAGCTGCCTCGCCCCGGATACTTGTTTTACCAGCGAAACTTCCCGACAGATACCCGCGGTGAATCTGTTGTAAATTATATTACGCTCGCCGGATCGAACATTTATAAATTATCAAATTCCGATAACTCGTTACACTGTCCAACAAATTGTAACTTCCACCCTCTCGATAAATTCCGCTGGGTGGTCTACAGGGTGTCCCAAAAATATTGCGCTTCCTTGAAACGGGTTCCCGAGGTCATTCGAAGTAACTTTTTCCTTTACGAAAATGTTCTCTGTGGCTTCGTTACGGAGTTATTAAAGAAAAACGTGGACCATTCGGAGCGGGGCGTCAGCGCACGGACTCCGCCTCGGGGGCGGATCCGCTAGTAGCCCCGCCCCGATTGGCAAGTGTTTTTCGTTAATAACTCCCGAACCGAGCCTCGGAGAAGAATTTCGCAAAGGAAAAGTTTGCTTCGAATGGCTTCGAGAATCATATATTCGAAGTTCAATATTTTTGGGACATAATATCCGGTTAATTGAGTTTGACCAATTGGAAATGACGTCCGATTGATAACCCGAAAATATGAAAAACGGCATAGTGCAGCGCGCCAATGAAAGAATTGTCGAATACGAAGCTAATTCGTTCTCTCGCGCCGTCGGAACATCGATTGCTCCGATAGCACGCGACCACGCAATACTGCGACGGTAATTTATGAGGTATTATGTTGTACCCGTACACGATTTCCGCACAACATTCGACGCGATAAATCACGCGGAAGATGATATTGACGCTAAGCGATGGCTGAGCGATAACTCGGTGAAATTTTTTCTCACTCTCTGTTCGCTCCATCGTCCACCGAGATAATCGATTCGCCTAATTCGTATTCGCCTCGGCCGTACACGTGGGAAAAGAAAAATTGACCGGAAGCTTCCTCGTTTCGTTCTCCCAGCGAAGGCCAACACTCGACCCGTTTCGAAGTTAAAAGGATAACCTAGTTGGTGTCAAGCCAACGGATCGACCAGGAATTTTAATGCAATTCCGACTGGTTGTCTGCGCATGACGTCCAGCAAGCAGGATCAAGCGAAGAGTTTTTCAATTTCGCGACCGAACTTCAGAAATCAGCCGCGACTTCATTTTCGATGTGGCGTCGCCACGTAACGACCTACGTCACTCCCGCTTCTGAATTATGGTGTCAGTCCCCTGTTCATCTAGCTCATAGTTCATTTTGTCGCTCCACTGCTTGAATTTTATGATATCGAATTTTATATTAAAAAGGAACATTTCAAGGTCATTCTTTGTTTTTTTTTTTTAATGGAGAATCACTATTGTGTTGAATTTTCTGTTGAATTCGTTAAATCATTAGCTATGTCATTATACCAATTAAAATGCAACTTTTTATTTAAAAAACGACGTTGACCTTGATGTAACCTTCGAGAAAAAAATTTTGTGTTTTGCTACAAATAATTTTCTGATTTTGCGAAAATCATCTTTATCTAGATATTTCTCAGTTGTATTTAGTTCTGCAACAATTGTACAATGTTATTGTTGTTCCTGAACGGATAGTTTCACAAAGGGGTTCGAGTTTTAATTAACTTTGCCGGTAATCTCGCGTTTTGTCAAAGAGGTGTTACGCAAGCTGACTCGAAGAGTTGTTTTAAGTTTCGCTTGGTTCGATCCAGCAATCCTCTTTACGGGCACGAAGCTGGCCTCGACCTTTTACATGTAAACATTAAGGGAGCTGGTTGGCCATTCTAGAAAATGGCGAGAGGAATTGCTCGTTTCGTTCATTTTCCTCGCCGTTATTCTGCCGTGCTTCTTTCACCACGGTGAAAGCTACAAGGGAGTCGTTGCGCCAGCGTTGAGCAGTTCTCTCTCCCGAGCTACAATTTCGAGTAAAGACATTGAATGAGCAATGCGCATTGTTTTCCTATTCGTTTCGCTTACCGGCACCTCTCGCGTTTGCTATACCTCCGGTGGAACGGCTGCTCAATTACTTCAACGCGAATTTATCGAATTCAGGCTGGTTCTGCCAGCTGCTAATTAATTGCCGATGTTTAGGTTTAACAAAAATAGTTTCCCTCCTTGCTGGTTTTGTGGCGATCTTTAATTGAAATTGTAAACTGTGGAACATCTTGAAATTGTAAATTGTGGAAAATCGTGAGATCGTGAACTGTGGAAAATTGAGAAATTGTAAATTGTGGAAAATCTTGAAATCGTAAATTCTGGAAAATTGTGGAATTGTAAAAAAATTGTGAAATTGTCAAAAAATTCTAGATTGTGAAATTGTAAGTTTCCAAAATTCGTGATAATTGTAAACTGTGGAAAATGGTGGAACCGTAAGAAAATGGTTAATTATAAAAAAGCAGCATTTTTTATAATATCAGGATTTCCTGGATGAAATGATTTTCAAAAAATTGCGTTGCAAAATTGTAACAATGGCAATCGGGTTTACTGTTCCGGCAAAAGTATCCGCGGATCGCGGTTATCAGGCCGAACAAATGCAGCCAATTATTCCTTGCGCATTCGCGTCCGTGTGTAATTTCAAGCGATAAGAAAATGTTGCGATTACGAGACACGAGCGAAATAAATAGAGATAAAGTGGTTGGGGAAGGAAAGCGAAAAACTACGATCCTCTTGGTGGGCAGCGGAGTCGCTAGATTCGCGATGCTGATTGCCCCAGCAGCATAAACGATTTATCATGCTTTTCCCTACTTTATTCATACGGCGTTCAGACACGCGCTCTTTCATTTCGATCGTTCGTTGTTGCCGAGATCGCGAATTTTAATCGGCGATGAAGGAACGCTAATTAGACGGGGCCGACCATAATTTGCACATACATGCAAAAATGCATGGCCAACGTCAAAAACATTTATGTTCACCTAAAAAGTGTGTCATTGCATGTTTGTCATTAGAATTATGCACATAAAATGTTTTGTACGCCATCGCAAGTGAATGAAGTGAAGTAAAGACTTAACAAAATATTATGGAACGCAATATTCAAAGAATTAAAGAATTACGTTCCAATAATACGCGTCCGCAGCCGTACCGCCGCCTCCTATCTCGATTGAATATTCAGTATATCCGAGTGACAATTTCGAATTTCTATATTTCATAAACGCGACTCGAGATCTGTTAATCGCCAAATATCGAATCTGTTATGCATATTAACGTGTCCGGATACATAATGTTCAGCACGAGCATTCCATAATGCGTCTCGTCGCCGTTAATTTCATAATTGATCGTTTGTCCTACTGCAACGGCTCGACTTATTTAGTTTTATTAGCCGAAATTCATCAACTCTGCCGCTGTGTCGGATGAGGTTCAATTTAACTGATTTGACGATCAAGTAATTTTTAATAATTTTTCTACTACCTCTGCTGACCTCAATTCTCCCAGGAACTGTGTATCGGTGAATTTGAACATCTGTATTTTTTAAAATTTTGGAACCCTGTACTATTTATTCGATATCCTCGTAGAGCATGAAAAGACGAATCCAACGAGTACCATGACCGTACCATTACGATCATTCAATCTCGAGATATTCCTGTCTGAAAGGTAAGATGACGCTTTCGACGACTGTCGTGCTTGGTTCTTTCAGACAGGGATATCTCGAGATCGACTGATCGTAATGGTAAGGTCATGGTACTCGTTGGATTCGTCTTCGCACGCCCTACAAGAATATTTTTAAATATACGAACAACCTTGAAATTTCGTAAAGTGACCTTGACAAAAAATTCTTCTCGCGTTTACCTATTCCTCTTAAAATTGTACAAGTGTTCGGTACTAGTAAATGGACGCAGATGGACGCAGAGACGTCGACATATCTAAATAAATAAATAGCTACCTCGTTGCTGGAGGGTGCGTGTAAATAGAATGGACCCTCATCGATGGAAACCGTCGCCTTATTTATTCAAAAGAATGCAATTTCAAGTCTATCCGTTCATTAACATGTAATCTAAAAGTTAATTCGAAATCAGTCGACTTTTGTCCGGCGCGGGCAGCCGTTTTCTCATTAAAAGTTTTCGAAATGAGCTAGAGAGAAGAAGAATTAGCAATCCTCGTGATATCAAGGAAGAGGCAGATAGCCCGGTAAACGGCTCCGTCGTTACGACGTCGCGTCATGTCCCGACATGGTTGCAATAAACGACGTCGTGTATTATTTCCAGGCAGATGTTACCCCTGGATCTACCGTGATGTCGCCACACCGCGGGACCATAATCCTCTCGTCAACAGAAAAAACTGCAGCTCCGAAAGCGGTCCTTTAACCATTTAGCCGCTCCAATGAATAATTCGCAATTAAATTCAATCTAAACGAGCGAGAACAGCTAAATCCGCCGCGACACTTTGATGGCGCGTTCGCCGGCGACCATGCCAATTAGCATCAAAGTAATTCGTGTAATGAAACCGGGAAGTTATTAACAAATTAACATTAAAAAGATTGTTTTAAAATTGCCGTTAAACATT
This sequence comes from Lasioglossum malachurum, assembly GCA_028455605.1. Classification (NCBI taxonomy): domain Eukaryota; kingdom Metazoa; phylum Arthropoda; class Insecta; order Hymenoptera; family Halictidae; genus Lasioglossum; species Lasioglossum malachurum. The sequence continues at coordinate 14,084,382 of CM052312.1, read as the reverse complement.
CTCTAGAAAAGATTTACCGTAATTGTGTTCTACGGTAATTAATTTATTTCGTTTAGCTTTCAGTTCGTTTCTATTATTAACAATTACGTAATGTCATCGACACGTCCGGCGGCACCGTTTCGATAACAATCGCGGTAATTACACCCGGTGTTTTATTAAATGCAACGCGCTGCCTTTGTGGTGTGCACGCGAAAGCTCGCATAAATAATGACAAAACGTCATCGGTCGAGCAACGAACGCGAGCAAAATTAATTTTACATTTAGCTGGCTTGTTGTTGCGGATAGAGCGTAAGGACTCGCGAGGCTTCGGGAATGCTGACTCGTGGAAAGTATGATGGCGTGCGTGGCAGAGGGGCGAGGGGGCGTGGCCAAAGATAGAAGGAAGATGATCTTCCTTTTCATCATCCGGTGGCTTTGGTGTCGTTCCTTTTCGACAAAGGACAGGTAATTTTTCATTGCTGCTGGCGACGGCGCGGTATGTGCGGTATTAAGCGCCGCCGAGAGAGAGAGAGGGAGAGAGAGAGAGAGAGACAAGAGGCCTGCGGGCTGATATTAAAGACATCCCCTGCTGACAAACGAACGCGACGGCTCTCCTGCAATTACCGGCGAAGCCACTTACTAATTTCCACGGCTGATAATCCATTATCCGACCACCTACGTACTAATCCCTCGGTCCGACCTTCGGCAACCTCCGCGGATTTCACCGCATTCAACTCTTCCCCTACCGTTCGAGCCCTGTTATGGGATGACCCTGATTCTGAAATAGATGCGGCAACTCTTGGTTCCAGTCGAGTTTCCATGAATTTTTTTCGGGGGTCCAAGATGTTCGTATTTTTTATTCGGTATTCTTATAGAGCACTAAAAGACGAGTCCAACGAGTACCATGAACCTGGCATTGCGATCAGTGGATCACGAGATATTCGTGTTTGAAAGGCACGATGACGTTTTCGATTATGGACGAACTACGAACTCGAATTTCTCGAGATCGAATGATCGTAATGGTGCGGTCATGGTACTCGTTGGATTCGTCTTTCCATGCTCTACAAGAATATCGAGGAATATATCTTTTTTATTTACAAAAAATATCGATGACCATGAACATTGAAAGTATATTAAAGAAAGAGGGGTAGGCTGAAGGAATGCAGGTTCGTGCGCGAAACCGCGGAATATTATTTAGTTGACTTAACAATCCAAGGGTGTCTAGCTGGAATTATTAAGCAACACGTAGAACTTCTCTACTCCTGTTGCCGGATTCGTCCAATTAAGGGATCCCATACGCGCAAAATTTGAATTACTTCGCTCAACATCCTAGTTTCACCGCTGCGGAATACAGTAGGAACCCAGCGTCGAAATTAACACAAACAAATGCGAAGCGTATCGCTGTGATGACGTGTGCTCCGCAAGCAATTCCTTCGAGTCGATCCGGAAATGTTGATCGAAGTTCAACGAACACCAGCAGAACATTTATTTCGTTGTTACAATTAACAATTTATTGTATTTCACGTACGCACCTCCTCTCGGAAATTAAATTTCTCAAAAACTGAGCCCGATGGAACAAAATGAAATTCGATTTTGTTTGGTGTATGCAAATAGTGTTTTAATAACGAAAGTTTTATTTATGCTTCCTGAGTAAGTAAATAACCAATTTCTACAGATTGAAGTGCACCAGAATTTTTCGAATTTATTCCCGATCGGATTCCACGCGGATTCTATGCCAATTCCGGAACGTTTAATGAATTTGCAGTTGTCTTATCTGTCGATTTCCTTTTGGAGCAAGGTTGCACCGTTAATGGAAAAACTGTAGGCAGCTGATTAAGCATCCGGTATGCGAAGATTGGAACTGGGCGGTTACACTTTTGCAGGCTAAATCCCGAAAACGGGTTTTCTGGCTTTGCCTTTGCCGGAGCTGGCTGTCTCCGCCTCTCTTTCTCCCGCCCCCGGATTTCGAAAGATTCCGGCACACGCATTATCGGAAGTCCACTTTGTAGCGACGCTGTTTGAGTCAAAGGGATGCGACGATCAAAGTACGGCCGGCGTATTCGTAATTGCGAAAACGAACGTTTCGCTCCTCGCACAATCGTATATTTATTATCAGACTACGGATGTTTATGCAATTTCCAATTTTTATAGGGCAATTTCAAGAAAATGAAACGGAATGAAATACTATTTTTTAGAATTGTGTATTATAGCATTTTTTGAAAATGTTCATAAGCCATACACATTGCCCAAGTAATGTTCGTATCCGAGAAGTTCGTCCTAAAAAAACTATTGTCGCAATATTATTGAAATTTTTGTGCACCATGGGATTTTATATAAAAATTGTTGAGTCGAGCAGAAATTCCTTCGCTCCTTCAATAATTTTAACGAGCTTGAATTATGCACGATCTCTTTATGATTGAATGATATCCACAGTCTAGTTATGACTGAAACCTGACAGTGATAAGACAGAAATCACTTTCTACCTGGTCTAACATCGTTTAAGAGAGGAATTGTATTGGCGCAACTGTTTGGTAACGGAACCCTTAACGCCCTGAAGAATCTCAGAGGTAAAAGGTGAGGTCGGCGAGCAAATGCAGTAAATTATGCGTCGGTCCAGAAGTCCGGCGAACAATGCCCGGTGACGCGAGCGGTATTTCGGTGCTGAAGAACGAGCCACCAACCAGAAACTAGGTGCGCTGACACTGAAAGCTGCCCGTTCCCTGAAGAGCATGCAAGTACGCCGACGATTTTGTTCCCGATTAATTGTGGGAGACCCAGCTGGAACTCCAGAAATATCTACCCGCCCACCGGGATTCGAACTGATCGATAATCGCTGATAACGTCGCGATTTTTCTGCAAATTCGCAATTTTTCCCAGTGGGTCTCCCCTACAACATTAGGGAATTTTTATTAATTTTTTTTTCGCAAAAATTGCAACGATACCGAAACGAATTTTCTTGGACTGGATAGGGGTATTCTTAATCAGTGTGAAAATATTTTTTAATTTGTATTTGTTCGTTTATTGGACACAGAGCACGGTTGTTAATTCTTTTGCAAATTCGAAATTTTTCCCAGTGGTACTCCCTTACAAGATTAGGAAATTTTTATTAATTTTTTTTTCGCAAAAATTGCAACGATATCGAGATGAATTTTCTTAGATCGTACAGACGCATCCTTAGCCTACAAAAACATATTTTTATTTTAGGTAGGTCTCTTTTATGGATTGATTTAATCGAATAAAATCGATCATATCAGCTACTAGAAGTTTTATTAACAATTTCTGGAACTCGGAAATGATGAACATCGAACGAGACCATTGCTAAAATTGCTTTCAGAGCAGTTCGTACGTCACTGATTCCGGAATGACTAATAATATAACACTCCATGTAAAAATACTCCGGTAACGACAAATTACAATTAACGTTTAATTTAGTAGTACCGTGCTAACCCCATTAAGAATAAAATTTACAACGTTCACCAAAATTGGTATCGCGCAGCGAGCATTTTATCACTTAATGAGTCAAGATTTATCTGCGCGCGTGTACGTTAACTCAAACTCGAAAGCTTTTAATAAAGTGAGTGGCGGTTATGTTTCAAAACATTTCGACGTGTACATGTCTATCTACATTGTTTACACGTGTATGTGTAATATTGTTTTATATACACATACATATGTGCGACGTACTTTCCAGTACACCGAGAACGCATTTTAATTGAAATTTGTTTGGAAAACGTTGCTCGCCCGTCGGATTCCATGAACAGACAATGGAAAATGAAACCGCCGCGCATTGTTTAATCAGTTTTAATTAAATATTGTAGTAAACCGTAAAATTTGCCGGAATCACATCTAATTTCGGAAAACCGGTCGAATGCCGGGGCATGTTTCATTGCTAATTTTAATGAATTTCTGATTTTAAACCGTGCGCCGCGTGTGTGCCCCTCCATCTTGATTTTCATGCTGATGTGATTATGGAAATTACTAAAATCCCGAATATTCTTCGATGTTGTCCACTGGTGCATCCTAATTAATTACACGGCAACTGTACGATCTAAGAAAAACAAACATCCTCACCAAACACA
>CM052312.1:13989546-14080224 GCA_028455605.1 Lasioglossum malachurum | reverse complement strand
GGTAAAGTAAAGTGCAGCCAATTTGAGGCAAAACTAAGTCGAATGTTTTCGAGAAAATCGAGTTTGAAAATGCAGCGAATACACGTGCCATTGCATAGCAATCGTCTGACGCGTCTGACTATGATCAACCAATTCTACTTTCTGCATATACTAAAGCACGCGAGAACCTGGCGGAACTTTAAACTAGATTTTCTCGAAAACGAAAAAAATGTTATTCCTTTTTTCGACTTATTTTTGCATGTAGAATTGATTGATTTTTCGTTGATTTTTCAAAGAAACATAATTTTATATATGAAATAAATTGTTGTCTATGGCTCCAAGAGTGGCCATATTAGATTGTGATTTTCGATTGATGAAAAAATTCTTAGAAAAATTTCTTTCTGTTTCAAAATTAAATTTTGCATGAAAATCCGCAGTTCACATAAACTTCGAGGACTTCATAATGAACTTCCACAATTTATTGTTTGCAAAAACAGAGAATTACTGTCCACTTTTGTCACGTAATTAACGTATCAGTTGATATCAGGGTGTGCTTCGGCAAGGATCGAGTTACAAGGGACAATGAGTTTGTCAAGTCACATCGCACACAGCAGGACAAACGTTAATAATCGTCGGCACACGCGCGGCTCATTCGAATTTAATATACCCGCGAAACTATTTCATTAAACTTTCGTATTACTCCCGACGATTTTCCTCCCCGCGAAAATTGAAAATCTCCTTCTCTCTCTCTCTCTCTCTCTCTCTCTCTCTCCCGCTTTACTCGGAGAGTGCGATACTTTGATTGCTCCCACGAATTTATATTTAATCGATTAACTTTTTCCGCTTCCGCGCTCCAACGGTACTCGAGAGCTGCCTTCGCCACTTCGGCCTTTGATAAAATTTTCAGGAAACCTTATGAGTGGCTTCGCGGAAAGTCACGTACCAAATTTAAACGAAATTGGCTGAGTCGTTCGGCCGTCAGGGGTAATCCGAGTGTAGAGCTGTTCGAAATTATAGAAATACATTTCTGTTACTGCGCTCTTCGACAACAAGCTTGAATTATTTTTCTAGGACGTATTGTTCAGGCAACTTGCCACCCCTTGACCAAATCCTATCAACAAATATCAATAGTTTAACAGTCAAATTTTAGTAATGTTCTATTGAAGCGATAGCGCCATCCTCCAGCTTCAATTTAAGCCCTCGAACGTCGAAAAATTCCTACCGGAACATATTAAAAAATCGTTTCGGGAAACGTCCTCCAGTTCGGATAATGGAGGTCCCACTAAATCATGTATTGCAGCACCGAAACCGATGCAAATTGTATCGTGCTTGGGCTCTTTTTAATCGGAAAAATATCAGGAATACATCGATTGAAGTTTCATGAAAAAATAATCGAGTTGAAAAAAGTTATGTCAAAAATTGTATGATGATGCACTGTCGCTCGAGCTTCCGGACCGCTGAAAGTGAACCCCAGACGGTTCCGGGGGAAGATTTTCAACAAATATTGTGCAGACGTGTTCCGCAGACGTCTGCTTATTAAAAATAAACGCGAACGACGAAAGTGCAACGGCCGGAAGCAGGTGGCTAGTAACGTTGGTCCGATCGAAGACGCTTCCGCTGCGTCAATAAGGCACTGTCTCCTCGAATTTGCTCGCGTCTTTTACCGCGCCGTCTCAAAGAGTTCCTCGCTGTTTAAACTGAGAAATAGATAAATCAACACGCGGCGGCGGGCGGTGGCAAAGACGCTTCGGCGTCCTCCGTGCCTTGATAACTGGCTCGAAAGTCAGCTGCGAAGATTCCTGTGATACAGTCGATCGACGGCGCCGACTCGAGATCCAACGAGAGCTGCTTTGCACAGGTAACAGAGGTAGAACATAGTATCCCGGCGTATCTGCTTAGGGTAGCACGTTATTAAGACGCCTAACCAAATCGCGGGAACGAACATACGCGATGGTGTACTTTCTTCAGGATCCGAGAAAGCGCTGGAAGCGGAATTCCAAGGTCTACAAGCGGGATGTTATCGCGATCTAGCATGAGTAACCCTGAACGTCTCGAGGAATGTTTGGATTAGTTAGGGACTACTGGAAATCCCGGCTGCACCCTCTTTCGAACTACCGCCCACTAGAACCTAGCCTAAATGCCAGAAACCAGGCTGACATTCGCAGTACACTGCTCGCTGGAGATTGATACGTCCAACGCACTGCCATGCCCCGTCAAATTAACGTTTCTGCTCGAGTCTCGCGTTTGCCAGCCAAAGATTGCTCCTCGTAAAATATGTTGCCGGTGGAATGTTCATGTTTTACTCCTACCGACATCCGCACACAGCGAAAACCTTCCTCTATTCAGCCTGAAGAGGTCCTTCAAGGATCCTCCTCGCTACGGAACAGGATTCTATGGAGATGTCGATATTCGTCGAGTGTCTTTCGACAGTTTCGACTTTCTTTTTCCATGTTTCACCGGAGGAAACCTTTCGACGCTTTCATTGGCAGTCTGTTCGCCTTTCCAAGGCCGTGGATGTCCTCTTAAGCGGCTGCACTTGTTTTTATCATCACGAGGTAAGGCGAAGTACCGCGACATTCGCGTGACCTTGTGCGAAAAAATGCAGAATTTTCAATTTTGCAAGAGGACTGTCTTCTCCTAACAGGTCGTGAGAAATTACGTCCATTACCATCGGGAAGGACGACTTTCTTCTTCTCGCGGAAACGCAATAAAGTATACGGTTCCCTTTCTCCTTTTTTTCCGCGTGATAAGTTTCTATTATCGTGATGTCCTTACATCACCGTGCAGCCGAGAGGATCCACGGAAAACAGGATCCGCAAGGGATTGCCGGGGAAAGGCAAGACATAAAAATCTGAAGCATCGCGGGGCCAGGGCAAGGTCCACCTACACGCCATCGGACGTGATCATTATTTTCCGGAGTCAGGGGAATCCCCGCGTGTCGGCCACGGGAAGTACATGCTTCCATCGAGCGACAGAGAAATATCGCGGTTTTATGTGTCGAAAAATATGGTTATTTTATGTGACGGAGTCCGCGGAGCCGCGGGCAAGTGTTTCTTGATACATAGTCGGGCGAAACATGTATCCGCGAACGATTGAACAGGCGATCGATCACTATCACTCATCTAATTGTTCTTAGAATATATTAATTATTTATTTAAAATATATTAATTAATAGATTTTTGACTTGGAATTTCATTCTGAACCCTGTAAAAAAGCGCCACCTTCCAGCTTTAATTTGCGCCCTCGAACGTCAAATAATTCCTACTGGAACACATTCTAAAATCGTTTCGAAAAACGTCCTCTAGTTCGGATAATCGAGGTCGCAGTTAACCGCGGATCAAACGGGCGAGCACAGTCCGAATTGGGTCGTGTTGGGTATCATTTTATCGGGGAAAGAGTCGGGAATAGGATGGTAAAGGTTGCATAGATAAATAATCGGATCCGAAACAGATACCACCGAATTAGTCTGACCAATGCAACACGGTGTTGAAGATTCGATTGGGGCTGCCAGGAAATCGTGAAAAGAGGACACTGTCTGTTGATGGTAGGACATTTCTGTGCTAATTCTTCAGCATTTTCTGAAGTTGAACAAAGAGAGGGGAGGACGTACACAGCCTTTCCGACGGGAGGTGTACACTTCGCGGCAGAAAAGGTGAGATATGCGTTGACACACTTCAGCGTAACCATCTCTGCGGCGAGAATACCGCGGGCGGAAGCCCCCTCGGAGGAACTCGCAGGCAAGATGTAGGGAGTCCAAGTTTGCCAACGTTACTTGCTACTTCCGGTAAGGAAGAACGCGCCTAGATTATGGAGCGACGCAGGGAAAGAGAGGAAGGAGGGGGGCGGGAGAGAGAGAGAGAGAGAGAGTCCCGGCAAACCGTCGCGTCGTTGGGGCAGGGGTACATTGAGAAACGTATTTGTAAACATACATCCTACCCATGAGGCTCGAGCAACCCGTGTCGCAGTAAATCCCGGTGCATTAATATTAATGCGTCTTCGGCATGTACCGCACCCGCACCCGCACGCCCTATCCTGCGACGAGCAGCCTCGCAGAAAGCACGAGAGTTCAACAGAGTTTACACCGAGGTACCAAGTGCGCGCACACACACACATACACGCGTGGACCGACTTCCAACAGGCTCTTCACAATATCTGCGTTCTCGCATCCCAGTCGGAGAGTGCTCTCTCTACGCGAAACCCCCATCTCTCCTAACCCATGGAAAATTGGGTCATTATTTGCCAATAACTTTGTCAACTTCCTGCATTCGGTTTTTACCGGGCCCGCCGGGTATTGGAAAATATTTTACACACGGAGAAAGTGCCTGTCCAGAACCAGCCGCAGTTTATGCTAAGATGGCGTGCGCATAATCAGGCGAATTCTTTAAAGCTGTTCCATGACCCCCGCCCGACGCGTCGTCGCGCCGTTTGTTGCTCGGGGAATTGTTCTCTTTAGGCTGGCGGATTCAATGGAAAAATATTTTTAGGAAGATTCTTGGACGTGTGATATTAAGCTGCGTCCACACTGGAGCAACGTCGACCTTCTTTTTAATTGAAGTTTAATATGCACTTAGGATGAGCGGCTGTTTTAATACGTAGGAAATGATTAAAGCAATTATTTCCGTAGAAAAATGATTTCCATGGGAAATGGGACATTCAACAACTGACCTGAATTTTTCGCGATTCATTAAATACAGGGACATTCGGTAATGTGGAAATTGTTTCGTGTTGTGTAGTAACTTCGAGCGGTGCTCCACAGTTTTCATACGCGAGCAAAGGGCTAAAGTTTGTCATTCGCAATTAATTTTCCGCGGAATTTCCACGTTTAATGCGCTCTGCAACGCGTGCACTTTTATCCATCTCGCTGGGACTGTGTTTAAACGACAAAGAACGCGGCTCAGCTGGCTTACATTTTTATCCGAGTGCACTGTCTAACCGTTCACTACTTTAATGTCAAAGCGAATATCACATAATTTATTTGAGCCAAATTAAAAAAATTGTGTTATCCATCAAATTTGCTCTGTAAGAAAATATCGAAATCGCAGTAAATATAAATGTAATCGTATTAAAGCTCATTGTATCACGTTTATTAAACTGCTAGAAAACTTTTTTTATTTAGCAGATTGCTTCCTGAGAAAATTTGAGACTCTCACAAACCATTAATTATTAGACTGTAAACTAGAAAAATGGTTACAGCTCATATCACATAATTTGGCTGCTCTTTACTTTACCGGACTCAATATTTGTGCCTTCTTCCTATAAAGTATGATGTATTTGTGGTATGTAAACCAGTAGATTTGTACCCGGGACAGCTGCAGATCAAAGTTTCGATCCTGTAGGATCAATGGTTCAGGAGTTATGCTTGTTTAAAGTTGAGCATTTTCCAGTGTTTTTGTCAGGTAAGAGCGCCGCCATATTGGTTTGTAGTATCGCGCGCCACTTACTGAGCAGAGATGCTTGGTGCTGTTGGTGATTAGGTCGGAGGGGGGGTGACAAGGTTCGCGGTCGTCACTACAAACCAATATGGCGGTGCCCTTACCTGTCAAAAACACTGCAGATTGCTCAACTTTGAGCAAGCATAACTGCTGAACCATTGATCCTACAGGATCGAAACTTTGGGCACAGATGTTGAGTCCGGTAAAGTAAATTTTACCCCATAACTTAATATTTAATGTTTACTAATAGGCTCCGGATGTTTATGCAAAATAAAAAGCTTGTGCATCGATTGCAAGACGCAATAGCTCAATATAAATTTATATTCTTCATTAATAATTATAATGTGGTGAAAATAATATATTAATACTCTTAAAGTCTTTCAATATTTTCACTGTGTTTTAAATTGCACTTGCTCATTTTTGTTATAAATGCGTAAAATCCGGAATCTATTTATTAATATATTGTACACAAAACATGGAGACCCGGATGAAGAGTTCCATCCGGAAATTCTCTTATCCGACCGCGTCCCAGTGTTAATTCTTCTAATCATTTAATCAAACAGTGCAAATGAAAGCCCGAATGACACGGTAAAAATTCACGATCCCGTTCGCTATTAGGCGAACAATTTTCATTTTTACGGGGCGGCTGGTATCTTTCCAAGGGAATGTGGTGGGGGTGGTAGTGTTCGTTTGACGATCGCAGGGTCCAGTATAACGCCGATTGCACGTAAAAGCAGTAGTTCAATTTAAAAATTAAACGTCATGCAGCGATGATGAAACTGTTCTTCGAGCCAGCTCTTTTGAGCGGCGCATGGTTGGAAGCACTATAAAGCAACACGGTCCGATGAAGCTTTTGATTAAAACACGCCGACGCATTCTCCGCTGCAACACAAAGTTTTAATCGTAATTTTTCCATAGAATTAAAAAGTGGAGAGGGTACGGGACGAGATGCTCGATCATTTGAACGCAGATGGTCACCGCGTTATCGAGCTCTGTTTTAACGGGGAATGCGTCAGAAATTTCGATCGCATTGACATCGATCATTGTGCACTCTTCGACGTCATCCGACCGGATTTCGATGTATTAACGTAAATTAACCATACGCGCGGATGAGGCTTTACCGGCGATGTACAGAGCTGATCGCGATAGGAAAGACTGCAAAGGATTGGCATCATGTTCAATCGAGCGTGCAGTATCGCATGATCGATGGTTTCGTTCCGTACCAAACCGTGAATTAGCCAGTTTTGTTCGGGAACGAATGCGATAACGCCGCCATTATTAGAAACCGTTCGCACGGAATTTTCCGGACAACAGTGCCTCGTGCTCGCTCGAAATCGAATTTTAAAAGTCAAGACCAAAAAGACAAGATGGTAATGTTACCTTGACGGAGAAGTTAAAGGTGAAACTTTTGTTTTCGTCCCATTTTTCAGAAGTTTTTCTTCGTCGATAACTGTTATCGAGGAGGATCCAATTTTTTGGACACTAATAACTGTTATTTGTAACCAAAAAGTATATAAAAATCGATATTTTATAATCACTTCGTTCTCCGAATTTGTTTCTTTATATTTTGTGTACATTATCTTAAATTTCAATAATAATCAACTTTTTATTAATAATTCTTATCGTAGAAAATTTTAGTATAACTGTTATTTTTTATCCCTGATTTCAATAATTGTCAAATAAAAAATCTAAAATGGGTCATTTGACCCCTCGTGGTAGGTTTGGTGTTAAGAAAACGAAGCAGCTGGTGAAAATCGAGGACGACGAAAGCGACGTGAACGCTGTACAGCGCTGCGAGGACGGTTGCATACTGCTTGGGGCGAACTGATGCCGCGCGAAAGATGGATATGAAGGACAAGGTCTTCGCAGGGAGTCGTCGCGCCGTCGGGGTTATGTACTCGCTTAAGTAACAACAAATTGGATCGTTCGCGGGGTCAAACAGGCGTATCTGGACTACTAATTACCAGGGGGATTCGGGCAAACTTAGCGCGACTACTATAGTGTAGAACCTGAAGCGGGTCCAACAATAGGGAACTTCCGTAACCCCTGCGCGTTTACATTCGCGATCAGGATCTTTCCTTAATCCTCATTGCCCCGGGAGGTTTCGAGAACCGGGTCTAAGTCCACTCCACCATGCCACGGGAAATTCCCCCGAATGAACTCGACGATCCAGTTTACAATTATATCGATTCGAGGTAACGCCGCAAACATGACGCCGCGACAGTCCACTCGAATGTCTGTATCTCCCCCCCCCCCCTCTCTCTCTCTCTCTCCCTCTTATCTTAATTCGCAATTATTCGAGAACTTTTACGAGCCCGACACGAAGAGCTGTTTCGAGAGAGCTCTATATGAGACTTCCTCTTGTACGTTGGATTATTAATGACGGAAGTCGCGACTATGAATGCACGTGTTAAGGGCGCGCTAAGACGGAAGAAGGTCGGAGACTCCGGAGCAGGAATTAATTAATGGCAATCAACGAGAGTACTTACCCCCGCATTCACGACCGCCAGACACTCGCCCGATCTTCTTCGATCATTCGCGATCTACCTTTGATCCTCACACGTCCTACCCTTCCACCCTGTTATCTGCTCAGAGGCGGTACTCGCGCATCGCATCGTTTTAAACATTTTTAGGGATTCTTTTCTGGAGAACCATTGAGCCCCCCGCATTGGGATTTTTCACATATATCAACGGGCATTTGAGGAGGATTCGTGATTTTTTTCAAGTCAAAATATCAAAGATTGATCGAGTTGTAAATTTTTTATGGAGGGGATGTTCTAGTCTCGAGTGAAAACTTTTTGGGAATTTTGGGAATTATTTTTCCAGAAAAAAATATGCAACCTTTTCCATCGAGATTTTTTACAAGTATGTACTGCTATGTAAGGTACATGTGTGATTTTTTTCCAACTAGAAACGATAAATATTGCCCGAGTTATAAATTTCGTTACGGAGCGTGCTTCAAGAGAATGTTCTGGTCTTGAGTGATACCTTGGCGTATTTGGGAATTAGTTACAAATTTTTTCCAGAAACAATATGGAACCTTTTCCATCGAGATTTTTCACAAATATGTACTGGTATGTAAGGTACATGTGTGATTTTTTCCAGCTAGAAATAATGAAAATTGCCCGAATGATAAATTTGTTCATAGAGAGAGCATGTTTCAAAGGGATGCTGTTTCCCACAGGAAAATCGCAACAGAACGATCAGAGCTAATGCGTTCAGCTCATGTTCGGATTCACGAGGAAGCGCACACATACCTGCAGGACACGTTCCGCCAACTTTTCAACGTGGAATGGAATTATAGAGAGAGAGAAGTGCTCGCAATGAGGGTGGCGAGAGGAGCCATCGGAATGGGGGCCATTAATTTTGCAACACCTGATAGCCGATACGTTGAAACCGATTTTTATTCGGCTTGGACGTACGAGGTATAAGTTAATAAATCAAAGGAGGAACGTAGCAGGCTGGAACAATCTCGTTACAAGCTTTTTCTCCACTTTTTTCTCTCTCTCTCTCTCTCTCTCTCTCTGCTCTATGCTCGAAACTTTACGCTCTTGGTTAACGGCTCCCTCTCTCTCTTCCTCCACGTGGCAAAACGGGAGAAAATTCACGGGAGAAAAGCAAAGCAAAGGCGGCACACGGCTTTAGAAGGGCCACTCGTAGAACGAGAAAAGTCTGTAGACGTGATGTCACTCTCTGTCTACGACGTAGTTAGGGATTTCGTGGTGGTTGGTCAAGGAGAGGGCGGATGAGGGTCGAATGACGTCACGTGCACGCTACCTCGAAATGGCACTGCCTCCGGATTTTAGACGTTCTAAACTCTAAACCATTTGCCTCGCTGTTCTACACAATGCTGGAGTTTTATTCTCGCTGTTCAATATCTCTTTTATTTTGAGCATTCGTAGCAGTTGTTACTGTTATCGAGCAGTTCTAAACCAATTTTCAGTGAAAGAGTTATCGTCAATTGTTTTATCTAGTCGTCCGGTTCAATTGTTTTGCCACTGCAAGATAATCTTCCTTGAGATTTAAGCTACATTAATAAAAAAAAAATTGTTCTGCCATATTTACCATCAGTTAATTTTTTAAAGCGTTTAATAGTCAAGAGTCTATGTGCATGCAATGTTTATATACAATGTTGTACTTAATTCAAAACGAGCATACTTTTAATCTATAAAATGACTATTGCTCAATAAATCGTTCTCCTCTCGTCCTTCCACCCTCCTCCAACAATTCGTTTCAATCAATTCGTCCGTCTCTCGATGTTACTACGTCATTTATCAACCATCGAGCTCGTATTATTTCCAATATTTACACCCAAAATATAACTGCAAATAAATTTCGCTGTATATGGTACAATTGGTCGAGGAAAGAATCGAATATCATCGCAACTCACGAAGCCAATTTCTGTGTCAGGCGCGCGTTCGATGGAGGGTGCTGCCCACCCCCAGAAGAAAATACATACGCACCCTATTTAATTTCACTTATTATTTATATTCATTACTGATGCTCCCATATTTTCAATTCCGCGCTTACAAAATTTTAGGTGATTCCATATTGTATTTATTAACCGATTTGCATCGTAAGCACATACGCGGAATTTTATTCCTGGCCATTATCACCAAAGAGCAGATATGGTACTCTCAGATCAGAGTCCATGATTTTGTTTCGAAGAGGAGACTTCAGTGTGGGTAGGATGAAAAGAGAAGTAGTTTTGGTATAATAATGAATATATATTTGGTATATAATTTCTATAGAACACTCTCTCTCTCTCGCTCTCTCTGTGGCGATCAAACCTCAACAAGATGAACGGATCAAACGGTCGACGATCGTAGATCGCAGCTCGTCTTCTCCTCGCTCTGCGCCATCTCGCGTCAAACGACTTACAACCTAATACACTACGCCCTCTTGTATCAAACGTCATACAACCTCACACATCATACAATAAAAATAACCTCACATTCAGTATTCAATGGTAATTTCTAAAACAATTTTCAATCGCCAATCCTAGTCAAAAATTTTCAAGATTCTCAGCGGATCTACATATAAAATGAAGTGAAAAGTGCAACCTGGTCTCATTCAGAATGTTATAAAAAGGTAATCGATGATCTTAGATGGAAGTTTGTGGTTATGTTTCGAAGATGAGACTTCATTCTTCAATAGCAACTTTTCCAACAGTTTCAATCGCTAATCCCAGTAAAACATTTCCAAGTCTCTCAGAGAATCTATAAAATTGAGTGAAAAGTGCAACCTGGTCTCATTCAAAATGCTATAAAAACATAATCAATGCTCTCAGATCAAAGTTTGTGGATTTGTTTCGAAGAGGAGACTTTAGTCTTCAATTGCAATTTTTTCAACAATTTTGAGTCGCCAATCCCAGTAAAACATTTCCAAGTCTCTCAGAGAATATATAAAATTGAGCGAAAAGTGCAACCTGGTCTCATTCAAAATGTTATAAAAAGATAATCGACGATCTTAGATGAAAGTTTGTGGTTTTGTTTCGACACAACAACAATGGTATAACGTCTGGAGCGAAGATCTAGTCGGAGGGGTTCGAATGACGATGCTCGCGCGTCCCGTTCCAGTGCGTGTGTGTGAAATGTGTGTCGCGCTAGGGGAGTCATCGGGTTCGGGGGAGGGGGGAAAGTCGACCACGATGGGGTGGAGGGAGGGGAGACGACGACGTATACTCTGAAGACTCGTTGCGGCGGCGTGGTGGGGGGGATGGAGGTCCAGGCATGGAGAGGGCGCAGTTCCGCGCCATCCTCCGTATCGTTGACACGTCCTACGAAAAGAGTGCGGAGTCAGTCAATCGCTGCGTTTCGCTCCCCGATAAAAAGAGTCGATTAACCACCGTTGGAGAATAATCGAGACTCTTCGTGGACACGTCTCTCTTTCTCTCCCGGAACGATCAGGTATCGCATAGTATTCGAAAGCGGCGTACTTGAACGCGTTTCGAGGCAGTGCGCGCGCCGTGCGACCATCTGGTCGCTGCATTTAAAAACGATCAACGCGCCCTGCCGAACCGATCGACGACGCTGTGATTCCGATCCGTAGATCGTTGTGCCTGCGTACTTTGTAAAACAGTGAGTGTGGTTTGTGACATTTCGGGAGTGAACGGCATTTATTACGCTCGCCATGCTGTCGATCAAGATCGCCGTCCTCGCGACGATCGTCGCTGGGATCCACGCCGTCAGCATGGACTCCAAGATCCGCGATGACTCGGATCTCTCTCAGGTAAGATAGATCCTAATCTCTTTCTTTTCCATTCGAGAAATCAAATTCTTTTCTGTGCCACGGTAGTTTCCTTTCGTATGATTTTTACTATAATGCACGACAACGTTTGGGAACTTCGTAAGGACATATTTATGTGGAAAATGTTTTTAATTGGGCTACAATAAATTTAGTTTACCGAGCTGCAATACCCCGCAGAATTAAAATATTAGGGTGCGACATATTTATCAGGTCGGAAAGAAAGTTCTTACGGTTTTTGTTAGTTTGATTTTATTGATTGATGGCAAGAACTTTCTTTCCAACCTAATAGAATATATTGATTTATTCAATGAATTTTTTAATTGAACATTATGCAGAACAGTATACAAGAATAATTAAAAATGATTTGTACTTTTATTCTCGTATTATATGATTCATTTTTATTATGTTTTGTCTATGGTATTTCCACGGTTGTTCGATTTAGAACAAGTATAATAATTAGACTGCGGATCTCCATGAAAAATAAAAATTGTCCGCATCGATTACAGGACGTATAGAAACTGAATTGAATGTTATTCCTTCCCTTAATGATTTTGATAGAGGAGAGATCGTATATTGACGTAGATTTTCAATTTTTAAGATTTTCTTACAGATTTGAATCTCGTCTACTCAATTTTGCTATAAATGCATAAAGATCCGCAGTCTAATAATAATTGTAGTAGTTATTATTTGATCTTTTTGTGATCTCGTTCTATACGTATAGTTGGCTAACAGATTATGTCACTATGCGGTGGTCTCGCGATTATGTTAGAGGTTCGGGTGAATCAATGTGTGAAAGTTGATCTTTTCGGATCTGATTTGCATAAATGTTTATTTATGCGTTGTGAAAAATATTTTAATTAGGTCTGGAGATTGTGAATTAGGTTAATTGATTGCATGGAATTTTTGGGTAGTCGTTTGTAGGTCAAGGAGGATCTAGGACTAATTTCAATGTGCCATAGGCGTGACCTATTTCGGTTTTTCATTTTCTATTGTAATAAAGGCAACGAATAAAATTTAAAATTTAATATAATAATTAAAATAAATGTTTCTTCGTTTAAAAATTTTTTCACGGATTCTGTTTGCAAACCGGACGAGCTGTTAATAAATAATTAATTCAGATTTCTTCTTTTCAAGGAATTCTATTCTACTATCAGCCATCGAACGATACTACACTGTTTTCAACACAATTTGCGACTTCCGTGATCGCGTAATTTTGCAGAAGCCAGATGAACTTTGCACGCGTTATCACGCAGTCTTCTAATTACATGTTTTATGCATTCGCAGTACGCACGTGCGTAGGCGTATACAAAACACGTTTGAAAGAAAACCAGCAGGGCAGAATTAACAATTTTTCCTTTCGTTTCCTGAATGCTTTTTTATTAATAGTATGAATTTCAAATTTCCTCCGGTTGCTAAAGAACAGTCCTCGATTTGCATAAAGGTCCGCAGTGTAACGCACAGTTCTCCTTTGTTGCATTTGATAAAATACTGCAAATGAATCTGTTAACGAAATTACGAAATTATGGTTGCAGATGTTGTGGCGCCCTTGAGTTTTTATTATCTCGTTCCCAGTGAAGCTGATATCGAGAAGTATAGATTTCATAGACGTGAGAATTTTTGCGAATATTGCTAAGTCCGCGAGCGGTTCCATGTTCGAGAGACCGCGAAGGTTACTTTTAATTTAGCCGGTTAGGCGAGCTGGTATAGTGCGGAATTAAATTCCGTTCCCAGCTTCATTGTTGTTTACTTTCACGCTGTGGCATTGCAAAGTGTGACACAAGTTTTGCGATAAAAAATTTAATGAATCTCCCAAGCTATTTTTGTTTCAAGTTAATTCTTCGAATTGTTTAATGCGGATCTCGTCGCAATTGCTGGAATTATGTCACTTTGAGATTCTGCGATTGTGTGTTAGTTTTACTATTATTATTAAACTGCGGATTTTATGCATTTATGGGAAATACGAGTAGGTATAATTTAAAACAGTAAAAACATTAGAAGAATTTTAAAAAATACTATTATATTGCATTATTTTCAATTTATTAAACATATTATGTAAATAGATTCCTGTTTAAATGTTACCAGTATAAATGAAAAATTACACATTATAATATTATTGTATTGTTCTATGGGCACTGGTAACAGTAAATAACAAGCTGTCATTTTCTATCAGGCTCTACACTGTTGTCAACTAACAATTCCGTTCATTAAAAAAATATGGCAATTATAATAGAAGCAAGCGCTCCTCTCCGATTTTGATAAAATTTAAATATGTCGACATTTCGAACAACTTTTCCCTTTTCACGTACGAGGAAGTCTCTTTTAGTTGTCGAAATCTGTAATATATTTAATTTCATCACAAAATCGGAGAGGAGTACCCATTTCTAAATAATTACCAAAAATGTTTCCTCTCTTCGATATTTCGGTTATTATAAAAATTTAATGAAATATCTGATAGTACAAAACAAAGGTAATGTCCTATAAATGGTCTATAAAATTTTTTCAATTAAATTGCACTGCGACGAATCCGATCAAAATCTCTGCAGACACTAAAGGATTGGGGTCACGGGATTTAATTATGGTTGCGCAAAGATTTTTATACGGCACAACACATATTTATTTAGACGTGACACAGGGCCAGTTTACGATGTTTTTTCGGCTCGGCATCGCCACATCGAGCCTCCAAGTGTTTGGAATTAATTTCGTTTTATGTCTCCATCGGATTGGCAATAGAAACGATAATAGGCTTTCTTCGGCGCGGCTAGTGAATCACTTAATTTTAGGGTCCTTCTGTACTAACCTTTATAGCGAGGTTTACGCACCGTCTCGGATCATTCCGTTAATTAATGACGCAATAAAGGAGGGCCGGCTGACATAAAATCGAGTGCTGCTCGACTCCTTTTGTTACATTATTAAATAGATATGTCGTTCCCTTCGCCTCGTGACTTCTTTTCCCAGCGCGAACTTCAAACGCGAGCCTTCAACATTGAATAATGTTCAACAGAAACTCGAATATTTATTCAAACCTACTACGATCTTTTAACAATTAATAAAAATTTTATAATTTTAATTTTGCTCTCGTTCAAAATGTTATAAAATAATTATCGATGATCCTAGATGAAAGTTTGTGGTCTCCAATTCCAGTTTTTAGTCGCCAATTCCAGTCAAAAATGACAAGTCTCTCAGAGAATCTATAAAATTGAGCGAAAAGTACAACCTGGTCGCATTCAAAATGTTATAACGAAATTATCGGTGCTCTCAGATCGAAGTTCATGGTCTTGTTTCGAAGGGGAGACTTCAGTCTTCAATGGCAATTTTTCCAGCAATTTTCAGTCGCCAATCCCAGTAAAACATTCTCAAGTCTCTCAGAGAATATATAAAATTGAGTGAAAAGTGCAACCTGGTCTCATTCAAAATGTTATAAAAAAATAATCGATGATCCTAGATCAAAGTTTGTGGTCTCCTTTCGAAGAGGAGACTTCAGTCTTCAATTCCAATTTTCCCAGTCCCAGTCAAAAATGTTCAAGTCTCTTAAAAGTCCAAGTATTGGTCTCATTAATAAACGTTATAAAACACCAACTAACAATCGTAGACAAACGTTTCTGGTCTCGTTCTCACTACAATTTTACAACCAATTTTCAAATATTAATCCCAGTAAAAAAATTGTTAACTCTCTCGGAGACGTTGTAACATAGCAACTAAAAACCGTAGATGAATGTTTTCGGTCTCGATTGAAGCAGAAAACTTCAATCTGCGAGTAGATTTTCCGCCAGGATTTTTTTCCGAAAAAAAAAAAAAATGATTTCACGCAGATTGCGTGGTCGTTGTTTTTCGACGAAACCGGTTAGTTAATGGCTCCGCATTAAATCCCGGGAGATAGGAAAGACAGCTTCGGATTCGTCTGGCTGAATATTACAATAATGCGTGTCCAGGTTTCGAAGTCAGGGTGACATTTCCACCCGGCAACTTGTTGCTGCGACAAAAATCGTCAGGACGTTCTCGTTGAAGGCTAGTTTCGGTGCTGCGATCGATTCGGCAAACTACTTCGCCGGCGCGGCGCGAAGCGCACGGAACTCGATTTTCGCGGGGTTTTATTTCGTTTCTCGCTTCCGCCGAACTTCTACGATTCTTTTTACTAGAAATCCGATTTACAACGTTTAATCTCTCCCTATATATATATATATATTCGAGTTTTTAATTCCGTTATCAGATTTTGTTATTAACGCGTTACCCTCCATACGGACTGCACTTCCGGAAATACTGCCTAACGTCTCTAGGAAGATAATCTCCACTGTGAACTAATATTTTCTGATGGAACTCGTTCGCTCCAGCACAATGTTTTTTCGTGGCGCAAAGTATGCGATTTTCGAAAAATTTTCAGAAACGTTCTATTTGAATTAAAATTGGAAAAATTGTTTTCATTCTGACTGCACCTACTCATTTTTATTCCGACTATGCTTATTTCTATTCCGACTTTACTCATTTTTATTATTTCATTAACCGAGACTTCGAAAAAGGAGGGGGTTACTCAATTCGATCTGTATGTGCCTTGTTTTTGCTTTTTAGCTTTTTTTTTTGCGACACTTTTGGACACTTTTTTAGTGTCCAAAGATTGTATTGTATTTAAGTTCCTGTGTGTGTATTCACATAAATTAAATTGTTTTAGTGCGTTTTATCGAAGTCGGTTTAATTTTGATTATTATGTATTCCAGTATACATTACTATATTAAAGCATATTCTAGTATGTATATTGAAGAATATTGTAGTCTACGAAACAATATTCTCTTATACATTATTTAGGAATTAATTAATTCTCTCTCTCTCTCTCAATATCATTATATTATTACATGTTTCGTAATTATTGAAATCATGGAGATATACTTCTATAGGGAAATTATTAAATAAATTTCATTGTTCATGCACACATTCCTACAAAATGGAAGTCTTAATACAATGGGTGTAAAAAGTATCCGTACGCCCTCTAGAACAGAATAACATTTTTATAATTGTACCAAACTTTACAATAAAATTGGTGCTATTGGTTTACGAAATGATATGCAAAAAAGATTCTCCAGAAATTATAACTTACAAGGCTACATACAAACATAAAAAAGGGATTTCTTAAAACTTTTTAATTTGGGCCCTTAAAATATAAAAATTTAAAGCACATGTTTTGTGGATCTATGTTAGTTATACACATGCTGAAAATTTCATCGAAATCGGTTGACGCAGAAAAACACGACGCGCATCGGAAGATGTATGATTCTGTGGATTTTAAGCAGAAACTGAAAAGTCGTGTAAAACTACGATTTCTACAATTTTTAACCGCTTTTAACTCGTGTGTATGTTAACCGAGAGATCTACAAAATATATACTTTAAATTTTCATTTCAGGCCCAAATAAAAAAAGTTTTAAAAAATGCCTTTTTTATTTTTACATGTAACCTTGTAAATTATAATTTTCGAAAAATCTTTCTGTGTGCATTACTATGTATTGTTAAGAGAACTAATATGTAATGTGTCAATATGTTCATGTATTGTTTATGCTACGTAAACCATACTTGGTTTAAAGCATTAAATAAATAATAATAATAATCTTTTTGCATATCATTTTGTAAATCAATGCTTCTAATTCATTATAAAAATCAGGTCGATTGGTACAATTATAAAAAAGTTATTCTATTTTAAAGGACGTACGAATACTGTTTACTCCCACTGTAAGTCTTGCAGTTTCGATAATAAGGATTTGAAACAAACATTGTTTTAGAGCTATTATTTCTTATCTGAATCACATTTTATAGAATTGTTTATAAATTATCAATAAAATTCATTAAGTCACAAATGACTTACATAATGATTCACATATTCTTCACGGTTTGCACCTGTTCCCGCGACTTTGCAAGGTCGTCCGCGCGAATTTCTCACGCAGTTCCACTTGACCGGCTTCTTGGCGGAAAGTTGCACCGTTTCGCGTCCCCGACGCAACCGACGCGACGGTCACTGCCAACGCTCCAATGTCAATGTCACGCTCCGACTCTCTCATTCGAGACTTCTGCCAACAGTATAAACAGCCGCATGCCTTTCACTACATTTTTTTTCACGGGGAGGCGGTTTTGCGCACTGACTACGGTAAGTCCCGCTAAGCTTCATTCATGGCTGAAGCGAAGGCAGGTGTGGACAGGTGTGCAGACGACCTGGGGCTTTGCGGTGCAACCGTGTATGCACACGATAATGACCTTGTTGACTTTCGAAGCTTCTGTTCCGATATTACCCCCTCGAACTTCGTAATTTGCCTCCAACAACTCCGAATTAAATTTCCTCCCAATTCACGAGGCTCCGCGAAGATTCGCCGCCATTGTTTGCATCGATTATCGGCGGACTGTACCCGTTTATGCCAACTGCAATTGTTACATAAAAAATTATGTAAAAATCGTCGTCCAATGTTCTGGAATTTTTACAGTACAGTTTTCAATGTAATTTACTGTTACTATTAATATGTATTAGATGATTGCATAAGTTCGTGCCCGGTTTGAAAATAAAATGCAATGGTTAATTTTTAAAAAATACAACTTTATTAATCAATTATACATATAGTCACCATACATTCAGTTGTAGAAAATTTAACCATTTTTTAATTTTAATTGAGTCAATCATTAACCAAATGTTTCAAATTTAACCATTGAATTTTATTTTCAAATGCGGCACGAACTTACGCAATCATCTAATACTATTATCTGGTTTTAAATGTACCGTTTTCAATCTAATTTAATGTACCATTTTTAAATATGAACTGTTCTTGGAATTGCCGGGAAAAGTTTAAAATTGACTGTGATTTTTATGACGTACAAAAATTATATAAACGTCCACAATGTTTCATGTTGAAATGGAATTCGTGGTGAAACGAGCAGTCGGTTCACTGCACACATGGTCTCTGTATAATTAATTCGAGATTTTAAGAATTTAAATGGGCAACTTTCCAGAAGAATGAAAAATTAAAATCGTGTCGCGAGATAGTGACGCATAATGTTTTCACCGAGTTAAATTCCCTGACCCAAATAATTCGCCAGTGGAGCGTAACTGGAATCGATAGAAAGAGGGATTGGTCGAGAGAGAAAGAGCGAGAGAGCGGGAGAGGAATCGTGGTACCGGATGTCATTTTTAAGTCGAGCGACAGATGGTCCTCAGAGTTCTGAAACGCAAGGAACTCCTTGCGTACCCAGAAGTCGTTCCGTCCCGGAGGCGGACCGTATGTTGACCGTGGAATTTCTTTTCTACTAGCCTCTCGCTTCCCTCTTTCTTCCCTACTAACCAGATACTTTACATGTTACACTATTCTTTTCACGGTATTTTCACGGAATATTCTGCGGGATTTCTGGATCCCCGGACCCTCCGCGTTCCCCAAACTATTACCATTCCCAACCGTGTTGTAAATTCACGTTACGATACGTTTACCGCAAAGTATCGCCCCGTAACAGTATATTTGTTGAGTGACTGAACAAATTTTATCCAGCTGGTAAAAAGAATCGGAATACATACTAGGTCACTCAGAAAGTTCGTAGCCTAACAATGAAATGACATGAAAAAAATAATGAGTCAAAATACATTTATTCTTCAGTATGTTCTCCCTTAAGGCTGCGCCAGCTTGATTTTTCGAAAACCCAGTCTAAACTGCATTTAGAAAAGAAGCAGTGTCTTTTGATGGTCTTTGTGTTGAAATATTCTCTGCATTCTTTTTTGCAATTTGGCTCTTGGAACTTTATGAACAACGAAAGTGTACGTTTTTATAGAACTCATTTTTTTTCTGTACACTTTTTCCAAATGCTCTTTGTGTTGAAATACCCGCAATAATACAGAGAGTATTGCAACACAAAGAGCATTTGGAAAAAGTATTTCAATTATATTGTATTTCAATTATATTGTTTTTCAATTATCTTGTATTTCAATTAATATTGTATTTAAATTACACATCTGATTAAAATATTTAGTAATTGAATTAATTGAAAGGTTTGAATTATGTAATTCAATTACGACGTAGTTGAATTACTATATAATTGAAATACAATGCAATCAATTGAATTACAATATAATTGAATTAACACAAGTCTGACATCAAGGACTGATGTTTTCAACAACGATATGGTTTTGCTGCTACTAGTATCGTCTATGACCTGTGGTACACCTTGGCGCGTTCCCTAAATTTTCATAAACTATTGATCATTTGATTTAACTCACTTAAAGCGCGTCTAACATCGTCGCAAACTATTGGGTTGGCAAGAAAGCAATTTCGGTATTTTAAGGTGAAATAAAAAACCCCAATTTTCCTACTCAAGCAATCAACTTTAATCAGTAAAATATTTCCAATCCCATTTGATGAACTTTCGCCATCTTTCTAGTAGCTTCATAATTCCGCGCTCGTAAAACTTGGAAAATTTTCTCAAAATTGGGTTTTTTATTTCACCTTAAAATACCGAAATTACTTTCTTGCCAACCCAATATTAAATCTGAATAGGATCATTTTCTGCACGTGATAAGAGATAACGATTCGGATAAAAGAGGTTCCACTAAATCGCGTATTATTCGAGCAAATACGATCCGAACTGTATCGTGTTGGGTATCATTTTACGCGGAAAAGAACCCGGCATATGTTGCTAAAAGTTTCACAAGGATAAAATTAAGAGCAACAAAGTTATATAAGAAAAAAGACCGATGAAATTCGATTTGGCTTCGAATTTCTCGGTTAAGATTGATTTCTAGGGAACTTTTTCGCGAAATCGTCACTGATTGAACAGTGTGGAATCACCTGAAGAGGTCCAGGACAGATTTTGTCGCACTACATGTTCGATTCGAGAGGATCGAGAGGCCGAACGACTGCTTGAGGTGAACGAACACTGCAGACATGTCGACCGCCTCTCTCTCTCTCGTTCCTTCGTTCGTTCTCTCTCTTTCTCCCGATGACGCTGATTCTCTCCTGCCTCGGCTACACCACCGGATATTTATAACAAGCGGTTCATGTTGAAACGAAACAATGCGAGTCCCGCTGTGCGTTCGGCTCCCTGCTTTCCTACATACACACACACACACACGCACGATGTAGTCACGTCCCTTCGAGATGTGGGCGTTCTTCCCGTGGAAAAGCGGTACGGGAAAACCTGCTTTCCCCTTTTCCTGTTAATTAACTATTCTCCCAAAGACACGGTCGGATTTTTACAGAACATTAAAAAAAAATTTAGGACTACTAGCCAACACACCGCGGTTGTTTATGCGAAATGAAAATCGTCTGCGTGGATTTTCAGGGATGGGAGTTGAAAATAACTTTTGGTATAAATGGAATACTAGAATCCAGTGGTTTCCAACCTGTGGTGCCAGAATTTTTTAATAAAAAATTAATTTGCAGTTTTCAGTTTTTGTTTGTAGGACTTTAGACTTAGATTTAAGTAAGAATTGTTCTAACCAAATTGCTAGATATTGGAAACTAGGTTGCAATGTATGCGCCAAGTGCGTAAAAGAAAAAAAACAAGTTTTCGTTTGTAAGTTTTTATTATTTAAAGCGTGTCTACATTATTAAAAATAGTCTAATCGGGTACTAACCAATACACCGTGGATGTTTAACCGAAGTCAGAATTGCCTGCGTGAATTGCCAGGGCCGGGAGTTGAAAGTAATAATTTTTGCCAGAAATGGAATAGTCTGATCGATTTCCAGGCAATCGTGGATCCCTTTCTTCCGTGAATTTCCCGTTTCGCGAACGACAAAGCAGTGCGTTCTCCGGTGCGACGAGGACTTTTATCCCCCCACGTGGAAAGGGAAATCCCCTTGGGCTGTGGAAACACGCGACGGCAATGAGGGAAAGGACGCGGCAAAAGTTCGCGCCCGGGAAAAATGCTCGACCGAGCGAAATAAAGAAACGAATTCGACGAGTTTATGTTTGGTTATGTGTGCGCGCGGCCGTCTGTGTACGCTCGCGAGAAAGAGAAATCCAGGGGTGACGAAAAAAGGGACGTGGGAGAGAAGTTGAGGGAGAAAAGGTGGCCAAAGGAGAAGAAAAGAAAGAGAGAGAGAGAGAAAGAAAAAAGGGAAAAGACACTCCGGGAAAATTTTCCCGGTCGCCTTTTCGCTAACGCTACGCTCGAGCCCGACTGAGCCCGAACGCGAGCCCGAGTCCGCCCTACCGCGCGCTCGCGCGACGCTGATCTTTATGGGTTTCCATATTTCACGAGTAACACGAGCGCAGCTTCTTCAGCTCTGCCTCTGGCGAATACGCGACGTATTGTTCTCGTTCTCGCAAACCGTCGTTTCGCTATCGTCTGGAAGCTGCACTGCAAATGAATCGCGAATGCTTGCTTTCCGATGGTAATGCCTTGACGTCAATCCTCTTCGCGTCGATTGGTTTGCGAGATCATTGTGAGCCGAGTGTACACAATGAATCCATTATTATTGTAATCTTTTCCTAATGATTTTTCATCACAAACTGTTATATCTGAACAGAATAACTTCAGGTTGAATTGTCTGCACGGTTCGGATAAAAGAGGCTCCAGTGAACCGCGTTTTACTCGCACAAACACGAACCGAACTGTATCGTGTTTGGAATCATTTTACGCGAAAAAGAACCCGGAATGTATTGGTAAAAGTTCCACAAAGATACAATTACAAACAACAAAGTTATAACAGAAAAAAGAGGAACGCGATGCTATGAAAATCGGTTTTCGTTGAATGTCCCGAGATCTATTTCTAGGCAAGTTTTCCTCAAAATCTCGGCTGATTGGAGTGCGTAGAATCGTGTGTTCGGCGGAAATCTCAATCGGATGTCCCATGAATATTCTTCCCCCGCATGCAATCACGACTGATGGGATGGCTGCGCGCATCGATAGGTGTATGCGGGTGATAGTCGGAGTGACGTGTATCGATCTTAGACGTATCGAAGGTCGCTGGTAATAGACTGGTCAGCTTGTGTTTGCCAAGATCAACAGGATTGAACGCCTCGCCGGCTTGCAAGTTCAATTACGCACTGTACAAATCTCTATCCAATGGGCCATTTAACAACGTTGTTGTTACGTTGTTTGAATGTGACAACGTTCAATGTACAAAATGTCCTGTACGAACAAATTCCGAATAGAGTAAATCCTCCATAAACGCAAAAGCCTCGGGGCTATTCGTTTGCATTTATCGTAGACGGGACACTACATATTTTTGTTTAGCTTCGAAGTCCGAGCCGAACGCAGAGGACAGCGCGTGTAAACAGACACCGCGCGCGACCGAAGCGACTGCGACTCTCCGCGTCTCCTTCTTTCCCACACGCTGTCCTTCCTCACGCTCGAAACGTTCATCGTCAATTAATCACACGGGCCTTTGAACTGTGCCGACGACTGTGACTCTCCGTGTCGCATTAGTAGTGGTTCACACCGACATACCCGAGTCGAGATCAGATTACATACTACAGTGGAGGGGATGTTTCTCTTACATTTATCGTGTACGGCCTTTTTGCGTTTATAGAGGATTTACTGTAAATCACTTCTGTGTACATGGACTGTGACGGTGGCTGAGAAAAATCAAATTTCACTAGCTGAAGTACGCACAAAGAAGCGCGCGGAGTTTCATGGAATCTCATTATTCGGCCAGTTTAAGGAACTGACGAGCGCGCTGTTGTTCGGCAACCCTCGAAACTTGATAACGCGTGTTTGATATGCTCCTTTGTGACATAATCCGACTAAAGTCGTCGGCGCACTTGTTTGATCTGCGAGAGAGAGAGAGAGAGAGAGAGAGAGAGAGAGAGACGAGCGCTTCAGACTCCCGTGCTTACATTCCCAAATAAAACGGCGCTATTGAAGCGGTTAATTATACAAGCAGAGCGCAAGAAGCTTACTCTAAGGCGGGTTCAAATTGAAATGTGACTGCGGATACAAAGGACGGCGAGAGAGGGAAAGGGCTTTCGTTAGAAAACTCGATTCCGGAACAAGACCCTACCTCTCTCTCTCTCTCTCTCTCTCTCTCCGCATTCCGCGAATTTACGAATTCCGCTTCTGTGTCGCTAAACTTTACGACCGTACGAACATTTAAGGAGCAACTCGCTCTGCAGCTGATTTTAATTCGACGCCGCCAACGTGAACTATAAGTATTTTCAACTGAGAAATACCGAGCTATAATTGCCTCCACAGCGTAGATTATATTCCATTATACATTGTATTCAATACAGATTACTATACAGGATGATCGTACGTGAAAAATTCAATCGAAAATGTAGAATAAAATTTTTTCATATGACGCTTTATTTTCGAAAAAAATAAGTTTGAAAATTTATCGAGTACGCGTGCACTTGGACCAGCTTCAGCTCGACGCATTTCATTGTAGAAGCACGGAAGTACTCTCCTACTCGGAACAGTAAGATAGTACAATCCGTCGAACTGAAGCTAAATCAAGTACACGCGTACTCGATAATTTTTCAAACTTATTTTTTCCGAAAATAAAGCGTCATGAAAAAATTTTATTCTACATTTTCGATTCAATTTTTCACGTAGAATCACCTCCTACTCGCTTGCACCACCAGTTACGGGACACCCTGTATATTCGATGAGTCTATTCGCAGGAATTCGTAGGTTCGGATAGCAGAGGCTCCACTGAACCGCGTTTCACTCGTACAGTCACGGTCCGAACTGTATCGTGTTGGGTATCGTTTTACGCGTAAAAGAACACGGAATATGTTGCTAAAAGTTTCACAAGGATAAAATTAAGAACAACAAAGTTATATAAGAAAAAAGACCGATGAAAATCAATTTGCCTTCAAATTTCTCGGTTAAGATCGATTTCCAGGGAACGTTTTCTCGAAATCTCCGCTGATTGAACAGTGTGGAATCGCCTGAAGAGGTCCCAAGTCAGATTTTCTAAAAGTGCCATAAAATAATGATGACGTGAGTGACATAATTAAACGTGAAAAAAAATCATTCTAATATAATAAGAATCTAATATAAACAGTGCCTGAAAAGAAATTGTCACGTGCCCGCCATCTTTCTCCTAGTTTCTTCAAGTTTGACCCATGTGACGTTTCATTGAAAAGCCGGTGTGGAACATGTGTGTGCTGATCGTCGCGATCGATAGGATTGGCTGTAAAATCGGAGCAATGAGGAATTATGCACGAGAAGCGAAGAAATCGCGCTGGAGCTGGTGGGAGAGAGGAATTCCATTGAGAGGGTGGCACACGGCTTGCGGACCGTTCATCCGGTATGTGCTCGGTACACTTCGTTACGTTCCCGGCCACCAACCAGGTTATAATACGCGTCGATGTAAATTATATAAGTGATACGCGCTATAACGTCGTACCCGGCGTACCCGCCGACTCTCGGAATACCGGGACAATGCGTACCCGTGATATAATGCGCATACCGCGGCTCGACTTGCACTGGCCCACGAACTCTGCCCCGGTTTTTCGCCCTAACCGTATTTATGGCCTGGCACCAACGACCGTCTCAGTATTTTCACAGCTCTCGGAATCGATCACTTGATACTCTCACTCTGCTCGTTAGCGGTTTTTCGACTTTTCTGAAGCGACTGTGCATTGCATCTGCGTGAAATTTGTCCTCGTCCGTGTGGGAAGGGCCCCTCGAACGACCTGGAAGGATTGGGACCCTTCAAGTGGCCTGGGGAGTCGGACAGGAATCGTAGAATGTCGGGAAAAATTCGATACATCGGTGAGACTATGTGAATTTTGTGCCATAACTTTTTTCTTTGGGATTCGTTTTTGGTGACACTTTTACCGGCGTGTGCGTCACGTTCTTCCGAGTAAAATGATACCTCACACGATATCATTCGGATCTTATTTGTTCGACTAATCCACGATCGAGTGGAGCCTCTGCTATCCGAACCGGTGGACCCTTCCGATTCTTCATGTTATTTTTATGAAAATGTATAAAAATAAATAAATAAATAAATGTATATAAAATTTAGTGACCAGGATCGTTCTTCGAATTTTTGCCTTTCGGATGATTTTTTATTCCGCAGCCTCGCGCCAATCAATTAATACATTTGTTTCAATTAAGTTCGAAGGGGCGGGGATCCCCGCAATATTGTTATATGATTTACATACATAAAAAGAATGATTGTTCGGAGCACTGAAAATCGTTACCACGTCCATAACCGAGCTTCCTGTATGACCATCGACATTCGATACGCGCGCACGCGGCGCATACTCAATCGAAATCATCGAACACACCACCTCGGCTGTACACAACGTTAAAAATATATACATATATACTGTTATATAAAAAGCAAATCTTCGTGGGTGGGCTTCCGGCGGAAAAAAAAAATGAAATTGAATGCAACGACACTCTGTTTATTTAAACTCTCTCATGCCCATGCGCGCGCGCGCGACGTTGAATGCTAAATCCTCGGGGCCATAAAAAACGAATGGATGCGCCGGCATCCAGGCTTGCGTTATTTGCGAAAAACTAGTTTTGAGGATTCGGTTCGCGTTTTCCGGAGATATTGTTATTAAAATTCTCGTCACGCGCTGATGCCGAATTAACGCCGACCCCTCCTATGTATGTATAGTGCTCGCTGCTATAATCCCGGCGAAATGGAGTTGCGAAAGACCATCGTAGAATTAACCACAGAACGCTATTGTTCCCGCATTTTTATTGTTGGCTCGCAATTTTTTCATCTTTTCCAGCCTTCATCATTTTTCTTACATTTTCACTATAGGGAATGCAAAGTTTAATTACGGAGATATAACAACAGAATTAACCACAGAAAATTGTTGTTCGCCAATTTTTATAGTTTGCCAAGACCCGATTTTTCAATCTATAAAACTTTTTTAGTTTGCCAATTTTTGGCCCAATTTTTGAATATCTTTTTTCGCAGCATGCTACTACTAGTTTTCGCATGTCGCCGTCGGCTAAAGATAATAACGCGTTTCATACTTATCTGCGTACAGGGTAATAACGCGGCTCGCCTAATCTGGCAAATTAAATCTCCATTCATGCGCGCAGAAACGACGTTTCCGTCGTGACAGAAATATTTTCGTTGACATACGGCTCGCCTTCGAAACGCACACGGACACATGTAACGAAATTAACATAACTCGTTAGCATTCACAGCTCAGCTCTGTCCGGATAAACGCCCGTCTCGAATCAATATTCATGGCGTCGAAATCTGCGAGAGGTATTCTTACACAATTATCCTTCAGGAAAATATCTTAAGATGCCCGTCGAACGAGGAAAATAGTAGCGAGTCTGTGAAACGATACTAATTTCATGACGGTACTCTTCTGCTTTTGATTATTTTCTTATGGGACTTTTACCAGCTCACGAGTGACATTCTTCCGAATAAAATGATTCCAAACACGACACAATTCCGATCATGTTTGCCCGAGTAATCCACGATTGAATAGAGTCTCGATTATCCGAACCGATTAGACGCTTCATTTAGGTTCCATTCAGTTGTGGATTAAATGAGCAAACGTGGACCGAAGTGGGTCGTGTGGGTACTCGTTTTACTCAGCCGAGTGTCACCAATATAATGGGATATGTTTCATTAAAAATCGTTTCAATTACAGTGTAATATAAAAATTAATTTTAAGAGATAGACATATGTTTATACTGGTCGAGATTTCTGTGTTAATCCAAAGTTCGTTTTGCAATTCTCCGGGAAGAAAATGCGCTATAACTCGTGGTCGTTTCTCTTGTTGGTCGGAAGGCGTCGGCAGGATCAGATTCAAGGGCTGCAGCCGTCGACAGTGTATTGGCAGTTTAAGATAGTTGGAGTAGTATGCGGAAAGTAGCGATAGTTTGGAATTGTTGGTGACCACGATGAATTTCCGCGTCATGCGAACGGGCCCGTGGGTGTGGATGGCAATGGTAGGGATAGTCCAGAGAGAAGGAAAGTTAGCCACGTCGACGACAGTCTGCGGTTTATTAAACATTCGCTCACGGAGATGTATATACTATCATAGCTTCCCCTAAGCCCATCCACTCCAGCCGACGCCATTTTACTCTCTCGAATTCTGTCACATCAGCTGCGAACAACTTGCTCTCTCTCCCACTCTCCCCCACGCAGAATTACTATAGTTTCTAATTTCCTGTTCAAATATTTCTTTCGTGAGTTGCGTGCCACGAGATTCTCGTTAACGATCTGCCATCTTGTTGACGGTGCACGATGTTGCGGGAAATCTTTGCACGCCTCTTCCCTTTACTGGGAGCTCACAAAAGTTTCTTGTTAATTGTTTATTTTTTATCGAGTTCAATTATTTTTCCGGTGTGTACGACGCTTTGCAATTCGATTGGCGTGTGTTCCATGTATTTATTGTTAGACCGAGGATTGTAGGCGT
The DNA here is from genome assembly GCA_028455605.1 of Lasioglossum malachurum. Taxonomy (NCBI): domain Eukaryota; kingdom Metazoa; phylum Arthropoda; class Insecta; order Hymenoptera; family Halictidae; genus Lasioglossum; species Lasioglossum malachurum. Next base: position 14,052,258 of record CM052312.1, on the reverse strand, counting down.
CGAAAATTTTTTTAAAAATTTGAAATTATTCAATAATTGATTGTAGGAACTTTTTCTTGAGTTCTAATTACGTGTCCGGCGTGTACGACGCTTTGCAATTCGATTAACAAGCTGCTGCTCGCTTATTTATTGCTAGACTGAGAATTTCATGCGTTCGAAATTTTTTTTTTTAAATTTCAGGATATGTGCGGAGGGTTTATAGAAATTAATTACAGGATTTAACGATGATTACCTACAGGAACAAATTTCTTCTCGTGTGATTTATGTTGTTTTTATATGAAATGCGTGATAAAATAATTTTTTCGTTTTTATTTATTCTTCGTGAAAGAATCGATCGAGTGTAACGTGTGCGTTTTAGATTTCCCGAGGTCATTCGTTTCGTGATTCCAGTCTCGCCTCGGCTCGTTCATTCGCAGAGACTAACTTGACGCGCTTGTAGGATGAGTCAATCCCGTGGCATTTCACCACTGCAGGATGCCTTAAGTGCTATAATTACTCGAAACCGAGAAGGCTCGCCGGTGGAAAGAGAGAAATGATCCAACATGTGCCAGGTTCCCTGCTTTTTGACGGTCGAATACTATGACCTTGGGGAACAGACTCCTACACACGTTCACATGGTCGGAACTAAATTTAAACTTCATTGGAAATGGCCAACTTCATCGAAAGCAAGTTTCCGAATCTATAGATTTCCACTTTAGTTTATTAATTTATACAGGTGAATGAAAGTTCATTTGGCGCCGGACCAACTTGCAGATGATGCACAGACACACTATGAATTTATGAATACAGTGGAACAATCTCGGACTATTTAGGCTTGCAAATATCTTAACGCAAAGCACGCGTTTGCATATTTCACGTATGCATATGTTAGACCACGCCTACAAGATCAATTCATTGATCCATCAAAATTGTTTTTTCAATCAATATTTACTAAATTATCTTACTTATTCAATTAAAAATGGATAAAGTCTACAATTTAAAACAATTTTTTACCTTCTTTCCAGTTGTACTGAAATCAGTCTCGTTGAAAAATTGCTTCGTTTTTGGTTTGTTTTGGTAAAGTGATAGTCAATAAAAAATGAGGAGAAAATTTTGAGAAATGGCATACGAAGGTCCACTATCCTGCGGAAAAAAAATTTCTTAAATCGTGGACTTCATCCATGTTCTTCGAAAACGATTTTCCGAATCCGAAATTTTTCCCCACCACTAACAATTACACATACACCACTGTACAAAGGAAAGGAAAAAAATTTCTTAAATCGTGGACTTCATCCATAGTCTTCGAAAACGATTTTTCGAAACTGAAATTCTCGCCACGCCCACCATTAACAATTGCACATACTCCACTGTGCAAATGAAAGAAAAAAAATGTCTTAAATCGTGGCCTTGACCCGCGTGCTTCGAAAACGATTTTCCTCGTGGCGAGACAATTTCGGCGATTAGGCAAACTTCGCGGGTCGTTTACGCGTCCCGCAAGGTTGGCAATTTTCGCGGAATCGCCGGGTTAGGATCGATTCACAGTGCCAATTAGCCGAACGTACATGCTTCGCGAATGTAGGTGCATCAGGCCGGACATACTGCAGAATTTTCATTAAATTCCGTTTTCGCGGGAACGGGTCGCGTCGGATCGCGAATTCGTTCGGGTCTCTCGGGTAAATTTCGGCCGGAAGTCCTGCGTGGAGAATGTGTAGTCGCGGGTCACGCAGCTGTTTTCCTAAGCTGACTGCCTTCGCCTCGGTCAAAATCTCTTCCGCGAGTGTTAATTGGCGGGAACGAAGTGTGAACTACGCATAGGGGTATCGTTGAACGAAGCAGTACGACGGGCGGCCGAAGCACTATGCCGGCCGAGGTGTGGGTGAGGATGAGACATGATTACCTCCTCAATTACCGCTCAATGCTATCCTCTTCGCATAATTCATAACGTCATACATATACCCTGCACCGAGATTCATTCGACCCTTTGTACCCCGCAAAAGTGAAATTTCGTGGGCGTGTTTCACTCGCCGTTTCCGCGCCCCATCATTTTCCTTAATTGTTGCTCGATGGAATTCCCTATGTGCGATACGGTGCCGCCATTGTGTTCCGCCATTTTTCAACGCCCTCTCTTGCCCCTTCTAATTGCACTTGTGCTTCTCGACCTTTCTTTTTCTAATTAACCCTCGAACTTTCTTCTCCGGGTGTACTAAATTGCTTCGCCATGATTTTATTGTAAATCTGATAGCAATTTTCGTGAAATAATAGTCGAGACAAAAAATGAAGGTAATGTGGGGTCTCAGACACCCCAGCCTCAGATTTTTGAAAAGAATTTTAATATGAAGAAAATTAAATCTGTTTGTTTACTTTTTATCCTGTGTTATCCTTTATACCATATTTATTAAACCCGAGGCTATTTATTTTTTATTTAAATTTGCTTTCTCCACCACATTTTTATTACAAATCTGATAGAAATTTTGGTGAAATAACAGCCAAGAAAAAGAGAAGAGAAAGTTTGGGGAGATTAAAATGCTGTGCTAACAATTATTTCCAGTTATGCTGAAGTTAGTCTCGTTGAAAAATTGTTTCCCACGTTTTTATGATAAATCTGGCAGTAACATCGGTAAAATAATAGTCGAGGAAAAGAGAAGTAAAAATTTGGAGGGATTAAAATTGTTGAAAAATTGATTGCACTCCTTCGTTACGCGAATATTGTGGAATATGGAATATTTATGACGAATCGATAACAATCACGTTTTAATATTCATATTTCGCCATTCTTTTGAACGCGTGCACTTTCATTCTGACAAAAAGTAGACTTTAATGCATTCACACATCTTCCTCTCCTGTTAAGTGTAAATTTCGCGATCTACCCTTTTCTCGTACAGTATGCATCTGGCCTCTCGGACGTTGTAATATACTGAGAAAACATTGAATTATGCATGAATTATGAATTCTTTTGCATTCATTTCTCCGGTTAGAGATGTTCCTCTATTTCTTTTCGTCCTCTTTGTTTTCCCTTCTCCCGGCGAACCATTGAATACGAAGTTTATTCCTGAGAATTGATTATAAATGATAATCAAGCAGAGCCATTTTACGGAACCACCCGAAGATTCCTTTTTTTCGAAAACAATTGCAGAAGACATTTTTAACAATTTCTAATTTCAATTCTGCGGTTCGTCTGAGAAAATATGAGCCACCCGGTACGTGGTTATCGCGAAAGCGAATAGGCTAGGGTGGGATGCTCGCGCAATAGGAAGTGGGTGGTGATTTCTAAATTATTTAGTCTAGACTAAAGTGTGTCATGATACGAGTGCGATTTACCGGCTCTTCAGTTTGCATATTGAACAGTTCGTAGAAAATCTTTTTACATGGACATTCTTTCCTTATACTGGGAAACATATTTTTAAGAAATCCGAGTGGCTCTGTAGCGCACTTTTATTAATTTTCACATTGCCGAAAATTGTGCAGCACTGTCTACAAAAAGTACACACAGTTAGGAACAAAACTGATTACACACACTTTTAATCACAATAACTTTTTTATTAATGGACCAAACGACTTCAATCTTTTCGTAAGCCTAGAAGAATTAGTTTAGTATAAATGACGTCTAAAAATATGTAGAAAAAATTAATTTTTACGACTTTTTTTGAAGGGCCAATAACGAAAATTTAAAAGATGTGTTTGGTCAACTTGTGTAAATTATATACCCTCCGAAAATTTCATTGAAATTGGTTAATTGGTTTACGAGTTATAAACGATCAAGTAGTAAAAAGGCCGAAAATCTTAAAAAATTGCAATTTTTACCGCTTTTGATCGTTTGTAACTCGTGAACTAATTAACCTATCTCAATGAAATTTTCAGAGCATATATAAAATCAATTTTTACTACTGTTTTCCACAATTCCGCCCAAATGCATATTTTCGACATATTTTTTAGACGTGATTTACTAAACTAAATTGGTCGTTTGGTGCATTCGTAGAGAAGTTATTTTGCTTTAAAGTGTTCGTGATCAGTTTCGCTCGTAACTGTATTCCTGCCCTTGTAAAAATGGAAAAATAGTGACTTTGTGATTGTGAATAGTGAATTTTAATTAATAGTGGATAAAAAATAAATACAGTAAAGCGGGTGACGATCGAATGTCGAGTACTTGGTGGAACATAAAAATTTAATGAAAAATGCACACTGCTGTCTAGTTGAAGTGCACATTGGCCCGTTTGGAATTTCAATTAATAGTGGATAAAAAGTAAATTATAAAATAAAACGGTTGATGATCAAATGTCGAGTACTTGGTGGTACTTTCGAAAACTGTTTTACAATGCGATCGATGGTTCGAGCGCGAGCAGGGTCGTTGGCAGCACGCACAGTTCCTCCTCGGCGAGGGGACAATTGACCTGAACAAAGTAAAGTTAATTAAAGAGTAGAAGAAGACAGGCCGTCGCAGTGAAAAAGCGAGAGACGACAGAGATGATAGAATAGAATAGAACGAGACAGAGCGTATTTCTCGCCTCTCGCTCGGATAACAGAGCTCGTGGAAATAACTACGATCAAACGAAACGTTTCGGCGCCGTTCAGGGCCGAGTTCTCTGCCCGTTGCACACGTATTATCGTTTTTTCCTTTCGAGTTAACCCTTGATTATTGTCACGCAACACGTCATGCGAGACAACCGGGGCCGAGGGGTGTACCGGTGATCGATACGCAACGTGGAAAAACTAACATGAAATCGCGTGCGTACACGTAGGTATATCAACCCCGTCGACGACGAACCGAACGAGACAGAGCGAGAGGGTGGAAAAAAAAAACACGCGCGATTTATATGCTAATCATAAAAGTTCGTCGGCAATCGCGTTACCATGATAGCGATTCGTTACGATTCACCTAACAAACAAAATCCGCAAGAGCGTTCCCGGGAAACTTGATTTGCACTATCGATCCTTTTTCTACCGACTTCGGGGAGGTTCGATCAAATTGTGCACGGGCGTTGATATTTGCAGAGTACCGGGATACTACCCGTTTGAAGTGCGACGCGCCGAAATTGCAACGCGCCAAAATTTTAACTTGATGAAGTTCCGACTTATCGAATTTCGGTTCGTCAAATTCACAACGCCAAGTCCGAAACCCTTAGGAAATGCTACGCGCCAAGTTCGAAACCCGTAGAAACTACAACGCGCCAAGTTCTGAACGCGTAGAAATTACAACGCGCCAAAATTTCGACTTGCCAAATTTGCGGCTCGCCGAAATTTCGATTCGCCAAATTCACAACGCCCCGAAATTTCGATTCGCAAAATTTACAACGCCCCGAAATTTCAATTCGTCAAATTTACAACGCCCCGAAATTGCGACATGTCAAATTTGAAACGCATGGAAATTACAACGCGCCAAAATTTCGACTTGCCAAATTTGCGGCGCGCCGAAATTTCGATTCGCCAAATTTACAACGCCCCGAAATTGCGACTGGTCAAAGTAACGCGTGAAAATTTCGACTTGCCAAATTTGCAACGTGCTGAACTTGCAACTTGTCAAATTTTAAACGCGTGAAAATTACAACGCTCTGAAATTTCAACTCGCCAAATTTGCAACGCCCCGAAATCGCAACTTATCACTTTTGAAACTTGCCTTTACAACGCCCAGAAATTGCAATCCGTCGACTACGAACGCCCACGGAACTAGACCCCACCGAATTAAAAATGGCGTGCAGAAGGAATTGGCAGAGTGCTCTTCGTTTCTTTCTACACACATAAAAAGGTTAATGAGAGAGAGAGAGATGAACAGAAGCGACGGAATTGCAAAATCCCACAAAGTCGTCCGACATTAAAATATCAAAGTTCTTCGCACACTGTAACTCGGTTTAATAACTTTCCAGATGATTCCTGGGCGCGCGTATAAAGCTCCCGGCATATAGTGGACAGTAACGAATTTTTGCAAACAGGATTAGCGAGCGGGGATCCCGCAGAATTTCGATAACATGAAAAACAGCTGTCGAGGTAAAACCGTTCGGCCGGTATATTTTACCAGAAACGTCAAAAAACATACATAAAATTCAATCTCGTGCAACAGCGTCACATACATCGATCAGATAGAATAGATAGATTCTGCATACATATACAGGATGGCGCAATAACTTTGCCCACCTTCCACATTTCCGTTAGCTGGGAAATATTGTAATGTAAACACTTTCAGATTTCAAGGTCACCTTGACTTCTGTAAATACAATATCTCGATAACTGTTAGGTCTAGGACATTTGGAGGTCAATACATTTTTATACAGAATTCGATACTCCATCGACTCATGATACAAAAAGCAGATTACATTAAAAAAAATTAAGTTAATCTTGAAATCTCCGAAACGTATTCACGCATACAGAAATTGTTTACGTCACGGTATTTCGTTCTTTATACCATGCAACTTTTGTATATATGTTCTTTTCATATTGTTGTAAATAACAGAAATGTATTCATGGTGGACAACGTTATTGTCCCACACTGTACATTCCTTTTTTTATTTTTCATTTCATGCCGTCGAGCTAACGAGTTTAATCGCGATAACAATGACACGTGAACGAGTATAGTATATCACAGTTCGATGCAAGTGACGCGTTCATGTAACACAGCAGCATTAATTTAGTTGGAACTGGATAAAATCTTGTAATTGACGTAATTGCTGCCAGTTAACCGGTGAGTGCGGTATCTGTCTCGCATCGTGTAGCTTTGTTTCACGATTTGGCGGACGAATAAATGGAATCTCTATTTTTGTGCTAAACAGTCGTCGAGCTTGGAATATGGTTAGTTATTTTCATGCAATATGAGCTGGTCGAATGGAGATCGGTAAAATTTTTATTCGCTGGCTTGTTCACTGTTGTGTGCAATTTTTTAAACGTCCAAAATTTGCCGGCTCGCCGATAAATTTTTACTTTATTTCTTTGGACTGTGTCCAGCGATTTTTGAATGACAGTGTGGACTAATGAAAAACTCGAAACAGCGAAAACATTCCAAGAAATTAAAAATATTCTTGCACCATTCCGACTTAACAAAACAGAGAAAAGAAATATCTTAGAATGAAAAAATAACATTTTTGTTCTGCATGAACATCCGGAGTCAGATTTTTTGAATCATCATTCGTGAACTTTCCGCAATTAATTAACTCACCTGTAAAAAAGCCCACGCACTTGCAGCTCTCTCTCTCTCTCTCTCTCCCCCCTTCCCCCCCCCCCCCCCCTCCCCTCCCCTCTCTCTCCCCCTTCCATACCGATACCATTTGTTTTTTTTGGATATTATTGTAGGCCTTGAAAAGCCGAATCCAACGAGTACCATAACTATATCATTATGATCATTCGTTCTCGAGATATTCGTGTCTGAAAGGTAACATAATCAATGTTTTCTTTCTGGATATCTCCAGATTGAATGATCGCAATGGTATGGTCATGGTAGTCGTTGGACTCGGCTTCTCATGCTCTACAAGAATACTGAAGAGGAAGTATAGCTCTCCAGTTAAGAAGGATTCTGACCATCTTGGAATTTTGTAAATACAGCGCCGTTTTCTTTGAGGCAGGATCGGTACGAAATTCTCGGGGCGTGAATTTCCCGCAATTAACTCACCTGTAAAAGAAGCCCACGCATCTGCAGCTCTCTCTCTCTCTCTCTCTCTCTCTCTCTCTCTCTCTCTCTCTCTCTCCTCGGGAGGGTGTAATTCATCACGGGACTGACACCGGAATTAGAATCGCGCGAGCGTTCTGTGTTGTCCGTCTTACATTGTTCCGAAAACAACCGCGCAATCGTCTCGCGGGCAATTCATTAGCATTAACCGCGAAGTTCACGCGATATTGTGCATAAATTAAACAGGCTGGGATATCGCGGAAGAGCTCTCCCCTCTTCTCCGTAGAACAACGGGTTCATATTTCATCCGGGATCGGAAGGGACTGCACAAAGGACAAGCAAGAACAGCAACCGAGACGTAATGTCTGTTGTCGCGAGATGAAAGAGTGTTTTATGCACTTGCAGCCGTATCAAGTTCGCATAGTACAACGACTATGCGAATACATGCTCGTTATGCAGGTGTTTACTTCCTATGGATACACACCTTCGTGAAAACGCCGCTTGACGTCACCGATTGCTTCTCGATTTGAAAAAACCCTCGAGTCCGCGCTTAGATCCTGTAGTTTCACGTGGAGGGGGTACTCGTTGTTCTCAGATCGTGTAGTTCCCGATTTTCTTGGAACGTGTAGTTCCCGTTTTTCTCTTAGGTTGTGTAGTTTCCGTTTTTCTCTTAGGTTGTGTAGTTTCCGTTTTTCTTAGATCGTGTAGTTCCCGTTTTTCTTAGATCGTGTACTTCCCGCGTGTAGTTACGCTACACAAACTACGCTACAAAATTTCGTTTCAACCCAATACAGTTCTGAATCCCTCCACCCTGAACACTTTCAACAAACTGCAAGATTTTTCCAAGAAACAGGTTCAGGTATTTTTTTGAACGAGTCTACGCACTGCGCATCATAATCAAATGATTTCCCAGTTAATTATCATACCGAATCAGGATTCGCGCAAATTCTTCAGTTCCAGCTCAGTGTTGGATGCTAAGAGGATTGCGAATCGTTCGTTAACTTCCAACACGGAAACTATATCGCGAATTTGTTTTATTTTTCTTCGCGGAAATTAAGCTCGCAACGGAAGCGCTCATGTTAAATCTGATTAGCGGTGGACAAAGCAGTCCGTAAATTTCAGTTTCTCCCAGACGTCCTGCCGAGGAAACAGAAAGGAGCTTTTTCATTTCTTACCGGAGGATTTACGATTTTCCGCGAGGAATTCTGCTGGGGGTTGACGAGGTATTAATCAACAGTCAAGTGTTCGTTTGGACTGCATTCTGCGACGAAGATACAGGAAATTTTTTCACGGATTTAGGAATTTTATTTGAGGTGCGTTCATGATTTTTTTTCAAGTAAAAATAATCAAAATCGAAGTAGTTATATGTTTTTTTATGGAACGTGTTTTAAGAGTGGTGTTGTGGTCTTGAGTGCCAAAGCCAATCTCTGGGAATTTTTTACAGAAAAATTATTGCACCTTTTGCAATGAGATTTTTCACACATGTCTATCAGTCTTCGAACGATGTGTGTGATTTTCTACCAGCTAAAATATTCAAAATTACACTAGTTAAAAATTGTAAAAAAAATGAGAAACCTCGTTTAATTTTATTTCGCTTGATTGATGTATAAACGCAGAAAGGCGCTAAGTAGATGCGAAAATGGTGATTTCGTTTCGGAAAATTTGCTCGATTTTGGCTAAATTCAATGGACGAATGCAATAGTCCCGTTTAATGAGAGGCCGCGCTGTGTTTGGCAGGCTTTTAATGGATGTTTTAATCACGTTCCTTTCCGATATGATTGCTACGTGTGATAACGGCAGTAAATTTCGTTGTATAAATTTTCGATAACCTGTTGCTAATTTCGCCGGGAATTGCGAAGTTGCAATTTTTATTATTGGACGTTGCCAGTTTATGCATATGTATACCCCGGAGTGTGCTCGAGTCCGCGTTCTCGTGCTCGGGTATGTGATAAAATAACGATACTATTTATTAAAGCTTCCAATTGAATTAAACTCGTCTTTGTCCGATTCTGCTTTCACGTATTTTCCCCGATTTCGTTACGTGCCATTCTTTTTACTTGATACCGGGTCTGCAGAGATATCGCGGGGACCGTAAACATAGTTATTGGACGTGTGTCAAAGGTAATCAAATTAAAATTTAGTTGAATTATGAATTTCATTTAGCAATAGAAATACCGATATCAAAATTTCAATTCGGTTTGAGTGCGGAAATTATGCAGACGTTCAGCATTTCACATCCCTTATTGCAGTCCGCGTTGATGAATCAAACTGTTGGATAAATTCCCCCGCGTAATAACTTCTATAAGTTCCGGGATTTTACTCAAGGGCCGATTCCAACCATTGCGAAATTGCACGTATATTAGAAAAATATAATCGACAGTTTTTAATATCCCGAAACAATAAACATTGCCGACACCTTATTCGGAGAAGTATCGTGCCAGAAACATTATTAAATTTTTTCGCTAACGCTTTGTGCACGGATCTAATAACGTTAATAAGGTACTCTTTCCGCAAGGTCGAATGAGAATTCGCGAGGAAATGAACTTTCCCGAATTTAACAATAATTTGTCCTCCGCCGTCCGCGAGATTTCATAAAGGCCGGATTTCATTTCCACTGTACAGAAATTACGAAAATATTTGTACCTCGCGAATCTATGCGTCGCGTTCCACTGTGAAATACATTCATTACTCCTCGGTCGTTGAACTCGAACCATACCCTTCAGCAACAAATTGTTCTAGTAAATTTTTTTGGAATTGTTGCACGTTTCTATAGATCTCCAGCGTCCCAAAAATATTTTACTTGACAGAGATGATCCCTGAGGTGATTTCAAGCAACTTTTTCCTTTACGAAAATCTTCTCCGCCGCTTCGTTAAGGAGTTATCAACGATATACGAAAGAAGGGGCCGGGTTCCGTGAACTCCGCCCCTGCGCTCCGATTGGTCGGTGTTTTTCGTTAATTACTCGAGAACCAAGCATCAGAGAACACTTTCGCAAAGGAAAAAGTTATTTCAAGTGACCTAAAGAATCGACCCTTTCAAGGAAATACATTTTCGGGAAAGTCGATACAGTTTCGCTGTTTTCCCGGGAATTTTCGTCCCCGGCGGAATTACCGGGCCGTAATCGCTCCTGGGGAACCAGAACCGCGGCTTTCATCTTCTTAAATGGGTCCAGGGCGAATTGTGAGCACACCTTGTTTATCCCACGTTCACGGTCCTTTTCGTAACGAGCAGGTCGACTTTAATCACTCGAAAGTAATGAGATTGTCGGAATGGACGTGGCTCGTTGTCGTCCGTGGACCACATCGAGGTCTGTTTGCTCCTCGTTGAAGAATTTGCACGTCAGCCCTGCCCTCCATACCGTATTTACAATAGCGAAATCTCGGTTACCTCGGTTTGGACTTCCTCGACATGGAAAACCGTGAAAAAATTGTTTGCCGCCCTCCGGAAAAATGAATACAGCGAACGAGGATGCTGCTGTTTGCTTTTGCGGTCCATGCCGACGTGTCCTTCAGAAATTTCAGGTTCTTCGAGCCGGCTGAAAATTGTTGTGCAAAAACAATGCATGAAAAGGGACGTGTACGCTTTTATTAGAGCTTCGTAATCAGCTTAATCTGGGTGCTGTGCAATTCTATCTTGCGCGTCCGGGCGCATATAAACAAATGAGATATGGTGCATACAACGTGCTCACTGGGATTAGTTTAATGGTATCACCTAATTATCTCTATTACTTCCTGTTTGTGTACGAACGAAATTCTCAGGATCAAGTCCCACCGAGCTTGAAGTAATTTTTTAACGTGATTTCATGGTTCTTGAGATTATGTTTGTAACGACACCATATGATTTTTCTTGGATATTATTATAAACCTTGAAAAGACGAATCGAACGAGTACCATAACCATATCATTATGATCATTCGTTCTCGAGATATTCGTGTCTGAAAGGTAACATAATCAATGTTTTCTTTCTGGATATCTCGAGATTGAATGATCGCAATGGTATGGTCATGGTAGTCGTTGGACTCGGCTTCTCGTGTTCTACAAGAATACTGTAGAGAAAGTATAGCTCTCCAGTTAAAAAGAATTCTGACCATGTTGGAATTTTGTTAATAAATTGTTTGAAGTATAAATTCGTCTCTGTACGACAATAAATAAGTCACCTGCTGTTATGGAATCAACTAATCTGCCAGGAATTGAATTTTCCCGTTGAATTTTCCACGAGTCGAGCTTATCGGGGATGCAGCGCACAAATTACTGAGATTATGATGTCGAGCACGCTTTCCAGCTCGCAACCGAGTCATCCGAATGCTCCCGGTAAGTATTCAATCTTTGTGGAAAATCGATTATTTTCCTAGACACGCTGCGAATTGAAAAGCCTGGCGCCTTCGAGTGTACTCCTCGATACCGTGATCGATATATTCGAAGCCGGCCGTCTGCTTTGTGCGTCAAAAGAACGCTGGCTGCGACGAATACACAACGACCATTAACAATTTAACCCTCTTAAGTCCGGGCAAATGATTACTCGAAACATACTTGGTATTACATATTAAGTAATTCAACGTTAGGGTGGTGATTAGATGTAATGAAATATTAGTACTAGATCTACCATTAAATTACAAGTATGTATAGCAGTCTGTAGTAATGTTCATCTAGTTTTAATGGACCAATTGGTAGAAAATCTGTGAAAAAATTCTCTGAATTTTCTGGTCCGATTTTTCCAAGCAGATTTCCAACGTTCCCCGAAGAATATATTTTTATTTATATTTATCCAGTGTTTTTTGATCTAGCTTTATTTGATCAATTAATTAAGGAGTTGTAAAAAAATTCTCCGCAACATTTCCCCAAGAGATAGTGATAATCTAGTAAAAAATTTTCTGGTCGAATTTTTCCAAGCAAATTTGCACCGTTCTTCGAAGAATATATTTTGTGCCAGGACGCCTTCCGAGGAACCGGGGCCGAAAAGTTGGTCTCGATGCTTTTGTTTCTTGTGGTTTCGCTGCCACAAAGATCAGCCCGTCGGTGTCTGAGTTAGGGTAACGGTGGGATGGGTATAAAAGGGAATCCGAGAAGGATCGTGACCGCAAAAATCAGGTTGAGGTCAGTTCGAAGGCTCCTACGGCCTTCGTGGCTCCAGGAATGTATACATATATCCTCGACCATCATCTCGAAGGATCTGTTTGCTAGCTCTCCCCCATTTATCTCTGTTTTCGTAGCTAGCCGAGAAATTTCTCGGAGAAACTAGGCCAGCCTATTAGGCAGTCCGTCAGCCGCAAATTAATTGAATGCCTTTTAATCAATTAAAAATTTTTGAACAGTTCGAAACATACTCGATCACGCTCCCATTCCATCGCAGTTCTCACAGCACTGTGTTTCTTGTCTCTCGGCTGCAGAAACATATTATTCCTCTCCTAACCGTTGCACCCTTATCCAACAACCCTCACCCACAATTGCCCTAAGCAACGTAAGTTACGCAGCAGTACTTAAGGAGTTCACTTCAGCCCTAATCTTACAATTAAGTCAGACACACCAACACTTCACGTACGTTTCCGCATGATGTTAAGTCATAACTCCGGGCCGACATGGCAGCGCAACTTCTGCATAGTTCTCGCGAATGTCGGGAGACAGGAGTCGCGAACCTTCCAGCGCGGTGTTGTAACAAGCTGATCTCGCGTTTTCACAAAGATAATTTCATTTGTCTTAACACTGAACTCTTTCGTTTCCCAGACAAATTCTCGGTTTTTTCATAATTTTTAACGATTGCATATCGAACTGGAGGCTCCAATAAACATATCAGAATTTTCTCCGATTTTTCAGAATCCTAAAACAACAAGAAATCAAGCTTAGAATCGAGATACTTTCTACTCAGAGCGTGGAATCGTTTCGTAAAAATCGATATTGTCAGCGACGGCTTAACTATTTTTTAATGAAACCTTCACCATCACATGCGTCATACCTTTCCGCGTAGAATGATACCAAACACGGCACAATTCGAGCAAGATTTACCCGTGTAATCCACGGTAAAGTGGAACCTCCTTTATCCGAACGATTTTGTTTGAAGCCTATTCCCGCGAAATTGGACGATGTTGAGGATCGAAGAACACGTCAGGGAGGTTTTTGTCGAATAGTTCTCGGTCCATTGTTAATGCCAGGGACAGGTTGTTGTAAACTGGAAGATCGTTCGCGCGCCGTGAAAATAAACCGTTCGCTGCTGCTTACGGTTTCTTCCTCATCAAGCCTCTCTCCGGCGGTCGTTGCAATAATATTTGCCGCGGATCCGCCGTGAATGGAAATCAACGTAAACACTATAAAGCGACGGTGGCCGGCTGCGTTCCGCAAACACGTGCTTCTTGCGCCGAACGAGACGGTCGATCGCGTGCCTCGGCCGTCGAGAGGAATTAAGCCAGACGAGATCGATGCATCCTCAAAGAGATGATCGAAGGCCGAAGATCAAACACACACACATGATATACACGAGCTATACCGAAATGAAAATTTTGATATCTTTTTGCATCCAATCACTCTGCAGGCTAATATTCAGATGAAGCAAATATTTTCCGCGCTCTCACAGTTTTCCGAAGTTCCGTTATACAGGGTGAGTTACACGTAAGTGATTTGTTGTACGAAAAAATGATGCATGATTTCCTGCGGGACATATAGCCAGAGGTGGGCATTATTTGGCGAAAAAAATATTTGAAATACTATTTAATATTTTAGATTTTATTTTGCTTAAAGAAGATAGTATTTTAAATAAGATATAGAATTTCGAAAAGAAAATATTTCTATTTTAACAAAATGTGAACCTGAAAATAAAGTATTTCCTTTTTCCATTGTTCTTGTATAATACTCTGAGAAACCGCATAAACATACATGTCTACGTTATCGTTAATAAACCATTGATAAATGTATTGAATTTGAACCATTATTTTTAGCAATAATATTTAAAATTGAAATTAAAAATAAACACAAAATACCAATATATTTCCAGTATTCTTCAAATAAAAAATTTCAGAAAAAATATTAGACATTCCATTGATAGAAAAAACTGAAGGTGACCCTCGTATCTCGATGAATAAGCAAAGTTATGAGAAACAGATTAGAGCAAGTTTTGTTCGAGAAATATTTTTTCGTGCAGCAAATAACTTACTTGAGTTATTCGAGTATCGTCACGTTACGGGACTCACGCTGTAGAGGGAGCTACTAAAAAGTTGTGTACGATGGATAATGATGCGGTAGAAAAATAATTCCCAGAGAAACATTTCCCCGTAAAATATTCCGCCTGTCCGGTTGAACATCGTCTTGGTGGAGTTTGGTGGAGAGAGAGAGGGAGAGAGACAGAGAGAACATGGTTGCGCGCGTTATTAAACCGACGGATAACAGGTCGGTGGCAAAACACATCGCGGAAAATTACAAGTACACGTTCTCGACGGTTCTTCTTCGCTCGACGCGTGGTTCCGCTCGCGAACGAAACACACTGCACGCCGAGAGCGCGAGATGAGCTACGGCACGCTCGTCGGGAATTATCGCGGCAGTTCTCTTTCCCCGGAGAAACACGCGGGAGCGCGAACATAATTTTTCTAATTCGTTCGCTCTTAATCCTTGCAGGACTATTACTCGAAATAAAAACTGGAAATGAAAAGCACAAATAATATTAGCTCACAACGAGACAAAATCGGATCGCCGAATGAAATTTTCAAAAATGTTTTCACGATTCTAAAATAACTGCAAAACGTATTTTCAAATATAGGTCCGCATTAAAAAGTTTGTAGATAAATTCCGGTCAATTGCAATTTTTGAAAAAATGTTCTTTCACGTCCTGTAGTAAACTAATTGCTCGAGCTTCCCAAAAACGTTCGCAAATCGTATAGTAGAATATTGAAAAAGTTATCGTCTTTTTTAGAGCGTCCGAATATTAATCCGAGTCACTGTATATTACTTTAAAAGTGGCTACACACAGGCGTGGAAGTAATGATAAAATAGAATGAAATCGTCACGTATTAAGCTGAATAGTTAATTGAATGTTGATTCCTTAATTTCCCGTCCGAGCAATTAAAAATGGCATGCGGGCGAGACGACAAAGCAGAGGCGAGCTTAAATACGAATGATCCCGGGACCGGGTTAGGTTTCATGGCAAAGCTTATGGCTTAAGCAATCTGCTTCCCGTGCTGGGTATCGTCGCTGACGTTTCGAAACGAACCGGAAATGGAACGGATGTGTGGCAAAGGAATGGAGAGCCGGGGAAAAGACGAGGTTTGCAGAGGGAAGGGTTTCCCAGGGTGGGATAGAGGGATAAGCAAACGCGTCAGGGGTTGAACGTCGCCGGGGATGGAGGATCATCGTTACCGAAACCCTTCGACCGGAAATCTTGCCGGCTACATGGCCGAGCAGCTCCCTCTCCCACGGCTTTCCGGTCTTTCGCTATTCAATTTGCACTTTTCTGCGTTTACGCGTTTCTCGCCGGTACCGTTCTCCCGTTAACGCGGGGGCCGTCGCTTTGTGCAACTTTCATCGCGTTTATGTTGCTCGCCGGATTTTTAAGGGCCGGACGCTCGCGAAATTGCATCGCCTCGCGCCTCGCGGAACGCTTTTTGTCCACGGCATCGAGTTGGATCGTTAACCGTGCTCCCTAAAGCTGCACTTTGATATTGCGATTCTTTTTTTTTCGACACCCTATGGTTTTCGGTAGATATTGTTGTAGAGCGTCGAGAGACGAGTTCAACGAGTACCATGAACGTACCATTACGATCATTCAGTCTCGAGATATCCGTGTCTGAAAAGTAACATTTTTATTTTTAAGATTTTACAAGTTACCTTTCAAACAGGAATATCTGGAGATCGAGTGATCGTAATAGTACGGTCATGGTACTCGTTGGACTCGTCTATTTGCGCTCTACAATACTGTCGAGGAACAACACAACCACATAACACTTTCGCCGAATCACTCTTATCGAAAATGCATGAATGCATTTCTGCATTATTATTCGGGTGAACGGTGGGCGATTGTGTAGTAAAGGGAGGATCGAGGATGAGCACGCAGAGCTTTCTATAAATCTCTCGAAGCCACGGCTAGTGAGTATCCTTTCATAAATCTCCGGCTCGGCGAGTCCTGAATCCATGCTCCCCGTGTTTAAGAAACTCCCATCCCGGCTTCTGTCTAAATAATGCAGCATAATTGAGATTTATGGTCTGGGTTGCGCATCCACATACCGTTTCCTCCCCTAAATAAACGTGTTGCCTTGAATTAAGTTGCCTTCGGTGCAGGTTGCGGGACGTCGAACGCGGAATAACGCGAAATAACATCGCTACACCGGCGCTTTATCGTTCCGGGAGCCGCGAGTTTTACAATTTTATAACTGCGAGGCGGGTTTTACCATTTTACAAGAGCATCCGTAAGAGTCCTCCGAGCGTTCGGCGAGCAAAGGAGGGAGAGCTGGGACCGGAAGAAATTTCATTACGGTAGATCACGCACTTAACCTTTTCCACCCCCCGCTCGCGCTTTTACCTCTGTCGGGCCGTGTAACGCTGTCCGTCGTTGCGCAATCTTAATTACGTTTATTCGCCTCCGGCCACGTGTTTCTCGCGTTAAGACTGCTAAGAAACTTTGTGTCCGGATGTCTGAGGGCCGCCGCGCCGCTTCTTGTCACGGAAACGGATTTTTTTCTCGCGAGCGAGGAAACTTTCACGGGAATTGGATGTCTCAAACGTTTGTAATGGTAACCGGATCTGCCGACTTCAGCGGACAGACGAGGTCCACAACAAGGGAACTGTTTTAATGAGTCTCTACAACGATTTAATACACTGCTTCGCTCCCTAAACATTTCTGGGCGATAGTCAAATTTGTTCGATATTCAAGCCCTTGTAATTTCGTAAAAAAAAAAAAAATGGCACGGCCCTGAACCTAGGCGTATTTTATAGCTTGAAGCCTCTACTCTCCCACCCCTTGGTTCAGCTTCGTCAAAGATGTGCTTATGTTATAAGGTAGCTGGAGAACTGAACACAATTTTTCTATAGAAAATGACCCAAATTCGATGTTCCGTGGAAACGTCAAAAAATTTTTCCCGTGAACGAATCCACCACAGATTTGAAGATTGAAGCCTCCTTTTTCCAACGAGATCTTGAAAATTGATGTACGATTTTTTCCACCGGTTTACGGAAGAAAAACGAAGACCACGTTTCGGCCATCGATGTACCTGAAATTACCAAAAAGTAAAAAATCGATAACTGGAGGAAAAAACATGGAAGATCAAATTTTTAGGTCTCGTTTTGAAGCTTGAAGCCTTTACTTTCGCATAGGATTACTAATTTTTCTCTGAGAATTTTTTACACGATGCAGTAGTCGAGAAAGCGAAGTCACGTTTTCCAAAGAAATGGTGTAAATTCAAACCTGTGTAAAAAAGTTAAGAAATTTTCCTCGGATACGAATCTTCTACAGATTTGAAGGTCGAAGCTGCCTCTTCACGATGAGATTTGAAAAATTGATGCACGGTCATTTTCGACGAAATTATGACGGTTCGAGTGTAGGCAATTTATCATAAAGATTCCCTGGTAATGATCTACAGTACGAATAGTCGACGGTTTAATTGATTTAATGTTAATTCGATTGGACCCCTGAAGAGGCGCGAGTTCCGCGCGTCTCTTCGTTCAGAATGGGATCGGTCGAACGCGCCTGATCCTATTAGGCTGGAAGCTCGTCAAGGGAATCAACGGCAGACACCGTCGCTTTATAACGAAGACGAGGTGTTGTCGGCGCCGATATTACCCATCGGGGTCGAACCTCTTCTAAAGCCGACGGCGTGACACGAGCGACCTATTTGCCGTGCAAAAGAGCGGAAACGATAAGTGACATCGAGGCGAGGTGGAGGCGCAGTCGACTATGATCAGGAACATCATGCTCTTTGGCCCCGGGAGTTTGCTTTGAGACGTGAAAAACGTTCGACGGTTTTCTGCACACCTTCAACAATCCCTCAACATGTATCTATGTGTGTGTACTGTGTACGATCCGAGACACAATTTCCTTTTGTCGAGCAAGTGGAAGCTGATCTACAAATTTCTCCAATGCTCATTCGGAGTCACCGGATACATTTTTGTAGACCGGGTTAGAGCGATTCCGATGGCGTCTTTTGCGACTGCAGTGAAGCCTCGATCTAAGGAAAACCGTCGGGACCGTGCCGTTTCTTAGATCTTGTAGTTCTTTCAGAAACAAAGTGCTTTTCTAACTGCAACGAAGCCTCGATCTAAGGAAAACCGTCGGGACCGTGCTGTTTCTTAGATCTTGCAGTTCTTTCAGAAACAATGTGCTAGTCTTTCCTAACTGCAATGAAGCCTCGATTTAAGGAAAACCGTCGGGACCGTGCTGTTTCTTAGATCTTGTAGTTCTTTCAGAAACAAAGTTCTTTTCCAGCTACAATGAAGCCTCGATCTAAGGAAAACCGTCGGGACCGTGCTATTTCTTAGATCTTGTAGTTCTTTCAGAATCAAAGTGCTAGTCTTTTCTAACTGCAATGAAGCCTCGATCTAAGGAAAACCGCCGGGTTCGTCCTCTTTCTTAGATCGCATAGTTTGAATCGGCGTGTTTTCTTGCGCGTTTTTAGACCCTTCAGGTTTCTTTCTAACCTCACAATGGCGATGCACAGTGCTGTATTTTTTTTCTCGGAGGAAAGTTTGATAAACGCAGGCAAAATAGAAAAGTTATCGACCGGGATGTTCATCCGACGAGCATAAAAGGGACGCCGCCTCATCGGGACTTTTCCAACTGAAATCGAGTTCCGAAAGTTCCCTACTGTTGCACGTGCACGTCAAACGGCATGAATGAGTGACGTCTTGGAACGCAGTGGACGCTGAACCCGCGTCGTCTGCATCGCTGAATGATGCATGTGCATGTGCAATGTGCAGACGACTACGAAGCGACGCCTGGCTCTTGGACCGTGCGACAGGTTCCAAGAGTACGATAACCAACTTCTGGAAATAGTTCCAGCTGTATTCCGACTTTCCTTCTGGATCGATGGAGTAGGCGAGTCTCCTAAAACGAATCCTTGCCGACGTTTAACCCATAGAACTGCTAACGATCATCGCAGATAACGTCTGAAGCGTTTTCAACTTTATTTAGCGAGTTCTTGGAAACCACTTCTTCAAGATCTACGTTAAGATCTTTATTGGACTAGTGAAGTCCTCGTCACTTTTATTTCGTGTATTTTGAAGTCCACTTATTCAAGATCTGTGTTAATTTCTTTATTGGGCGTGTCAGATCCTCATTGATTTTACTTTATGTATTTTGGGACCCATTACTTCGAGATCAATGCAAATTTCTTTCTATTTGGAAATCAATGTTGATTTCTTTTAATTGGACGTTCCAAATTTTTGTCCATTTTATTTCATTAATATTGAGACCCACTTCTTCGAGATTAATGTCAATTTCTTCATTAATATATTTCGTTATCTCAACGTGAATAGCTAATAATTTAGATAGACTGCTGAAAGACTAGAGCTGGAATGTGTGACGTGTCCGAGTCAAAATTGACCCAACTGGTACCAGGCTAATGTTTAGAATGTTGAGTAACTGAACGTAATTCGATTGAAAATGAATAGTTCCGAAATATGACGTGCGATTGAAAAAAATGTTGCTGCCACCCCGATTGGCTTGCTCGTGTCCCCGGAGCGTTGACACACGTGTACACTATTCCGCACACATAACTGCAGCACGCAATAGACGTGCACGCAGGGGTAACGCAGGCAGCCATGGTCTGCCGATGATACAATCTAAAAATAGCGGACTACGCCCGCCATTAGCCGAGCTGATCAATTGCTGCAGGGGAGGAACAATTAGAGGGACTTGATCAAAAGCTTGGGAATTATTCAGAAACCTCGGGTGGGCGTGTGCTGTTAAATTTTTTATGAATTGACTAATCAATCGCCGAAGAAACGTTCCTGCAATTAACGTCCACTGTCGCTGTCCGACTGTTCCTAGATAACAGACGTGTCAGAAATGCTTAAATTATCTATCAGAGATCGGAGAAATAAAATTTTCTTAATGCTAAATCTACCACGAGGAATCAATTGATCCATGTTAGATTTTAGAATTATTGAATTTGTCAAGGTGTTTCCATGGGAATTTATTGAATGCATTTTTGGACTCCAGCATATATTATAGTAAAAATCGCACAAAATATAAATAACCATAATCTTGTTATTTCTATAATACTATAGACATCAGTCACTTTTTATGGTCGGTAGGTTCAGCGTTAAAAAGTACTTCTTACCAACAGCAAAAGTATCCTACATTATCGATCCATTTTTTTCCAGTCTGTAAATAAAAAACAAAGGCCGCACAAAAGTCTCAAGTTTCGAAGCGCGGTAGGTCAAAGAGAAGGCAGCTCTTCCGGAGCAAGATAATGAGCTGTTCGTGGTTCCGGTGGTTTGCAAAGCCGCGGGTGAAATTGAAAAAAGTTTCCTCGCGATTATGCCGATCAGAAAGTCCGGAAAGATCTTAATCTTCTCCGGAGGAACTTCACCGGCGTTGCCAAAAACGGCTTCGTGGAATTTGTGGATGATCCGCTGGTCTAAACGTGTCCCCCGATAATTGTGAGCTCGAGGTGCAATCATCGTCGACTCCTTTGTCACGGGGACAGTCAACTTTGATCGAGAACTATGGCGACGACGGCTGATGCATTTTCTTGCGCTCCCGAGCCGTTTAATTAAATTTTTCAGCAAGAGCCGTTCGTTAAGGATAAAAAATCTCCCTGCAGGAGGTCTGCGACCAGCAGACCCCCCTGTCACTTCAGGGACCGGCTAATATGATAATTAAAATTACTCTGTCGAGGAGTGCGCCCCGGAGACACACTGAGAGCCTCGGAAGGGATCGTTCGAGCGTTTCCCATTAAAATACCCCGGTCCCTGCGAGCTTTTCGAGATGCAGGTGTAAACATGGCCGCCCCCGGCAAGTTCGAACCTCACCCAACCATCCGACCAATTAACACACCGGCCCCTCCGGATCCGCAATTATGCCTTTCTCTGGTATAATTGTCACACGGACAATGGGCAGGGCTTGATGTCCATTTCTTTTCATGTCAGTCTAAAACAATTTTTGATCTAACCTGAGGTGATATTGGGCGGGGAAAAATATTTGACGATGTTCCGGCAGCCTTGGAGAGTGTTACAGAATTTTTTGCGATTTTTAGGAGCGCAAGAATTGTTTAACCCCTTGTCCTACGATTCATTTTACGATTTCAGTGATTAAAACTTTTTTTGTAGTTCGTAATTTCCTAAAAAAAAGTGAAAATTTATGTGTATTGTATGTCTACATGTTCTGCAATAACTATACATTAACAAAACCAAAATAAATAGAATGCCATCTCGGTTCTCTCTCTCAAAGGAAAAATTAATAACATACATATATTTATTAGACTCTGTTTTAAATTTTCATCACGAGTCTGACACGATATTGTAGGGCATGGGGTTAAAAACGGGTCCTGTCCCCACTCTTGGGTGCTCTCCCTACTCCTGGGTCCTCTCCCTACTCCTGGGTCCTCTCCCTACTCCTGGGTCCTCTCCCTACTCCTGGGTCCTGTCCCTACTCCTGGGTCCTCTCCCTACTCCTGGGTTCTCTCCCTACTCCTGGGTTCTCTCCCTACTCCTGGGTCCTCTCCCTACGCCTGGGTCCTCTCCCTACTCCTGGGTCCTGTCCCCACTCTTGGGTCCTGTCCCCACTCTTGGGTCCTCTCCCTACTCCTGGGTCCCCTCCCTACTCCAGGGACCTCCTCCAAGCTCCTGCGGAGTGTATGAGAAGATGGGGGAAACTAGGAGCAGCAGATTTTCCGAAGTCGAAAAACCGAAGAACACACATTAACTTGCCTCGGTCATTTTTCTTCGGGCAGCGCGGGAGACAGCGGACAATCTTAAAAACAATTTGCGAGTAATGTTTTTGCTGGTTAAACCGCGAGGTTATCTTTCACGTGGAGGCGGTAAAACAGCGCGTGTTTTCTCCGGAGGAAATTTTATGGAAAATTGAACAAACGGGCGCGGCAAAAAAAAAAAAAAAAGAGCCAGGCTGCGGAATAGCCGCGAAACAATGAAACCGTGCGCTCTACGTGACGCGTTAGCTACCGACGACGATGCAGAAGGTGTCGCGTGTGCGGGAACGGGTGCAATAATAATGTGCTCGACAACAAATCCAGCGAGAAGAGGAAACGCGTCGCCGCGGGAACACCGTGGGACAAAGAGAACAACGGGCGACGAGCAGACGTTCGCAATAAAATTACAAACGGCAGAAAGAAAGAGAGGGAGAGAGCAGTGGCGATACTTTCCGCCGCGGGAATTACCGAATATTTTTCTTTTCCTTTCCTTCCTTGGCTTCCTGCGTTTTCATGTTACCGCGGATTTTTCTTTTTCTCTATTTTTTTTTTTTTTTTATGAAGGTGATCGTCGACCGAGACGAATCGATGGATCGAAACGAGACGCGGCTCGTCGACGGAAACGATAAAGCTTCCGGCGCTCGGGCCGACTCTTGATGCATTGTCCCGTTGTAAATCAATACCGGGACGAGCCTCTCTCGAAATTTACGGCGCACCGGGAACTGTAAAAATTACGTCGGTATTGCGACGCTCGCCATCGTCGCAGGAATTAGGAGACAGTGGCGCCGAAGGGGTGGGAGCAGTTCAGGGGAAAGAGCTACCCGCTCTCTCTGCCGGTACCGGATTGTTATTCATGAAATTATCACAATGTACAGTAAATCCTCTATAGTCGTAAAAGCCTCGGGGAGGTTCGTTTGCAAAGTTCGTTGACGGACGCTGTTGTTTTGAGCTTCAAAGACCGAGCCGAACGTAGAAAAGGACAGCTATATAAAGAGTGACCGCGCTCTTTCTTTCCCATACGCTGTCCTTCCTTGCGCTCGAAACTTTCATCGTCGATTAAACCACTAAATACAGTTGAAATTATATCGTGTTCGGTCTTATTTTAATCAGAAAAATGCCACAAATATATTGGTGAAAGTTTCATAAAAAAATAAGTAATAATAAAAAAAATTTTATATTGGTATTAAATTGTGAGGACGCGCGGACCTTTCAACTGTTCGACTCTCGAGTCTCCGCGTTGCATTAGTGGTTCACACCGATATGCCCGAGTCGAGATCAGATTACTACAGCGGAGGGGATGTTTTTTTTGCATTAATCGTGTACGACCTTTTACTGTAAATATCGATGAACAGCAATTTATATTGTCCGTCTATTTGAAAATATGTTAATTTATCTAAGGGGGAATTTATTGAATTCCGGTTTATCGACAGTCCATTCACTCGACGCAGTTCCCAACAGCCTAATTAATATCCCCGGCCCAAGAATAACCGAGCAGTCGCCGAGTGCCCCAGGATCCACCGGCTGAAATTCGCGGAATTATTGTGTTAATTGCATTGTCTTACATCAGGTGTCTATCGTAGAGAATTTCGATGAATGTCTGCAGTTCCCGCGATAGAGCAGCACATTGCGGTATGGAAAATTGACCCGCCCGATGAATTCCAAGCTTAATTATCCGATCTTCGTTGTGCTAAGGAATCTATTCAAAAATTCTTGAGATGCGGCTCTCTCCGATGCTATTTCTAACTTATTGAAATCATACGAAGAAAAAAAGCACGTTTTCATTATAACTCATGAAATTTTGATTATTTTTACTTGAAAAAAATCGCACATGTGCTTCACATACCAGTGCATGTGTGTAAAAACTTACAGTGCAATAGGTTTCATATTTTTTCCGGAAAAAATTCCTGAAAATTAGCTCCGAAAGAACCACTTCCTCGGAAGAGGCACCATAAAAAAATTTAACTCCTACAATTTTGATTATTTTTACATTAAAAAAATCACACACATGTGCTTCAGATACCAGTGCAGACGTGTAAAAAATCTCGACGCAAAAGGTTCCACAGTTCTTCCGGAAAAAAATTCCTAAGTATCAAAGAGATCGCAGTACAGTAGTACCTCGCTCGTTGCACGAGCTTCCAAAAATCATAATCGCCGGTGTTGACGGACACTTAACAGAGGATTTCGACCGTCGCGATTCCGGGCCATTTGCGTGGTCGCAAATCCTTCGGAACTTCGCAGTGCTTCGAAATTTACGTTCTCCGAGAGCTCAGTTTTGCGAGAAGTAAATCGCGTGGGTTGGTTCCTTCGGTTTCGCTCAGTTCGGTGGTCGCGGATGGTTCAGCAAAGGAACTTGCGGAAGTAATGGCGGTGCTCGGGTATTCGGACAGGAGGTCGGTTCGTCTTCGAATAATCCGGCTCTGAAAATGTCTTGCCGGTTCGGCCATTTGTTTTCGGTCTCTTTCGCGATCATACGCGATGTGTCCTCTCGCAAGCTGCACCAGTATGTCGCGATTCATGGCTCGAGGGGTGGAGTCGGCTCGACGGGATTGAGAAAGGGGTAAGCCACGGATGAAGGACCGCTTCGTTCCCATAACCGATGAACTGTCCCCCCGAGCCAATGAATCATGGCGGGATCGAACGCCATATTGCGAGACCCGCCGATACACTCCGGAAGATTCAACCCTTACGATAATTCAACAAATTCTTTGATTAACAAATTGAACAAACATTCTACGTTGTAAAAAATTGAAAAAAGACGGTGTTTTCTATAATTTAAAAGAACATCTCTTAATGTGAAAGACCCTGTAAAATTTGTTTCGGAGGATTCTCTTTGCAGAATCACTCCGGGAGATTCAACCCTCATGATATTCAACAAATTCTCCGATCAAATTGTACGTTGTAAAAAGGTTATAAAAAGACAGCGTTTTTTACAATATATTTTTCATAATTTATTAGGTCGTTCGCGGAAAGTAATTTCGTTTTCCGTGTGGCGATGGCATTGCTTCCATTTGTTTCATTACTAGACTCCGGATATTATGGATTTATAATAAAAATGAGCAAGAGCAATTTAAAACAGTGAACTTATTATAAATGACTTTAAAAGTATTAATATATTATTTTCATTACATTAAAATTATTAATGAAGAACATAAATCTATATTCAGCTCCTGCGTCTTCAATTGATGCACAAACTTTTTATTTTAAATCGCAAAATCGTGGTATATCTTGACAGCTGACATTTACGTAATTTCCTGCCTTTTACTTTTTTATAATATTACTGCAAAAGGGTAAAAATACAGTGCACTTAAGAAAAAGTTGTACCATCGGATTTCCATTTTTATTGCTGCTGTCAAGATTTTTTATGCGTGCAACGTAAAAGGTCATACAACACAATTTCTTTTGCGAATAAAAAGCAGAAATTCTACGAGTATGGTAAGAAATTGGCTTTCATTTTCCCTTGAGAAAACGAAATGACTTTCCGAACGTCTTTAACAGAATAATACCTCCCAATGAAAGACCCTCACTAAACTCTTGCTAAAAAATTGTATTGCCATTCTAAAAACCAGCATTTTTCATAATTTAAAATAATACCTTAATGAAGAACCCTGTTCAATGGCATTTGAGAGAAACGTAAATCTGCAAAATACAAACTAGTTTCGCTGTTCCTCGGACTAATCTTCCGGCTTTGGGATCTAGGAGACAGCGGATGCAAAAGTTGTGAAAAGTGGCGGAAGGGGCGGGGGGATAGCTACCTTGAACTAGTTCTTCTCTGCGAGGGCTATACCGCCGAAATCGATAGCCCGGTGGACTCGAAACGCCGAGAGTAGGCCGGCACTGCGGCAAAAATTAATCGCATATACTTCCACTATTGAAATTTAAACAATCCCATGAGATGGTAAATAAAAAATACCTGTTTCTGTTTTCTACGAATATTTAAGTAACGCAGATTTCGCAGTATTTGCAGACACTCCAGTACGTTTCGATTAACATCAACATTGGAATGTGAAGCTTCGGTCGCAGTCACAATACGTTTGCGTTCGGATAAAATCATTACAACCCCTTTATTATTATTGCCAATGCATTACCGAGCAATGTACTCTAAAGTCGCGCGTTGTTTTATCTCGAATTCCCTGGGAATTATATTTACAAACCGGACGTTTGCCCGAGCGCAGATTTCGAGGTAAACGAATTCATTAACACACATTTGTTTATCCGTCGAACGATGACAGAATGGACGATGAATAATAATTAATAGAACTATGAATAATAAATAGATTGCGACGTAGAAATACTTCATTAATACATGTCGTTCCCGTTAACGTTTCTGTTTAAATGAATTAAAAGGGCGGACTGGAAAAATCCTCGAATTTTTCCTGTTATTTGCAGAACTAACGGGACGAGCGAGTCGTACTAAATTGTTTGCCGAACTTGACGTTCCCCGACGATTTTATTGACCGCGTTACGTCACTCTGTTACGCAAACGCGTCCTAGAAAAGTGATAGAAGCCCGGGCGCAGAGACAGCGAACACTTTTCTACTGGACTCGAAATAAATGAAACGTTTCCGCCTCGGCGTGGCCGCGCGGCCTGTCGCGGATTTAATTAACAGAAAAAAGGCGACGATGTTTTTAGGAACGATTCGCAGTTCGGTCAGAGACTGTCAATTTTCAATGAAAATATTTTACGATGATCACGAATTCAGGGGGAACAGTTACCCCTTCGATGTGCTAAGATGCTTATCTAGTTATCTAGTTCTTCTGGAAAAAATCATAACTCCGGCAGAAACGATTATTTTTGCTTTAAAAAAATCACACATGCACTTCACGTACCAGTGCGTACGTGTGAAAAATCTCGATGCCAAAGGTTCCATAGTTTTTCTGGAAAAAATGTCAAAAAACTAGACAATTTGGCACTCGAGACCCGAATACTTAAAACAGGTTCGATAAAAAAAAATATAACTTCTGGAATCTTGATTATTTTTGCTTCAAAAAAATCACAGATGTACTTCACATACCAGTGCATACGTGTAAAAAATCACGATGCGGAAGGTTCCATAGTTTTTCTGGAAAAAATTTCAAAAAACTAGACAATTCGGCACTCAAGACCCGAATATGTATCTAAAACAGGTTCGATAAAAGAAAAATACAACTTCTGCAATCTTGATTATTTTTGTTTGAAAAAATTCACACGTGTACTTCACATACCAGTGCATACGTGTAGAAAATCACGATGCGGAAGGTTCCATAGTTTTTGCGGAAAATATTCTCAAAAATTGGCTTTGCTTATTGACTTCTCTCTTTACTTCAGCGACTGGTGATCACGTCACTGATTTCACGGAGTACATTTAGGCAAATGGCGACTACGTGGTATCGCCTAATGGCGGAATGAAGGTTTTCGTAATTCGCGGGACAGCTTGACTGGTATAAATTAGCAGACTCGCGAATATCCAACGAGTTTTAAAGCCGGTATGCTTATTCAGTCGTGAATGGACTATTCCGATGATATCGCAGTTGTATCCATTCGGTATATCGGTCCCAATGGCCCCTGGAAAATTGACGTCGCACATTATGCCAATGATCGCATTTACTCGGACCCAGCGCGAAAACCAAATCCCCAATGCTCTCTGGGAGTTTTCGCGGACGTGTGCACCGGTGGCCTAGATTCCATATTCCTTTGCCAGCGGACGCATAATTAACGGGATTCCCTTCTCGCGAAACGCCTCTGCGCTTTCAACCCTTACCCCGAGATTTTATTCGCGACCCTGACCACCTATTGTGTATGATTTTTTAGAAATAAAAGGAGTTACGATTATTCTGCGCTCGAAGCAATTTTTACAAAAATTAGAAAAGAAAAATTGCTTGAAAAATGTTCATACATTATTTCAACCCTTGCCCCCAGATTTGATTCGCGATCTTGACCATCAATTGTTCATCATTTCCTAGAAAAAAAGGAGTCCCGGTTGTTCTTTTTTTTTTACAAAAATAAAAATATAAATCGTTTACAAAATGATCATAAATGATCTGAATCGTTCTATATTTTTGAACGACACATAAATGCATTGAATCCAATTATTCAACCCTTTGCCCTCGAAGCAATTTTTACAAAAATCAAACAATAAAAATCGTTTACAAAATGACCATAAATGATCTCAGTATATTTTTAAACGACACATAAATGCATTGAATCCGATTATTCAACCCTTTGCCCTCGAAGCAATTTTTCCAGAAATCAAAAAATAAAAATTGCACGTAAACTACCTCAATTGTTCTATATTTTTAAATGACACATAAATTGCATTAAATCCAGTTATTCAACCCTTTGCCCTCGAAGCAATTTTTACAAAAATCAAGAAATAAAAAATTTTCATGGACTACCTTGATTGTTCTATATTTTTCAATTGCACGGAAACGCACGAACTCCGCAATTTAATTATTCACGTGCGATTCGAAGTGCGAGAGCGTTCGTCGGTCAATTGATTTGCCAGCGGGGTGCTATAGCGTTTTGGAGCTGCAGCGATGACGTAGCATGAATTCGTCGAGACGCAATGCAGTTTTCGATACTGACGCCCTGGTCCCGCGGCGTCAACCGAAGGAATCGATACACACCCTCTCTATCTGTGTTTTCCTGGTTCAAGTATTACTCTGTGGGGTATTTGCGACTATCGATTCGATTAGCTAGCTGATAAATTCATTGTTGACGCCAATGTTAATGAACGATTATTGGACAACGCAAGTTCTAAGAAGAACCTTCTGGTGGGGACCAAGAGTTCGTGGAAAGTTCGCGGTGAATTTAAAACAACCAGCCGTCATACATACTTCCAAACTTTGTAATTCAATTTGCGATCCCGGGGCTGAAAAATTCAGGCAATTCGCCTTTTAGATTGCGTCCACAGGCTTCGCTGGCAACTTCATTCACGTTGTTTGAGGATTCGCGAAGACAGCTTCGAAAATAGCCTCTCCTCGAGAACTGGCATCACTCAGTGGGTCAAATCAGCAGATTAGTTTGTCAGCAGATTATTAAGGGTAGAAAAAAAAATTGAAAAGATTATGAGTTCTGCAATTCCAGGTTATTTTCACTTGAGAAAAATCCCACATGTGCTTCACATATCAGTGCATATGTATAAAAAATCTCGGCGCAAAAGGTTCCATAGTATTTCCGGAAAAAATCCCTAAAAATTAGCTGTGCCAGAACCACCTCCTCGGAAGAGGCTCCATAAAAAAAAATTTAACTCATGCATTTTCGATTATTTTTACTTGAAAAAAATCACACATGTGCTTGAGATTCCAGTACATATGTGTTAAAAATTACAGTGCAATAGGTTCCATAGTTCTTCCGGAAAAAATGCCTAAATATCGAAGAGATCGCAGTGCGGTAGTACCTCGCTCGTGGTACAAGCTGTTGGAGGATTCAAAAAATTAGCTTCTACTTAGACTTAGACTTAGCTCGTGACCTCAAAGCCGTTCTGTCGGCTATGGACAAAGTATAATGAACAGGAGGCATGAGTTTCGACCTGCTCTTGCGATTCTAGGGGAGTGGGGATGGGTCTACAGCAGGAATTGATCTATGGTGGGTGGCGATGCAGAGTTCGCTGCCTTCGATCGTTCCGGTAGTCACGGAATCCTGTGACCCGGTTCCTCTGATCTATAATCATCGCGGCCGGGCGAACGTGTCCCGAATTACAGGGGCCGGGGCTTTTAAATTGCAACACGGTGCCCGGCAGAGCCAGTTACGTGCCTGGCGAAGCCTTGGCAAGGTCGACCCAGTCGAAAACTCGATCGACCCAGTCTCGTTCGACTGGTGAATCCAGCAATTTGCCATCCAACCAGCTAGCCTAGGACCTCGTCGGACCGTCTCCGCGATATCTTGTTTAAAACTGGGTCCCGTCCCAGTTGCACCTGGCCAAGGACTCCTCGTGTGCAGGATATCAAATTATCCCCCAACCGTCCACCCGCCTCCTCCTTGCCGCATCCTGTTCCCGGTTAGGATCCTTTAAGAACAGACCCGTTTCCGTGTCGAGGCTGAACAACGCTACAGGACCAGGGTGACGTAAGCCACCACCGACCTGCTGAATTTCGGCACCTCGAATCGATATCGGACGACCTTGAACTATTTTAAGCCCACCCGTTATATATATAGGCAAACCACTGCGGAGAAAACCGAGAGACCCGCTGCAGAGACCCCCTCCGCGAGACGATGCGGCCGAAACTTTCGGCACGAATGGAACGCCAGAGATAGCTTTCATCTCGGTTCGGATAATCGAGGCTCCACGAGATCGTGGATTACACGCGCAACTGCCCTCCGAATCGTATCGTGTTTGGACTCGTTTTAATCGGGAAAGAGTCGCGCGTGTATTGGTAGAAGTTTTATAAAAATATATTTAACCGTTCGCCAGCAGTATGGATTTTTTATTAAAAATATCCACGGTCCACGTCTTTCAATGCTTGTTGTTCCAGCGATTCAAAAAATCGGAAAAAATTCTGGGGATATTTTTAATATTTTTGCGGAGGGGCTCTCTGAGGACTTGCACACAGTATCTTCTTTAATCCCCCGGTCCTGGCGGTAACACGATACTCCTGGGCGCCGGAGCATATGACACTGGCGAGGATGAAGTATTGCGGTTGACTTGGCCTTCGTCGGGCATCAAACACTTAGGTATATCGCATTAATGCAATATCGAGTTACCTGTAGGAAAGTTGAAGTGCTTCGGTACGGGACCACACACACACACACCCACGCGTGTACTATGGCGCGTATGGTAGAGTCCCTTGCCCACTTCCTTTCTTCCTAATCTCGGAGGCAACTCACGGAGAGACACGCGTGCACAGCTCCTGCGTAAACTGCGACACGAGGTGCCAACCGCAGTCGCAATCCCCTCGGAAATAATGTTAAGCTTAATTTGCCGAGGGTTCTGCGGATAACGGGTCTCCATATAACCGGCCCCCGGCCTTTTATCTCGCACTTAATAATACCGCTAGCCGGCCGAGAATATATCTGCCTGGGTTTTTGTTAAATTTAAACGCGCCTATTCCCAGGGCAAAAGGCGCCATTCGTTTCTGGTTAAGGGGACATTCTTATTTTCCGGCCCGTTTTTCGCGCGAATTTTCACCATTTTTTTTCTCGACAATTACGGAACCTCTCGCGTCGCCATTTTGCACACACATACGTGGGTATTTCGAGTGTACTCCAAATTTTTTTCAAGTAAAAATAATGAAAATTGCACGGGTTACATAGTTTTTTAGAGAACCTGTTTCTGGCGGTATTCTGATCTCTAGTAACAAATTTGCAAATTTTTGGTAATTTTTTATAGAAAAACTGTTTGACACTTCGAGATTTTTTACACGTATATCCTGGTATGTGAAGTACATGTATGATTTTTCTCAAGTAAAAATAATCAAAATTGCCTAGGCTACATATTCTTTTATGGAGCCTGTTTTACGCAGATAGAACACTTTCCGGCTGATTTCCATCAAATTTTCGAGACGACTTCGTATTCCATGTTTAACCAAACAGCCCCTAGCACAAAGCGCGATCCTTCAGTTTCGATTTGAGCCTTCGGACATCCAAAAATTCCTACGGGAACATATTCTAAAATTGTCCTAAAACCGAGTCGATTCCAGTTCGCATAATCGAGGTTCCACTAAACCGTGGATTATACGATCAAATACGGTGCGAACGGTATCGTGTTTGGACTCATTTCAATCAGAAAAACGCCGGGGACCTAATTGCGGTGAAATGAACGCAATTCTCGTTTCGCGTAAAAATTTGAAATTTATTTATAAGTACTCTTACCGAAAGAGTGAGGTCGACGGATATTCGTTTCAATTTTGGCGGTTCGATAAAAAATTCATACGCGCAGGCAGACTGAATCTCTGTCGCATCATGCCGGCAAAAAACCCGCGGTGGTGGGGAGGCGGAGAGGCGGGGGAGGGAAAAAATTGCCGCTTTGGTAATTTACATTTTATACCGCGCGCGCGGCGGCCTATAACAGCATACATATAAATTGACCAACAGACGCGCGAGCCGCGTTCGTTTTTCTTGCTCGTTTTTTCTTCCCGTCCGAGGCCGGACAGAATAGATCCGGGCGCATAAAATATTCGTTACGTCATTAATGTGGGCAACCGTGTGGCGTTACGCGGTCGTAATAATTAAATATGAATCTATATATCAATTGGTGATTTTTAAGCGAATCAGAAATCTTAGTTATCCGCGATCTCACAGAGCGACGAGATTAATTATTAACCGGAGATTAAAAATTTGGTTACCGTACTGATAATTCGTTTCGTTTGAAGAGGAAAAATGGGGTTGGAGTTTAAATATTGTTTAGGGAGTCGAGAGAAAGAATCGGGGGAATGCTTTCGCGCATGATGGATAAAATTAATTAAAGGATCATGCTGTGCCCCTCTGTGTCATTAAAAATAATGAATATGCACCGATGCGCGGCGAACTTTTTCACGCAAACGAAGCTCATCTGTGGTCAAAAGGAAATTACACGAAATTCTAAAATTGGAGTTACATTCGCATGTTGCGAGTAGCCGCTCAAAGTGTGCTTCTCTTAACCCGCCTTCAGAAATTATATATATACGTTTTTGTGTTGATTTTCCTGCAATTTTACTGAGTAATATAAAATCTCAGCTAATTCCCCCGGCAACGGATAAACACGCGAGGAGGAAATCTTTATCGCGCTCGTAGGCAATTTTGATTCAAAATCGCTGCCATGGGAAACGGAGAATGATCGTTCATGCCCCTGATTTCACCTAGGTCGACCCCGTGGCTCGCGCTAACTTCCCTCCTCTAATATCCTGGATATTAAATACTCCTGCCCGGGCAGATAACGTATCGGCCCGAAATTCTCAAGGGGTGCAGAATTCCGTGCCTGCCGACCTGGCAACGAAGCTATGAAACCGGGAGAGCACGATGAACGAGCCACAGACATTTTACCTCGGAACCGAAAGAATTATACCTCGCTACCAGCTCGTCACGCCCATTTTCCCGCTGGGGCAAAAGTTCCGGGGGAAAGCCCAGCCTAGCCCCTTAATTAGCGGAATTTTCATTACCGGAAAATTTATTTTAATTCGGTACACGCAATGTTATTAATTGCAGGGTATGACTCCCTTTTATAATCGTCTTAAGCTGTTGCTCACGACTGTCAAGGCTTTTGAAATTACCGGGTAAATCGCCATTGTGTGCGACGATTACTGAATTTCTTCAATTTTAAGCCTTCGAGCTCCCGAGGCAGTTTAAATCCCGCAGAGCGGTGACTTAAGCCGCCTCCATTTTATTTGCAATTGTTTGCGTTGGACTGATACATCCAGAATTTTATTCGAGTCGGAATAGTGTCAATTTTTTTGCAATTGAAGTCCACAAAACAGTTGATTTAAATTTTGTGATATTTTTAGAAGATATCTATTGTAAAAGCGAGGACCGCAGAATATTGTTGGGACATTTCTTTTTGACTGATACATTTAGAATTTTGTATTCTATTCGCTATAGTGTTCATTTTTGTACAATTTGAAACCATACAATTACCTAGATTAAATTTTGCAATTTTTGTAGTATTTTTAGAGCAGACCTATTGTAAAAGCGAGGCCCGCAAAATACCGCCCATCCCCCATGTATTTCTTCTCTTCGGCCGCACCGTTCACCGCATCCGATAACATGCTCGATACACTAATGCCGCCGGCAACAACGGTCCAGACGATATACAGTGACGCGCACAA
Organism: Lasioglossum malachurum; assembly: GCA_028455605.1. Lineage (NCBI taxonomy): Eukaryota > Metazoa > Arthropoda > Insecta > Hymenoptera > Halictidae > Lasioglossum > Lasioglossum malachurum. The sequence continues at coordinate 14,018,137 of CM052312.1, read as the reverse complement.
TGGACAAGGAATGCGGGTAGCATACGAGTTTCGGATTACCCTTTCAGCGCAGTTCTTCTGGTTCATCCCCTATATCTCCGAACACGCGTCACTAAATGACAGGCTCGTTAGTTCGCATTAAATCGGGATTCGGCTGCTTAAGACGGCAAATCATAATTACGGCACAGCGTGCTGTGGACAAACCAGTGCGAACACTATAACCGTACTAGGCCAGAAATGACGAGCATACTCCATACTTTCGGGATAAAATGATTCCCGTACGAAAGAGTCCAGATATTTATAGGGGCACACGTTCAAGAAACCTAGTTCGTCAGAACGCATTTAATCGGGATTCAATTACGGCACAGCGTGCTGTTGGCAAACCAGTGCGAACATCATAACCTCTCTAGGCCAGAAATGACGTACATACTCCATACTTTCAGGATAAAATTATTCCAGTACGAAAGAGTCTACATATTTATAGGGGCACACGTTCAAGAAAGCGAGTTCGTCAGAATGCATTTAATCGCGATTCAGTTACGGCACAGCGTGCTGTGGTCAAACCAGTGCGAACACCATAACCTCACCAGGTCAGAAATGACCTGCACACTACACTCTTCCGCGATAAAATGAATCCAGTACGAAAGAGTCCAGATATTCATAGAGACACGTTCAAGAAAGCGAGTTTGTCAGAACGCATTTAACCGCGATTCAATTACGGCACAGCGTGCTGTGGTCAAACCAGTGCGAAGATCATAACCTCACTAGGCCAGAAATGACCTGCACACTCCATACTTTTGGGATAAAATGATTCCCGTACGAAAGTGTCCAGATATTTACGAAGGCACAAGTTCAAGGAAGCGAGTTTATCAGAACGCAGTCTGCTTCATTTCCCAGACACATTATACACCGGGGGAGTTCCCCCAGGGCAAAAACTGTCGACTTTACACAGATATTTCTGGTAGCAGAGAGCCGGTACCGAGGGAACCGGCTCGAAAGTTCTCGTCTTTGCTCGGCGATGCGGTAGCAATAAGCTTCGGCTCCGTCTGCTTCCAGAGGAATCAGGGATAGAAAGACGATCGACGTTCGGTTATGCCTGGGGAGGATGTCTGTTTCTCTCTCTCTCTCTCTTTCGGCAGCAGACTTTGGCCCGAATGTAGGTTACACATGTTGTACGTGCCTAATGCACACGGAGATTCTCGTTCTTGGACTGGAAACGTGACTCGAGGGTTCTTACCGCAACCAAGCGGGAAGGATAGACGACAGAATCCAATAAGAAGTTCCGGATCTCTTTGTACTTATACCTCCCTCCTTTTTCCCTCGAATTCGTCTCACGGCCCTGCGGAACACACTGTTCCTAACTTTTCCCCGGAATTAATGTAACTACTGTAATGGGAAATCAATGACGGCTCTGCACCGAATCAACTTGACACTTTTTCAGGGCATGACCAAACAATTCTAACGCGCCACAGTGTTCGGTCGCACTCGTTCCCGAACGTGAATCACCGTGCAAACTTATATTAACGACGCTTTACGATGCGGGCCTCGGGCTCCCCCTATTTTGCGGGCGGGAAAACCGGCGCTGCCCGAGAGAACCACCCTAAAACACCCTAAACTATACGCGGTTGGCCATGGGAGAAGCTATGGGGTTGGAGATTGCCGGCACGGTATCACCTTACGTTGGAAAGTATCGAACCGCTTCGCCCGGGGAATAGTTCGCTTTGTGTCTTTTTCGGCGGCTCCTCACCGGTTTTCATAGAAACTCCGTGGAAACGGAAAGTTCGCTCGATGGAGCAGACCCGTCGCCCACTGGAAATTCGCACGAGGATCGGATTCGATCAAAAGTGTCCGGGTCCCGAACGTCGCTTGTATCGTGTTCGAACACAGAAAACGGTGATAGTACTTTGTTGGTTTTAATTATTTTTTTATAAAATTGTTACTGACATATTCGTGGCACTTTTCTGGGTAAAATGAGCCCAAGCACGATAGCATTCGAATCTCATTTGCCTGTTTAATCCACGATTAAGTGGAGCCTCTGGTATCCGAACTAGATCGGAGAGGGTTTTTTGAATGAATTTTAGAATGCGTTCCCGTGGTAATTCTTGTACGTCCGAGGGCTCAAATTGAAGGTAAAAGATCACGCTTTGTTCACAGTTAGTTAGGTTAAGAAAGAAGCGCGAAATCAAGTCGAGAAGTTGAGATAAAAAATTAAGAACAATTCTCTCCAGGAGAATGTGAACATCGAGGGAGGATGGTTTCAGCAAGTGGCGATTTATAAAAACGTCCGTGAATTTCTGGCGGAGTTGCGCAGGATCTGAGCGTGTAAAACGGGTGGCCCGGCTCCCGGGGCTCTCTCTCGGGCATTAAAACAAAATTAATCCAAGAAACGACGGAAAAAAGCGGAGCTCGCGACGGAACTAATTCAGCCTAGCACCGAGCAGGTTGCTGGGGAAGGGTTGAAGGGAGAGGAGGGGTGGAAGGGTTGAACACTGTAAAGATCCACTCGGTTTCTCGGTGGAGACTCGCGGCCCCTTAGGCACCGTCGACCACGAAACGGGATATGCCGGGTAATATTTTCAGTGGTCGCGACGTGCCTAGGGTAAAACGTCGTGCGAGGTTGGCCAACTAGGGGGTAGGAAAAGAGTAAAGGAGTAACGTAATCCCTGGTAATTTGTCATCCGCCGTGTAACCTCGCTTCTTATTTTTCCGCGGCAGGTACCGTTCGTGCCGTCGCCAACGTCCTTCGTCTGGCTTCGTTCACTATGCTACCCGGATTTCCTGCGAGTCCCTGAGTAATAGCAATTTTTCGAAAGCGGGCCGAGCGAGACGATGGGAATCCGCGGCGACCCGGAGAAAGACCGTCGGCTTTCGGGCCCCTGAAGACGTTTAACTTGCGAGATGGCGCACTGGACCACTGGCGACCCCCACTACGAGGCGCTCAAGGTTATGGGACTCGTGGTGGGGGAACAGTTCGCGTAATTGGTCACCTCGTTCGATACACATCGATCGCTTTAAGAGAGTATTCTGGTTTTCAAGAATTTTTGCAAAAAAAACTGTCGGACCTTTCGTATCGAGATTTTTTACACATATGTACTGGTATGTGAAGTACATGTGTGATTTTTTTCAAGCAAAAATAATAAAAATTGCAGGAGTTGTATTTTTTTTATGGAACCTGTTTCAGGGGGTATTCTGATATTGAGTGCCAAATATGCCAATATTTGAGAATTTATTACGGAAAAACTGTTGAACCTTTTGGATCGAGATTTTTCACACGTATGTACTGGTATGTGAAGTACGTGTATGATTTTCCTCAAGTGAAAAATAATAAAAATTGTAGGAACATTTTTTTTTGTGAGCGAAGTTGTTTGCATGGGACATTTCTTGCAGCTTGAAAAATCGTCGAGACCAGCCATAAGCGTTCCGAATGAAATTTTGCGGAAACGCGATAACAACGATCATCCAGTTCCTTTCCGATGCACCATTGCTTGCTCAACGCGTCGGAATTCCCAGCGCCCTTTCACGGAACTTCCCTTTCGCATTCGCAAACTCGTGTTTCCGCGTAGGTTCCCGCAATAAATACACACGGCCCGTTTACCTGTGAAGCTGCGAATTCATTGGCTTCGTAAAGTGATCGAAACACCTTCCCCGTGCTCCTGACAGTCCTGACATATTCTTCGATTCTCGAGCAACTGGTGACTATTGTAGGCATTGTTAAGTTAACCCTTAAATGGTCCAGATCCACTGCTGGAGGATGTGCCATTTTCAGCAGGAGATTTGAACACTCTCTGAATGCAATTTTTCAATACAAAATGAAAGTTATCACAAATACCTTCATTTGCATTTAACTGATTATTAATTTGCAGTCATTGTTGAGTTATCCTTTAAATTTTAAATGGTCTTTTTTTTCAATTTTCCAGCACATTTGTGGGAACGTGAAATTTATGAAAATAAAACCTTTCAATTGAAAATAAATTGGGATATCTTTATTTGCATTGACTTTGTACTTCGCGTCGTTCATATTCGAAATTGATTGGCTGTTTTCGAGGAAGTTGGAGCTCCGGGGATTTCGACAGCGCTCCGCTGTTAATTAAAATTCTTTCCCTCGAATTTAATGTAGTAAGGGGATTACTCGGTGTTATCGTTAACTTGAAATAAATGTTTTTGTTAAAGAAATAGTTCCGTAAACTTCGGGCCGGAGTAATAATTCCATTGAAGTAGCTTCACGGACACAGAAACTTTCTATAATCCCTTCTCTACTTCGTGAATGGGGGGAGAAGCTCAGTTTCTGGAGGGATATTCTATCTTTGCTTCGGCAGGCGTTGGAGGGTAGCTCTCCAGCAATTTGCATAAATATGGCGCTGTATAATAATTTTATGTTGCTGTTAACGCCTTGAATCTTTAAATCTGAATATTTAATAACAAATTGCTTCTCTTTCTGTTGCAGGTAACGGCCAAAAGCTTAAATTATACAATTCAGTAATTGTTGAGTGGATTATGTGCATTAACGTAAGTAAATAATAATAATAATAATAATAATAATGTAAATTACAAGAATCTTAAAATGTTCTAATATCCACATCAATTTGTTAATTTCTCGTTAATACATCAGTTCATAAGCTGGTGGCAAATATTGTTGTTTATCCTACATACCGTATTAATTATTAAAACCGCAATGAGAGTGGAACCAGTACGCATTACGAGATATCGCATCAATTACGCTTAAAATAATATTTGCCCTGCGATGTACTACAGGATGATGTTTAATGCATTGAGAAACATAGAAAAATTACTAAATAATAGTATCAAGTATTTCAATTCTTCCATGCGAGGCTCAATTTCACGGTGAACTTTACTCCGAGATTTTAATAAACGAGCGGCAATTAGAAATTCACTTTCGAGCGCAATCGAGCCGTAATTGCAGCAATTATTCTCACTGTTTAGCCTTGCATGTTAATGCACGCCGTAGCAGCTATTGTTCGAGCAGCTCAAATAAACAAATAATAACAAGCAATTAGACACCGAGGACGTCGTTCTGCCTGGTTCTTCGTATCGGAAGGGCGTTTTCCTAGGCGCAGCCGGTCGCTAATTGCTCAGCCACCTGCCTGTTATTCAAATTTGCACAGGGATCCCGTTTCCCTCTGCTCAGCGGCGATGTAATTTAAGAATTTCTGCTCGGCACATGTTTGCCAATGGGAAGTATCGCTTGCTCTTCCGGTAACACTGTCTCCAATTTATCCTGTATTCTCCTAATACCCTTCACTCGACTGCAAAAATCTCCAGCAAGAATGTACAGCAATAACTGTCAGCCAGAATGTCCAGAAAAAATGTCCGGCAATAATTATCTGCCAGAATGTCCAGCAAAAGTGATCAGCAAAAATGTCCAGCAATAATTATCAGCCAGAATGTCCAGCAATAATTATCAGCCAAAATGTCCAGCAATAATTATCAGCAAAAGTGATCAGTAGACTGTGGACGTCTATTCAATTTTTAATTTTTGTAGTTAAATTTCAAGAAAGTGGGAACAAATAAAATCATATTTTTGGTGGTAGTAGCGCTTACAGACCTGAAATCAATAAAAATTGTCTTAAATTTTGTGGAATTTTATATTCTAGCATTCTTTGAACATTTTTAGAAGCCATAAATGCATAAAGATCCGTAGTCTAGTGATCAGCAATAAGTATCCGCCAAAATGTCCAGCAAAAATGTCCAGCAAAAATGAACAGCAAAAATGATCAGCAAAAATGATCAGCAAAACTGATCGGGCAAAATGTCGAGCTCGTTGACTGGGAATATTAAGCCATATTAAGTAATTTGGCGCCGGTTCATTGAAACAAGAGAGTGAATATAGTCCGGAATCCGTCAAAGGACCTTTGAACAGGTGGCGACGGTCTCGATCGGTCGATTTCCTGTATTCGAATTTTGCGCGGGGTCGCGAGGGGTGGGTCTGGTTTCGCATCGAAGCCTCGCCCGGTTCATTTATTCCGGCCAATCGAGCGTAAACAGTTTCCTGACTGCATTTTACTCAAGAAAGAGAATGCCCAGTGAGGGGACAAAGGAACAACGACCGTGTAATTAAAGGTAACCGGGGTGTCGGTAATGAGTGTGCTGGTTAATGGGAAAAGTTACCGTCTCGCTGGGAAGCGGCCATTTTCGATCCTGGAAAAATTGCGGAAATAGTATCAGATTTTCAATAGAACTAGCACTGTGCGTGACTTGTAAGCAGTCCCACGAAGGGGACGCGTAGCTGATTGGCTGGATTGCCAGAGGGCCACGCCCCGTTGCGCATGCTCCCCGCCCTAGCGACATCCTTATTGGCTGATACGGAGAGGCGTGTCGCGTGACGTCAGATGTTGGGACTGTGGTTTCATAAAAATTATTAAAAAATGATAAGAGATCTACAGTCTGGCATCACGGTAGTACGGTAAAAATAATTTTGAATCTCGAAAAATGTGCGTTCTCGTAATTTGCTCCCATCCGCGTCTGTCATGAATGCGTAAGTTCACCGCTATAGTAAAACTGGATTTAAATTCATGAACGTGACACGGTCCGTTTTACAAAATTGCGTGGAAATTTTCGATTTCGAAAAGTAACTCGTTCCAAAAATGGCTGATTTTTAATTCGGTATTACAATCCTCGCAGAATTGTGATTGTTGAACACATTCTATGGTAGTCTTTGTTGGACAATGACAGTTTCCCGGTACATTTTCCTTTGACGGGTGACGCGCTGTTAGATCACATAATTCCCAACAAAATTCCTGGGCCTTTTTCAAGGCTCCACGGCTCGTTACCCGCCGGGGCAGAAGTTATCGGCGTAACTTTTGGCTCCGGGGCGACAAAGTCGAGTTACTATGCCGGTCGCGGTTGGTAGCCAGCGACATGGCCCCGGGCTGAATATATGCTAATGCTATAGCACGCTGCCCTGATGAACTCGAACCGCCCGAGAACACTTCCAACGATGCATATTTCTCATGTTAAGCTGAAGTTGCCGCGTATCTGACTCTGATAAAAGTTCGCCACGCCGACCGACGCGACGGAGGAACGTTTCCGAGACATTTGAATATTTCTGAGCGGCCAGGAACCATGGGCTCGCTCGCCTAATCGCTTACACACTTCGCCGTGCGAACGTACACTTGTCATTTATACCGAATCTCGTCCTGAAATTACACGTTGACATCGCTACCTTCGTCTGGTATAGCTAAACGAACGATCACCAAGTTAATTTCGAAAAATTTATAAACAATTTTCGCCCGAAACGTCACCCACACAATGTACAAATAGTGTACCATTTGATCTCGCACTATTAGAGTCGGATAAAGCAAAGAATAGCGAAGAAACGAGAGCGTTGACGTCAAAGCCATGCTAATTTTGTAACATAACTTTTTTGTTTATAATTATTTTCGCATAAAATCTTTACCAGCCCATCCGCGAGACTTTCCCGATTAAAATGATATCAAACACGACCCGATTCGGACCTTATTTGCCCGTGTAATTCGCAATAAAGTAGAGCCTCTCTTATCCGAACTCTTTGACGGAACAAAAGTACTTCGATAATAGAACATATTTCGATAATAAAACAGGCTACAATGTCGAATGAAGTCTTCACGCGAGTTTTAAGCTTACAATTACTTTGCAATTATTTAATAACATTTAATTAAAAAATGCGAATCACACCTTCGGCGTTAACGAACGCGTTTTCGGGCGCCGTGCTCGTCCGGATCGCTTGACGCATTCGTTATAATGAGGTGTAGAGCATGTTTTCGCGCGGCGATCGTGTCAATTAGTTTCTGAAATTCGCGACACTCATTAGCCGCGTCCGAGGCGACAACGTCACAATTAATTTATTCGCATTGTGCCCGGGTCTGTGTTTCTTTTTCCGTGCGATGTTCATTAGTCATAACGATCGATAAAAACGATCGAGGGCGAGCGCGCGCGGGCTCCCGGGGGTAAGATGGCAGTAACTTGACGCGAGTCTCTTTCGCGGACGCGATCCGATGCCTCGGTAATTATCGGCGCTCAAGTATTTTTTAATTAAGCTCTCTCCAACGGCCGCGCATCTCCACCGTTAGCCGGCATTCTGTGAAAATTATTGGTATCCAGAACAGACGGAAAGAAGACTCCTGTCGATATTCTCGATATCGTCCAAGAATGGACATCGACAGACGACGGCATACCCGGAATTTATTTTTGCTTCGTTCTTGTCTGTAGTCGCCGCCCATCCCACCTCCCTCCCAACCCTCGCTTTGACTCGCTCTTGATAGGAAAAAAATTCGTCGATAACGAACAAAGGGGGTTAGCGATAACCATTCTCCTGTTAGGGGATATCTGCTTCTCCACGTCAAACGTCCAAGCGGTATTACTATTTGTTAATTCTGGACTCGGCGCCATATTCTTCCTTTTTCAATATTTCACGTTCCACATTGTTTTACTCTCGCGATCTCAACCGTGGAAATGATCAATTTCAGGATACACCAGTTGTTTGATACACCACTGCCCACAGGGGCGTGGCTTTGGGCCTGCAGGGCGTGGTTTGGCCCATAGGGGCGTGGCCTCGGGCCCACAGGGCGTGGCTTCAGCCAATTCTGCTGTATATGAACGAAATATCATCAGGGTCATAATTAAATGAAGATAAAAGGTAAATTCTGTGAAGAACGATTACTACAATTCCATCGTTTCATACGACCCTGGGTGAGATGCAAGATCGAAGTCCGAGATCGAGATTTCGCTGCGGCCCCATAGAAATTTCGGATGCCTCTCGATTCCTCGTACATCATCCCCGGCAACACATGGCGCCATACCCAGAAGAGGGAGTATCTCGGAGGGTGTGTCTCTCTGGTTCGAAAGCAAAGGAGCAGTCGCTTGTGGCTGCGCCTTAATTTATCACCGTTCGCGAGGTGACCGTCTTCTCCGGAGAGAAACGTCGGCGTCCCGAGAAGACGCACGCGTACATACACACGAGTGCGCCATGAGAATGCCTCTTAATCAGCTCTGATATAGCTGTCTGTGCCCCCGTAAACACACGGGTCTCTATTGTCGACCGCCCCGTACACTTCCGGAGGAATTCTCGGAGAACCCGCAGACAATGAAGTGGATCGGCAAGTGACGGTGGATGTATCGTGATCAATGGTAATTGAGTGCCGTAACTGTCCGATCAATTAGGCTACCGCGACCTTGCACTCCGGCTCTTCTATTATAAATTCGCTTTCGACGTTCATGCCATCGCTCGCCTGTACAGAACATTAAAACACGTAGTCTTTAAATGTTTATTGAAATATACTAACAGAAAATTAGGCGAACTAGACGATCAGTTCAGTGTTTAGAAAATAGAAGCTTTCACCTTTAATTTGAGCACCCGAATGTCAAAAAAATCTCCTTCTGGAACCCATACTAAAATCGTCTCGAAGAGTCGTTCGGATAAGAGAGGCTCCACTATATCGTGATTTACACGGGTAAATGCGAACCGAATTGTATCGTGTTTGGTATCATTTTATTCAGAAAAGAGTCACGAATACGTCCCCCATGCGAACCGAATTGTATCGTGTTTGGTATCATTTTATTCAGAAAAGAGTCACGAATACGTCCCCCAAAGTCTTATAAAAAAATATGTAAAAATGCGAAAGTTATGGCACTAAATTAGTATATAGGGTGTGTCACCTAATGTTGCCACCTCAAATATCTTTGTTGTTTTTAAAGATTCGTCAAATGTCTGAAGGACAAAGTTGAATGGTTCAGTGGGGCTCACATGATATCAAAAATATTTTTGTTTTTATATGATTTTTTTTAGAGATATCAAAGTCACCTTCATTTTTTTTAAAAATGACACTTGATATTTTGGACTTAACAGTATCATAGCCCGTATCAAGACGAATTCAACGGCCTAGCATACCACGACCTTCGGGTGACCTTGAAGTATCATTTAAAAAAATGATGGTGGCCTTTTCAATTACTTGCGATAATCTGACAAAAAATATTTTAAACAAAAGTCGATCAGTTTTCGAAAATTTTTATTTTTAAACATCAAAGATATTTGAGGTGGCAACGTTAGGTGACTCACCCTGTATAATCCTACCGAAACTCTGGCGTTAATGGTCTTGTAAAAGCAAGAGATCAAGTTTTAGAATGTACGCGCATAATATAAATGACATGTTGGACATATATCGAGGTATTACCGTACATCGATCAAGCTTTACGTACGATAATTTCACGTTAAGAGGAGTATTTGTTTTACTGCACGCCATCACCGGACGATGTGGATCTGATTCCGGATATTTCCAGGTCCGTTCGACAAATCCGTATCCGAAGGCGAAGCATAGTAAATTGTCGGTAACAAGTGAATGATCCGGATTACCGTTGCATTGGCAGCGTTTCAATGGTCCTTGCAGGTCCCCGTACAGGTCCGCAAGGTTTCCTGATTCAAACCATAAAATACAGAGCACGGCAGAGGCAAAGGCTCGCTTCGCAGTTCGCATATGTCGCGGAACGTTGATTTCCCAAGCGCCATCACGGCGTGGACGCCACACCCCCTCTCCCACCTCGGCCTACTCTCGCTCGACGTTCAATTATGACCGTTCCTTCTTTTTTGCGTTTACTCGTCGTCCGTTGTGCCGCCCTTCCCTGTGTTCTTTAACCGGCCCCCGGGGGGGGCTGCGTTGCCGGCCATTTATGTGCAAAAGTCTTCCCGGTCCCGTTCTATCCCTTTCCGGAACGGACGGGTATTGATTTCCCTAAACGATCGTGTAATTAGCTGGAAAATCCACCGACTGCTGGCTTAACGGACCTATCGGAGAGTTGGACAAACAATTTTTATTTTGCAAACCCACAGTCTATTTATGATTGAACACGCCTGTTTCCCAGTATACCGTACGAATTTACAGTAAATTCATTCTCTTCTTAGTACAATCGCACTTTTTGAGTAAATTTTTGTCGCGACCGAGGTCGTTCGAAGGTCATCGTGTGACCACTCGTTGAACTCGTCTCGAGGCGTGCTACACCGCTGAACGATCAAAACCGAATGTTCATCGTGGAAAAACTGTTGAAAAATCGAAAAAACGCATCTCCTGTATAAGATAGAGTCCGTGAAGGATTCGCGAGCGAGAATCACGAGTCGCATGGCGGGGTATTTGTCGTAAATTCTGCGCGGCGGGTTGGTTTTACGATATTCGGATAGTGTTTGGAGACGGGATCCGTCACCGTGGGGGGGGGGGGGGGGGGGGGGGGCACCGTCTATTTAATGTATCCGACCGTAAAGCTGCTGGTCGAAAATAATAATTAAACGCGGTTAACGTAGTTTGCCGGGGTTTACGGGCCACTAATTCAACGGACGGGTTCGATCGGCAAATAAATCGCTCGGCCCGTTAGGATCACCTGATACCCGGGCGTTTAATACCGCACTTTATAGCCAGGAGAGTCCTCGCTAACGAATATCTCTGGCGCAGTCTATCGTTCCCGGGGTCTTTCTGCATGCACATCGAATCACATACAGTCGTGCACTCCAAAATACTAGATAGATAGAGAGGGAGAGGTGGAATGGGAGAGCGGTGGGTGGCACACGCGCGCAACAGAAAATCCGCTTACGGAAATGAGGGGTTAGTTTCGAACGTTTCGGTCCCCCTGCTTGTCCTAATTTGGTACACTCGCCGGTATTACGAGACGAGGAAACGGTACGTAAACCCTGTTATACCTGGGCGCACCAGCTGCCGCGCCATGGAAAAGTAAATAGATAGACAGGCTCGGCGTAAAATTCACCGAAATTGGAAAGTTTTCGCCCAGCGGCCAGCTGCCGCGGGCCCGCCTGTTCCGAACCTCTCGAATTGCGATCCCTTCGCGACGCACCAGTCATTCCCGACCAGCCGCAGAGCCCGACTATTAATTATACGTTTGCCCCTGCGACCCGGGAAAATTGGAATTTCGGGATCTGGGTCGCCGCTCCCGACGAATTACCCGCACACCCGCCACTCTGCTTAGTTTTTCAAACCCGCGAGCAGCTGGAAGTGCTGCGAATCATGCCGGACATGATCGCGGTAATTCCGACCCGGGGGCTTGGGATAGAGGGCTCGAGGGAGAGTATCCGGATGAGCACAACGTGCGGGAACACACGGTTGTATCAGAATGTCCTTCGTCTCACCTTTGCAGGAGCCAGCCTCGGCGAATTAGGGGCGGCAAGAGCAACGCATTAAGCAACTTGCACTTTCCCAAGAGTCGTTGTCTTACGCTAGAGAATAATTTGTGAGCGGGACACCGTCACGAATGCAACTGGACACCCCGTGCAAACTTCCCCACTGTTTTATGGCTTTGGCTCTCTTGGCGCTACTCTCGCTGGCAGAGGCCATATTTGGACATGACTGGCATGACCAATGGAGTGTACTCCGCTCGATGAATCATGGTCCCTCTGTCAGGATCAAACGCGGTGCTGTATCATTTCGCGATTCGCTGTACTGACCCTGGGTTAATACACTTTGCTGATGCTCTTTCCTGGACGTTTTCCCTGGGACGTTCTCGGAGAAGAGTAAAACCGTCAAAGGACATTTTCAGATCCAGCTTCTTGGTCCAGGTAGATCTCGACAGAAGGTAGGACCAGGTAGCTAATTGGGTCACAGGGGGTGACGATCACATTTGTGTAAATTGATACGTTTGAACGAAAGTCCAGCTCCTAATGTTTAACCACTGGTTGGCCCATCGTCGTGATAGGTAATTAAAGGGGGGCTGGTTTACATAATCATGCAAATATTAATTAACGATAAGCTATTTATAGTCTAAACGCTGCGTCGGATCGGGGTAATCAATGTTTCGTTGCAAACATTCATGTCAATTAACGCTGGAATTGGTTAAATTGCTGGAGCCGCCAAATCGATTACGTAACCATGCTGGTAAACCAATAAAACCAATTAATCGCCAGGCTACGTTCAGCTGCACTCTTGATAATTACTAATTAACGAAAAAAAGCCCCGTATGAATTTCCCATTATGGGAACTATCAATGCTATCAATTCTCGTTCATTGGCACACTTTTTAGCCGAAAGTTTACTCTCGAAAAAATTCATATTTATTCTTTTACACAAACGAATCCTCGCTTCTGATCATCCTGTACACACTCCAATTCGTTCGTTTTAGATCCCCCGCTCGATATAAAATCGCTGACCTCAACCGGTGATCTCATTTTCGGTTTTTGACAGCCGAGCTTAATTGCCGCGGAAAAGTGATCACGTTCGCTCGAAATTGCCGGGGTCGGTTTTACGTTTGGCGGCGAGGGGGTAGACGTCTCGGCGGTCATATCTCAGAAACGATAAAAGTCTTTGCCATGAGAAATGGCCGTAACAATACGTCGCTTAAATCCCGGCGAGAGAAGACGCGAAGCTTAGTACACCCCGCCTTTTATTCCGGTCGCGAGGAATCGACGTGTCCCGACAATTGTTTTCTATCGTTCCTGTTCGCACGGCCATTCCTGACAAATGCATGATCGAGAGTTTCCGGCAGCGGCGGGCGCGCACAAAAGGAGGAGACGAACACGCCCTCTCCCCCATTCCTCTCCTGCACCTGCCACAGTGAAGTTGATTTCCATGGAGGAAATTTCGCGCCACCCTGATCCTTGGCTCGCGCAGCTTGTCCGAAGTGTCGAAGGCATTTCATCGGACTGAGACCAGTCATTTCATGCCGCCATTTTGCAAAATCATTACAGTCAATCCAATCCTCAACACCACTGGTATACTATAGCACGATCTCGTTACATTCTCTTCATCCTGTTCAGGTAAAATTGAAGAAACGCGTCGGTTCGGATATGAGAGGCTCCACTAAATCGTGTATTACGTAGGCAAATAAGATCCAAAAGGTATCGTGTTTGGTATCGTTTTCTGCGGAAAAGAGTCAGGAATGTGTCGGTGAAGGTCCCACAAAAGAATTATTAACGAGTTAAAACAATTATAATACGATCATACGATATAATACAATTCAGTTGCTGTTTGTACACGATCTAAGCAACATTTTGACCCCGGTAGTTTCATGAAAAGATCCGTCATTTTCCGATGGCGTTGGCTTTTCAGCAATCGGTCGCCGATAAATAAGATTGGTGTACAGTGGTGCGACTCGGTTGCGCGTTGAGAGATCTGTATAAACACAAGAGCGCGGGATTCAATGGCTGTCGAGAGCAGCCGAGGTTTCCCCCGTTCATAAATATCGTGTTTCTCTCTTTCTCTCTCTCTACGTTCCGTTTCTCTTTTCCTCGTGATTTCCACGAGCCGCCTGTTACTCCGTTTAGTTTCTCTGCGGATCGAGAGTGCACTTATCGGCGTGATAGTCGTCGTTGCAATAAGCCGCCAGGCAGGCGGCAGATAGAAGAGAGCCTAACGCTCCGGATAATTCATGCTTTCGTCGTCGTTCGGTTTGCATAAACGCCTTGACATCCAGCTCCCTTTCCTATGGCAGTCGATCGCGGCTGATATTCACGACGACTGCTTTCCCTCGGGATATCGGGAACCCGAGGAGATTCTAAAGGACTCGTTATGAAAGCGACGAGGATGCTCGATTACCAATACTCGTTCCTCCCGAGCATGATTCTTCCCGGCTGTTTTCAATACACGACTGTTTTGCTTGCTATATATTTGAAATTAAACAAAGTGCTGTTCACGATTGGATTTTATCCAATCTTCAGCGCGTTGCAAATTTGGCACTTTGGAATTTCAGCGCGTTGCAAATTTGGCGTTTCGCAATTTTAGCGCTTTGCAAATTCGACCATTCTCAGAGTCGGCGCTTTGAAATATCAGCGCGTTGCGAAGTCGACAATTTTCAAATTACAGCGCGTTGCAAATTCGGCGTTTTGAAATTTTAGCGCGTTGCAAATTCGATGATTTTCGAATTTCAGAATTCGAAATTCCTAAGCGTTTCAGACTTGGCGAGATTGAACTCGTGACGCGTCGAAATGTCAAACCGTCGATTTTGCGACGCGCTGCAAATTGAAAGTCGTCGAATTTGTATCGCGTCGAAAATTTCAAAGCGGCGACCTTCGCGTCGCGCCGAATTCGAAAATGGTCGAATTTTCACCGCGCTGAAACGTCAAAGCGTCGAATTCGCATCGCTTAGTGATCTCCTTTGAATTTCGGCGCATCAGAATTTGCAACGCGTCGAAATGTCTGTTTCGAAATCAGTCGCCTAGGCACTGTGTATGCACGGACGCGGATAGACGTGTGCAGACACGGATAGGCTGACGCCACTGGGAGAGTGAGCGACAACGAAGGCTTTTGAATGGCAATCGGGACTCTTTTCAGCCCGCCTTCTGCTTTGCATTCGGCACCCTTCGTGGCACCACCCTTGCCAACCACGGCCAACCCCCATGAATCGAGGACCCCTTCCGACCTACAGCTCGTGCCCTATCACCGGATAGATCCGGTCGCCTCTTCAGGACAGCCAGCGACGGTATTTTCGAGCTGCAACCCCTTGACCACTCTCTTTTTCCGCTCGACGAATCGACGAGTTCGCGGCTGGAGACCTCGCCGAGCGCTTTCATATGGCGTTTCTTCCCCATGGGGGTGACTGATGGATTGGTTATGGAACAGTCGTTGATCATTGCGACTGGCGATCCATGGAAACACTTATCTCTCGCCTCTAAACGAATTTTCTGCGTTTTATTTCATGTTACAATCACAGATTTGTTTATGTGAAACGTGATTTATTATAAACAGACAGCGGATCTTTATGCAAAAGAAAAATTGTCTGCATCGATTGCAAGAAATGGAAACCAAATTGAGTGTTATTTCTTCCCTTAATGATTTTAATATTATATATCGACATCTTGAATTTTGAAATTTTTTCAATAAGTTTGAATTTCTTCTAGTCAATGTTGTTACAAATGCATAGAGATCCGCAGTCTAATTATAATTTTAGAATGTGCTTCCTGCGTGTACATAGAGAGACATACTCTTTTCAATTATTCATTTCGGATGCGGGAAAATGAGAGTACATACATGAATGTACTGTAGAGCTTGCCGCATGAATAAGCGACAAAGCTATCGGGATATCTGCTGAGCCTTATTAATAAATTATGCATCACAGAACGGAAATGACAATTATAACCCTGCGGATTCATACTGCGTACGGCATGGGTAATAATGTCATAGATATCGTCGCACTATCGAAATGGGAGCAATAAAAATTATAGAAAATGAACGTTAATAGTTCTTCTAATAAATGCATAAATTTTTGCATATGAAATGAAATTTTCAACGCTCTGCAAATTTGAGTCCCGTAATTTTATTAATCCAATGTCAATCTTTAAACTATATTAAACATAGTCAACCTGCAAACATTATCTGATCGAAGAATAGTATCCCCAACCAGAGCTTTGTCTTTCACTTTGTCGTTCACCAGAACGGTGAACTTTCCAAACCGATTGTATTCGTGTGTAAGCATATTCGTTTGGTTGGCTTCCATCCCCCAACAGAAGGTTCGAGTGTCGCCGTAAAAAATGTGGAGGGTGGCACTTCTAATCGGCCGTGAGTTCTCGCTGCACGAACCGTCGTTCGTCAAGTGTCGTATAGAATACGTGTAGATTCGTAAACGTTATTCCCAGCTCCCCTAAACCACCCCCAAAACCACCCTAACCGTGCGACGAGTGGCGTTCCGAACTTCGTTCGACTGGAGGACCCAGTATATTCGTTCACGAATGATACTACACGAACGGTTTTACACGTACATACCATACACCGAGAGTTTGTTTGATTTCATTTGACGGCTCGACTGTTGTCAGTAGCCGCCACTCGTCTTTATCGCTCGCTTTGATACCATGCTTTTCACCGATCCTGATTTCCTCGAGAGCACTACACTCCGAATCGCGCGTTTTACTAGCTCGACGGCGTCTCCGAGTAGCGTTTTTAGATACATCGACAAACCGAAGCACCCACTTCCGTGTTTACCGTGTGGACAGACAGTTTGACGTTGTTTGAAGTGTCTCCTTTTTCATTATCGGGCGGCAGACTTTAATATTGGACATATACGTCAAGATATAATTAAATTCATCGAATGATTAATTCATTAATTCAGAATTAATTCAGAAAAATAATATTGGCATTTACTTTCATCTGTGTCTGGTTCAATATTTAATAGAAAATTATTCCTTTCGGAAATAGCTTGAGAAAATTCGACTGGGACGTAGTCGTCTCAAGTAATCCTTACTGAACGTTGTGATTGTTCATTTAAAAATTGTATAATTCAAGACATAATTAAATTCACTTAGGATTTCTTCAGTAAAATAATATTCCTGGAGAAATGTATATCTTGCGGTGGGTGTTCGGTTTACGCAGTTGGAAATCATGCGAAAGAAATAAACTATCATTGCAGCGCAATACGCGGAACGTTTCGCCTGGTACACAGTACCTGTTTCCTCCCCCTGTTGTCTACGTTTCAATTGCTTCACAGTTTGCGAGGACCACTCGAGCAGAATTCGGGGGCGTGCTGCTGGATGTCGAGCTCTGAGGCGCAATTGTAAATCCCGAATACCGCACCCATTGCAGCCGCCTTTGTATCGGGAGAAAGAATAATGCCGGCTGGCCCTCCGTAAGAGCACTTGTTCCCCGGCCAGGTATTATTCGCGTTACAGACGCGAATGTTTATTCGAGGGCCTTCGGGATAATTGTGTGGCGTTACAAGCAACTATTAACCGAGATGCTTTCGAACACGTTTGCTGGACAACATAAAACGACACTCTATATATTTATACATTTACGGACAATCTTCCAAAGGACATTTATAACAGTAGGAATTATTTTTTTATACGACACCCTATATATTGTAGTGGATATTCTTGTAGAGCTTGGAAAAACGAATCCAACGAGTACCATGAGTGTATGGTTTCGATCATTCAATCCTGAGATATTCGTGTCTGAATGTTTCAAGGGCATCGATCCCCGTAAACGTCATTCTACGTTTCAGACACGAATATCTCGAGATTGGATGATTCGAACTATACACTTATGGTACTCGTTGGATTCGTCTTTCTATGTTCTACAAGAATATCGGGACCATGATCGCCCAGCAAATATTTTGATTACAAACTGTATCTCCTCTTCCGGTGCATTTGGAATCCGTACAACTTATTTGTTACGGTTCTCCGTGAAACTATACTGATTCATGGATAGAGTACTGCGAAAGGGTTGACATGAGCGTGAGAAGGGATGGCTTCTTCTCCACAGTCTGTCGAAATCGATTAGCTGGAATTTTTCGAAAATACTAAATCGTAGAATACAGTGTTACCAAAATGATAAATTGATCGACAGGATCCGAATACCTTATCCCGGCGAACCGGACTGCACACAGATGATTCTTTTAATTGTGTCGGGGATCAAAGGGCCATTACCGTCACACAAAATCGCCGGGGCAATGATTTACGTGCTCTAATGACATTCGTGCTGCTACATTCGCCGAGCATAATTGCAGTAAAACCTCGTTAATTCGGATTAATTGAAAGGGAGGTTAGGTCAAATGAAGCGGAAGTAACGGATTAAATCGAATTAGCCTGGCTTCTAATTAATACGGTTACAAAATGGACGTACACACGTGAAATCTCGGGTGGAAATCGACGAATCTCGTACAAAGAAAAAATAAAACTATCAGTTGTGCCTCAATAAGAATTGTGTACAAGGTTAATCTACAGGGTGTTCGAAAAATGTACTTTCGACGGACGTTATTGCTGGGGTCATTTCAAGCAACTTTTTCCTTTGCAAAAATGTCCTCCGCGGCTTCGTTAAGAAGTTATCAACGAAAATCTGGCTGGCTCCGCCCCGGCCAATGGCAGCGCCGCGGAGGCGGTGCCCCTCCACTAGCCCCGCCCCAATTTGTCCGCGTTTTTCGTTAATAACTCCTAAACGAAGCCTTGGAGAAAATTTCCGCAAAGGAAAAAGTTGCTCCAAATCACCTGACGAACCAAAAAGTTACTTCAAATGACTCCTATCAAAAAAGTACATTTCCAAGGCAATCGGTATAGTGCTGATAATAATTTCTGTGCTACTTCTAAGCCTCTCAGATCCAACAGAGACGAATAGTTCGGCTTTTAATGGGTTTATTAGGGAATGAACATCTCCCAGCGCACAAAATCAGATACATTTATAATTCGCTCGGTGCTCGAGACCCACGGTGATAGTGCTCCGACTGTGAACGCTTTCATTAATCAACAACGATGCAAAGGGGAGTGAGCTCTACCTATAGCTAGGCCGTTAGTTTCGTGGACTTGATGGACTTATCGGAACAAGATAATACTAGTTCGTGACGTGAAGCTGTCTGGGAAGAAAGTAACTCAGTGGCTTTCCTAAGAGCTGTTCCACCCTTTGCTTGGCCACATGGTTAGGCACCTAACACGAAAATTGCCTGACCTCTGGCCCTCAAGAGCGAGCTTTAAACGGTCATTGCAAACCATCGCTTATTCGAGCCGAAGGAAACTTTTTGCGATAACAATTTTGCACACATTTCCTTTGAAATTTCACCGCGTTTCAAATTCGGTGCTTTGAATCAACAACGACAACAATGTCGCACATTTCCTTCGAAAAGGAACATACAGGGTGTAAAATAAGTCCGGTATCATAACCGCGTGAAAAGCCGACGTAAAACGTACTGGCGGACATCATTCTTCGAGTCTCTCTTCAGGGTCCCGCGAGAGATATCATTCAAGCTTGCCATTCACGTCGATTTACCCGAAACCGATACACCTAACTCGGGAAATGGTATCTTCCCTTTGAGCTGGGGCGACAGCTCTAAACCTTTGCATTCGCCTGTAACCAGTCGGTCGTTTGCAGAGCTTTATCGAGGAGCCCGTCGAGAAACGGGAAGCTTTCTTCGGGGTCCAGGCTCCTCGGGGACATCCGGACCGAACACATTCCTCCGAGGAGTCTCACGGAAAAAATGGCGACGTTGGAGGTGTGGCGATCGCCGATTCCTTGTGCGGCTTCTTTTCTATCCAGACATCCATTCTGTCCCTGGAAAGCTGAATGGGCTTCTGGGAGATCCTCTTTTAGGATCATTACGACCGGGATTTTCCGGACTTGTGGAGTCTAACGAGGGACGTGTCTCGGTTGAATCAAAAAATACATTTTGAAAGCAAGACTCCGATCTTCAAATCTACTACGTTGGTTTCGTTGATGAGGAATATGTTTTCCTGACCTCAAAAAAATTTCTGCACTCTGAGTTCTCTGGACCAGTGTTAAACTAAACGGTTTGTGAGAAGTTAATTGCCACTCGAAGTAACAGTTCTTAATTCTTTTGAGTGACAGAACAAAATTGGTATTTTCGAATTCAATTTCAGGAACATCGCAAGACGTCAGCCGACGATCCGGGTCTAAATGAAGCTCGTCATTGACGATCATTCTGTGGAAATCTTGCGCCAGTAATCAATTCTTTCCCGTTGGAGTGACACGAACATCCCGAATTTATTTTCGCTCGTAAGCCAGTCGTTGGCTCGGAATATGTCGAGGAAGCAAAACATCTCGCCTTTCTTCCCGCGATAGAACTGTCCGGACGAGTTTGATGAAACGTTCGACCGTGGAACGAGATGGATCGTAACGTCTCTAATTGCGCCCGCCCCTGTCACGATGTCGATAGCCTCCTAGATAATTCGCCGCACGATAATGGAAACTTAATTGAAAATTCGCTCTTCCGCGAAACTGTGTGCGCTTCCTGTTAACTAAATTTATACATCTGCCGTTCCGCGATCGGTATATGTGCGCATAGCCTATATTTCAGGTAGATCACTCTAATGTATTTATTGGAATTAGAGCGGGGAGCCTTGTGCAAAATTCAACTTGTCCAGATTCAGTCCGGGACTCGGGAAATTGATTAAGGTATAATTAGAGCGGATAAAAGGGTAGGGGAGACGGTGGAATTTTGATGCGTGGCCAATTGGGCGATTTAACTTTTTTAAACACTAAATTCGGCGTTTCGAAATTTTTGCGCGTACCAAATTCCACGCATTGCAAATTTGGCGCTTTGAAATTTTTGCGCGTTGCAAATTCACCGCTTTAAAATTTCTGCGCGTTGTAATTTCGACGCTTTGAAATTCCCACGCGTTGCAAATTCAGCGCTTTGAAATTCCCACGCGTTGCAAATTCAGCGCTTTAAAATTTCTGCGCGTTGCAAATTCAGCGCTTCAAAATTTCTGCGCGTTGCAAATTCAGCGCTTTAAAATTTGTGCGCGTTGCAAATTCAGCGATTCAAAATTTCTGCGAGTTGCAATTTTGAAGCTTTTAAATTTCTGCGAGTTGCAATTTTGAAGCTTTTAAATTTCTGCGAGTTGCAATTTTGAAGCTTTTAAATTTCTGCGAGTTGCAATTTTGAAGCTTTTAAATTTCTGCGCGTTGCAAATCCGGCGCATTAAAATTTCTACGCGTTGCAAATTCAGCGCATTAAAATGTCTGCGCGTTGCAAATCCGACGCTTTAAAATTTCTGCGCGTTGCGATTTCGACGCTTTTAAATTCCTACGGGTTGTAAATTCACCGCTTTAAAATTCCTACCGGTTGAAAATTCAGCGCTTTAAAGTTTCTGCGCGTTGCAACTTCAGCGCTTTAAAATTTCTGCGCGTTTGCAATTTCGACGTTTTAACATTTCTGGGCATTGTTAATTTGGCGCTTTGTCATTTCTGTGCTTTTCAAATTCGACGCATTGAAATTTCGATGCATTGTTATACGAATACGTTGCCAATTCGACGCCCTGAAATTTCTGCGAGCCGCGTCGTAAGTTCAACACTTTGCAAATTCGCCACGTTAAAATTTCTTCGTGCTAATCAGTGTGCCTCAAGATTTCTCTCAATTTCTGCGAACCACCGCAGCCAACTGTATCCGAAAGATCTAAAAATTGTGGAACATGGAAAAGTGGACACTTTTACGACCGCACGCATGATCCTCTATTGGAAGCTGCCACAAACTCTGAACAAATCTCGTGGACGTATGTCTCCCCTGCGACGAAGGGCGCCGACTTACCGTTCGGGGGAAGATGTTAACGAAAAAGAAGGCGTTGCCAATGTTTTGCCCGGAAGGTATTGACAACCCTAGGTTCGGTTTTGTAGGGCGGTGCCCCTGGAGGCTTATGTGCGGTTGCTGTACGCTTGCAGACCCCGGCCACATCAAAAGAAACCTATATTCTAACGGCAATCGACTCGCGCTGTCTCATTGACGGACCGCAAAGCAGCAGCTGCGACTCTGTTCAATGGAAAACCAACACCCGTGTAATGTCGTGCCAACAACGGATTTAAGATTTGCATGATCCCCGGACGATTATTCTTTCCAGTTGTTTGATCCAGGCAACGAAACATGATTTCAATATTATCAATGGTCTGAAGGGGTTGTGGCCAAAAACATTAATAAATTATACAATTTTCTTTTAAATCAAGTTGACGCATTCTTTACAACATGCCTTCAGGTACCCGGCACAATTTTTTAAGAAATCGCAAGAATTGCAAAATCGCAACTAATTCTTCGCAGAAATAATGGAGGAGGATATTCGGCACGGTCGAAATAGGCTAATGAACAGCCTCGCAAAAGAGAAATAAGCGAGTTTTCATATTTCCAAATTAATACACGCCAGATTGGACAATCCTTGGCGGTCCGAACCGTGTGATTCGAAGCGAGACGGCCAATTCGCAGGTTCGACGTTGCTTCGATTGAAATGATTCCGCGTAATCGAAAACCGTACGGGTTTCCCGGCGGAAAAAAAAGAACAGCTCAGTGCCGCATCGGCGCGTTAATATTTGTTAAAAATGGATCAGACATTCTTCCCGAAGCCTTATCAATCGTCCGCATTTCTAGCGCCTCGGTGTCCGATCCATAAATCGATACCTCGAAAACGATTGCGGCTTACTCTCGCTCGTTTTGTTTGCAAGGAATCGCGATAAAGTATTACGTTTTGTTCACTGGATACCACAGTAAAATATATTACGCTTTGTTGCGAGTTAAAAGAAAATATATCGACGCGAATATTCCATTGTATTGTTGTAGTCCATAATTTATGACAAAAATAGGGCTGGGTGGAATTTTTGAAGCTGTGGAAAAAATTTTAATAAATATATTGCAGCTTTTGTAAACATTTAATTTATAGAAATAAAAGGGAGCTGATACAAATTTATATTTAGCTCGTTTATGTTTGCAGTGAGGCTCATTACTCAGAGGGTTAATGTTAAAGCTAGAACAAAGTAGTGTAATTGAGTTAGGAGGAAATGTGGAGTCTCATTAAACTTCATTATCGTTTTCGTGTTAACGTGTTTTAATCGTACGCCTAAGCAGGCGGTGCTGTACCTGCAGAAAATGGCCAACCTGCTTATTAGGCTATTACATAGTAAAATTTCAGAACGTATACGAGCAAGAGATTCTGTGATAGTGGGTGGGGAGCACAGCTCCACAGGCTGGATATTATATTCGAGTGATGGATGATGAATGGGAAAGTTATTACTCCTAATTACAGGACATCCTGTGTAATCGCGTGCATCTGCGTTAGTTTTAATCACCGCGTTGCGCATGGTGTTCGACATAGTCATTTATAAAGTATCCGAGTTTTCTACTAACCGCATCAAATTCTCAACTGTTTCAATCAGAGGCAATTAAAGTTACAGCGCGTTGTAATTTTCAGGATTTGAAATTTCTGCGTGTCCCAATTTGGGGCTTTGGGAGATTTTCGAGCGTCCAAATTTAGAATGTACAATTTTCGGCGCGTTGCAAATTTGACGTTCTGAAATTTCGGCGCGTTCAAATTCGGGGCTTTGAGAGATTTATGAGCGTGCAAATTTAGAATCCAGAATTTTTATCGCATTAAAATTCGGCGCGTTGCAAATTTGACGTTCTGAAATTTCGGCGCGTTCAAATTCGGGGCTTTGAGAGATTTATGAGCGTGCAAATTTAGAATCCAGAATTTTTATCGCATTAAAATTCGGCGCGTTGCAAAGATGTTCTGAAATTTATGCGCGTCCCAATTTGGGGCTTTGAGACTTCTGCGCGAACAAATTTAGTGCCTTAAAAATTACAGATATGACGCCCTGAAATTTCTGTGCGTCTAAATTTGGGGCCTCGAGAGATTTTTGGGCGTCCAAGTTTAGACTATAGAAATTTCGGTGCGTTGCAAATTTGAATCTCTGAAATTGCTGCGCGTCCGAAGGGGCTTTGAGAGATTTTTGCGCGCCCAAATTTAGAATTCAGAATCTTCGGCGCGTTGCAAATTTGACGCTTCGAAATTGCTGCGCGTCCAAATTTACCGCCTCGATAATATTATGCCGCCGTATAAAATTTGGAATTTTGAATTTTCGACGTGTTATAAATTCGAAAAATTTCAAATTTGACGAAAGAAAGACGAAGATTATGCTGATTAAAAGAACTTATTAAGTAAACAACTTCGTCGGAGTTCGAGCCAAGCGTGATATCCATTCTCAGGATTAACGTTTGATCCATCCCTCGATGTGTACAATGATCGTATGCGCGCGAGGAAGTGAATAACGAGAGTGTCCGGGGTTGTGTACACTGCAGCGTATTCTTCGTGGTCATCGCGTTCGGTTACAGGGTGGATGAAACGGTCTGGGCTAGGTGTTCGTCGTGTCGTGTGTCATCGAAGAAGGAAACCCTGTTTACAGGAGCTGAGCTGCGAGGCACGAGTTCAGAGGTGCTTCAACGGTTTCCAGATTATTCTATTACGAGGATCGATTCGCAGACCCCACGACCGTACGTCCGGCCGCAGAAATTCTGCGAAGACATTCCGTGAAGAAATTCTGCAATGGGAATGCTCCAACAAATAAACTGTCGAATCCATTCAATCCAGGAAAAAATAATAAATTTTTTATTTTTAAGCAAGATTGATTAATGCTGATGGATTTTCGAGGTATCAGGATTAACGATCCCGGCAATCAGATACCGGGAAATCTGGCAAATTCCAGTCGCAGTTCCTTCATCCATAGTGCGAGTCAGTTAGGTGGTTTCAATCACGGTTGTCCCAAGATCGAATGCAAATAGCATGCAATGCCGAATATGCAGTTTACTGCCAGCAATTATAGCTACATATTGATTTATAAGGTCGCATCACGGGGCTTCAGGATTAACCGGTGTTTTGTTAATTGCTGTTCTAATGCTCCTCGTCTGATCATGAGATGACAAATCTACACCTATAATGATCCCTCAAAGAATTGTCAATTAATCAACTGTTTATCAATGAAATTTTCGGAAGGACGAATAGCTCGAAAACAGAGGGAAGAGACATTTCGAAATTACGTTTCATCGCGGTACGTCGATCCCTATTCGAAATGAATGGATTTCTGCTCGAAGCACGTGTGGAATGTGATCGAAAATATTTTAATTAAACATTATCAAACAGCCGACAGGAATTTCATTTGAATCGTTAAACGTGGGAATGATATTTTTGCATTAGGACATTTTCTAATTGCAATACGAATTGTTAGGAAATGGATCTGGTAATATTTATGATAATATTTTAAGAAATTACTCGGATTAAACATGCTCTACCTGATAAAAGAAGTCTCCACCCTGACAAGATTTTACATATGTTCCACGTTAGGCACAATTACGGAACTCGGAGAAGGGTAACTGTGTACGCCAATTAAGTCAGCGCGCATGGTAACTGGCTGAACGGGATCAGCTGTCAATTCGCAGCGATATAGAGGCTCGACGTTCGTCTAAATAAATTACAGGGGCTGGAACGAGAGATAGGTTAGCAGTGTTATCGAATTCCTTTGGTGGACACAGACTTATTAGGGGACCGGCATCATCCTTGTCAATCGGGGAATGTTCGTAGTTCAATACGGTCCGTGATCGAACCTTCAGACAACGAAGAAGCTTGCCGGCATGGTGAAAATTAATCGATGCCACGGCGGTTTCACGCTGGTAACCGACCCGTGACTGAATTTCATTAATGCGCCGAACGATTTCTACCCTCACTCTCCGTCTTGTCCTCTGTTACCCCCACCCCTGATTCTACTTTATCTCGCTTTAAAATCATCCCCGGATCCCTGCTCACCCCTTCTTTCTCCCGATCCCATCAGTTCTAAGCACCCCAACGTAGACGAACTTTGGTAAAATTAACTTCACTCAATTAAGCCTTTGCTTCTCGAATCGAACTTCCACGCTGTGCTCGTTCTCGCGAGACCGAGAACACGGGGAGGAAGAAGAAGAAGGCATCTCTCACCCTTCGTCCTCCGCAGAACGTTATTCCCGCAAGGTTGATCATGTTTTTTAGCCGAAATGCGATCTAGACGAACGTTTAATCCACTCACCGAACAGGTAAACTTCCTCGGGTAATTGATCGCCCTCTGTTTTCCCGCGAACGATGAAAAATTTGGCCGATAGGTAATGGATCCGGTGGTCGGCTCTGTTTTATTACGTACAGCAAGCTCCTTTCAAGCCTGCAGATTGATGTCTGCTCGGTTGGACTATTGGGAATTTTTAAAATCGTCTCCGTCAATTGTACCGTGGATCAGCGGTCATGAGCCCACCCTTATTGTAAAGTACAGTCCTTCAGCTTTAATTTGAGCCCTCGAACGTCAAAAAATTCCTACGGGAACGTATACTAAAATTGTTTCAAAGAATCTTCTTCAAGTCGTTCGGATAGTCGAGGCTCTACTTAATCGTGAATTACACAAGCTACTCCGGTCCGAATGGCATCGTGTTTGGTATCATTTTAATCGGGAAAGTGTCACGAATACGTCAGTGAAAGTTTCACGTAAATGTAGTTAAAAATAGAATAGTTAAATAACAAGTAATGATCGAGTGTACCTGTTCTCTTCGGTCTGTTCACTCTTTCTTCGAGGAATAATCTATCCTAACATGAGTGAGGACCTTTGAACAATAAGAATTGTTTAACAATTATCGTGATTCTTTTTGTCGAGTGACACGTGTGATTATGAACATCCGGTTCACGATTAACGCGTGCGCAAATGGGCGATAGTCCTTGATTAATTGGAGCACTGTCCCATTAATCTCGTAACGGTATCAGCATATTATCGATACTTTTACGAATAGAACAACGCCGGGACACGGGCCACAGAGGACTGATTAATTTTGACCACAAACACCAGCTATTGTCGTCAGAACCGCAGCTCTCTGTTATTCGGTTAATTGAATAATTATTCCGTTAATCGCCATTGTCATTGAACCATTTATTGCTTCACGCGATACGGATAAGCGGCCGTAGCTGACATCAAAGGTTCTTCATCAATGGAGATTGTTTACGGCGCGTACAATGTCCAAGTTTTGTTCGTTCGCCGGCCGAGAGGCTGCGCGACGGATAATTAGATTGCAATCAACGTAACGGAACGCCGCCAACGCAATCGATTATGCCAAAGTAATCGATTCACTTGCCGCTTGTTATTCCACCGTTAAGATATCAGTCTGATAACAAAAACATTGCTCGTTTTATGCAAAATTAAAATCGGCGTCACCTTACAGAAAAGTACAATCTTTCAGCTTTAATTTGAGCCGTCAAACATCAAAAAATCCCTACGGGATCGCATACTAAAATTGTTTCGAAGATTCTCCTCGAAGTCGTTCGGATGGTGGAGGTTCGATTTAACCGTGGATTACACTGGTAAATCGGAACACAATTGTATCGTGTTTGGGCTCATTTTAATCGGGGAACTATCAGGAATAGATCAGCGAATGTTTCACTAAAAAATAATGATAAACAAAAAAGTAATATAACAAATTGTCAATAGTGTGCCAACGATTCCTATCTTTCCACACTTTTTGCGCTCTATCCGAAGAGGACAGAGGACCGTTCCAGCAGAAAAATCAGCATTCGAGAACAATGGTGGAGAGATTGAAACGTTTCATCACCACGGACCCAGAAAAAGTCGCCACGGACCAGCGGCTCGCAGGAACACGGTCGGACTGGTTTCATTCGTTTCGCCAACAGGTGCGAAACGCAATAACAGGAACAGCGCCGCACGGATAGACCCCGGAAGAAGGATAAAAACCGGGATAGGCGAACCTGTTACTAGTCGCATGGATCCCGGCGCCAGTAAATCACTGTGATTCGAATAAATCACGTATTATTTCGAGCATGGGGCTCGCAGGAGATCGGAGGGGTGCCGTGACGGCTCGGGAGATATACAGCCGTGCTGCTAACTCGCCGCAAAACCTAGGCTATGTGTTACACGGTCAACCACTGACGCGTGTTTCAATGACGAGGGAGATGATCGCGCAAAGCGCCCCCGTTCAGATATGGGCTCGCAGATGCGTGCACACGGCGGTTTACCATAGCGGTTTCGCCATAGAGGGAAAGAGAGGAGCAACCTACGAGCGCTGCCCTCTTGGCCATCCCACCCCTCACCCTACGGTTTTACGCTAGCCAAAATTCCACGAATTGGACCACGGTCTATAGGGATTTCGCTATTAGCCCATGGTTTGCTGGAAACGCATTCCTAGCCGCGGTGGTGTTGACCTTTGTAGTCGAACGGCTAGTCCTCTGCTTGCTCCGGGGCTCCCGCCCTTTGGGGATTCTCGCGTAACAGGTTCGGAACGGAGATTTTTCTTTCCTTTGGGGATCGAAAGTGCACTGTTTGAGGAATCTGATCGCGAAATTTTGAGGTCGAACTTCCAAAATTGGAGAAGTTATGCTCCATTTAGTGCGACTCAATAGGCTCTGGTTTGGGGTGCCTTAA
>CM052312.1:13950963-13981481 GCA_028455605.1 Lasioglossum malachurum | reverse complement strand
AATAGGCTCTGGTTTGGGGTGCCTTAAGGGGATCCTCGTGTAACAGGCTGAGGACGGAGATTTTTCTTATGGGTATAAATTAATTGTGCAACACGGGAAAATTTTTCAAAAATGAAGAAATTACAGGCCATTTCGCCGCGAACGTAGCGCACGGGACAATTAAAATAAATTAAATTAAACACCGCAGTGTTTCATTTTGAATATTCGTGGGTGATACAGTGTTGGCGAAAGAATGTTAAA
Source organism: Lasioglossum malachurum (assembly GCA_028455605.1). Lineage (NCBI taxonomy): Eukaryota > Metazoa > Arthropoda > Insecta > Hymenoptera > Halictidae > Lasioglossum > Lasioglossum malachurum. The sequence goes on along the minus strand of CM052312.1, from coordinate 13,981,241 downwards.
CATTTAAACGGCGTCTCTAAAAAACGTAAATTTCACGTAGAAACCATTACGCGGATGCATTAACTTTGAAACCTGGTGCGGGTCGAAACCCGCATTTTTATTTTACAATTACTAAAATCGTAAAGCTTTGTATGGAGAATTGTTAAATAAATTCATTTATTCCCCTGCACGTTGAACCAACTGAATGCGATAACGCACCGCAGTATGGATTTGTAACTGCGAATGAATATTTTAAATAAATAAATCATTTAACAAATCTTCGTCGTCGGATTTGCCTCTCATCATTGTAAAAATAAAAGAAAATTGAACAGTACAATTTGTACGTATAATACGAAATAATAACGCGGTTCGGATAATCGAGGTTCCGCTTTATCGTGGATTACACAGGCAAGCGTGATTCGAATCCTATCGTGTTTGGGCTCGTTTGAATCAGAAAAGTGTCACGAATCAAGTCGCTTGTGATTTTTTCCCAAAAGGCAAACGACAATTGACTGGTTTCAATTATTGATGGAGCAACAAGGCTGCGCGTGGAACCGGAAACGCAGGATCCAGCGTCAAGAGAGGCGCCCTTAAAGCGGACTTTTGGCGCAATTGGCCAAACAGACTGTCGAGGAATGAACACGTCAGTGTCGGGGAGAGGGATTTCCTTCGTGGCATACAAAGTAGCCGACGCCAGAGGATGTTACACAGAAGACCTCCTAACCAGGATGCTAACCTCCTCCTACCTCACGTTCTCCGTTTTCTCTGAACCGCCGTCTTCCGCGGGTTTCCTCTCTTTTCACTCTTCAGAACACGGTCGTCATGGGCTGGGTGCTCGCCAGAGCCGAGCTGCACGCCGAATACAAATGATCGCGACAAATTAGGTCGCTGCTGAAGGGATTCCCTCGGCCCTGTCCGCCGCAGAACGTGGCCATAGGCTCGAACTGTCCCGATTCTTGCCGTGATTCGAATCCGATGTAACGTTCCCTCGAGAAATCTCTATTTGAAACACGCCATCGATTCCCGTTCGACGCGATAATTAACCCTTCGTTGGTCTACCGATACGCCTCTTCAAATCGATTTTTTTCCAGTGGATTTTCATGCGAAATTAGAATCGTCTCTGCGAATTGAACACCCCCGTTGGAAACTAGAATCTTTCACCTTTAATTTGAGCCCTCGAACGTCAAAAAATATCTACGGGAACATGTACTAAAATTGTTTCAAAGAATCTCCTTCGAGTGGTTCGGTTGGCAGAGATTCTATTCAGTCGTGGATTTAACGAGGTCGTACTATCCGAATCGTATCGTGTTGGGTATCGTTTTAATCGGGAAAATCTCGCGCATGTATTGGCGGAAGTTCTGTTTAATAAAAATTATGAATGAGAAAGTTATAACAATAATATCACTGCTGTATTAATATACTGCTGTATTATTTACGTCACCCAGTAATAACAATTGAAAATCAAGATTAGAAGCCAATGAAATTTACGCAAAATCCACGAGTACAAGCTTGTAGTATTTCCTCTTCCGCATTCGCTGAAGATTGACACATGTTCCATAATGCAACATCGATCAATCTGGCCATCAAAATAATTAATAGAGACACGAGTGCAGCTGAATCCCTGCTCGTCTGATAATTTTATGGATACAAGAGCCCAGCAATTAATCTTCCGAGCCCGTTAACAAGACGAACAACAATTCATTTCAGTATACCAATTTGTCAGCGCGGGCTAAAGCCTGCTCCACAAGGGCATTTCGCCAGTGGATTCTAGGCGACTTTCTTACCTTGTTCCAAATGTAATTTAGCCGCGACGGGCGCGCATGGTTGCGATAACATTATCGAATTCTGGTGCTACTCGCGTGCCTCGCGTCGTGAGAAATGGCGAGGGACGAATATTTATAGTTCGCGTTCTCGCGAAAACGTATCAGATGCGTGGATGTACCTTATGCCGGGTTCTCACGTTATCGCGTGGCTGACGATCGAATCATCCTTGGCTGCTTAATATAGTCTTCGCTCGAGCGTCTAGACGATTTACCGAGCTAGAATTGCTGGTGAACCAATTAAACGCATTCTTGTTGCTTATTTGTGTTCCACCCGTTATCTATATCCACGTCCTACCGGATATGATCTTACCTTTATCGGAAACTACAATCATCCAGCTTTAATTTGAGCCGTCGAACGTCGAAAAATTCCTACGGGAACACATTCTAAAATCGTTTCAAAGAATCGTCTTAACATCATTCGGATAAGAGAGGTTCCATTATATCGTGGATTACGAAGGCAAATAGGATCCGAATGGCATCGTGTTTGGTATCATTTTACTCGGGGAAGTCTCGCGGATATGCTGGTGAAGGTTTCATAGAAAAATTATTATAAACAAAACAGTTATGGCATCTTACATATCAGATTCTGGTATAAATTCGACATTTTTAAAGATGTACGTACAAATATCTCGTCGAGGAAGGAATTGGGACGACATATTGAAAAAGGACATTACGTCTATCGGAGATGTCTTATGACGTCGTGTTTCGCCGATTGCGAGTCTTCCACTGAGGGACCAGACGAGCATGATCGTTTCAGATGTAGCGCGATATATACGAGCCGTCGTTAGACGCGGCATTGACTGATAAAAATGTCATAGTAACCGGGTTGCTTGGTCGATCACTTTTCAGCGTCGTAAAACGTCAGCAGAACTGGAGGTCGAAGCTCAGATTCATCGGGGCTCCTGTCGCAGTAAATGAAATCGTAAAGGCGGAACGCGGAATCTGAGCTAGTCGCTGTGCAGACAGTTCCTACAGGATAGTTGGCCGATAAAGAAAAACAGTTCTCATTCGATCGTAAAAGCGGCGAACGATATGGTGCAACGTAACAACAGCAGGTCCGAAACATTCAACTATAAAGGACCCCGTACGCAATTCCGGCGACAGGCTGGCTTCCGAAATCCTGCTGGCGCTACAAGACTTCCCAGTCAGCAAGTCCTGTCACAGAAGAATTCCTGTCACGTGGCAGGATTCCTGAAAATATAAAGATCAATTTCAACTCGCAGGAACGCGCAGGAATTTTTATGAAAAATTACAATCGTGAATATGAACGTGCCCTTATTGCAGCGGTTTCCAACTTTTATGCTACTACGCCTCCCTAAAAAAATTGTTCTTTCCGCGCCTCCCTATTTATACCTGAATTTGTACTGTTGCGTTACGATATGAAGTTTATTTATTTGTAGATATTATGATATAAACATTAATTTTTTATTAAATGTGGCGCCCCCAGGATGGAAACTACTGTCTTATTGGGAAGTACGTTCCTTCAGCTTTGATTCGAGCCCTCGAACGTTGCAAAATTCCTACGGGAACACATACTAAAATTGTTCCGAAGAATCTCCTCGAAGTCGTTCGGATGGTAGAGGTTCGATTTGATCAATGGATTACACAGGCAAATAGGATCGTAATTGTGTCGTGTTTGGGCTCATTTTAAACGGGAAAGTGTCGCGGATACGTTGGCGAATGTTTCACGAAAAAATAATCAGAAATGAGAAAGTTATTGCATGAAATTATGGTTGTCTCACCGAGACTCTAGTAATTGTGCTTTCAAACGAATGAAGGTGCTTTTAAATGGAACAATGTATTGTTCTACGGAAAATGCATGGAAGTGGCGACGATGAGCAGATTGCCTGTTAACCAGTTCCCCGAAGAAAAAGTAGTGTAAATGGTGTTTGCACTGGCCAAGTTAAATGGAATAGCCTATATGCGGAGGGATTTGGCGGTGTGTACACATCGCTACACCTGGCCTTGGAAAAGACACACACCGTGTGCTATGCAATCGACGGGAGACTTTCGGATAAATCGTGTTGATAAGCGTTCGCCGGCTTTGTGAACGCGAGTACCAATATTTGATAGGACCGAAAAAATTCTGAAAACTCGAGGATTCTCAGGAGCGAAAAAATATTGTTTTTCGGGAAGGATAGCAGAAAGTACGAGTTTCGTAAAAAACTTGAAAGTATGGAGAGGCCAGTTACGTTCGCGATTTGATAAAAATTAATTATCCTCGTCCCGTCGAGGGGATATTAACTTTTTTGTTCCCCCCCAATGAAAAAGTAAAATGTTCCAGCGCTGATGCTACTTAGCGCGATATACTGTACACGCTGGCGAGTGCGCATAAAAGTCGAAAACAACGCTCGAAACCCGACTGGAACTCGGTTAAAGTTTGTCCAACTTCGTTGAATTACAGAACAGCGTTAAGGACGCGTCGGATTCAACTTCTGTGACTATCTGACAGTAAATAAAACCTCCCTCGCGAAACAAGCTCGTACACAACGAACATTAATGAATGTTATCGTAAAATTCAATTAGGCCACAACTGCTATTATTCCACATTACAGTCGACTTTTAGTGGAAATATTGTTGGAGTAATAATTGGTGACAGGCGAGAGTGTACGTTGAACGCAGGTGCTTTTCGTTTTCTATTCTTTTTTTAGAATTTCGGAAAAACAGCAAATACCTAACTCTTGTTGTTTCCGTTACGTCCACTAACAAGCACGCCTTTTATGCAATTTTCGAGAGGCTTTTAACGCTGAAAACTTTTCCGGACACTGCAGACTCTGCTATTGGAGAACCTTGCACCCGCATAATTGCATTCTGCTAATTTCAGACACCAGAAAATTTCCACGCGACGTATGGCAACTTGACGAAAACAGGACTCGCTAATTATTCTCATTGTATTTAGTGTTACTGTTTCGAACAATATTTTTTGGAGATTAAAAACAGTGTTGTTAATTTTTTCATTAATTCGGGAGCAGCTTCGAATGTGCTGCCATTTATTCCGAGTGTTTTCTAATTACCGCAGTTGCAATAAAAAATGAGCTGGCGGGGATTAAGAATATTTATCTACATAAATTATCATTCGGAACAATATATCGGTCATTAAAAATCCTATTATTAATTCAGGGGCAGCATTTAATGAACTTGAATTTATTTCAAGTGTCTTTTAATTACTGCAGCTGCAGCAGAAAATAAACTGGGCAGAATTAAAAATATTTGTCTACATAAATTATCACATTCGGAAAGATATTTCGGGCATTAAAAATCTTATTATTAATTTAGGGGCAGCATTTAATGAACTTACATTTATTTCAAGTGTTTTATAATTACTGCAGCTGCAATGAAAAATGAACTGGGAGGGATTAAAATTATTTCGAGAAAGGTCCACGAGTCCTGAGGTGTTTCGAGACGAGAGGAGAGCAGGCCATCACAACCCCATAAAAAATAGGAGCGACGTGTACGATTGTAGGAGGAAACTGTTCCAGCAAGTTTCCCGGAGCGAGGAGGGGGTTTGCTTATGGCAGCCATAAAGCCTCTCGCGAGGAAGTTAACGACAGGTCTTAAGGGCGTCGGAGGAATCATAGTTCTACTCGCGGAGCCGCGCCTCGAGAAGTCGGAAACGTACGGACGTTTTTCGGATGTCCGGGTTCGACGGACGTGATGTCACGGCCGCGCAAACTCCTCCGTAAATTCCTTTGCACCGAGTTTTACGGCACAATCACGTAGCGAACCAGCGTCTTGAAGGTTCCTGTAGGGACCAAGTGAAAAAAAGAAAACAGGTCCGAAGGGACCAAGGACCTCCTTAAAGGGACACGAGACACGTCGTGAATCCCCGAAATTCAATTACCAAAAAAGTTTTCCTGTTCGACGTGCCGACGCTCTACCGACTCCGCGATTTCGCGCGAGATAGCGTTCGCGAAAGGACAGAGTACTTCATTTAATTCGTGAATTTATATTTACTGGTTTGTTTAACCGGACTCAAGATATGCGCCCTTCTCCTATAAATTATGATTTGTTCTCGGTTTCGATCCTGTAGGACCAACGGTTCAGGAGTTATGCTTGCTTACAGTTGAGCAATCTGCAGTGTTTTTGGCAGGTAAGGGCGCCGCCATATTGGTAGTGATGATCTCTCGCCGCTTACCAAGTTGATTGGTAATTAGGTCGAGGAGGGGAGGGGGAGGACCAGTGCTTCTGCTCAGTAAGTCACTACAAACCAATATTTTGTTTTGTAAGACCTCCTTACCTGTCAAAAACACTGCAGATTGCTCAACTTTAAGCAAGCATAACTCCTGAACCGTTGGTCCTACAGGATCGAAACCGGGAACAAATCATAATTTATAGGAGAAGGGCACAAATCTTGAGTCCGGTAAAATAAAATTTACAATTTAAAGTAACACTTCGTAACGGAGGTCCCTGTAGATCGCGGGGCAGGTGACGAAAATGATTGGAGAAGGAAAGGGGCGATTTCTAATAGGCAGAGGAAACCATAGGCGTTGATAGTCGTTCGTAGGCGTCGTGTTCGCGCGTAATTGAGAATCGATGAGTAAACCGGACAAAGTATAGCGTGGGCGGATGGTGACAATGGAATAAGAGGAGCAGGGAAAGGAGAGAGAGAGGGTAGGGGATCGCTTAGATTTAAGCGACATCGGGCAGCGAACAATGGCGTTGATTGCCGAAATTAGCTGGCACAGTCTCTCTGGCAACCGGTAACCGGCTCACGAGCTCGTCGTCGAGTGAGTTAGGCGAACGCTGCGCGCCGTGTCACTTAACGAGAGAAAGAGCGGAGAGATTGCCACATCGAACCGGAGGCAGCAGAGAGAGGAGACAGTTCGAGGGAAACAGAGAGAGGGAGAGAGAGAGAGAGAAATGGCTGAACTGCAGCCACACGGAGTTACACGTGCGGATTGCCGGAGACAATTGCAACTTCCTTTGTAACATCGTACGCATATCTGCAACGTGTTGCAACGATCCACGGATTCTCTTGATCCCCCACTGTTTGTTCGCTGGTTCGCTGATTTGCCGCATAACGTGCCATCAGTAGAATCTCTTTACGCTAAATCAAAATTCTCTAAACTGGATAAATATTTGTTTCCCGAACAAAATTCTCTAAACAAACAAATTGTCTTAAAATTCTCCGACGCCACTGGATTCCCCCCATTCGAAAACGCACAATTTTTAAAAAATTCAATTTCTTACGACCTCTGGTTCCCGAGATAACCGGAGAGGCGATCGCGTAGAATCGGCTACCCCCACCATCGCGCTGGCCGGTCGGGTGGGGGTAGCCGATTTTACGTCATCGACTCTCCGGCAGTGATGGGATTCGGGCCGCTTTTTTCGCGCATGCGCGAGTTTCGGCAGGAGCGTATCTACGTCCGAAGTTTGTGGGTAATGCGTAACGGGGAATTAGTACTGCTAGGAAAGTACCTGAAGAGCTCAGAAGTTCATATGTTATGTGTTATATTTGCATACATATTAAATTTTAATACAACACACACGTTATACAGTCATATTTCAATATCAGGTCATAACAAATTTTGCGAAATTATTGCGGTGACTAAACAAAATAAATCGGCGGCCATCCACACTGAAGGGGTGAAAACAGCCTCGAATTGGGGGTGGAAAGCACATTTGTTGCGATATCTCGGGACCCCGAGGCTGGAAAAAATTGAAATTTTTTTTAAACTGTTTGTTTTCGGATGGGGGAAATTCATTCGGGGAAGGAAATTTTAACAAAGCACATTCGTTTAAACAATATATTAGAAATTCGATTTATTCTCGCTGTTTCTCCCATTTGCTGTTAATTCGTACGCGGATGTTCGACCCAAATTTCTTTCTTTTTAGCCATTCAGCGATAATTGTCGGTTTAATTGACAGAGAGACAATCTATTGGCCCTCGGATCTGTTATCGGATTCGTAGTTGAGCGATGGTCTTGTGCGGTGAAATTGTGCGAAAGAACCGGGTATAATTATTGAGCAATCAGCGTCGGCGGTGATGTTGGTGTTGGTCGGTAAAAGTCGCCTAACAGAAGCGTCGTCCGCGGAAATTAACTGGCCGGGCGGGCAAGCAAATGCAGCCGTGTAATCGTTGCGGCAGGTTTAACCTTCCACATCACGGTCCGCACGCATATGTGAAACTACAGACGGGGTGAGGCTCGGAATCGTGCAAACCGCGCCCCGGTGCTTTATAATACGTTTAATCGGTCGCAATTTTAATCGTAACCCGCCACCGGTTAACCGCCGCGCGTAGTTATCGGCCGGTGCAGACGCGGGCCCGACAAAATATGCAGAATAACCATCATGTCTATATCCTAAACATTTTATCCGGTTTAACGAGTACACGACCAACAGCCGCCGCCGCCGCCGCCGCGGCGCGGCGCGGCGTCCAGCCTGGAATTTAATGATAAGATAAACGTCCAAAATTATCGTACCGAATAATAATTCGTTTCGCAAACGCTAGGTAGGCCGTACATCTGCAAACCATTGTCCACGACATATACGGAACTTTCCGAATCGCTGACACATTTTCGGTGAAATCTGTCATACCTTTTGCCCCCGGAAAATTGATATTGTAATTACAGGGATTAGGATACCAGCGAACTATTACGTATTGCTGTGTCGCCAGGCTGCCACCGACAGAACGCCGGAATATCGCGCTCGGCCGCCGCTGTGACCATAATCACGCGGAACGGGACGGAATCTGTAATTTCGGGTCGTTATTCACTTTTGGTAGCACTCGTGCTTCATTTACTCCTCCGGCCTCTAAATATTTTATATTTTGCGCCGAATCACGCCTCTCGATGCCTTTCGGATTAAATTGTAACGGTATGAATGTATTGGGTTGGTAAGAAAGTTCGTGGCGTTTTCAAATTAAGAATCGAAGATAAAATTAAGGTGTTTATTCAGAGGTTTATTTAATAACATGAGCAGTTACCTCGAAAATGGCAAAAAGTAATAGAGAAGAATGGAAAATGTAATAAATATCTGAACTTTAGCTTTCAATTTTAATTTACAAACGCTACGAACTTTCGTTCCGGCTACTCTTTACATTACCGGACTCAAAATTTGTGCCTTTCTCCTATAAATTATGATGTATTTGGTATGTAATCCAGTAGAGTTGTACCCGGGGCGGCTGCAGACGAACTTTCGATTCTGTAGAATCAATGGTTCAGGAGTTATGCTAGCTTAAAGTTGTGAATTTTTCAGTGTTTTTGCCAGGTAAGGGCGCCGCCATATTGGTTTGTAGTGACGGTCGCGCTCCGCTTACCGAGTTGGTTGGTAATTAGGTCGGGGGTTTCGCGGTAAGCGGCTCGCGGTCGTCACTACAAACCAATATGGCGACGCCCTTACCTGACAAGAACACTGCAGATTGCTCAACTTTAAGCAAGTATAACTCCTGAACCATTGATCCTACAGGATCGAAACTACTGGATTCAATACCAAATACATCATAATTTGTAGGAAAAGGCAGAAATTTTGATTCCGGTAAAGTAAAGTTTACCCCTCGTTCCAATCCAATATGGATAGGCCACCTAAATATTTTGTAAAAAATTTTTCGGCCGGTTGTATTCTGTTCTCGACTTGTATTCTGTTTTATTCCATCCTATAGGGGTTGAAGGGAACATTTGAATATTTTTAATTGATGATCTTGAAGTGACCTTGAGTAACGGAAAATGTGATAAAATTGTAGAATGATGTTAGGATCATATTTGAACTGGTATGTTCAGCTGAAATATACCTATATTCTTCTTTACTCCATCCTGTAGTACATTTTAATATTTTTAAGTGATGACCTTCAGGCGACCCTGAGCACAAAAAATACGATAAAATTGTAGGATAATATCAGGATCTCGTTTGAGCTTGTCTGCTGAAAAATTAGACTTGTGCTGCACGGTTGTAACAAAAAGGAGTGGCTGCGAGTAACGGCCGTAAAAAATGGCAAGATATTATGCACCGTGTAGCACTGCACTTCGCCGGATCTTACCTGGATGGAGTCGCACCTGCGCCAATCCGAGTATGCGTGTCAATTTACTGTCTGTCTCGGCTGGTTAAAGAGCGAACGCGTTCCTGTCAGCCTCGAGGACAAAAATCGAGTATAATGTTAGAAAAATATATATATTCACAATATTTACGGGAATAAAATATTAAATGCCGGCGCACCACACGAAACGCGTATTCTCTTGCAGAATTGCGCTTACAAGTTGAACAATTTCTACATGGACAAAGTCACTTCCGGGCACTTTTCTCGATTTGCAGTCGAGCTCTCTCGGCGGTCCGAGAGAGCCTGCTGCGACCTTACGTGCTTACGGAGCAGCCCGGAGACATTTGAAATTTATTCAATGGGATTCATTCGGCTCAGTCGTGGCAGAAGTCTCTCTCCGACGAAGCATGCGACGTCCGGTCAAGACTTCAGAATATTTTTACCAACCGTGTGTGTGTGTATGTGGATTGTTTTTTGCACAAGCCGACGGCAGGGAATTTGGCACACGTGCTAGTAACGACGGGAAACTGTTCCACCGCGGTCGAGAAGAAGATCTGCGAAGAACAAGTTGTCGCTTCATGCGAATGACGTGGCGCACAAATTTTTGTCCGAAAAGACCCAACAAACCTGAAGACAGTGATTGACGCTGATTGTCAAGCGTGAATTGCCGGAGAACGATCCCAGGAATTCTCCTGTAATTATTATATATATATTTGCACAAATATCGTATAAACAAATATCGCATGCGGTGGGTTACTGCATTATGGGAATTTCAGCCCGGTTCCCAGCCATTGCCGCATGATCCGTTGAAAGTGATTGATTTTATGCCTGCTCATTAAGCATTTAGGATAATTAAGGTACTACCGTATTGCCTACGATGATCCCCGCACGTATTACCAGTGTCGACTACCGATGTTCTCATTTTCATTCGAATAGCCCGGCTGCAGGTAAATACCATTTGTGCTATCCGCACTAGAATTTCATTAAACATACACAGGGTCGCGCGTATGCACACTGGCCGGAGAATTACATCGGCATACATTAGCTGGGCTATGCGGTGTAATCGACCAGCTGGAACGTTTGGAAAACGTTAATTTTGGAAATGATCGTGGTTAATGCGCGACGGGGATGGTGCAATCGATGCTCTTTCCAATGCGCTTTGTCCCGTCTCGATATCTCGATTCGTTCTCGAGATACGAACTATCAATGTTTTCGAGTGGACGGGTCATTCATAAATAGTAAATAGCGGTCACTGACCGCATCAACTTTACGTTGCGTTGGTCAGTGACCACCGCACAGTGGGGTGTCTGGCCAGTTTAGCGCGCCAAAAGTCAATGTTTTTAGTTTGTTCCAAATGACTACAACTTTTTTCTCATGAACCTGAATATACAGGGTGTCTAACGTCTTAGTACGACCGCAATGGTATTTTAGAGTTATTTAAATTCAAATATCTCCTGAACTACTAAATTTTCGACATACATAGGTCAGTACATTTTTATAACGAATGTTCAGCTGCATCGATTGATGTATTAAAAAATACCTCGTTCCATTTAAAAAAATGAAGGTGACCTTCATATCTCTAAAAAAAAATTACGTAAAAACAAAAATTTTTTTAGTATCGTACGAGCCCCATGTTCACCATTCAACTTTGGCCCGCAGACATTTGACGTATCTTTAAAAACAACAAAGATATTCAAGGTGGTCAAGTTAGCTGGTCAACAAATCTGACGAAAAAATGTTTGAAATAAAAGTTTAACAGTATTAACATAGGTATAAACTTCAGTATATAAAATTTCGAAAAAATTTTGTTTAAAACAAAAAAAAAACAAGATCGCTTCGATTTTTTAAACATTAAGTTGTATTTTCGATTTGATAGTGTTGTAGCTGGCGTTTAGACGAATTCAACAGTATATAACAGTATGACCTTCACGCTATTAATAACGTCGCAATGGTTTTGGCGCGCTAAACTGACCAAATACCCCACTGTGCACCGGTGACCACAGAAAGAGCGAAATTGTAAGAATTACTTAAGACGTTGCTGCATCGGAATCGATTTTTATGGATTCTAAAATATTCACTCGATTGTTTTAGGAACCCTCTCCCCCATTCTGAAGGCCATCGGCCATCGTGCTATATCGAAACGTCGTTGCAGGTCATACGACGTCCGATACGGGGGAGAATTGATAATAAACATATCCCTATACAGGGATAGTAAATCCTCCAAGATTCTCGTGACCATAAATCCTCGAAGGTAGGACAGGTGTGTGTGTGGGGGGGGGGGAGGAGAGCGAGGGAAAAGGAGATGGCTAGCTGACCACTCAATTTTTGTAATCGTCGATAAAACGGCTTCTAAACTCCGACCCGTGTCCTACATACGACACTGACCGACCCAACGGTGCCGTAAGTGTCTCTTAACCTCGAAAAAGGTGAACGCTCGATCCTCCGGCGGAGGCGGCACCGTTTCATCGATTTTCTTTTTACCGTGGACAGCGTACCGCTTTCCCACGATAAATTTCAATGTCTACCGACTGCCGTAAAAAATGTATTTTATATTTCGCGCGGGGCCCTTTCAGGAGAATTAACCGTTTATCTGCCTGTCAGTTGTGAAATAATCTCGGACAGGAAATAAATGTAAAACGAAATAATTATTCTAAACAAATATTCGAAATAAATATTAGACATAAATGGCGGGACACAGGGACTGTTGGCTTTTTCAATAATTTAAAAAAATCCTCGACCACGTCGACTTGGAGAAATCACACGAAATAATCGCCGGTGGACGTGAACGGTGACTTCAGCGAGTGCATTCGCGAGGATGCAGCCTGCGCCCGGAACAAGAAGTAGAGGGAATATGGTTGGGTCAATCCGTAGTGAAAAAGGCACTCGATATTTCCGACATCAGACGTGGAGATCAGTTGATGGAAAAAGATACGAACGACTGGAGAGGCTGGTGTACGAAAGCTTGCGCTCGACAGAGTGGTTCGCGGAGGAATGATGGCCGTTCTTTTTTATCCTGTCATAGCACGAGGTTGCGCAGGCTGCTGGGAAATATCATAGTTCTCGCGATGGCGCCGAGTTGCGAACGATTTTTCTTCGTTTGACTGCGGCCGGGCATCGACTTTAATCTCGAAGAAGCAACGTCCATTTCGAAGTCGTTGTTCATTGAATTATTAATATTCTAAGAATATATTATTTAGTCTCGCAGGAAAATATTTTTCGAAATCCTTGAAGGGCAATTAGCTTGCTGATCGTGTCGCCGAGCTGCGAAAAAGGTCCGCAGCGAAATGGGCAAGGGGTGTTTAGAATCGCGAGGATGTCGTTGGCTGTTGCGCGAGATTCTCAGACGCCAAACTGTCGAAGTTCGCCCTTACGGTCCAGCTCGTTAATGGCGATCCTACGGAGGCTTCCATAGGGGTTGTTTGAAAGTTTAACTAGTTCCTACTTGTTCCGGGTTGAACTGGTAACCCCATGAAGCGAGACTCGGCGTTGTTGGTGCGACATTTTTCCAGTGGAATTAGTCCGGTGAAGTGGTCGACGTGTTTCGCCGTATTGGAACGCGGATATTGGATTCGGAAATATTCACGGTAACTCTGAATTTGCAATAATTGACGTGAATGCGAATATACTGTTCCCGTTGGCATCGCAAAAATGCTGTATTCGTGTCTCTTCATTTGGCTGTGCGCGGTTACCTTCTTTGAAAAATAATAATAATAAATAATATTTCCATCCAAGCACACATTGGAGTGGACGAAACGCACAAGGGAAGTAGTATCGAAATTACTCGATATTTAAATTGCTGTAACTTTGAACCTAGTGGCGCCATTTTGACGAACCTTGGCTTGTTAGAGAGCGCGAAGTCTGCGCTTCAAAACGGCGTTTATCTCATTACGATACGACGTCTGGTTCCCGAGATATCGTCGTGGATCGTGCTGTTTCTTAGATCGTGTATCAAAAACTTAAGCGTAGTCAGACCGGTGAATATTTCAGATTCCATGGGAAATCGATTCTGATTGCAGCAAAGCCTCGGTCTGAGAAACAACCGCGGGCTCGTGCTGTTTCTTAGATCGTGTATAAAAAACTTAAGCGTAGTCGGACCGGTGAATATTTGCGATTCCGTGGGAAATCGATTCCGATTGCAGCAGAGCATTGATCCAAGAGAGTTTCTTAGATCGTGCGGTACGCACGAACGTGTGCGGACGAAAGTCAATGAATGTTCAATAAAAGGAACCCTAATTTTGACGAGCACCGTTTCAACAATCAACTACGGTCAAAGTAATTGATTGGAGCGCAGCGCAACGCATGCAATTTACCCCGGGGGTGGATTTTTCAGTTGGCCGCACCATAAGTTCGGATCACGCGGGTCCGATCATCCCTTTCCGAGAGAAGTTTACGAGTCAATGGGTCAATCGGTTGATCGTGTAACTTCATCCGCAACATAGTGCGCGTTTAGGCGAGCGAGCACGTGGCGAGCGCGCGTTGCACGTCCAGCGCACACACGGTGTTCCCGGCTGCGGATGTGCATTCATCGCATGCATTATTGCCGCGTGGGTGGGGCCCCCGGCCTGACGTGACTATGAATAGAGAGCAAGTTTAAGACCACGTCCCGCAGCACGTGTGTGCGTCTGATACAAGCCGTCCGGGATCCTTGACAGATTTACACGCGAATTCTCCGCTGACACAACCTCCGCTCTCTCCGTCTCGAATCACGCTAAATTTCATTCAGCTTTCCCCTTTCCTCGGGCTCCATCCCGTTTTCCAAAAAATTTTACAATTTTCGCAACGCTTCGGGAAATAAATTAAATTTATTATCGATTTATTACTTTAATATCCGTTTAACTGTTTGACGATACAGTTCGGCGACCGTTCAGCGTGGTCGGACGACCAACGTTTGTTAAAATAGCGTTCGCGGAACGGGACGCTCCCGTGCAAGGCCACTCTCTGTCCGCCGAAAATAAAACCCGTACCAAAGGCAAACTCGATTCCGGTTTCGTTTCCCGAGACACTTTGGTCGAAAGCTGGCGCAAAAAAATATTAATTGTAACACACTTCGATGCGGCACGTGCATATTCATGCGAGTGTTGCCATCCTGCGATTTCCTTCTGCGAGTTATTCGAATGTTTGCGAGAACCGACGCGGCTGGCGTTCTTTCACGATTATTGAGAAAAATATTTAATTGAAATACATGAAACAAGAAATTCAAGCAGCGGTGTATCAGAGAAGTCAATAAACCTTGTAGAAAGACAAACGTGAACACTGGTGGACGCCTGGGCGGTTGGTGCTCCAAGAGTCGATGACGTAGACTATCCCCACCCGACCGCTCAGCACGAGTGACTGTCCGAACCAGGATTGCCATCTGTGAGTCCCGCCAGGCCCCTTACCCTTCCGCTCCTCGCCCAGCGGTGCTGCGGAGCCCGCCTATGCTTCCCCCACTCTTCCCACTAACGCTGACGCGTCCGGTACGTTGTGGGAAGAGTGGGGGAAGCAAAGGCGGGTCCCGCAGCACAGCTGGGCAAGGGGCGGAAGGGTAAAGGGGCCAGGCGGGACTCGCAGATGGCAACCCTGGTCCGGAGCTGTCCTGACGGGCGACCAAGCGCGATACGGTCTTAATGGGGGATGTTGGGGTATGCTCACGGTCCTGGAATGTTATAGTGGTAGGGGAAAAGGAGGAGAGGAAAAATCGGCCAGTTTTGGTCGGTTCTGGCGGCAGTGGTGTCGTAGATCGGGTACCCTGACCGGAGGCTCCAAGGTAGAAAACTTGAAGCGGTAGGAGATGAGTCAGAGGTTGGGAAAGACGCGGAACGTCGAAGAGCAGATTTCCAAGGTCACCGCGTCGCGATTATTGCCGCGGCGTCGAGCCCGTCCAATTTCATTAACGGACGGCAGGTTGCTCGCGGTGTAATGAATAATCATTTGCCTGGAAAAATCCCGGGTCTCGTCAGTTAGGTTCTCTCGTAGCGGTGGCCACAGGGACGTAATTAAATGACGTTCGCGGTGGGGCGTCGCCCCGGCGTCGGTATCATACTGCAAACGCGTTATACAGGGATACTTAGCGGCGCCGTGGCGCTATGCCGCCGCACCACGCCGTGAGTCCTGGGTTTACGTGGTTAGCATGTGCACACGCCGGCCTATTAATATGCTCGACATCATGCGAACCGGCTCTGTAAACTCCCTGCCAAAGAAGAAAATTGAATGCGGACACGACCGCGGGGAGACCGAGAGATAGGAATACCGGCTTGCAGAGAGCGAAGTCGCGAGCCTTGAACTTCCGAGTCGATTTCTCGCCTTTGTCGTTCTACAATCTTTTCTGGGTCTCGGAAGCTGGCCATCATCAGGTATAATAATCCCTGCACGAGTACTATACTAAAGAGATTTTGGGAGCAGTCAGGAGCAATACGAGCAGTGGGACCCTGGCTGCTCCTCCTCTTGACTACAGAAGAGGAAACGGGTGTGAGCCCTTGGGCAGTGGGGTTCTAGTGGGTATGGGTAGGGATAAGTCCCGTTCCCCCAAATTCCATCTTAAGGGGAGCCGAGCCCCACAATACCCCCAACTTTCAGCATTTCCCCACCGCCCTTAAACAAAAAAAGAAGAGTATAATAATACCTGCAATGATAATAATAGTAGTAATAATTTATTTATTGTGGCAGTAATAATAATAGTACAATAATATTGATTATAGCAATTTCAAATGAAGGGAACCAGTGCAATTTTGAAAATCCCCCAGTACCCCAGGGAAATTAGGAGGTAGTGGGGGAACCTACGCTCCCTACTCCTGGGTCCTCCCCACCTCGCTCCTTTTTTTTTTTAGATTACAGATGTGTGGAAAAAATACGTTTACGTATACCCAGAAGGAGTAGTGTGGGACTTGAGGGAAACAGATGGTCGGTGTCCCCAATACCCACTAAAAAAAAACCACACGTCTTACTGCCCACCCACAGACGGACACGTGGAATACAGTTTTACCCCCTCTCTGATGACCAGATTAATACGTGGCCAGTCTACGGTCTTAGTGTTGGATGTTGGACTATGCTCATGGTGCTGGAATGGGATAGTGGAAGGGGGAAAGGAGGGGAGGAAAAATCGACCAGCTTTGGTCGATTCTGGCGGCACTGGTCCCAGAGTACTCTATGAGTCCCAGAAGTTTGTTGTACGTTTGAATACAGTAATGTACGCTAAGCTTGAGTCTCAGCAATATGTTTTGTAACAACTAGGAGGGGGGGAAGGTTTGTTGCGGCTTTAACCCTCGAGTTATTATTATCGCCGAACCTGTAAGCCTTTCACTGGAGTCGTAGAATCGTGCTAATTGCGCAATGTTAATTTCTGCTCGGCCCGGGAACATCGGGGAGCTGCTTTAATACGGCGTTTTATGGCGAGCGTGCCGGGGTGGCATTATTTCGATCGGTGACGCGAGGAAAACTTGTTTGCGGATGTTATTACAGTTGGGAATCTGATTTTCTGAGTCACCTGACGTTTTCACATGCTAACTCGACCGTGGTGATATTATTTATTACTAATGGGAAATGAATTAAACCGAGTGATTAAACGTGATAAATATTACAACGTGAAACATTAAATATAAATCGAAATCTTTGGATTTTGTTAGACTCAACACAGATTAATTTATTACAGATTACAAATGCATAAAGTTTTAGTAAATTCGTAGTAATACGATCATATGATACTAACTAATTATTATACTATTGTAGTAACTAATTATATATAATTACATAATACTAATTCAAAGGAGATTGTAACGAACAAACCCAATAATTAGATCGGACTGTTTTTAAATGTTTTCTTTATTGTAATACCTTATTAACCAACTAGAGGGCCCCGCGGCGCCTCTCTCTCTCTCTGTCTCTCTGAAAAATACATACTGTCGCGTCGCTCAATTTTCGCTCAATTTTATATAATAGAAAGATATTTCCAAATAATTCAACCATTTCGACAATTATGCAGATTTTGCAATTATTCTACTTAGCTTTTGAATCGCGCAACCCGCGATGGAATTGGTAGATAATTTGCGAAGCTTTTGCATTTAGGTTAACGCGACAGTCGACGTTCCCGTTGCAAATCCATTTGATTAATGCAGTAGAGAGCGGTATATTTTCAGAATACGGTTCCAGAGAATGCGAATCAGTGTATTTGTCCGAACATTCTTTACTCTGGAATATTGTTCGTCGGATACACGCAAAGCGAAATTTTCGTACAATTAAAAAACCGGCGATCCTTTCATCAAGGAAAATTCTCATCAGCCCGGCATACCGTACAACACGTTTGCATTCTTTATTAAATATTCTCCGTATGAAAGCGTAATGTAAAACCGTTCAACGCAAAAATTATGAGGCTTTAATATTCGTATAACGACCGACCAATCTACTGGGGGATACAATTCTGTAATCAATTTATTAAATATGCCGAATACACATTCCGTAACAATTGTTGCCAATAATTTTCCAGCTCGACATGCATCTCTTCAGAATACTTTCGTCTCGGATTCCATGAATTTAACAATAATAATACCATACAAATGCCGATTAAATATAGACTTTTCAATCAATCCGCTTGTTTTATTTTTTGCTCTGTGTAACGAACGATTTCCAAAATAATTTAACGATGAAATTCATACAGCATAAATATTTTTGTCAGTCTTCACAGTACAATTAATATTTTATTTTAATATTCGATAGAACAATAACAATCACTTTTAATTTATTTCTCTTGTCATTTAACAATAACATTATTTTCTTTTCCGTTTCAGGTACTATACCGATACTACAATCAATATTTTTAGAATGATGCTCGTTCGATTCTGGTGAGTTATACTAATGCATACGAAAAATTACAGCTCTTGCAATTTTAATTATTTCTACTTGAAAAAAATCACACACGTGCTTCGCACATCAGTGCGTATGTGTAAAAAATTACAATGCAAAAGGTTCTATAGTTCTTCCGCAAAAAATTCCTAAATATCTAAGAGATTGCAGTACAGTAATACCTCGCTCGTTGCACTTCGATCGTTATTTAAAGAAGATCCGCAGCTCATACGCAGTTACTGTATTACTCGCCGGGTGTTACGGTGAGAAATTTGCGAATTCCAGTTGCTTACAATCCCGTCGAATACAGGATTCGCTGGAATTTGCATTCCTCTCGGGACGACTTTGCCAAAAGAATCCGGAATAAGCCGTATGTCCGTGCTCGGTGCAGGTTTCGAGACTTCCTCCGTTGGGCCGTAAATATTAACACTCGTTCGCAGTCCCTCGCACCGAGAGAACTCCCGTTGTCTTCAAGAACAATTCGTCCGAATTTATACATTTTCACATACAATATTTTCGCAGCACGGTTTTCGCAATCATTTCATGCGATAATGGAATTGCCGCAGCCTGTCTTTCCGTGAATTAGGTGAATGACACGAGGCGCGAAATAGAGCCCGAAGCTGGGAAACTGGCGGGGCCCCGAAATACTCGACAAGAAACTGCGCGCGGAGCGTTTAACGCTACGTTTGCCGGATATCTGCATGAGTATCGGCATACCTGGCCGCGGCGAAAGCTACACGAGGGGGCTGTAAACGATCCGTGTAAACGTTGCCGGTAGACGGAACTGATTGCTTCTCTCGTCCCCTCGCAAATATGTGCGAAACGGGAACGATGCGTGACACGCGCCGTGTGCCTCTCGCTCGAATGGATGTCCCACACGTGAACCAGGCCCGATTCATCTCATCCGGAACGCATTTCGCTCGAAGGAACCACCATTTCAAGAATCTCTTGAAATTTCTCGGGAAAAGTTTTTCGAGAAAATTTTTCGGTCGGTTCGGATAGTAGAGGCTCCACTAAACCGTGGATTGCACGAGCAAACGTAGATCGAATCATATCGTGCGACGGTTCTTTTTAACCGGAAAAGAGTGAGGAACACTTTGGAAAAGGTTTCATTAAAATTTAATTAACCCTTCGTTGGCAATATGGATTTTTATTTAAAAATTTGTACGGTCTCGTTGTTGGGTCTCTCGTTTCTCGATTTGTTGCTATTCTAGGCACCTGAAAAATCATAGGGAATGTTTAAACGTTTTTGTGGTAAACGTGAGACGGAAGTGTAAGAGTTTATTTAAAAAATGAACGACACAAAGTTCGTTTTTTTTTTTTTTTTTGTATGGAGAACAGCGAATTTAGATTGTGTTTTAGCATTCTACCGAGCGCTAAAAGCTTTCAAACAGGAAATAATGGTACTCGACTAGCTCCTCATTGTGACTCAAAACGTTATGTCACCTGCAACAATCCGTTTGTCTATAACAAAACTCTATTTCGATCCAGTATGTACATATGTACATCACCTGGAAACTGTCGAATATCCACTAAACATGAAACATGCAAGACGAGCATTCTCGTGTGTGTGTGTGTTCAATAATTGATAAACAACGTAATCATCGTTTAATTTTTATTTTTTACGGATTTTCGTTGAAGAACAGACTTCAATAAATATCTGATCTGATTATAATTCCACACATGCCGTTTTCCTATTAAAAATAAATTTCATTTCAAAGCAAAAATTTTCATATATCTCAAAAATTGCAGAAATTGTGAAATTATTGAAAAGGACGTCCAGAATGTTCGATGGTCTGAAAAATGGATCCTAATTGTCAGAAATTGTAGTCGGCGTGCTTTTTAATGGACAAACTCACAATCAGCAGGCATTCACATAATCCCGCGACAACAACATTTGTTAACAGAACTCGCAGCTTGAATGCCAGTATTTGGCTGCATATTCCCTTTTTATCGACTCGGCGTGCATACACACAAAACGCAACGAAAACAAAAAAAAAAAAAAAAAAGAAAAAATCGTACCGGTGTGAACTGTCAGCTTTAAACTGTAATCCCGGTATCAGTGGTAGTGGTGCCATTTCGCTTTAAATGGTAATTCTGAATGAAACTTGTGTCCATCGTTCGATAGGCACCGAAAACGTTGATCGTGTGTACGGAGCATTGAAAAACCGACGCATTTTTTATTCACCGAAACAACTGCGTGTTTGTATAACTGTTGTATAGACGAGAGAAAATCTGCTGTTCCGCGCCGATTATATTTTATAACGTCACAGCACCGTGCGCGGTGCCTGTTGAATTTCAATTTTCACAGGCGACGGGTATTTGCCTCGCTATGTATTTTTTTTTTTTATGAATTTTTAAAATGATTTTTCCGATTCTTTTATTAACTTTTCCCGGTATTATTCAGTTGTTAAAACACCGTTACCGGTTTTATTGCTTGTCACGGTCAAACATAGTTAAGACACAAATTGAATTTGCAAAAATATTCGGTGGATTTTTATTATTACCTGTGAAAATTGATTTACAAAATTTAGAAGCATTTTTTTTTATATCTAAATCATAAGTTGTTGCTCTCGGTTGCTGCTAATGTTCTTAGGCGCGTCGCATGCAACGAGTCTCGCATAAACCGTTCCTTGATCATGTGGTAACATGCGAGAACAACATTTACCTGGTTGAGAAGCTTTGTTAATTCATCATCGTCCGAACGTCGAAACAAAACAATTCAGTGTTTTTTTCTGAGAAAAGTTTTAGGTCGTTAAAGGCGTCCATAATTGTGAGTTTCCATGAAGGAGACTTTAAATGTTGTTTCGAGAACAGGTTTAAATAAATTATTCATTTTTATTTCCACGAAAGGGACTTTAAATATTGTTCAAATGATTGAGGAATTTTTTTGAGGATTTTCTCCGTCTTCTAATTTCGCAGTATAACAATGTTTCTTTGAGGCTCTGGCCACAATTCGTTTATCCGCGAAATTAATCGAAACAGAAGTTTCGATACCGCAAGCCAGTTAACGCGGCGAAGAAAAAGCAACTGCATAAATGGCACGGAAAATGTTCCTAGGCGAGGCGAACTGAGAACGATATTTTTCACGGTTCATCTCTCGCGATAAACACGATGTTGTCTGCAGTTGTCTGGTCGTTCGTTACCAACATAAACTCGAGAGAAGATAATTTCAACAGAATTTCCAGCTGGAATATACACTTCAATCAATACAGTGTCCGTTGTGTTTCCATTAACGTTCCAATATTTCAGCGTATACTCAAATATTTACTGATTATTAGAAGATGAAATATGGATGTGTCCGAAATACTCGGTGGGCCAATTATTCCCATTAATAATGTGACCGAATTTTTATCCTCATGGTATGTACGTTTTGTTAATCCTGTTAATTGGTTACGTCGTTCGCATAAATTCTAAATAATGTACAACATAACGTTCGGAATACGCGTACCTATTACCGAAATTTCAAGGTTGATAATATCTTTTTCACTGACAGCCTATAGTTTTTCTTCGATATACTTGTAGAGCGTGAAGGGGCGAATGCAACGAGTACCATGACCATACCATTCCGATCATCCGATCTCGAGATATGCCTGTTTCGAAGGTAGAGCCTAGGTTAGCTACCTTATCGTAGACAGGAATATCTCGAGATCGAGAGATCGAAACTGTACACTCATTATACTCGTTGGACTCGTCTCTTCATGCTCTGCAACGGCATCTAATAAACAACATAGGATGTCGTTCAAAAAAAATGTTAATCACCTTGAAATTTTATGTTAAAAAAGGCCCAATGCGTATACCCGTTGAGCTAGTACATATAACTTTAGCTGTAGCTACCGAAAGAGACACTCTGCATACTAATTTTCTTTGCACCGTCTTTCGATCTAAATTTGCGAAACAACAGCGTTAGTGTATGTTGGTGTGCACGATGGCGTCATGAATCGAAAGATCGTTGCTCGCCGGGAACAATTGCCGGAAGTTTGGCAACGAGAGAGGCACTCAAAGAGAGAACTTAAAATGCGTCCGGAGGGATGCAGTAGGTTATTAAGTCTGCGCGGAGGATCGTGGCCAGAAGAAAGGACACTGGAGAATGCGGATGGAGGTTAGGAGAGAGAAAGAGAGAGAGAGAGAGAGAGACTCTAAAGTCCTCTCGCAGACTTTGATGAATTTGCTTCTCGCGAAACTCGACGGTACACTGCGTGCCGGCGAAAATAACTGCCAGAGAGACTTTGTTTACCTTTCGACTACGTCCAGGCCTAAAATGGCAGCGAGGAGAAGGGGTTTGAAAGCACCGTGTGGGGCGGCGGTGCGCAAAAGGAGGCTGCTGCATGCACGCGAAGACCGAAGCGGGGATAACCTGGAATCTCAAAGAAATTCGCGCTCGAACGGACTGAAACAGACGGTCGATGGGAACTTGTTCCGAGTTTCTACAATAATGGTGCTGCCATTTTCTGTGGCCGAGGAATTGCCTCTTTGACGCGGGTAATGTTGTTCGGGAGGGATGCTGTTAATGATCGAGAATTTAGTGCAGCGTTGCCAGATCGAGGGGAGTATCCATGGTCTATAGTCAGAACCTCGGTGACGTCACCAAGCTATAGTGTGACCCAGCGCCTTCGCGACTCGTGCTGAGCATGGGGACCCTATCGTGAGCCCACGGTGCGGATCGTAACGTCACCACGCCTCCTATTGGTCCGGACAGGCAAGCGGAGCGCGGTAGTGGGGTAGGCAATTCTACGTCATCGACTTCTGGAGCCCCAATCGTGCTATAGTCGGAACCTCGGTGACGTCACCGAGCTATAGTCTGACCCAGCGCCTTCGCGACTCGTGCTGAGCATGGGGACCCTATCGTGAGCCCACGGTGTGGATCGTGACGTCACCACGCCTCCTATTAGTCCGGACAGGCGACCGGAGCGCGATAGTGGGGGTAACCGATTCTACGTCATCGACTCTTGGAGCCCTAGCCGTGCTATAGTCGAAACCTCAGTGACGTCACGTAGCTATAGTCTGACCCAGTGCCGTCGCGACTCGTGTTGAGCGTGGGGTCCCTATCGCGGGCCCACGGTGCAAATTGTAACGTCACCACGCCCCCTATTGGTCCTCTTCTCTAAATGTGACGTTAAATATTGCCCCGGAAGGACTTTTTGAGCCTTCGCTGCTCAGAGTACCTGGACAGAAAAGTTCATTATGTCCCCAGAAGATCGACACTTGCAGATTACGTTTCATTCCAGCAGAATTCCCATAATTTCTCGGGAACAGCGTCGATAAGCCGACTAAAAATACCGGGCCACACTTGTGCGAGATATTGCACTGTGATAGTCGGCGTTCGCGAAGGATTAACGTTTTTACCAGTGATCGTGCTGTTGTAAATTATATGGACGTCGCGCACGAGACCATTAAACGTCTTTATGGGGCTTGCGCCATCGTTCTTCGTCAATTTCTGCATTTTTTTCTCCGTTCTGTCGACCGTAGTCGATGTTGTGTGTTCACGATTCGAGATAAAGCGCGATGACCATTCCGCACAGTTTAACAGCAACAAAATTGTACGTACAGCGGAGTCACCCTCGTCGATCGACTCGAAGGGTTGGTCGACTCCGCGGCCGTACCACACGACAATTAGGCGATCGGATAAAAGAGAAACGTAACACGTGGCTGTGAATGAAGTGGCAACAGAAAACTTTGGTCGCATGGTGCCCGATACGTTTTTCACGCGTTAACGACATCGGTCACGGTCTGTGTCACTCCTCTGGAGCGGTTCCGTGTGACATCTGGCGCTCGCATAATAGAATGGAATATACAGAGAGCCGATCGTAGAGCTCAAGGGTGGGCCGACAGGAAATTGACGGTGTCGCGACGCTACGCCTGTGACACCAGGTCGGATTAAGTGAAACCGAGATGACCGTGTCATTTTTTGGCAGCACCAGGACCCATTGTAGTCGGCGGTTAGGCACCCTGTGAATAGGGGAGAAAGAGAGCCCGTAGGGCATTCATCAAACCGTAATTTCTTCCCGCTTTTGTCACCGCGGTGTCTGACAGTCGATATCGGGATCGCGACGGAAAAGTCGAAAAGCGCTTTCAAACCGAAAAAAACCTCGGAGACACGACTTCTCCTCTGCGCAGATCGACAGAGATGAGGATGTCGCTTGGACACCCCGCGCTTTTCATCTCACCATCCACCGGAATTTTTCTCGCCGGTGGACGGAGAATGTGGGATTTATTTTGGTTCTTGTGGCAAAGTCGCAATTTCTGCCAAAGTCAAAAACAAAAAGTGTCCGATTTGAATGTTGTTTCAATGATCAAGTTCTGACGAATTTTTAAATCAACATTTCTGCAGCGGAACATATGCAGTTTTATCGAAACTTTCCGAGCGTTTTATGAATGTTTTCATTACAAGCTGGAAAATTTTTATTTCCACTATAAATTTAAAAAGTTCCGGGCAGTGTACTCGCGGCGGATAAAAGCGGGGCAAGACACGCGCGCGGATATGAAATGAAATGCCAACAGAAAGTTTTGGTTTGCTTTCCCTTAGCTCATCTTCAATATTAATTTGCTCCCTCGGAAAAAAAGAAACAGAACGCTTGAGAACTGATTCGAGAAATGTCTGAGTCTCTCCAGCTGGGAGTTTCAATTTACAACGTGTGACCATAAGAATTTCGCTGAAAATTCATGTTCGCGTGGCTACCCTGTTATTTTTGCGCGCCTATGAACCTAGATCCTGTTAAAAAATAATGGAACACTTTTCGCGCGATTCCGAGGTGAAATTTCCGTCTGTTTGCCCCGCGAAATAAGACGTCAGTCTTCTGGAGGAGGAAGAAGTAGAAAAGGAAACGAAACACGTCGGCTGTGGTGCAAGACATCGAGTGTCCCTTAGGCTGCTATTTTCTTCTTTGCGCCCTCCGCGAGCGTTGTATACATAAGTGAACGTCATCTGTCATTCTTGGGACACGTTGTTAGCTTACTCGGGATTAGGGGGCGAGGCAATATTCCGTGAAGTAGAATCACTTTCAACCCTAATGGAAGTATTCCTCCGTCAAAAAAAAAAAGAACTTAGGGGACACTAGCCGAAGAGTCCAAATATTTTTCAGGTCCTCGTGAACCTCCAGCTGCAATAAAACTGAACAATATGAGACTCTTCATCCAATTTATGTAACCAAATTGTCCACTAAACTGCGGTTTAACAACAACGTACTTTCAAGCACACTACCAGAAATTGCGCTCTGCAGGCACAGCAAGATGCAATGGCGGCGTGCAGAGTCCTTTTCAGCTTAAATTGAGCTGATTTCGCGACGTTCTCTTCAAATCCCACTGTGTGCAAAGCCCCACCTGTGTCAAATCCCATTTTGTGCAGTTTCAACTTGTATCAAATCCCCATTTGTGTCGAATCTCGCTTTGTACAATGTTTCAACTTGTATCAAATCCCAATTTGTGCCAAAGTCCTAATTTCTGCCAAATACCAAGTTGTGCCAAAATCCCAATTTCTGCGAAGTTCCAATTTGTGCTAAATCCCAAGTTGTGCCACAGTCCCAATTTTTGCTAAATCCCTATTTGTGCCAAAGTCCCAATTTCTGCCAAATTCTAAGTTGTGCCAAAGTCCAAGTTGTGCCAAGTCGAAAATTCTTCCAAAGTTCCAATTTGTGCCAAATCTCTATTTGTTCCAAATCCCTATTTGTGCCAAAGTCCCAAGTTGTGCCAAGTCCAAAATTCTTCCAAAGTCCTAATTTGTGCCAAATCCCTATTTGTTCCAAATCCCAATTGGTGCCAAAGTCCAACTTGTGCCAAAGTCCTAATTTCTGACAAATCCCAATTTGTGCCAAAGCCCAAGTTGTGCCAAAGTCCTAATTTGTGCCAAATCCCTATTTGTTCCAAATCCCAATTGGTGCCAAAGTCCAACTTGTGCCAAAGTCCTAATTTCTGACAAAT
Organism: Lasioglossum malachurum; assembly: GCA_028455605.1. Classification (NCBI taxonomy): domain Eukaryota; kingdom Metazoa; phylum Arthropoda; class Insecta; order Hymenoptera; family Halictidae; genus Lasioglossum; species Lasioglossum malachurum. Next base: position 13,954,736 of record CM052312.1, on the reverse strand, counting down.
CCCAATTTCTGCCAAATCTCAAATTATACCAAATCCCATCTTTTCCCAATCCCAACTTGCGCAAACGGAGTGGGGGCTCGTGGGCATTTATCAACAACGAACTCCTAAGTTGTCGTGAGTGTACCGAAGCTGCTCCCAGAACATCAAAGAACGCTGATAATCGCTGTTTGCGCAAACAAACCCTTTTCACCTTAAATGGAGCTGATTTCCCGAAATTCTCGAAAAATCCCACGGTAAATGAACACTTTGGATGTTAAGTCCACAAAGCGAACGTAACGCAGCTCTGCATAATTCAAAGCGTCGCCGGGGTGAAACCTATAATAACCACGGCAAGAAAGCGTACAAGCATTATTTACAACCCCCTCATTCCTGGCTGCAGTCTGCCGATACCAAACGGAACAACTCGACCCATCTGTCGCCTCTGGTTTCCATAGGGTTTTTCCAGCGAGGAAAAACCCATCCGGAAATTGTTCCTCAAAAGGTGTTGCGTTACCCCTTTATGGTTTTTCGAAAAAAATTTCTCTTCGAATCCCGAACTCTGTTGATCACGTGAAATTCTTTATCTTGAGAATGGTACACAGCATCTGCAATCCGAGCATGAAGCTCGTGTAATTGTTAGTTGGGACGCGCTGTGATCGATTAAGCCTCGAAGCACGTTTTACTTGGTCATCGGCCGTGCTGCAGGAAAAAGGATGTCGTTATCCTGAATCGGTAATCGGGCAATAGTTAACGAGTCGGTTGACGGTCCAGTGAAACTGCTAGTATAGCTCGTTGTAATGTATTTTCAGCGTGCACTCGTAAACGGCTTCACGATGTTTTCGGACGTTTTATTTCCGCGCGAGATGCCTGCGATGAAAGTACTTCCACTCTCTTCAATTTCGAGTGGCGATAGAATTCCGCCGAGTATGTTTCATGTTATTCTTCGTATCCTCTACACTGCCTTATCTGGCGAAGATGTTCCAGCGAAAATACAATAAACGTAGATAATATTTATTTATGTCCGACACGTGTGAGAGATCTGTTTCCTTATTAAATTATATTTATTTTGTTGTGTAGTCAATTAGGGGCTTGGGGATTTTATTTATTTGTAGTAAATTTTAATTTTATTCTAGGGTTGGCTAATTTTTATGTAAATTGTAAAGTACGAATTGTGCCAGGAGAGGAATTAAAAATTGAGTGTTTGTGGATTTTAATTTTATTTTAGTTCAGAGCTTATTTGATTTAAGTACGAAGACCGAAAGAAAAATAACACCAGAATTCATTGGAGTTCCTGTTTGCTGCTAACTCGAAATTGATTCCGACAAATGGGAAACAAGTACAAGCTGTCGATTGATAAACCAATACGTTCTTCCTCGACGTTTGCTTCAGTTTAATCGCATTCGTTTAAGAAACTTCCCACTATTATTGATCTTCCACTGTTTCCTTAATTACATCTCGCTAAATTACGTGATAACTTTCTTCTACGGGCGCGTTGGAAAATCTATTTACTTTTCTTTGAGAATTCCTCCGCCCCGGTGGAATTGCGCGAAACTTCGCGCTGAATTGCGAGCATAAATCAATTTCAGTGATTAAAACAATATGGAAAAGTTAACGGTTGCACACTTTTATTCAGAGCCAAGCGGAAATTATAGCAATGTCGAAGAAATGAATGGGAAATTTGCTTAAATATGCTTGAATCAATTTTATAACAATTGTGACACCTTTCTGAACTACACGATCTAAGAAACAGATGGACCCAAGGTTTTTCTTAGCTAAGAATAATCGTAGAACAACAAGCGTGGACTCGTTTTAAAGCTTGAACACTATACTTTCGCACGCCATTGTTCATTTTCCAATAAATTATTTTTACATAATGCAGGTGAATAACTGAAGATGCATTTTTCCTTAAAAATGCCAAAAATTCAAACCTCTGTAGAAACGTTGAAAAATTTTTTTCGTCAACGAATCATCCACAGATTTGAAGCCTGAAGCCTCCTCTTTACAACGAAATATTGAAAATTAATGTACGATTTTTTTCACTGTTTTATGGAGGAAAACGAGAACCTAGTTCAAACCGATACACCGCTCGTGAATACCCTTCGTGCAAGGATCGATAACTCGGCCAAAAAAGATCGTAGATCAACTTTGAAGGTCTCGTTGTAAAGAGCAATCTTTAGTCTTTAAATTCGTAAAAGATTCATTCCCGAGAAAAATTGTTCAACGATTTTACAGACGCTTAAATGGGGCCAAGTTTGGTCATGGGTGTACCTGACACTATCGTCAAGTTTGCGGTTAGACCTTCCACTAAAAACTGGATAACTGGGCCAAAACAAAATCGTAGATCAACTTTCGAGGTCTCGTTTTAAAAGAGGAAGCTTCAATCTTCAAATCCCTGGTGGTTTCATTCCCGAGAAAAATTTTCCAGCGTTTCCAGAGTCGGTTGAATCCCGAAAGAGTGTTCGGGGTAGCCTAGACGAGAACGCTGAAGTTCCTAGCGCTGAGAAAGAAACTGATTCGGCCCGGAGAGATCAGTGCTAGCACGGGCCAGGTATAGAACAGTATGGGGGCTGCGTAATTGCGGTGGATAGACGAGAATAAGTACCCGGTTCCAGCAGCAGTAAAAGCAGCGATTCCCGGTTACCGAGATTACTGGTCGATCTAATCAGCCAATGAGAGGAATCCGGCTTCTATTTAAAAGAACGGTATATACCCGGTTCGGAAAGATAAAGACGAGTGGAAAAGATAAAGAGGGGATCAGAGGATGTCGGAGTGTGGGTGATTGGAAGAGAGGACCGGAGGTAAAAGACATTCTCGGAGCCATTCGGCGGAAGCTAATGAACCGTGTATTCCCGAGGTCCCGTGATTCCTATTGTGGAATCGTCCGCGCCGGACAGGCAAAAGAAGGTCGAATCTGATGAAAGAGATTGCTCCTCTCTATCTTCTTGTCTTCCCCATTCATTCCCCCCCGCCGCGCCGCGCCGGTCGTCTACGCGCGACGCTATGGGGGCACGCGACCCGGAATCCCGTTTTTGGCAGTGGCCTCTCTTCATGCTCGGATAATTGCCCGCTGAAAGGACGACACAAAAGCTCGCCGCTTGCCTTCGCTTTCTTTCTGTCTCGTGATTGGATCAGGATCGCGGTGACATCACGGCGCGCAGTTAGCGTGGCCTTTGAGATACGATCACATCGGTCCGAGACTCCTCCAGGTTTTAATTACTCCGGAGGTCTCTCCGAGGAATTTTCACTCGCCTGTTTAGTCGATCTCTGTGTTCTTATAATTAGTCTCCCGCCGAGATAGCGAACCTTTCGGAAAGAACAATGCATTAGCCATTTAAAATGACGTCTCCAACTTAATTATTTCCAATGCTCTGTCAGATTCGATGCAGTTACGAAGTAGACGCCAGTTAGACCGGACGTTCGTTTAAGTGGAGAGTATCGACGTGCTATTTTTAATTTGTTAAAATTATGAGGGAACGAATTTGGCGAATGTCTCGTGTACTTAATATATGGAATGACAATTTAGCCATTTTATATTGATTTTGAAGTAGTACTGGTCTGGGCAACTTGTGGCTCCCGAGCCGCCGCGAGTCCACTGAGTCCTCCCAACTAGGCTCTCCCCACTTCTGGGTCATCCTTACTAGGTTCTACCCACTTCTAGGTCTTCCCCACTGGGTCCTCTCCACTTCTGGGTGCTCCCCAATGAGTCATACCCACTTTTAGGTCCTCCCCACTGGGTCCTCCCCAGTTCTGGGTCCTCCCCAGTTCTGGGTCTTCCCCACTAGGCCCTCCCCACT
>CM052312.1:13871524-13950863 GCA_028455605.1 Lasioglossum malachurum | reverse complement strand
AACCTACCACGAGGGGGGTCAAATGAGCAATTTTAGTTTTTTATTTGACAATTATTGAGATTCCAAAGGTGTTTTCATGGGAATTGATTGAACACATTTTTTTACTGGAGTATATATTATAGTCAAAATCGCAGTAAATATAAATAAATTAAGTCTTGTTATTTTTATAATATCATACACATTAGTCACTTTTGATGTTCGGTACGTTCAGTGTCACAATGTTTGTTTCTGCATGAGATTGCCCTTAAAAACATCTCCGCTCGCAAACAATTAGGGGGACACTTGGGCCAAGACTATACAAACGAGATGAACCGGGGATCAGCCGAGTCTGACGTCGTTTGGCCATCGACGGTGTGCAATTCCCAGCCGAACGATGACTCAATGCGTACGACAATGGAGTCGCTTATCGCGTGACTAACGTGATTGGACGAATTAAACGTGGCCACGACGAGCCTCGCCTCGGTGTAAGGTCGCCGATGCACAAATGACCGAACGTGCCCTGATTAGTCGCGATATACGTAACCCCGCTGCGACGCGAAAGGGCATTAGCCTAGAACGTGACGCGCCGAGACTCGGAGTCGCAGTGCACGCATAAAATAGAATGGACCCAGACACCGCTGTGTTTATCACTCGCATTGATTTTTCGCTGCGGTCGGGAAGGATGCTTCGCGGCGGTGCAGTAATTCCTGCGGCGCTCCCAGTACGTCTTCCGCCAGTCAAGAGTGGTACCCATTTATCCTCGGCGCCGTTTATTCGAGCTTGAACATTTTGCTCTCTGTTCCTCCTCGACTTCCAGTCCGTAGGACTCCTTGTAGATTTCTCCATTTTACCCTTAGCACAAAGTGTGATCTTTCAGCTTTAATTCGAGCCCTCGAACGTCGAAAAATTCCTACGGGAACCCATTCTAAAATCGTCCCGAAGAATCTGCTTCGAGTCGTTCGGATAGTCGAGGCTGCACTATAATCGCGGATTAAAGGAGCAAGCGCGATCCGAATGGCGTCGTGTTTGGGCTCATTTTAAACGGAAAAGTGTCAGGTATATGTTAATAAAGGTTCCATAAAAATGGTTTTATTACCAGTATGTTAACGAATTTCGTGGTTTTCGGGGAATCTGACTGGGCAGATACGAAAGTACGAGAAGGTAAAAAGAGAATTTGGACCGGTTCGCTTACGAGACAGATCACGCGGATGGCTCTCCGGTGCCGTTATTGAGAATATTGGATTAAACGTGGCAGACCGAGACGGAAATGGATGAATTTACCGGGACACACGATTCCGCGATTTTTCTCCGTCCGATGAATGATATACGTGTCGAATAGAGATAGTAGACGAATTGGTTGCGTCACGAGCAATTCGTGCCTCAACGGCTGCCAGGCGACGAATCGTACGCTTCGTCGCGAACAGTTCTCTCTCTCTCTCTTTTTTCACCACCAAATATTTCGTCACACGCGATTAATCATCACCGGCGCTGTCGATACCTTCAATTCTACGGCTTCTCGCGTGCTACACATTGTCCTAACCTGAACGCGCTGCCATTTCTCGCGTCTTTGTTCCAAGGTGACCTTCAGCACGATATTCTTTATTTGTTTTCGCGAGGGTTGAAATTCGATCATTATGGACTACGGTTTTTATACCTGTTTATCCGCTCGGATTTTATGAGAAAAATTAAATTTCTGTTCATTTTTTTTATTTTTTTTTGTAAATTCGGAATTCAGCTATTTATTATTATTAATTAATTTAGACTTGGATATCTAGCCTATTTTCTGGTTATATTCTTATATTTTGCATATAAATTTGGAATTTTACTATTTATTATGATAATCACACTGATCTTTATGCATTTATGGCTTTTGAAAATTTAAAAAAAAAAATGCTACTGTTTGGGGGCCTATTTTGTGACAACGTTTTTCTATTTTACGTGAGTTCGACCGATCTCGACTTTGCCGCATCCCCTCCCCTGTAACGAAGGAAAACACGGCCTGGTGTTCGCGGAACGACGCGGCGGGGTGCGTGCGAGAAAACAACATTTTCGCGCACCGATAGAACGCTTCGTCCTCCCGGTGACTTTCATATCGACGTTTCTCCGTCCCGGCACAGGCCGCGAAAGTTTTTCCCCCGTGCACGGGGGCCGGGGCTTATTACATTTTCATATCCCGCGGAGAACGGGAACGTTCGAGGAAGTAACGGGCCAACTTGGCGGAATGGAGTTCCATTTTGTCGCTTTTTCGTTACCGTAAACGGTCGTTTAAAACCCTCTGCTATACGACAACCGCTGACAATAACGATCCCGCGGCATTGTCGTGCTATATACGAACCGGAAATAACCAAACATTGCCGAACGTTTCTTTTCTCGCCGAACGTATCTCGCAATCTCGCCTCGACGAGCTGTTCTTAAATTAACGGAGACTTTTATGCATTTCTTTTGTGTGCAACTCTGGAAGCCCAAAAAACATTGAAAATTAATATGGTCGCGCCCGAAAACCGGTGCAGACAATTTTTAATTTTCCATAAAAATCCGAATAAATTTCCCGGAAAATGAAATCCTCGCTTTTCTTTCCGGCTGAATGTGTTCTTACGTCTGAATCACATTATGCTTGCCGTCGTAACGGATTGAATGAGTGAAAAGGAGGCACGTCATTCATATGCGTACGAATGAATCACCGGCTGCTGAATGCCTCGGATCGTCACGAACTTGTACGGCTCTAAGTTGCTTTTCACGCTGGGGGGGTTCTCGCGTGCGACATTTCGTGTCTTCGTCGCATCTTCATTTTTCACGATCGAAGCTCGCAACAGAAAAATCCGAAAAAATTCACGGTTACCTGGCACAATATGCTAAACGTGTCAGATTTTTTTTCGAATTTTTGCGGACGATTCATTGGGGGAAATGGGGCAAGAACTGGTTCTTCGTTTTTCCCTGTAACTACCGTCACGTAGGCACCTAATTGAAAAATTTATAATTCACGCAATTTTGATAATTTTTACTTGAAAAAAATCACTTATGTCCTCCGGATACCCATAAATATTTACACAAAATCCTGATGCAGTAAGTTTAATAATTAGCCTGGAAAAAAACTTAAAAATTGGCGAAAATGGTACTTCTTCAACACGTACATAGGTAGCTAATTAAAAAATATATAGCTCATGCAATTTTGATCATTTTTACTTGAAAAAAATCATTTATGTCCTTCGGGTACCCATAAATACGTGTATAAAATCTTGATGCAATAGGTTTAATAGTTCGCCTGAAAAAAATCTTAAGATTGGTACCTCCTTAACACATACTGCATTTAACTATGAAAAGTTTTGCCCGGACAGTCCTCCGTCGACTGAATCAATCACAGCTGTCCGTCGCAAGGCGGGTTAGTCGGAAAATCGAAGGAAATCTTGGAGATAAAAAATATCGATCATCTATCCCGATGATACGCGTGGTTAGGTGAACGAGCAGGGCCATTATTTACAGAATGATTATCATTTTCCTGCGGATGCAGGGCCAGCTGCGTCGTTTGTCTGTATCTCAGCGAGAACGCGGTCGAGTGAGGCACTGGGAAAATTTATTAGCTATTACAGCAAGGTTCGGGGGTGTGTGATCGATAACCATAAACGGCTGACGACCTTGGAGATCCGGCACGATAGATTGATGGATGAACTGATGGAAACGCTGCTTGCGCTTCTGAGCAGCTCTCTCGAGCCCGCAGGAAGGTAGCCGGCAAACCCGCCGGAAATTTCCCGGAACGGGGTGTTAACGTTCGCGAGCATGATCAGGAAAAACGTGCCGGGGGATTACATCGTTAGGCGAAAAATCGGAAGTGACTCTTTTTCGTACGCGAGCTTTTTCCGCCGGAGTGCTGAATACTTCTGCGACGGTTTCCACGAAATTCCACGGATTCATCAACGCTAATACGGCGTCGTTAGTGGATCGCGAGCAATTATGCCAAAGCTTGAACGTATAAACCGAAAATGAACTAGAGGAAAATTTCCACGCACACCGTCACTTTTTCAACAGTCGGAATTAATCGGACGAAAGTTCTCAAGGGGCTATCCTGGCTTTCCCATTTTAGCAATTTTTTCTGGCGAAACCATTGAACATTTTGCGGTGGGATTTTTCGGTCGTGTCTACTGATAGTTCAAGTACACGCGTGATTTTTTTCCAAGCGGAAATAATCAAAGTTGCAGGAGCTACGTATTATTCTATGGAAGTGCATTCTGCCGTCGAGTGGCAAATTTGCCAATCTTCGGGAATTTTTTCCAAAGAAACTGTTGAACTTTTCGTATCGAAATTTTGCAGTCAAATTCATTGGTATCTGAAGTGCGTGCGTGATTTTTTTCAAGTGAAAATAATCAAAACTACACGAACTATACATTTTACTATATTGCGTGTGTATCAGTTTGGATAATAGAGGTCCCACTTCGAGCATCGATAGAGTATGCGTACGTGGTTCAAACTGTCCCGTGTTTGGGCTCATTCTACTCGGAAAAATGTCAGGAGTGCATTGATAAACATTTAAGAATAATTAGAAAAGATGCCGTCGTTGGATCATTAGAAATGATACGGAGTTGTCGCACTCGAAGGGCTGGAATCATTCGCGTAGCGATGAAAAATGAATCCGGGACTTCTCGAACGTTATCAAACGTTGTCAGCGTTATCAAACGTTGTCAGCGTTATCAAACGATCTAAGAAGCAAGCCTCTAATTCCAGCGAAAGCGGCGTAATTCCGTGGTCGCCAGCGAGTTTCATTTAGATGATAATTCCGGCGGGGTAGATACGTGTCCCTCGACCCTGACGAGTAATTCAAGTTCCGATCTTGGCCGACGATAGAACGAAAAAAGTTATGTTTCTGGAGTGCAGTTAGACTTAAAGTGGCTCGTTAGTCCCGGGACGTCGTTTCGCCCGGCATCGTAATGATAACGGCGGCCAGCGCGCTGACGTCGCGTCGTCGTTCCCTCTTAATTCTCCTCTCCTCGGGGTCCAGCTTTCCCTGTGTTCCCTTCCACAACGCCTGAGGAACACAGAAGCCCACCGTCTTATTATGTATCGTGCGTATAATTCCATTATTATCTCTCCGGCAAATGAAAATTACCGTGAAACCACCACCTCGCGTCACCGATCCCGGTTGAATCTTTACAGCCACTTCGGGGACGCGTCGCGATTCAATTCGACGCCCGAATAGAAAACCGATAATGCAGCGACAGCAACGTCTAATTGGAAGATTTTATTGCATCGGTACCGGAAGGTGAAATTTCATTTTCACTCGTTAGATTATGCACAGAGATTTCTCCAGTGCACAAACTCAATTAGCGTAAAATATGATCTTCCAGCTTTCATTCGAGCTCTCGAACGTCCAAAAATTCCTACGGGAACCCATTCTAAAAATGTCCCGAAGAATCCTTTTCGAGTTGTTCGGATAGTCGAGGCTCCACTATATCGCGGATTAAACGAGCAAATTCGGTCCGAATGGTGTCGTGTTTGGGATCATTTTAAATGGGAGAGTACCACGAATATGTTGATAAAGGTTTCATAAAAATATTGTTTAACACCGGGGCTCGGTATCTGTTTTATTAAAGGAATGTTAAACAAGATCACTGCCCTACTTAATCAGCCACTCCTGCCTCCATTCAAAGCTTGATAAGTAGGTCGAAAAAAATCGTAGATCAAGTTTCAAGGTCTCATCTTAGAGGGGAAGCTTCAATCTTGATATCTGTGGAAGTCTTTTCTGGTGAAAACATTTTTTAATGTTTCTACAGGGGCTTCAGTGTACCATATTTTTCCCTGCTGTCCTACTTAATCAGCCACTCCTGCCTCCATTCAAACTTCGATAAGTCGGTCGAAAAAAATCGTAGATCAAGTTTCAAGGTCTCGTTTTAAAGGTGAAGCTTCACTCTTGAGATTTCGCAAAGATTTTTTCTGATGAAAAATTTTTTGAACGTTTTTAGAAAGGTTTCAATGCGAAACGCTCAGCGTATTCCGGCGGGCGAGGGCGTCGTTGTTGCTCATCGGCCGATACAAGCATAAGTGGCGATCTGTATGCGGCCTTGTGTAAGTGCGCTCATAAATTTCAAATTCTTTCGCCGCGCGATAGCGGCTTTCCTCGCGGAAAGGTCGCATTATGTGAAATTGCTACACGCGGCTCGGAAGAGCGAGGGTGGCCTGAACACCATAGAGGAGACACACGTGTGCGTGTCGCGCGGAGACCCACGAACTTCCAATTACATTACAGGTTGCCTGCATGCTGGTCTGACGTGCGCGCTTAAACCGGAATTCATAGCCGCAGCTTCGACTATAGCGCGCGCATGATGCAAATTCGGAAGACGCGGCCTGCTGGACAACACTTCAAATAATTTCATTTGATTCCAGAGGATTCCAGAATTGATTCCATCGTTTTGAACCCTGGAACCCGCACTGTTGGGTCTCAGAAACCCAGAGTATGTTTAACTAATAATTTAGTTAATAATTTTAACGTGGTGAAATTAATATATCAATACCCTTGAAGTCTTTTAATATTATTACTAAATCACACTTGCTCGTTTCTGTTACAAACGCATTTATTAAGTAACATGTAGCTAATTAATTATGTAACATGCGCATGAGTGGCATGTTATTTTTCAATTTATCACTCTTTGGAAAATAACAGACCATATTGAATTTTCTCTGCGCATTCTAGTAGATTAGTTATTCTACTGAAACCCGAGACCAGAGTGTGAAGTACATGTCTCAAAAAATAAGGGTGATGTTCCAGGGTTAAGGAAACGAGTATCCCTCCTGTTCCGCTGGACGGAAAATTACGAAAAAATTCATGAACGTTCTATCCACCAGCACACACAACTGTGAATTTTTGCAGAATTTTTGACTGCGAGGTCGATTTTGAAAAAAACTGTTGAATTCATACCGAAGTCAGTTGCGAGACAATGGAGAATTTAATTCCCGGACGAAAAATATAAATTCGCGTTTAGGAGGTTCCGTTGAAAAGCGAAGGCAGCAGACTCGTGCAGGAAGAGGTTAATCCAGAAATACGATACGAAACCACAGAGGTAATAATCTCTAACAATAGCGCAGCCACGCGATTCGTTCGCCGTTAAAGAAATCGAAATAATCGCGGCCATAGATCTCCGTAGGATAAAATTGGAAAAACGCTGTTGGTTGAATGGTCGAAGGATAGCATTGTCGCGGGATTGGACCTTAGTTCGAATCTCCTTAGGAATATTAGCGGAGCCAGACGATGCGTCTCGAACGAGAATCTCGCGTGGCTGTCCCTCGTATAGCCGAGCTATTATCGTCTACGCCCACTTCAATTAGGTTTCCACATTGCTATCGTTGCCGCATCAACATTGTCTTCTGCTCTGAAAGCGCAGGGTCGAGTGTAATCGACCTTACAGCCGAGCATTTCCGTCCCTAGTTAACATGAATGCCGAGCAACGCTTCGGTGTGTCCACGGGCCGGCTGATAATCTCGGTAAAATACTGTTCGACGTATCAAGGCGGAACGGGATTGAAATAAGCCCGCTACTTACCCTGGAATTCCAGATGAAATCTCGCCGAACCACCTTTCGCCATTTTCTATTCCACCGCCCAGCCAATTGTGGCAAACGTTCCGGATAGAATTTAACACCCCGCGCGGCGAGATTCTATTATCATCAGGGATTTCTCAATCTTTCGGAATTTTTTTCAGAGAAAATATTCGACTTTTCGCATTCAGATTTTTTTTGTCATATTCACCGGTATTTGAAGTACACGTGTGATTTTTGTCAGGCGGAAATCATCAAAATTGCATGAGTTATATTTTTCTGTATGGAGCACGCTTTAGGGGGGTGTTCTGGTTTTCAGCGTCAAATTTGCCAATCCTTGGGAATTTTTTCCAGAAAAACTACTGAACTTTTCCTATTGGGAATTTTTTGTCATATTTACTGGTATTTGAGATACACGTGCGATTTTTCTCCAGTAGAAACGATCAAAATTGCATGAGTTATAGTTTCTTTTGTATGGAGCAAGTTTTAGGGGGGTGTTCTGGTTTCGAGTATCAAAGCCAATCCTTGGGAATTTTTTTCCAGGAACACTAACTGAATCTTCCACATAAAAATTTTGCAGACATATTAATTGGCATCTGAAGTACACGTGTAATTTTTTCCAGATAAAGATAATCCGAACTACAGGAGTTACATATATTTTTATACGTCTTGAAAAACGTAAATAGAAAGCTACGAGTCCCACCATGCAAATGGTGTAAATATTCGAATTGCTTGCCTTCTGCGCGAGCACATGGCTGTCCTTTGTCGGTATAATTCGCTCGCCAATAAAAATTCCCGAGCTCGAGGGGTCAGCCGTAAACAGTTAAAACTGCGTGCAAGGGGGATATTTCGCCGAACGACACCTCGCTCGTTAATTTTCGCACCGTGCGCCGCTTAAACGCACTAAACGGCTGTAACGCGGACGAACAACCGTCGGAAAGTGTTGCGGAAAGTGTGGGATGGCTCTCTCTCTGACTTAATAATGTCGCGCTTTCCTCTCGCGTCTCGGTATGTATACGTATAAACATCTTACAACTTGGCATCGTCGTCGTCGTCGTCGTCGTCGTCGTGATAAAGTTATTTCTTGAACGCGCGGCTCGTTACGATGATGACGCGCATGAACGAGGACGTAAATCTCGCTGCAACAACGAGGACACCCTGGTTTCGTGTATCTGGACGATCGTGATTAGCGTAATTAATAAAACGCCGCGTTGGTTACGTTTTACGATGTAAGAGAGACAGTCGACACAAAATTCTTAAGATATTTCTTTACAACAATTTCTAAAAAATTCATTCTGCAGTCGAAAATTCGGAAAAAATTCACAGTTGTGTGAGCTGCTAGGTAGAACGTTCACAAATTTTTTTGTAATTTTCTGTCGAGCAGAACACGTAAAATGGGGTATAGTTCATAAAACAGGTCGAACCCTCCAGCTACCCTTGTGGTAGGGCTAGAGACTTGAAATTTGTCACGGAGGGATCTCTTTGGGAGCCCCATCGAATGGTATGAAGGCTAGGAAAATGATTTCGATTTGGATTCAACCATTTTTTAAAAATCGATCCTGCAGTTGAAAATTCTGAAAAAATTCACAGTTGTGTATGCTGCCAGGTAAAACGTTCATGAATTTTTTCGTGATTTTCAGTCGACCAGAACGGGAGAAATGGGGGGGGGGGGAGAAATTCGTAAAACAGTTCTAACCCTCTATCTCCCCTTGTGATAGGGGTGGAGACTTGAAACTAGTCTCAGAGGGTTCCGTTTGAATTGGCATGTTGCATAGTAGGACCAACACGGAGATGCTTCGTTTAAGATGTGTCGCCTGGCCCGACGGCAACACGCTGGAGAAGGTTTAGAAGCGGAGATTCGGCTGGGAGATATAAAGTGGCAGCCCCTCCGTCGAAGAAGTATTGTTCCGGGCATGCCTCGCCTAATTTGAGGCGGTGGTGCTGTTGAACCAGTTCCAGCACCGTGGAATCACAGCATTCTATTAGCCCTCAACCCAGAAACACGTGAATCGATGTTTCCCATTGTCCACCGTTGTTAATCTGGCCGATCTGCCTCGAGTAGCGATGCGAACGATACCCTGGGTAACCTCTCATGCTGTGACATAAATGAAAAAGAGAGATACGCACAGAGACGGGAGACACACGGGAGACTCACTCCCCTTTTGAAATTCACGGGCTCGCACTGGTCTCCGAAAAACCGCAACCCCGGGGCCGGATGTGCACGCAACGTTTAGATTCTTCATCGCGGTTCGCCGCATACACGCGTTTTGCACGGGCACACATAGGCGCATTGCACAAAGGCTTGCGGTAAGTATGCGGGGATCAAATTTAATCCCCGGTGAACGCCTACCCCTGTCTTCCGTTCCCTCGCCGCGTCTATGCGCTCGCAATGCGTCTAGCTTCCTCCTTTATAGTCACTCCCAGGCCCCCCCTGTATGTGCGCATTCATACCGCTGCTGTTACAATGCCGGACAAAATACTGTGCGATGCCGACGATATCGTAACAGGATCTCTACTAACCAAAGAAAAGTAGGGAACTTAAACCTGGACTGGAAGAACGTGTGTATGTATATAGGGTGACGTGACCAGCGAACGAACAAGCTCAGCAACATCAAATTTCCGGAATTTTTCGAAAATCCATTTCGCAGTCGGAAATTCCGAAAAAATTCACAGCCGTGTGTGTTGTTGAGTAGAACGTTCATGAATTTTTTCGTGATTTTCTGTCGAGCAGAATGGGAGAAAGAGGGTCTAATTCATAAAACAGACCTAACCCTCTAGCTAACCTTGTGGTAGAGGTAGCGACTTGAAATTTGTCACAAAGTGTTCTCTTTGGGAGCCCTATGAAATGGTATGAAGACTATGAGAATCTCTTCTATATTGTAGAAATATTAAATTGACTTTAATATGGATCAACCATTTTTAAAAAATCGATCTTGCAGTCGAAAATTCTGAAAAAATTCTCAGCTGTGTGTGCTGCAAGGTAGAACGATCATGAATTTTTTCGTGATTTTCTGTCGAGCAGAATGGGAGATAGAGGGTCTAATTTATAAAACAGACCTAACCCTCTAGCTACGCTCGTGGTAGGGGTAGCGACTTGAAACTTGTCGCAGAGGGATTTCGAAATTCCGCACGGAATGTTCGGCATAACACGGTTTCGTTCGAATCGGCATGTTGCAGAGTAGGACAACCGGATTTAATAAAGGAGACATGGCTGCAGACGAAATCGGCACAAACGACGGATAGCGGCGGAAAAAGCGGAAGTCGTAAATTGTCCCGGAAAAGGATCGTGCCGTAAAACTCGACGGCAGAGGAGGGTTTTATCGATTCAATATCTCTCTTTCGTAGTGGCCCGGCAAGCCAGCCAGCCAGCCCGCTGGAAACGCCGTTACAAAGCCAGAGACACGATTCCGCAAAGGATATTCGGTATGTGCTGTCTATGCTCAGACGCGTCGCTCTAGTTACCTTCGCGGGGTGGATACCTTCCTCACGAGAACCGAGGTATTTCGTTGGGCGACGGGAAGCACAAAAGTTCCCTACCGACTCGTCGCCCGGGATCGAGTAATATACGCGCGTCGCGTTAAGGAAATTTAAGGGGACACCGTGCAACGAAACCACCGCGAGGTCGTCGCCATAGTCATCGCCGCCTCTGGATATGAGGGAGCCGATTTATTTGCCAGAAATATCGCCCTCGGATTCCCAGAGCCTCGAACCCGTCACCTCTTTCCGCTTATTTCACGTATTTCACTTTCCGAACAATGGAACTCGAAATTTTTTCGTTGGAACATCGCATGATGTCGAGTTTTTGTCGTTGATGTTTTCAAGGTGGAACTCTTGAAATTTCTTTGAAAACTATACCATATTAAAAATTGTACGAATAAAAAGGTACGCGATCAATCTCTTGTTCACCTGTCCGGCTCCCCCGCGATTATTTAAACGGCGACAGGTTGAACGAGCAAGCTGACGAATGCCCACCGGCAGATTACCGGAGTCCAATTACAAAATTCAACGAACCCAGATGTTTTACAGTACGTGGGCCGCGTAGTCACGCGCAATTGCGCATTAACAAGGGCCGCGTTGTATAACGAGAAGCCACGCGCAGCAGGTTGCCGCTCACCTTTACCTCATCGTCTGTTGAACTTTGTTACAGTCTTACGGAGACCTGCGTGTGACAATTAGCAGGGAGCAACGCGGAGCTCTCGAACCGTAATGGATGATTTTGCGCGGATAGAGTGGAACGGCTGCCTCTGTATAGGACGACCCGAAAGTTCCACGAGCTTCCAAATTTTCCATAAATCGACAATTCCTGCAAATATTCGCAACAGGAACTCGGTAATCTATAATCTCTGGAGCGACACATGTTTTTTCAGATTTATAAATAAACTTTTGCGTGAACATGTCAACTTTCTACTTGGATATTATTGTAGAGCATGAAAAGACGAGTTCAACGAGTACCATGACCGTACCGTTCCGATCGTTCAATCCCGAGATATTCCTGTCGGAAAGATGAGGTCTAGGTAAGGTGTCCTATCTTTCAGACACGAATATCTCGAGATCGACTGATCGGAACTGTACGGTTATGGTAGTCGTTGGATTCGTCTCTTCGTGATCTACAAGGATGTCAAATAAAGCGCAAAGGCTTCCGTAGAAAAATATACAAAATTACAGATTGCTCTCGAATAATATTTGCATGAACCATAAATCCCCGAATATTCTCAGTCTAACGATCGCGAAGGGTATTTCGTTCGCAGGCAGCTCGTTTGCTAAAACAGGAGCCTAATTGGAAGTTAACGGCACCTCAGAACCCTTTCTCTTCGTGAAAGAAAATCCCCGATACAATTATTAGTTAACGTTGCACCTTGTAACAGGCCATAACTCCTTCATGCTCGAGTTTCACAGCGGCTCGTTCATCCTTCGATATCTCAGGTATCGAGTTCCATATCGAACAAAACCTAGCAGGCTCCTCCATCGAGCTGTAAATACTAATTGCTCAGGAGGTGGGATAAGAAAACCAGTAATGCGTTTCTTCGTACATACTTTTAGCCTGTCGGAACACCTCCGAAGACGAGTGATCTATTCGGGTTAGGTTAGTTAGGCTTCTTCAACGTCTTCGATCGTTCGCCTGGTGCGAACGAGGTCCGAAGCAGCCCCGAATTCTGGAACACTGTAACTCCATGTATCTTGTTGATGGATGCTGCCAGGCTCCAGCGATTCTACGATTTACTCCTCGGGTTCGTTGCTTGTCCCTGTTGCTGGACCACCTGACAGCTGCTTGAAAATTTCGTTCTAGCCATCTCGGTTGCCTCAAAGCCGACGTTTGCTACAGACACAACTGGACCACGTTGAATTTATTTGAGAGTACAATTTGTACAATCCAGAAGAGATTCCCCTAATCTTCGTACCATTCAATAGGGCTCCCAAAGAGAACCCTCTGTGGCAAGTTTCAAGTCGCTACCCCTACCACAAGGGAAGTTACAAAGTTAGGACTGTTTTATGAATTAGACCCCATTTCTCTCGTTCTGCTCGACAGAAAATCACGAAAAAATTCATGAACGTTCTACCGAACAGCACACACGTCTGTGAATTTTTTCGGAATTTTTGACTGCAAAATGAGTTTCTCAAAAATTTTTATAAAGAGATACCGATGGCCTGTTGTAAGGTTCAAACCTGTTACAGGTCGAAATCGCAAGTTTTCCGTTCAGGAATTGACCGAGACGGTAGAGGTCGTTCACTGATATACAGAGTGTCCGATTTGACTTGGTGTCGCGGGCTAATTAATCTTTTCCTAGTGGAGGTCGATGAATTTCCGGTGAACAGTGTAGTAACGAAGACAAATAAACGGAGTGATATTTTTCTTTGACATCGAGACCCGGAGGCATTATGTTTCTTCAAACAGTCTCGGAGTTACACTTCAAACATTCAGACTGGTCCGTGTGCGCTGAACTTTGATTCAACAGAAACGGTAATTGCTAGGAGTGAGCGAGAGATAGAGCGAAAGAGGAGGATAGAGGATCGCAGAACAATGTGTTGAACGCTGTACAAAAGAATGCCCTAAATATTCAGTGGTTCCGAGGGCGTAAAACCTTTTTTGCCCGGGGGACAGGAAAGTGACTACAGGTTCCTCTAATCTCTTTAAACGGGGACAGATGTACCTGACGCGCCGACAGTCACGGGAACACGAAGACACCAGAGAGCTAGGTATCCAACTTTCGAGAAGCAAAGGACCCAGAGGGGTTTCGGCCAATTTTCCGGCGGTCCACCGGTATAGCCTCCTTGCCCCCGAAATGCAAATTTACCGGTGTTAATTAACTATTCGGACAGGGAGGCCTCAAGTGAAACGGCGACCAAGGGCGAAGTTAACTGAATAGTGGGCAGGAAAAGGGGGTTAGCTGGGCTAAAGCAGCGTCCACGAGCAGCGCGAGGCGCGGACGCGCGCGCACGCCAAAAGAGGGAATTCATAATTGCTTCACCCCAGCGTTTGTTCAACCCGGACGTTCCCAACTGGCTGCTTAATTCGATGCGACCGAGACGCAACCCTTGCTGCTTGTTAAATATATTCCTCAGTGCAGCGAAATCGCGGATCAAATAGAACCCTCCTCCGTTCTTCTACACCCTCTCTCCCCCCCCCCCCCACACCCCGAAGAATTCTCGATGATACACACCGAGCTCTCAATGCATCCTGCATTCCCTTTAGTCGCCACGTTCTGATATTGTTACATCCTCTTTTACCTAATACACGTGGCAGACATCTCGCAGATGCGGCAAAAGGGAATTTTCAAATATTTTATAACTCGTGCAACTTTTATCGGACTTACTTGAAAAAAATTTGTTGTGTAGTCCGACAACCCATAAATGTGTATGCAAAATCCTGATGCGACGGGTTCGATAGTTCGCTTGAAAAAAAAATCTTACAAATGGTACCAAATGGTACCACACAGAAATTTTATAATATTTTTTAGAGGAACATTAACAAATTGTTGAAAGGAATACAGTAAATGGGTACCCGGTAGCCGGTTGACTGAGACAAGGTTTAACTTGTAGGTGCTCTGTAAAAAAATATATAGTTCACGCAATTTCGGTAATTTCTACTTGAAAATAATCATTCATATCCTCCGGACACCCATGAATATGTATATAAAATCGTGATGCAATAAGTTCAACAGTTCGCCCGAAAAAAAATCTCAAAAACGGCACCGGTTTAACACATAGGTACCCGATTAAAAAATATATAGCTCGCGCAATTTTGGTAATTACTACTTGAAAAAAATCATGTACGTACTCCGGTTACCCACAAATATCTATACAAAATCCTGATGCAATAAGTTTAATAGTTCGCCTGAAAAAATTTTTTTTAAAATGGTACCCCTTAATACATAGGCAGTCGATAAAAAGATATACACATAGCTCACGCAATTTTTTAATGTTTACTTGAAAAAATTTCATCAAGGGTTTGAAGGTCCCTCGGAAGGGAGAGGGATTAGGTCACCCCGTAGCTGATTACATCGGCGAAAATGGCTCCGGTTGATTCAGTGTCTACGGGGGTAGGAGGTTCATGAAAGATTCCACGCTACAGATGCCGGACAACGTGGACGCAGCAAATCCTGGGGGAGGGGCGGGGACGAGGAGGGGGCAGCAGATATTTCAGTTTGACAAGCTTCTGATTTTCATTGTGGACACGTTGCAGGTTCTATTTGCTCGGTACGCGTACAAATAGAGGAGGGTGACGAAGGTACACACACGTACGTCGAAGGAAAATTACGAATTGGGGTAGAACATTCTCAGATTCGCGTCGCGTTGATTCGTTGTCCGAATTTAGCGATGCTCGTTTTCCAGGAGCCGCCGGTACATATTGAAAACGATAAAAAGCTGCCTAACTTCCGCGAAGCCCGTCAATTCCCCGATGTATGCTCGGGAGCACTCAGGCAAATGAGCTGCTCGCTCTGTGCTACACTAAGTCAGAAGTCTCTTAGAAAAAACTGTACCGAGGTGCTTGCCAATATCGATATTTCCCGTTTCTATTTGTAAACGTGCGAGAAAGTTGTAGCAAGACTTTATTTGTATTTTCCATTATTTTCACGTGAAACGCTTGGCAGTGTATTCGTGGGATTTTTCTGAGTGAAACGAGTCCAAACACGCCACAGTTCGGAGCAGAATCGAGGAGACCCTCGATTATCCGAACAGTTCGCACATATTTTAAACAGTTCACAAATGTACAGTGAATCGGTGTAGAAATCGATCTGAGATCTTAGCTAAACACCTGTCGTATTATCTGTACAGTTACGACCCACAGATCGGTTCGGATATGAGAGGTTTTCCTAAATCGTGGATTAAACGAGCAAATGCGATCCGAATTGTATCGTGTTTGGACTCGTTTTAATCGACAAAATGTCGCGCAAACGTCAGCGGTGGTTTCGTGAAGATATAATTAAGAATGAAGCAGCTACATCAACAATATTATTGTACACACAGAAATAAACCCGGGAACGACGTCGTCTACACGTTTCAGAAAGCGATCGCTGTATCCCCAAGCAATTTGGTGGTTGAGTTACGAGGTCCGTGCGTGTGGTGGACAAATAAAGTTGTTTTTCTGGAGCGGCGAGGAGCAATGTGGTCGAGCGTCGCGGCGAATTCGAATTTGTTGGTCGGACGTGCGCGAAACAATGGGATCTCCCCGGTTTTAACAAGTCCCGGGAACCAAAACGACTATTGCGGTCGCGGGAGCAAAACAACACGGAAACAAAACTGGCGGGCCGACCCGCAGCCGGCCCGACTCGGCGCGCAGCGGCTTGCCATAATTAATATTCAGGCATTAACCGGGTCTTTCTCCGGTTTTCTCGGAGCCTACGCTCCTGGCTCCCCTATTTCGACGTTCCCCCTCGCTGAACAGGGGCGTATGCATCTTTTTATTTTTCCTCGGGCGGGATAAATTTGCATTTCATCTCGAAACCGTTTTGTTAAACATTATTGCGGTGGCGCAGTGCGGCATACGGACACGCGCTAAGAACAAGATTATGGTTGCTCGAACCTGCCGGGTGCGGTGACCAAATTATCTGCCGGATTTATCGTGAATTTTAAATCATCCGAAACCCGCCGACATCTGTGCGCCGCTCGTGGCGGTGCCATAATTCAGAGGAGTTGCACAGGGTGAGGCGCCTAAGACTTCCGCATATTTTCCGATATTTCAAGGTCATCGTAATTTTCTTTTAAAAACGTACTTCGATTAGCGTAACACTGCAGCCAATGACAAGACTAAATCAGCCATGTATGATATGTTGACCTTGAATTTCGAGACCTTTCGAATTTCAAGATTAGTGTGCCACTCGTTTATTAACGCGAAGTATCGGCTGCGTGGTGGGCAGGGGTGCGGGGCGGGATTACCGGGAGCATTTTTCTCGGCATGTCAAACACGCTGCCATCGTGTAAACATGCCCGGTATCAGTCGAAAAACACCATAATCCCCGGGCACAAGCCTGCGGAACGGGCTGTGTGTATGCGACCATGAAAGCGGCCGTGTGTGGCGTGGCCACGGAGGCTCGCAGCCGCTCGTTCATCCGTGGAGGGAAAAGTGTGATTGTTGTACTTATTTGCATGACAGAAGGGTAAACAGGGGTAACAAGATTTGCGGGCTGTCCGGGCAGTCTTGACGGGCACGACAATTTCGGTTGTTCTGGTTTGCTGGGGTGTTGGCCAAACATCGTCCTCTAATGCAACCCTGTATACAGTGTAAGCCCAGGGCGCAGGGGAGGGGAGGGGGGCGGCTGGGTTGGGTGAAAAGGACCATTCGTGAGAACAAGGACAGAGGGTGCCACCCCTTTTTAAAGCGACACGAGTGAAAAACTTGTCGCCGATGTTTCCCGGCTCGTTGACAGACCCCTGCTCGAGCGATGCTCCGTTGTCGGCCAGCCGCAATCCTTTGTCTATTATTCTCCCGAATTGTGGTCGGGACATAATGTTCGCACCCCCAGTCGAAAATATGACACTAGTACCGGGCCCCAGAGAAGCCGGAGCTAGGAGAATGGCGAGTTTGAACTTTTAGTTTGAACTTGTGTTTTTTTTTTTTATACGACACCCTATGTATCTTCATCGATAGTCTCGTAGAGCGCGGAAAGACGATTCCAACGAGTACAAACACAGTACCGTTACGATGCCGAGATATGCGCGTTCAAGGGTCAGGTTTTGAGTTAGGCTCGTTTCTTCGGATACGAATATCTCGAGATCGAATGATCGCAATGGTATGGTGTTGGTACTCGTTGGATTCGTCTGTCGATGCTCTACGAGAATATCGACGGAGATATACAGGGTGTCGTATGAAAAAGTATCGGTCACCTTAAACTAAGTGATCTTGAGGAATTGTCAGAATTGAGCGAGACTGCTGAACGTCCCCGGCAGTGTATTTTCCCATTACCGACCGAGAAGGCAACAGCGAACGTTCGTTATTAGCGGCTGGATCACCGTCGAAACGGCAGAATCCAAGTTCCCAGCAATTAGTCTGCGATTGGTCTCGGCAAACAATGATCCCAGCCGAAGAAGTTTGGGTTCATAGCGGTGTGCCGGTGGTGCTCGTGACTGGATCGTTGATCAGCGGTGATTTATGAGCACGGAGCGGCGCAATAAGTTGGTACGTCGATAAATCGGCACCGTTCTGTCGGTGAGAGAGAGAAAGGAAAGCCGATAACTTGTTTTGATGCTCCCCGGGAGTTTCGCAATTCTTAGGAGGTGCAATTTCGCCGGTGGAAAACGTCGATCGGAGGAAAAACGAAATAGGTTTCTTATCGTGGCCGAGGAACTCGGCACGATCGCTTCCGGGACTTTCCGCGAATTTGTTGATTCTGAAAGCTTGTTAGGGGCGAGAGGGAAACGGATATTCTTCCAGGAATACTGAAACCGGGCGCGCGGCTTTGGAAAATAGAACCCTCCGAGTTCTGCATGGTACTGTTGCGTTGGTCAATACGCCCGACGTTCTCCGATACAATCTAATAAAACAATCCAGGCCGAGCCGATGCTCCTCGTCGATTCTTAATGCGTCCTACCATCTCTGGAAAATTTCATACTCTGCAAATGTTAAGCCTTCGTCTTATTTCTCTGCTAATTAATCGCTCTATATTGTTTCCTGAACAATATATTATATTTACTGAAATTGAAGATTTTAATACGCTCTAGGTACACATCAATATTTTTATGAAGGCATAAAATAAAATATTTCCTAGAAAAATAGCGTTCACACAAAATTCGAGAAAAAATATTAAATCTTTAATAACAACATTCTTTATAATATTAAAAAATTTTTTACATACTCTGACAATCCATAAATATGTAGACGAGATCCTGATGCAGTAAGTTTATTAGTTTGCCTGAAAAAAAATCTTGAAAATTGGTAAAAATGGTACCTTTTTAATCTTTGATAAAAATGCAATTGGTCAAAAAAAATCTTCCAGTGGAACATGCTTTTCTAATAATGAAAACAAGCATGTCCCACCGGAGGAATTTTTCGGAAAATTTCCAGTCCTTCTCTGAAAGTAAAATGACAATCCGAAGAAGGAGGAGACAGCGATGTTGTTGGCCGCATTCAATTAACCAGTGCTCAAGCGGCGGCTGTCAAGCATGATCATCAGGAAGAAGACAGCCGACAGTCGTTGCGCCCGACCTTGGTGAGGGATGGAGGGTGGGAAGGGGGTTGAGAGTTGGGAAAACGAGGCCCATGGGTATTATCGAGGGTAAGCAGCTATCTAGATGCAGACAACCCGCTGGAAGCAATTCTCATTTGTTTCCTGCTTTTTAATCCAGTGCCTTGGAAACATCGGGTTCCTTTGTGAGCACTTACGCCGGGCTAGCTTTCCTCTCTCGCGCTCCGCGAACATCAGAATGCCGGCGTATTAAAATCTCGACATTGTCCTAGTTCCGCGCTGCACACCTATTCCGCCGTTGTTGTTTAGCTGAAAAACAGAGAAGGCTCCTTTCTCGCCTCGAGGCTCATAATATTAATTTCTGTTCGCCGAGGCCGGGTCTAAACAGCTACATTGTGGCCCGAGCAACTTTTCGCGATCGTTCGTAATACCGGCGTTCTACTTGCGCTAGCTGACTCTAAATTATCAGTACTTTGTGGACCTTGAAGAATTTATCCCCAGAACCGCGTGGTGCACACTTCTAGAGGCGCAGAAGCTCGATTCCGAAACGCAACATGGCACAGTTCTTGATATAACTTCTTTCTGCCTTGTTATTTCTCTATGAAACATCGATCAACGTATCCGTGACGTTTCCACGATTCGAACGAGCCCAAACACGATACCGTTCGGATCAGATTTGTCTGCGTAATGCACGATTTAGTGGAACCTCGACTATCCGAACTCTATCATTACGCGCGAATAGGCTCCGAACTGTATCGTGTGGGGGCTCGTTTTAATCAGGAAAGTGTCACGAGTGTGTTGATACATGTTTCACGTGAAAATAATTAATTTAAACAAATTGTACGTCTTCATTCCACAATTTCTTGTTGTTCCGGGCTTCCGAAAAATCGGAGAAAATTCCGAGACGCTTAAATCGAAGAGCGTCTGTCTATCTTCAAGTGGTACCACCACCTTCTTGCAATGATCATTTGACGGAAGATTCTGTGAGGATAGTTTGCCCTAGTTTCCGAGCAAGCTTTCTCTCTTATTTATCTCCGGTGGCTACGGTCTGACGAACCCCGACGAAATATTCGCAATTTCTACCCTCCTATCTACGGGGCGGCTATCTACCCCTATTTAGAGAGGGTTCTGATCCTTTTGACCAGTCGTCACCGAATCGACAGCGTCGCGACGTGGCTCGTCGAATGGTCCGATTCCGGCGTAAGATCCGCTCCTCGAGTACCCGGCAGCAGGAGGGTGGGTTTCCAGGGGAGGGTCTGTCGGGTATCTCTTCTCGGGTCTCTTCGCCAAAAAGTAACGTCGTAAAGATCGAGATAATCCGGGTCACCACGTTCCTTGGTAACCCGGTATCTGACCCGCGCAATCCTCAACGTCCGCACGCGGTAAATATCTTTCCAGCGGTGCGGCGGGTAGTCGGCGGGTAGCTGGCCCGGGTTAAGTCGCTCTTACGATTCTCCACCCTCTCTTTTCTCGACTCTGCATCCTTTTCAGGCTCGCTGGCTATCGCAGCGTGGCCAACGGTCCTCCGGTTTCATTCTGGGACGCGTCGGATCCTGGCTACGCTGCTGAAAATTCTCGCAGGATACTCTTCACGCTTGCCACCCCTTTACGATCCACTGGCAAACGCCTCCAACGACTTTACGACGCGCGTCGCATCCCCCCCCCCGGCCAAAGGGTTGCTCACTATGACGTGACGCCTCACCGAATCACCGTAGACGTTTGCTACGCGTGTCTCTGCGACAAAGGGGATAGCCGAATGATCAAATGTCACACCGAATCGATAGAACCCCGAAAGAGAATCCTCTGTGGCAAGTTTCAAGTCGCTACCCCTACCACAAGGGAAGTTACAAGGTTAGGATTGTTTTAGGAATCAGACCCCATTTCTCCCGTTCTGCTCGACAGAAAATTACGAAAAAATTTGTGAAAGTTCTACCTGACAGCACACACATCTGTGATTTTTTTCAGAATTTTTGACTGCGGGATCGATTTTTAAAAAATGGTTGAATCCATATTAAAGTCAATTTGATATCTCTACAATCTTGAAGAGATTCTCCTAGTCTTCGTACTATTCCATAGGACTCCCAAAGAGAACCCTCTGTGACCAGTTTCAAGTCTCAACCCCTACCACAAGGGTAGTTACCAGGTTAGGGCTCTTTTTCTAATTGGCCCCAATTTCTCCCGTTCTGCTCGACAGAAAATTCCGAAAAAATTTGTGAACGTTCTACCTCACAGCATACGCAACTGTGAATTTTTTCAGAATTTTTGACCGCGAGGTCGACTTTTAAAAAATTCTAGAAAAAATCTTTAACTCGACAAAATCCGGCGTCGACGGATTAGGTGTTAATTGCGCGCGAATTACACGTCATCCCGTATCAAAAGAGTTATTGTTTCCCTCGCAAATTGCCCTGACTCTCATTCGATTTCCTTCCTCTCAGCAACTTTTCCCTTTTCTTTCTATCATGCTGCTCCTCGTCTACTCTGGCGGACCATAAATCTTCGGTTGAGAGGCGCGAGGCAATCTTCGATCCGAGAAAAATCAGAGGCTGTATCTCTGTACAGGTTATGATATTAATGATAGCCTGTGTATCTTTCGAACGGCGACAGTCAGCACCGGGACGAGAGGCCAGTGTCCTTTGAAACGACCGAAGAGTTCTATTAAGAAGGAAGGTCGCCATGTACTGTCAGCGTCAAGACCTTTCAATGAAGTTAATTATTTCGTTCTTGCGCAGTGAGTCAGGCTACCGTGAATTCTTCCACGACGGCAGAGACGAAACAGAGGGAAAGAAAGGCGACTCTCCATTCAGTCGACTAATGGATTCACGGCCTAATCTCGTCTTCTGCGATTTAACCTTTCACGATAACTTGGTTTCCTCGAGAAAAATGCCAGCTTCGATCGTCCGTGAAAACGTTAATAAATTTTTCTCGGGAATGAGTCTACCATGGGCTTGGAGCTTGAAGCTTCCTCTTAGCAACGACACCTCGAAACTTGATCTACGATTTTTTTAACCAATCCGCGTCACAAAAATGAGAAACTAGTTCGGAGTTCTAACTGGCTAGCCGCCCGTCGTTCAAAAATCGGTAACTCGGCCATAAAAAATCGTATATCGATTTTCGAGGTCTCGTTGCAAAGAGGAATCTTTGGGCTTCGAGTCCGCGGTAGACTAATTCCCGAGGAAAAATTTATTAACATTTTTACAGACGTTCCAATCTACCATAATTACCTAGGACCGAAAGGTCAACGTCCTCGGATTGACGTTCCTTGTCGGGCCATTAATTCTCGCGATCGGAACACGTTCGAAACGTGTTTGGATCCTCGGGGAAGGTGGTTGACGGGCGAGGTGGGGTCTGGCAGCGACCAGCAGGCCGCAAATTAGAAATTCGCGAGTCTCTTCGCGAAAGTTTCCCGCGGACGGGCCGCTCAGCTCTTTTTAATCGGACTCGTTACTTAACTCCTCGTCCCGGCGGCGACTTCGCGAACATTTGCTCGCTATTAGACGCGAAAATAGATTACGTAGCCTCCGATGCTTCAACGTCCATTCATAATTCCGGCGAGCAGCCAGGGGACAACTCGCCTCGAAACTTTTCGCCGCTGTGTGACAGGGAGTTTATGAACGCGGGACGGGACGGGACGGGCCGGGCCGCGTTGCCCGTTTATTGTTCCGTCACCCCTGGGACGTCACCGTAAAAAAATAGAGGCTCTCCTCGAATCCCGGGGGATGGGGCTACTGGGCGTGGCTAATCGCCGGCAGAAGGCAGGCCAGCAAAGAGGACGACAATCTCTCGCCTATGAATAAATTTCATCGGAGGTCTTCCGCAAGGATTGCTCTTTCACTTTACTTGTCCCCTTCAACTCTCTCCGCCCCTCTTCCTCCTCCTGACAACCACCCCACCCTTCACCCCCCCCCCCCAAGGCGATTCTTACTACTCGAAGATTATCGCGTGTAACGGAGCCCCCCCCCACGCATAATCTCTCCTGTCATCGCCGCGCGTTTACTCCGTTTTCAAACGGAACGCGAAAAATTTTTCCTCGGGAACGAGCCTTCCACGGATTCAAAGTTGATCTACGATTTTTCTTTTTTGCCATTTTACTTTTACCTTGTACTACTTGTACCTTTCGTTGTCGTCAAGTTAGCGGATAGTCCCTCCACTAGAAAATCGATAACTCGGCCAGAAAAAATCGCAGATCAAGTTTCAAGCTCTCGTTAAAAGGAGAAAGCTGCATGCTTCAAATTCGTGGAAGATTGATTCCCGAGAAAAATTTATTAACGTTTTCGCAGACGTTTGAATGTGCAGGATTTTCGGAAGAAAAACCGTCGAGGTTCGGAACCACGCTCGCTAGAGGCACATTAAATAAGACAAGGTTTGGCGAACGTTGGTGAAAAGGGAAAGAGCAGCACGGACGGCCGAGAAGGAGTTGAAACAATGGGAAATCGGGCGAACGGACACGCCTCGAGGAAAATATAGCCATACGGATGCCTCATTTCAGGGGACAAGTTCGCCAACTAGTTACAACTTTTTTCCATTGAGTAACGTAGATAGCTTTCGCTACAGAATTGCTCTTTTATTCCTCGTCGTATTCACCGACGACTTTATGAACTGCTGACTCGATCCTCCGAACGAATATTCTTCCTATTATTTCTTGGCAACTAGTGCTCGCCTCTAAAATTCTCTTTACAATCGAACAACTACAAACTTAAATAGAAATTAATTTTTTAAAAATATCACGTTTTTAATAACGAATTCTCTCTCTCTCTAAAAAGTGTATAAAATAATTTAAATAAAAATAAATTTTTAAGAAAATGCTGTTTGAAAAACAGACTAGGAAGTATAGAATAGTGTTTCACATTATTCTGCACATTCAGGCGTAAACGAATTAATTCTGTAACTTCGTGAAAATTGTTTCACACACCAAGAAGAACCCAGTAATTCAGTTAAACGATGTAACAAGTTCTGAAAGAGGCGGCAAGCACTTTGGACCGCAGGGGATGAAAAAATCGTGAAAATTGAAAGTGGCCCTCGGCAACCGTTTATCAAAAGCCTGAACGCGTTAATGATTGTGAATTAGAGTTTTGAATGCAGCAGAGCAACGGCGCGGTCTCGCAGGGTAGATCATTAAACAAGATTTCGTCCGTTCAGTAATCGTCGGCGGATAGGAGAGGCCGCGGGTGGATTTACGCGCGGCTTTGTCCGTGGAAAAACCGGGTCGGTCGACGCGGTTGAAAACTTTTTCGTTCTCGTCTAACGTACGGTTCACCCCCGGTAAAATGCTTTCCTCCCCGCCGTTGCCCCGCCTCGCCTTTAATCTCGCGTGCCTGTGGCCGCCGAAAAACTTCTCCCTTCTCCCGCGTGTCAGTTTAAATTCCGTCGCCCGTTGCCCGCGGACGCTCAAAGTATTCCGAGGGAAACGGTTTTCATCGACATACCCGTGACGGTATAGCGTTTCCCCCGCTTGAAACCGGACTGACGATTTTCTGACGTTCCAAATCCATTTCCGAACATTACATTTCGGATTCTCGACGAATTCAACTGTTCCGTTGGAAGGAATCGTTCGACAATCAACCTGAACTCGTTCTGAAGCCTGAAGTTTCCACTCTCGCTGCCCATCGTTCATTTTTGTCTCTCGCACGCGATGGTAGAATTATTGAAAAATATTTTCACGTGACACGGAGCTGCTGGGAATCCGATGTCTCGAAAATGCTGCGTATTCGAACGTCCGTAGAAACGTTAATAAATTTTTCTCTGGAATGAGTCTTCCACGGATCTGAAGAATGAAGTTTACCCTTTACAATGAGATATTGAAACTTGATCTGTGATTTTTTCTGGCCGAGTTATCGATTTTTTAGTGGACGGACTACCTGCTCACCTGACGATAACGAAAGATACACCGGCGACCAAACTTGGTCTCCATTTTTGTGGCGTAAAATGGCAAAAAAAGAAAAATCGTAGATCAACTTTCACGGTCTCGTTGTAAAGAGGAAGCTTCGTGCTTCAAATCCGCGGAAGATTCATTCCCGGAGAAAATTTTTTAACGTTTCTACAAACGTTTGAACTGGTACCATTTTATACCTGTGTTTCTTTGAGGACGAGGATTTTTTAAATTTTCCGAGGGGAGACTGTGTCGTGTAAATGTCGCACGGGCAAACTGTTGAATAGCGTCTCCGACAGATTGCGGAAAGGAGAATTGAATAAAACGTCAGTTCCGTAGACAGAAAATTAGCAATTCCTTGTTAATGCCGAGTCTCTTAAGTCTCGAGCAATTGGGAATACACGTAAACTACATTCCGATGTTCATTGCCGGGCGCGTTGAACTTCGCTCTCGTCCCGCTCATCTAATTACTACGGATTTATCAGTATTAGAGCTTCGCCAACTAATTTCCGGCACGTGCACAGCTTGATGCACTTCTGATGTTTTAACGCACACCTGCCGACTAGCTCTCATCCCCAACCTATATACCACCGCCACTGACAAGTTTATGTAATCATGGATACATACTGATCTTTCCGTAACACGTGTTTTTCTTACTAATTGAGTTTCGAGATCCTCCTCGACAGTTCCTCTTCGGGAAACTTCTATCCACTTGATTCGCAAGATCAATCTCATAGAAATTCGCTTCGGAGAATTTTTTGATCAAGACAATTTTTATATTAATTTTATCAATTTGTTCATGAGGTAATTCTCTTGTAGTTACGTTCATGAGTAGACTGCGGATCTTTATGCAAAATATAAAATGTTTGTATCAATTGCAAGACACAGGAGAGAAATAAAAATATCTTTCGTGGCCGTAATATTTTTTAGTATGTCCATTGTTTTAAATTACGCTTGACTCGCAAAATCAATTTCGTAGAAATCGCAACGTCTACACAAAATAAATTCACAATTTTTTAATCAAGACAATTTTTATATTAATTTTATCAATTTTTCTTAAGCAAACACTTTGGCATGGATATTCGAATTGAAAATTTATAATAATTGCTGGAGACTGTGTGTGGTACAATTAGAATTTCGATCGGGTCAAAATAGACCCAGCAAATTGGAATTATTAAAATTGTAAAATTTAGAGCGAATTTAATTTTGTTTATGTAGGCGTATTATGATATAAATTTTAGAGTAATTATGCTTATAAGATAGCAGAAAATTTTCCGACTGTAATTCGCACAGTGTTATCTCAGCATTGTATCACGCTACTGTCAAAGCCACAGACAGTCACGTAAGAGGGTACCCACCCTTTCAGTGTTATTTCTGAACACTCGAGGCGAGGCAGTAAATAGACTTCTAATAAAAATCGCCTGAATTCATTTCAAGCTACAGAAACCACCTCGACATTTATTTCAAAAATAATACGACGCATTTAAAACATTTTTCTAATGTGTACACTTCATTTAAATGTCTCACTAATAATCTCAACATAGTTGAAATAATAATACTCTTAGATTTTTGAACTGTTTTAATATTAACAGTAAAAAAATTAACGTCTTTTACAGAGCTGGGCAAAAATTTTATTTAAATAAGAATTTCGAATAAAGTGTGTGTGTGTGGGTTTAAAATCCACTTGGAGAAACCCAATTAATTCGAAATTTTGAAGAGCAAAAAAGATAATTTGAATTAAATTATTCCGTATTGTGAATCTGTAATCTTTTATATGGCAATGCATCTTAGGAACAACCATATTGTAGAAGCTTCAAAAAATACATACATATATGTCTTTGTCGTC
Source organism: Lasioglossum malachurum (assembly GCA_028455605.1). Lineage (NCBI taxonomy): Eukaryota > Metazoa > Arthropoda > Insecta > Hymenoptera > Halictidae > Lasioglossum > Lasioglossum malachurum. Next base: position 13,924,032 of record CM052312.1, on the reverse strand, counting down.
TGATTTTCGTGATAAAAGCATAAACTGAATTTTACTTTGTTTGGCTCGCAACATTTTGTATATTTCCCATTGGCGGAGCATAGTGATCGCGGACATAAACCGAGGGAACTACTGTGAAATCCACTTCTCGTAATCCGAGAGAATGAGAGAGAGAGAGTCTCCCTTTAATAAAGTCATGGGATTAGGTTCGACAGGAATCGTAATATTTCGTCTCGCAGTTTAACAACCCCCGTGGTATTCTTCCTCGTCGGTCCATAAAGAGCAGGTTCTAGGACAGTTTCCTTTTACCATGTACCGAAAACGGCCCCTCTGATGTACCGCGAACGACTCCGACTGCCGTTTTCAACGTCTTCTTCATCCTCTCTCCCTCTTCTCTTTTTCGTCGGGGCTCGCTTTACCTGTCCGCGGCCGCTTCAATTTTCTCGAGAGACCATCTATATAGTCGGGGGACGAAGATATTCTTTAAGCACGTCGTCTACTCTCGCCTTTAGTGCTTTTTTCCTCTGCATCAGCGTGAAAAAAAAACTCGGCGAAATTTTCTCGCGGAATTCCTGAACAACTTTCGAACTTCCAAAAATTCTCGCCCACAATCGGTGTTCCTGCAAAGTGGCGAGCTCGAAATTACGTCGATACTTGTGTACAAGGTATTCGAGATAGTTGCTTCCAGGGACCAAAAATAACAGTTATCATATAAAATTTTCTACGATAAGAATTATTAATAATAAGTTGATTATTATATTAGTCATATTTTAGATAATGTACACAAAATGCGAAGAAAAATATTCGAAGAACAAAATGATTAAAAAATATCGATTTTTATACTTTTCGGTTACAAATGATTATTAGTGTCCAAAAAATTGGATCCTAATAGATCCTAATTCCCTAGTAGATCATAATTTCCTACAAAAGGAGAATATCGATATAAACTGTGTATGCCTATATGTTCTCCAATAGCTGTGTATTAACAAAACCAAACTAGAATTTTATTTCGGTTTAAAGGAAATTATTAACTCTTTGGACTCGAAGAGCAATTTCAACCCAGTTTCTCATGTAATTCTCAGCAATTGCAATTTTTCCAATATCTTTTCCGCATGTCGTTTGCTAAATCAGTTCTTCTAATTGCTGAAAAAAAAAATCAAAATCATTAAAATGCGTTCAAATACTTTCGTGGTTCACTGTATTGCCATTGTTCGGACACACGCGGGAAATTCGTGAATTAATTAGACCGCGGAGTTAATTAAACTGCAACGATGACCGTGCTTATTCTCCGGTGTGTTCGAAAAACCAGGTTTAGAATGATAAGTTTAAGTAATTATACGACTGACCAGATATAGGGGGATGAAAAGTCCGAGTGATTATCGCGTGACCGATGCATACGCGCGAATACATGCAAAATAGTCTGCGAACAGTGGCGTGGATGCATGTAATTGAGGGTTCGGCAATAGATTGCGACAGGAGTAAACTATGGACGCGGTGGCAAACCGTGTCTACCCGGTTAATAGCTCCGCGTTGCCTGGCTCTGTATACTTGCCACCTAAATAATTGCATTGCCCGCGACTCTACGATGTATTTATATCGATATCTTCTTGGTCGATGGCGCGGTGAATAATTAAGACGCCTCGCAAAAGTTTGCTCAAGAGACCTTTTACAGCGGTGTGCGAATGTTCGTGCAAAATTTTTACATTAAATAATAATATATAATAAATAATAAATATTTACAGATTTGACGTATTTCTATTATTTATCATTGTCCATTTCAGATGAATTCACAGATATCTAATATTTAGATTAAATCGGTATTTCAATATTTATATAGAAGTAGGAATTTAAATTAATTTGGATATTTAATGAAATTTGAATTTACTTAGGTATCTAATGAGAAATTTAAATTGAGACGTATTTAGATATGTAAAGAGATATTTAAATTTAAAACTGTTCAGATATTTAAAGCAATTGAAATTGAAATGGATATTTCAAGATACTGCTAAATAGTCAGGAAGGTTTTCAAGGATCACCTCCACTGGTTTATAATTAAAAATTTTAGCAAATCCAATATAGAGTCTCGAAGCGATGAAACAGCAAAGTATTGTTCAATTATTCGCGGACGATCGATGGGAGAAACAAGATTTTCGGGTAAGTAGGACGAAATACAATCAAGGATGATCCGAGCGAGAATCTATTATAAGCCAATGGACGTGGACAATACGGCAGGCCGGAAATGATGCCAGTGACGTAGGCAGAATTGAGACTAGGATAGAACTGTTCGCCATGAAATTGGACTATGGAGATTGTGTCCAATGTACTTCCTGTAGCATCGTAGTTGATAACCATGCTAGTAGTACTATGTAGGAGTGCGCGCGGGCGCTTGCGCGTATACGGTATACTGTTTGCGATATTCTTTGGCGAACGACACGTACTCTCTTGATTAAATGACGTCGCTTGATATCGAGCTGCTTGTCGCAATAACGAGATGGCCGACCATGTGCTTGCTCCGCCCTGTAATGATCTACATCGTAATTACTAAAATTCGGAATTTATGATGGTCCCTTCGAACTACTTCGGCTGTTAATTATGGCTGTTAAACAATTACTTATTAATTATTGTAATACGATTAATTTACAATTAATTATCGTATTACGCAAGAAATTTACAAAAGTATTTTATAATCGTTTGATTTCTATGGTATTCTTTACATTTTTAATATAGGTCCTCATGAAAAAATTGAAAACCACAACTTTTAGAATTTCTCTGTAATTTCGACCAGTTTCCAATTTTTTCGGAATATTTTCCGCACGTCTTTTAGTAACTAACTAAAATGCGGAATTTATGATGGACCCTTAGAACTACTTCGGCTGTTAATTATGGCTTGATATTTAATTATGTTGCAAATTTTTATCAGAAAGTAAAATTCTCAAAAATATTTTATCATCGTTTGATATCACACGTTACGGTAGCGTAAGCGTGGTGTTGATGGTCGATCGGGTCCGAAGGAGGTGGGTGCGAAATACCGGAAATAACATTGGCGAGGGCCTAATTGAGGCTCGGGCAATAGATCGCGACAGAATTGGACAATGGAGGGTAGGTTGGTGTGCCGTTAGTGCTGTCTCTTCGAGTGGCCAGCCCGAGGTTAATAGCGTCGCAGAGAGTAGTGCGATGGCCACGGGACGCTTGCAACCGGTGCATTGCTTTATCGTGCATAGTCCTGGCACAATTTCGCGGAGGATATCTCGCATTAAGGTCGCATCGGCTGACTATATTACAGCATAATGGCTGGGCCATACGCGTTGCCACGTGCGCTCGCTTCGCCACGCATCGCGTTGTTACGTGAGCTACTGCAAATTAACGGTGGTAGCCAGTTTGTTGCCCGTCTTCCAGGGATCATTCTGCGACTTGGGTCGTTTAAAGCACAACGTGTCATACATACAGGAAAACCAATATTTATCGTTCAAAATAAATAAACAAGGAAATTGTGCGTTTGCAGAAACAATTCCTTCGAAGGTCGTTTGAAGGACAACGTGTTATAAAAATAGGAGAACCAATTCCTATCGTTCAAAATAAATACACAAGAAGATTATGCGTTTGGGGAAACAATTCCTTCAAAGGTCGTTTGAAGGACAACGTGTTATAAAAATAGGAGAACCAATTCCTATCGTTCAAAATAAATACACAAGAAGATTATGCGTTTGGGGAAACAATTCCTACGAAGGCCGTTTGAAGGACAACGTGTTATACATATAGCAAAACCAATATTTATCGTTCAAAATAAACAAAGAAGGGAATTGTGCGTTTGGGAATCAATTTTTATCGTTCAAAATAAATAAACAAGAAAATTGTGTAGTCGGAGAAGCAATTCCTTTGACGGTGAGATTCGAAGGACAGCTACATTATAAGAAGAATCTAATTTTCTACATGTAAGCGAGAAACCGGGCGCCGTCTGAACCATGACCCGCTTTCCAATTAAGTTTTCAAGCAATTACATTTTCTGTTCCGTTCGCCACCGTCGCGCGGTGCGGTGCGGACTCTGCTTAATCACGGATTTCATTGGCCGCGACGAGTTACCTTTGCAAAGCGGCTTGTTCCAGCTCGTTTAAGGTAAGCTCTAACTCCTTATCGTGAATTAGCCTAACTCACCCCGCCAGGAAATTATGTTGATATATAACGGTGGTCGGAGAGCGCCGACCAGGATGTTCCGCCGACAGTCCTTGCTTAGGATTTAATTAGGCTGACTTATGTTCGGGCTGCCTCCCACGGGAAACGCGACGCACGCTTATCAATCCGGATATTTTTCTAATTTGTGACACTAACTCGATAAAATAAAAATTAAATAACTGTTCAGAATCGAATTTCTGACAAATTAAATGGAAATTCAGAATGTAATTCGTCACAAATTAAATAGAAATTCCGAATCTAATTTGTGACACATGTTAAGTAAAATAAAAATTAAAAATCCAGTCACCAGTTTTCTGGTAATGTTCTGCGAGGATATTTGAGAAAGATTGCTATTTTTTTTTTTTTTTGGAACTGCTCCACGACCTCGGAAATTCAAGAATGAAGTCTCATCAGCGAAAGCTATCTTCTTATGCGAAGATAGTTACTCGTTCAAAGGGGAGGGGATCACGTTACCGGCAGCAGCTCGAAAAAACTTATCTAACTTAACTTCATTTTATGTTCCAGGTAAGCCTGTGAAGCAGAATCGGTAACGACATCGGCTTACGGGGGTTGGGTAAGAAACCCATAAGACATTCCGTTCAGCTCTTGCCCTTTGTCCTGATCGATACCATGTCCTGACCAGGGTCGCATTTACGTTCGACCGGTCCGACGTATCGCATTGCGATGCTACTGGAATCCTTCACAGTAGAATGGAACCTTGTCCAATAGTAGTCGAAAAGGTAAGACAGTTGGGAACATAACCGAGTCAGAACTGTCGGAACCTGCAGCTGAACTGTACGAAATATTCGGCTTCGCAACATGATTGATCGTGAATAGGCCCCTTAAATCAACAGCTGGTGTTGCGAATAATTATTCGAAAACCTGCGAAAAAGAAAAAGATTTTCCGACAAACAAATTCGCAGGTCGGACCTTCTGAAAGGAGTAAGTATCGAGCGGATAAGGAGCCAGCCGAGTTAATTGCAGTCGGCGGAGCGTCTTATCGGTGATCGAGAATTAACGGCTATGGTCTGCCTTCAGGCTAGCTCCACAGTAATTGGCCTATTTCGTTGCCGGCTTGAATGCAACGGCTTCCTCTCCGTAGGAAATTGTACGCGTGCGACACTTCGTGCCCGCGGAAATACAATTATTCGATAATGTGTCGCGGAACGAGACAACGTCACCGGGTTCGGGAAGACGCATTGTTCGGAGGTTAGGCGAACGGGGAATGTGGGTCAGCGAAGTATGTATCGCGTGCTCTCGCGTAGCCGGTCCCGCGACCAATCAACTCTAATCCAGTTCGCGTGGACTTGATTCCTTAACTCTGGCGACGATCTTCCGGGAACGGGCGCTTAACCGGGGCACGCTTAACCGGGGAACTGTTCCCGTCGCACCGCTTTAATCCCGTGACGGCGGTCTACGGGTTCAGAAAGCAGGGAAATTCGCGATACAGCTGGCACGCGATCAAACGATCCCTCCCGCTCCCCCCCCCCCCACCCGTCCCTCCTGCAGAGAAACTAGCTTAAGTTATTTTCTGTGTTACGTATTGTCAACGCGGAACGAGTTTCTTCGGCTGCGCCGGAAATGGCACCGGCTTAGAACCCGGCATGTGGACCCGGCTTTAATGTCGCGACATTTAATTCGGACGTCTCGATCGATTGAACGCACTCCACTTCGCTCGGAGAAGATTTATGCTGCTCTTTTTCGACCCTTAACGTGATGGGGTCACGATAGACCCAGGCAAATATTTCTGTACACAACTGTAGTCATACATTACGGTAATTGCAAATACGTTCGTTGAATTTCTTTGGGACAGTTTTATTAATTCCATCAATAATTTTACTGATTTTAAGTAATGCAAATATTGTCTCTGATTAATTTCATCCATCGTTTCGTTGATTTTAAACAATCAAAATATAATATAATTTTTTATTAATATGATTGTTTAAAATTAATGATGAAATTAAATTATTTATGAAACTAATCGAATTATATTGATTCTGAACAATCGAAATATCGTCTGATTAATTTCATCAATAATTTTATTGATTCTGAACAATCAAAATACATATTTTTCGATTAACTTCATCATTAAGTTTATTGATTTTAAACAATCAAAGTATTGTTTGATCAATTCCATAGTTTTATTTAATAAAATATAATTTGATTAATTTCATCAATAATTTTATTGTTTAAAATTAATGATGAAAGTAATAAAATTAAATCATTGATGAAATTAATCAACTTATTGATGAAATTAATTATATTATATTATATTTGGATTATTTAATATCGATGAAATTATTGATGATGAGCGTAATATTTTGCTGCGGTTGCGTTAGTTGGTACGGTTATGCGAAGCCATTCTTATTGTTAGTAGCTTGTTTGTGGGGCGACCATTAGGACGGAAATCGGTTTACATTAGCTAGCTTGATATTGGTAGAGGGATCAGTATATGTATAGTTGGAATTGGTCGTGGAACATGGTCGTGGTATCAAACTGTGCGGCTACAGACGCCGATCACGTTTGATCGAGATTACTGCTCTGATTCAATTCGCGTAATGTGCATCGAGGCGCATCGTTGCTGCGGTGGATCCTCAAAAGCGACGGATTACTAAGTCAATCTTCCAGCCATCGGTCACTAATTGTTCGCATTTAATACTCTTGCTGCATCCTTTAAATGACGTACACCCATTAGTGTCATAAATGCACAATTATCTATTTTTTAGGTCCTTCAAACGTCATCAATAGACGGCTGATACATTTATAAGAAAATTCAGTAGATGAAATTCAAAATTGTAGGAAAATTTTAAAAATTGATGCTGCCAACATATGATTTCTTATCTACTGATATTATTAAGGGAGAAAGTAGCAGTCTATTTGCGCATGCGTGCAATTTTTATTTTGCACAAAGATCCGCTGTCTAGTCATAAAAAAAAATGCATCCACTGCAATCATTGTAAAAGATCAAGATTGCACGCTTACCATGGCTAACAATAGCTGTGATGAAGTCGATCGCTCAGGCTACCCTAACCAGTTAACCATTCCTAAAAGAGGGCAAGCTCTCTTTCCAACTGCATTACCATGCAACGCCCGCAGTCCATCGCTGCTTCAGGTGACCCGGTCGTAAATTATCGTCTCAGCCCCCAACCTAGAGAAACTAGACCCTAAGCTAGCCCCGCCTAACCTCAGAACTACAGCAAACTGCGCGAACTCGTGCAATCATAAGCCAGAGCTGGGAACACTCGTATAGATCTCGACGAAGATCGCGTGCGCTAGGGGATGATCCCGAACCCGGCGATCCGAAAAAAATTTTTGACTTTGATAATGTTCTGTTCCGCGACCAACGCAGGCAATTTTTATTTCGCGAAAAGACCCGCTCACCAACAATAAGAAAAATCATTTCTACAAACAGAATTGGGAAAAAATTTTATTTATTATTTAAAAAACCCGTTTTATTCGAAATTTCTATCTAATTAAAATTTTTCAATTTGATTTTCAGACCTAGAAGAGATATTTTTACTTAATTACATCAAGTACGGAGAATTGCAATTCCGCAAATTGGGGCGATCAGCGTGCCCCGGAAATGTCCATACTAATCGCGTAAGTCTGTAAGAAACGCTCGTGTGTACCGTTAACGTGCTCCGGGTCCGGGACGCGACGAAAAAGGATGATCGCCCGACAGGACAGCTCGCCACTTTACTGCAGCGTTGTCTATAAGTATCGTGGGGGTGGAGGACGTAACTAGGTTGCCGCAGAGTGACGTCACAATTGCCCTAACCTAACCCACTTTTGCGTCGGGGTCGTAGGCCACGGTTGCTGGCTGTATTCCGCAAATATTGCCTGAAAATTACGCGAGAGCGGAGAGACAGAGAGTGCAGGACCCGTCTGGTCTCTTGGAATTAAAGGGGCCGTGCCAGAAATGTGCAAATTCATTCGAGCCCTCGTTGATTTTTCAACCGACCCGTATGGATTTTCCCGAGTGACCTAAATTCCCGAACCGGAGCCGTTCGGATCGCAGGATTGGCGGGGATTCTGATAGATTCGCGAAATTCGCCAGGCGCTCCTCGCCGCATTAACATGGTCAGAGTTTTGTAACCAGCTTTCCGATTCTCCACGGCTTTAATTTTAACTCCAGATCGACGTTCGAGTGTAACGCCAGTCGGAGAATTGTTCCTCGAACTCTGGGACACTGAATAAATTATGAAACTTTCGGAATATACAGCGTGCGTGTGTTCGATGATACAAGACGAAAGTGAAGAATGAAAGAATCCCGATTTCGCCAAATTTATTTTTCGATTACTGACGATTAAAGATCCGCCTGAAATGCTGCAACCCGCCTGACAGTGGTGTACACCTCTATCGGCCGGATTGCCGCCTTTCAGGGGTACTTTAAACGGTTAATAACTAGGGAACGAGATCTCGAAATTTTTTCATCGTTCACCTTTGTCTTGTGTTGTCGTGGAGAACCACCCCATAAATTTTATCCCACCTCTGTGGTCTGTGTTCTTTCCTGCTCAAATTTTCGACGGTTGTTGATCTTTTGGCTGTAATAATTAGAAGAAAAAAAAAAACATAGTCGTTTTAATCCGTTTAGAAATTGTGTTTAAAATTTAATTTAGCAACGGAGTGTACACACTTCTATCGTAAACGTGAGAGATCCATCTTTAATTAATATCACCGACAGATTCGCCTTTTTTCATTTCGCGCTCCGTAGACAATGGTGCGCGGCCCATTGACACCTTTCCCCATTCAAGCCGTTTCATGAGAAATATTTTTTCGAAGGGATGAAACCGGAAGCTGCGCAATATAACCGGCTGTTTTTATTCAAAGCTTATGGCGTACGCGTACACGCGCACACCCGCCGAGCTCAATAACACCTCCCGCCAGCGTACGATTGTTTATTTTCTCACGGCACTTTTCGTATTCAGTATTAAGCGATGCTTTTGACGTACCGCGGAGCATGACAGCGAGATGGATAATACTGTCAGGTAAATTGTTAACAAAGATTGAACAGGAACCGGTCCCGTAAATAAAGTAAAATGAAAATTATTGAAATATTTTTCTTACCTCTTAGAAATTTTAACCAGTTAACTGCGGCGACCTCTTTTCAGAGCGCGCGACTATCTTTGTCGCGAAAATCGAATCAATCGAATCCATCTCAAATTATTCATACTTCGTAACAGTGAAGACATTAGCCATCCTGTTAATCATATTAAGGACAACAATCAGTTTTCGTGTCACTCCAGTTTGTTGCTAACCGAATTAATATTTATAAACTCTTACATATATTTAAGTAAATCCCTGAAATACCCTGTCTAACGAAGGGATAAAATTCGACTCTGAAAAATTGCCATGACTCTCTCTTGAGGACACAGAGGAATGGTTCATGGAAAAAATCGTGTCATCGACGGTTAGGGTTAAGGGAGAGGCGACAAGTAAAAGGTAATCTGGCCGACGGACGTCATTGTGACGCACGTTATCAGACACCTTTCAATTTCAGCTGGGAGCAGACCGGCAGCCACCGTTTCACATTAATAGCGCCTCGGAAAGCAGGTGATAGGTGGTAGTTAACCTGCTTACCTGACCTGGCCCACCACCATCTCGTGTCTGCGGTCGGTTCAGTGATTTACGGAATAACCTAAATATCCAGAGCCCGGAGTGCCAGCAATTATGAAGCATCGCCATAACACCGGGGGAAATAGCATCGTTCCCGTTCCCGTAATCAGCACGTTAGCGGGCCGCGTACCAAGAACACGGAAAGGGATTGCGGAGGCAGCCTCGATCAGTCCACTTCCGCGCAATCCCCTAATGCCCTGCTGTTTCTATCGATCGACGGCTACTTCAGACAGGAACTATACTTCAGTTTAAAACACGCGGAACCACTACCATTCCTTCCAACAATCGAATAACTCTCTCTCAAGAGAATTTACAAGATCTTCAGTACTTTCTTTTACAACACCCTATAGATTTCAATGGATATTCTCGTAGGGCTTGAAGAGACGATTCCAACGAGTACCATGAACGTACCATTACGATCCTTCATTCTCGAGATATCCTGTCTGAAAAGTGAGCTCTCGGTTAGGTCCTTTTAGGTACTCAATTTCCAGACAGGAATATCTCGAGATAGAATGATCGTAACACTATGGTCATTGTACTCGTTCGACTCGTCTCTTCATGATCTACAAGACTGATCAAGAGAAAATATTAAAAAACAATCCTGAGAAAAAATTGTTTAAAAATAATGCACACTCGGAAGATACGTGTATTCAGTCAACGAGTTATTACAATTGTCTGCATGACCGCGAGTCCTGTGTTAACCCGATTCTTAATAATCGCTGACGCTGTCCATCTCGGAACCAATTTTCCGCGAAAGTGAAATTGGATCGCCAACAGCTGCCACGACCCGTGACCCGGTTTCCGATTATGTTCGAGCCATTACATTTCCAGCTCTCGGACGTGTACTGTCTAATAGCCGGTCTGATTGGCCGTGTCGATTAACCCGGACCGAGCCGCGCGTTTCATCTGCTTTAAGCTCGTTTCCGGTCGACTCCCTCCGCCGCCGGTATCAAATTTAGATTTGCAATAGAACTAGTCAACTTTCCGCCACCGGCCGCGGTGTTTAAAATCGAATTAGTTTAACGCGCTTTAGATCCGTGTCGCCGGCTGCGCGCGGAGCGATTACCCCCCTCCGCCATTTTTCCAGATGTACCGGCGAGTCTTTCCGTGACGAAACAATTAAAAACAACAAACTTCTTTCGCTAAAATGTTTTACAAATACCCGTAGATGTGTCTACACGATAATTGTAAAATAAGTAGTACGACACCGATATACATGTCCTGATTCTTCGACGAAGTGCGGAGGACAACGTTGACAGTGAACATAATATAATCATACCCCTGCAAATTTAGTTTCGCAAATCCTGACCCCGTCAGAACGGCGCCCGTGGACCCTGTGCCGACGATTTTAATATAATCCCGGTGCCATGGAGGAGATATTACATTCTCAATGGTCCTGAAGAGCACTAGTGCCTCCGCTTAGCAAATTCGAATTAACGCGAAATTGCGAGCTGCGACTGGCCACTGCACCGGGAAACGCAATTTAATCCAGCGAGATTCGGTGCACGATCATTGATCACCAGGCAAATAAAAGTGTCTCTCTTATGTTTTAATTGTTTCATTCGATTAAATGATAATTCGTACGACGCGGAGAGTGTCTCTGGGCAAGTCTCTCGAGCAATCGATTAAGTCAGGCCGCGATATTTTCGAGCATCCGGGGATGTGCTGATAGTAACAGCAACTCGGCCGTATTGCCGAAATGCAGACAAGGAGTTTTCGCAGAGTTTGCAGGCAGGGGCGTCGCAATTTCCGGGTCGCTTCTACGCCATCGAGCGGAAGAAACAACCAGAGAGCCTCGGTGTGTTCATAGTTGCCGTGGCAGCGCGTTATGGATATCTATCGTGCATTATGAGCCGTATGAGGTAAGCGCCGTTCGAATCGCTGGTCGTAAAAAGTTTCTTACCCACGGTGAAAGTCCGAGGACCTACCCCCGCTATGGTCGTTGGAGACCCGCCAAAATACTGGCATTGTTCTTCCCCGAGTCGAAATCGTACGATTCCCCATGCGCCACGGGGCATTATGGTCGCCGAACGAATTGCTGACGGTGCGTGAAAAGTGTGAACATACAGGACGTTCCAAAAATTTTGTTCTTGGAACAGGTGATTCCGGAGGTCGTTCCAAGCAACTTTTTCCTTTGCGAAAATCTTCTGCGCTGCTTCGTTCAGGAGTTATTAAGGAAAGACGGAGCGCTTGTTCACTGCTTCGCCGCGGTACGAGCCCAACGCTATGGGCGGAGTCGCCCCGCCCTCGCGAGTCCTAGCCGCGCTCCGATTGGCTCGTGTTTTTCGCTAATAACTCCCGAACGAAGCCCCGGAGAAAATTTCCGCAAAGGAAAAAGTTGCTTCAAATCACCTTCGGAATCGCCCTCTTCAAGGAAATGCATTTTTGGAAGAAAAGCCAAAAATATGTTTTACAAGTCAACCGTGAATGCACAAAATTGTATTTGTACTTGGGCTTGCTCAAAATTGCCGATTGCACGGGTTGTTTCTGTTTAGTGGAGGATGAAATTTATTTTCGCAACTGCACCGATCCGGAAGCCAGTCTATACTGTTCCTCGTGCACGTCCGATACACGTACACCCAAGCCCCGGGCTTTAAACGGAGATCTAACAATAAGTTGCGGTAACTAGCAGCAGCCTGCGATCGCCCGGGCTTTTATATTGAATCTACTTTCCACAGTTTCACGCGGATCCAATAAAAACTTACAATTCCGATCGAAGTAAGATTACTTCGAATGTCGTATACACCTGCTACTTCGAGCACTGTTATAGTAATGTTCCCGGTTATTGGCGTCATCGTAATAATACACGACGGCGCGGCGGCTGATAGTAATCTTCATGTAGCCCGGAATATTTTCTCTGTTCCGAGCGTCAACGATCTCTCCCCTGATCTTCGAGAGTATTTTTGCTGATTCACTACCGATCCGTAATGCGCTCGTTCGCTGAATCTCTTCATCTTCGTGAAAGCCGCGTAATCGATATTTATAGAGTGCTCTAAAACGACCGCAGCAATATTCGCGAAATTACTAATCCATTACTATCGCTCGCTTTTTCGTTTTTTTTTTCCCCCTGGCAAACAGAGGGAAACGGAGATCTAGGAGGACTTGAAATCTTTCTGCTATTCCAGCTCAAGATGACGAACTGAAGATGTTCTTAACCATTCTGCGAATTCCGAGAAAATATTTTATGGGAAGAATGGGGGATTGGTGCCACTTAAAAATTTTAATTTCGTACACAGACCTTTTTTTGTTACGCACTCCCCAGAAGGGGGTAGTTAATGTATCGCCTTGAGACTTTAAATATCCATGTTTTCAGTAGTACAGAATACGAATATGTCGTCAAAAAATTTTTTGACACGCAAAAATTTTTTTTTCCAAATGTTGGAAGAAAGGAAAAAATGACTTTTATCAGTCAAAACAGTTGAAAACAGTTTAAAAAACAGTACTTTTAATGGTTTTAAAAAGTCATGATTTTTCTATATGTACTTGGTTTTTTGAATGTATTAATAAAACACTATGAAAATAATAATAATATATATCCTGATAATATAATTGTATTAATAACCGTATAATATTTTATTATTAATATTATTGATAACTGCATAATAAATTAATATTATACAGGTTAAAAAAAACAATTCAAAACTAATATCAGGTTTAATTTTATTGTGTTTTATATATGAGAATACAATATACCTTCAAACTAGTGGGTTATCAAATCATTTCAACGAAAAAATGATTATATTAGTCTTGTTCACAAAAAGCGATTTCTTGCAAAATCCTGAGGTCGTCGACAAATTTTAAAACCAGATTTGAAATCAGCGTGAAAAAATCTACGGGAAATTATATATAGCATGTTAAAAAAAGAATTTTCTGCGCGTGGTACTGGAGAAACCACATTTTATATTCTGCAAAGTTTCAGCTTTAATTTTTAAAAAATTTCATCGCTCTACCTCATTTCTATCGAAAGTTCCTTGATTTTGAATCGAGTTTAAAAAACCCAGCACCAAGGACCCAGTCAATGGACCGCCGCTCTACTATCTGTTGGCCTGTGATAATGTTCCCTCCAGGGACCCGCTGTCCGCATTAACTCCCAGGAGGATTGACCACAGGCCAGCTCCTGTTCTTGTCTCAATAATTTCGGACAAAGAGCTAGCCATAGCAGTAACGCAACAACCATCGACCACGTTGATGCCGGGGCAAATCATCGACAATGTCCGAAACGGTGGCAATCAAGAATTCGCAAACAGTCCGGGCAACAGAGGAAACCATGATTCCTTGTCGTTCGTTGCGAGTAACGCGCGGCGAAGCGCATAAAGCTAGGGGTAAAGTACACCTAGGTGCCGCTATCGTAATGGAATCTATGGAAACGTCGGTGCAGTACAAACAACCAGACATCAGAGGTGCCAAGGCTGAGTGGAAAGTTCTCTCACCTCTTTGCCGGTGAAAAGGGCCTCGTTATGGTCGCCGGCCACGGTGACAAGCGTGCCGCTCTTGTTGCCTTAAAGTCGACGGTATTTATCGATGGTCACTTTGAATCGTTTGCGCTACGTGTGCTAACTGGAATTACTCGAGTAGTTCGCGAGTGGTTTAGCTGGAGGGCTCCCGCTGGCGGATTGTAAACAATTATTTTGCGGCCGTTAGTGGCTAATGTGATTTATCGAGCGGTCCTCCAAGCGAAACTTAGGCGAACTGCTGGGGAACTTGACCTTTATCGTTGCTCTCGCCTCGTCAGGGGTTCGTCGGACATTACTTTCCACGCGTTAAGGGTGGAAATACCTTTTAACTGGACGCCGGCAATTTTTCGTTTGTGCACGAGGTCCAATAAATTCATTTAAATTAATGAATTTCGTTGTCGGGCGACGAGAAACGGCGCGGTATAAAATTGCGATATCCGTCGTAAATATGCGAGGCTCATCCCGCAGGAGATCGATGGCGGCAGGATCGATTTTCGCGAAAACGGAAGCCTCCGCGGGCAATGCCAACCGGGTAATTCTGATTTATCCGCGAGCGACGAAAGTAAATCATTACACGCCGGCACATAATGCCACGGGCTCGCTGTTCGCCACGCTGCCAGCCAGCCAACCAGCCCAACGCGAGGAACGCGTGCAGAGCAAATTGCACGAAAACTGCAACGGCACATTTCATAATAAGATTTCCTGCGGCGACACTTTCATCTCAAGTTTTGATTTCGAAATCCGATTTTCACGGATTTCAATTTCCTGTCGATTTCCTGTAAATACGAGATTTTTGCGTGCGGCCCCCCCTCCCCCCTCCACCCTCCGGCTGCACCTTCGCATAACACAAATAGGGTAAAGCGGGATCATTCGGGATCGGCGATAGTAAATCTGAATTTCAGCCGATTGATGATGGACGTAATTCTGTTGCCAGAATCCAGCTCGAATAATATCGTAATTCACGATCGATTTTACATGGACACGAATGTGTTCAGTGTATTGGGAAGTATCTATATTATTCAGATTGTTTGTGTAAAAATGTCAAAATGTTGTGTAAACAGTCTCGTCGTCGACTGTCGCATGTACCACAGACTGTCCGATGTTCTGGTAAACTCTGCAGATCAACCCAGTCAAAATGCACGATTTAAGAAAAATTACTTGCCCCCCTTTGTACAGGAAAGAACTTTGTGGATATGACTCGTGGTATTCGACTCGTCCCGCACATTATGCAACGGCCGCCTCGCATGGCACGTTCGAAATTCGTTAGGTCGGTCGGTCTACTTTCGGGGAAGCCGCGAAAAATCGATCTCCTCGGAACAATGCAGTTCTTGGCACCGGTTTCTCTCGCGGAACACGCGAGCGATCTTTCTGCCGGGATAAGCCAGTGTCGCGGTTAATCTCGGCCGTGATTTTGAAACGGGATCCGGGTGATAGCTCGGGTTGTTCCTCCCCTCGTCTTCCTCGGAATTGCAGGAATTGCCTGGCCCGCTTAAGCGCCGGCGAGATTGGTTTCTGTTTCCCGCGCGACACGTACTTATTTCGCGGGAAGAACGGCTCCGCGATAACTGCCGCGCCGATGCCTCCGTAGCGCTTCATTCCAGAGAAAAAGGTATACCGAAATTGAAATAGTTCGTGTTCCATCGAACGAACACCTTGCACCGATTAAATAGCACTGAACGAATATGACTTGTATCGAACGGAAGCATTTACTGTGGAAAATTTGTACGACACCCGGTATAGTTTCTTCGGTATTCTTGTAGAGCTTGAAGAGACGAATCCAACGAGTATATTGACCGTACGGTTACGATCATTCAATCCCGAGATATTCCTGAAAGATCAGGTCTCGGTTAGTGTTAGGTTAGGTGGCTTACCCTTCACATAGGAATATGTCGAGATTGAACGATCGTAATGGTACGTTCACGGTACTCGTTGGATTCGTCTCTTCAAGCTCTACCAGGGTATCCACTGAAATATACAGGTTGTCGTATAAAAAACTACTGGTCAGCTTGCAAAATGACGATTCGAGGATTCTTATTTCGACGAACGTGCTGCTCCAGTGTTCACTGATTGGACAGGCAGTGTTAGACGCAGTTCCAGAAGAAGAAGAGGAAAAGTGGAGGAGTTGAGAACCAGCATCTAGGTGACGGGAATAGACGTCTCTGCGGAAGAGAAGAGCTTTCTGCAAATGGCACGGATTAGATAGCTTCCCCGACGACGAATCCTTGTTTCCGGGTAGCCGGCGACGAATTCCTTTTCAGTATTAGCTTCGCAGCGAGGGTGGGGGTGAAGAGAGCACGTTGAAGAAGTCTCGCCATCAACGCGTGTCTCACTTTAGAAACCTTGAAACCGTGTTGTCTTTTATGCGACGCCCGAGCGTCCCTTACATCATGCACACCTGCACCGCACAGTTTACCAAGACGAATGTCTATAATGTGTATCCTTCCGCCGCTGTTTCCATCAAGTAATGGAGGCTCGCGACTATTATCTGGCTGTCGACTGCATGGGCCGCTATGGTACACACAGTCTCGTGTAATTCTATCGCCGGGATTCACCGCGGCTCGTGTATCGTCTGCTTTCTTGATCTTATTCTTCGAGAGGATTCGTCGCCGAGGAGCATTGTTGGCGCCGCCGTGCCCGGATGAATGCGAGTTTTGTTTCACGGGATATTTGATGATGACGGCAGCGAAGTGGAGAAAGCACGGTTTAATTTATCTTGGGGATGCGCGAGTCTGAAAAATTCTCCGAGTCCATTGGAAGACGTGGAAATTAAATAAAGATACTTTTGATCATTTTTTCCTGGCAATTTTCTACTTCATTTATTATGAACATTTATTATCTACGGTCACGATCACGTGGAAGGACGATTCCAACGAGTATAATGACCGCCATCTTCAGACGAGAATATCTCAAGACCGAATGACCGTAATGGTGCGTTCATGGTACTCGTTGAATTCGTCTCTTCGAGCTCCACAAAGATATCCATTAAACTATATAGGGTGTCGTACAAAAAAAGTACTGGTTAGTTTGCAAAATAATTTCGATAATTCTTTCTAGCCAATTTTGTATCTCATTTATTAAATTTTACCATAAGCGCGATATACCGATTCTCCACGCAACTGTACGTCGCAATGCTTATCAGGAATTGGTGTTGTTGGTAGCACAGTGCTCCCAGGAGCTTCTAATCCCTGTTGCATAAGCTGCTAGGTATCTAACCCTAATAACAATACAAATTATTGAGTGGTATTATGCTCACACCGGCTCAATGGTCTGCAATCTCTGGAATCTTGTTACACTAGTCCCAACTTCACGTTACAGTACTACAGTTAATTTCATATGAAACTTTACAGACACAAGGGCCAATCGACACGCGTTTGTTCCGCGAATGGAAATATAAAATAATAATTTACATTTTACACTCTGCATACATGAAAGTGTAAAAAGGCTTTATGTTTCCGTGATTGCGTTAAGAGATTTTCAGCAGGAAATAAAGCTGTGCATCGTAATAGGGGAAACGCGTTCGAGGTGGATGCAAAAAAACGGAATGACTGCAACAGAATCGCAACGTGGATGAAACCTACGAGGAGGCGCCCACTATTTATCGAAACATAAAATTGGTTGGGACAGCTGGAATTTCTCGATTACGCCCGGCATTATAATTCTCTCTCTCTCGCGCGTTGCAGGGCCTCATTAACTAATGCCTGCTATCGCATCGGCGGTTTTCGTTTATATCGGAACGGCGAAGAATCGTTAAGAGAAATGGTACATTAAACGATCTCATTGAGCCCGGTGTTCCGCCTGGGGACTCTTAAACAATGCAGCATTGTACAGCGCCGGCAAAAGGGAAATGAAAAGCTACGGTTAAAATGCTCCCTGCGAAATACTCTAATCTCTCTCTCTCTCTCTCTCCCTCCCTGTGGCTCTTGTATGAAAATATTCGAGGAATTCCGCGCGTGATCCGGCCGTGTTGTAAGGCTCGAGTGTGTTTGCGAGAGATCCGAACGAAAAGCCGACTATAAATCCTGTAATTGACTAAGTTTTTCATCGGTCACTGAGAGGCGGAACGTCGACAGCGAAACCCGGAAGAGGAAGCACAATCGCCAGGAAGTTGTCTCTGTCGGGATCGCGAAAGACGGTCGGCCAGCTTTTAGCAAATGACTCGGATTAGCGTTGCGTCAGAGATTCCGAAGAATTACCGTGTCCCCCGTACGGTGACGAGCTATTTTTGAACCTGTGCACCTCTTCCGTTAATCACTGGTAATTCCGAAAGTTTACCAGCTCATTTATCCGAGCGCTGTATCGGTTCCGGCAAAGCTGATTACACAACGAATATCGATGCCAGCCGGAGGAAAATCGGGCCGACTCAATAATTTACGTTCAGCCGCCGACCCGGTAACAACCTTCGCGAGTTGGAACTGTGTCCCGCAGTTCACGATATCTTTGGGCTCTGATTATTTCAGACTAATTTTCAATGTTGACAGTACTTTTTTATACGACACCCTATATATCTTAGTGGATATTCTTGTAGTGATTCGAGAGACGAATCCAACGAGTACCATGAACATACTGTTACGATCACTCAATCCTGTGATAATCCTGTTTCAAATCTGAAGTACCTAACAGGGACATAGCCGAGGCCTCACCTTTCAAACAGGAATATCTCAAGGTTGAACGACCGTAATAGTGCGTTCATGGTACTCGTTGGATTTGTCTCTTCAAACCCTACGAGAATATCCACTAAAATATACAGTGTGTCGTATAAAAAAAGTTATCCTGGCAATTTTCCCGACTGAATCGCTGTCTGCCGTATAATTCGCAAGAATTCCGATCGAGTTTCGCTCGACGATGTACAAATACCTGGCCGGGTGGGCTGCTCTCTTAAATCTGCGGGAGCGTCGATCGCCGGAATCGACTTTCCATTCCGATTATCGGTATCGGTCGCGTCGTTCCTTTTCGCCGTTCGAGGGGTTCTGTCTCGAGAATTGCCGGTTTGAAATGTATTCGCGCGGGCTCGGCCAATTTCGGAATGTCCGCCGTTCGGTGCTGGACTGGGGAAACGCGGAACACTGGAAGGTACGGTTATTCCGTTCGGCAGAGCTGTTACCTAGCAGCTCTCGATTTCCATTCGAGCGAAATCGGCCGGAAGGTCGCGAGGGTTAAATTAGCCGCGCGGAATGAACCACGACGGAAATCCGGGAATTCGACTGGCATCCTCCATCGCGTCGCAATGGGGATGGATCGGCACCGATGAATCGCTTCACAGAGACAGAAGATCGCTGATCATTCTTGCTGGCGTACCCCTTGCTGTCGTCATCTTCATTGTCTGCCAGACGACCCCGTGAACCGTGCACGTTCATTCAATAGACCGTGTTGGACGGAGGCTCGACGAGAACGATTACCCTGTTTCGAAAATGTTACAGCTACCAATGAACCTTCTAGAAGTATCCCCCAAAGTGTGTTAAAAATATCATTGCCTGAATCCAGTCTTCATTAACGTTCTGCCAGCTCAAGATAGCTGAAAAAAATGGAGATGCTTCAATAAAAGGACTCTGCCAGTCTTCTAGCACCTACATAGGACCTGTGGTCCTCGTAGGCTGGTAAGGCGACGTGGCACTCTGAATCACGTGAACCTCAGTCTTCAGGAATGTTTAGCACCCTAACTAATCTTGATGGGTTCTACCAGCATAAGATAGTTGAAAAATGGAGATGCTTCAGTAAAATACTCTGCCAGGCTTCTATCACCCAAATAGGGCCAGTGATCCTCGTAGGCTGGTAAGACGGCGCACAGTGGCAGTTCCAGGTCTCCCTGGTGCTCGATCTGCGGGCCAAGAAGAGGGAGGCAGAGGGAGAGGAAGGACAAGCAGAGAGATATGGTAAAGGGGACAAAAGCTAAGAGGGCAGGCTGTCTAGGAAGCGCGTGTACAGAGGGAAACAGATGTGAATGTGGGAGAGGATAGGTCGAGGATAGGTTGCTTAGCTAGAGCCCGGGTTTCTCGTAATTTCCCGAGGGTAAAGGCGGAGAAACGTGTGCCGGGTTTTGTCGTCCCTTTCGTCCTCTCTGGTCCTGGTCGAAGCCGCTAATCTCTCCGGTTGCAACGGCAGGAATCCCAGATAGAGAAACGGGAAATGGAAAGTTCTTGCGATGGAAACCAAGTCTGCGGCCAGGCGCGAGAGAAGCTTCGGCTACGAAGTCGAAGATGGTTGTCGTTTCCGTCGTCGAAAGGAAGGAAGGAGAAAAAGTCTGCCGTTTCGTTCGACTCTCGATAATCTTGTCGACACAGGGACCGTAGACGACGACCCTCTTTTTCCACGTCTCGTTCGCACCTGCGAGAAACGTTATTCCCGGACTACCTGAGACCGTGTACTTTGGCCGATCGGCTGCTGTAACATCGAGAACGATGCTTGGCAATGGTTGGCGACGTTAGATGGAATCCTTTTGTGGGTTGTTAATAAGTGTTACCATCCTCGTTCACGGGTTCCTACGTCGGCTATGTGGTTGCTCTGCCAATGGTCCTACGTTCTTGAGTCTGGGGAGTCAGGGAATTAGGAGAGACGTCTTTTCGCAGTTGTGTTAATATCAATTTTTCAAAAATTCTGTACACGCGTCTCACCAGGCTGAATGGAGAAGACGAATTTTCTATTCCAAGGTCGTATTTTGCCATTTCAAGGTCATATTTCGACTGTGCCACGTAACATCAATCATGCGATGTCCCAGCAACTCGGACCGAGACAAATTTCAGCGTGGTGTCTTAATCTGTCCGGATTCCCCGGAGCGAGGGCAGGTCGGGTAATAGGATCGACCCTCGACAGATCGGAAGGACATAAATTCGAGTTCGGCGGGGCCAGTGGAGGAATCGTCGGTCGATCCGGTTGCCATACTGATGCTCCCGGGGGGGGGAGGGGACACGAAGAGTTTTTCCAATTTTGTAAATCTGTCATAAATAAGGGCGAGAGAGCGTGCATCGTATACGGCCCGAAGTGCTTTCATCTGGACCTCGATGGGGACGCGTTCACGTGCCGGTGACGTTTTCGAGCGGTATCGTGATCTCGAGGAGGATCGCTCGTTATTTATCGCGGGTATGGTGGTGCTGTTATTTGATGCCGGGGAAATGTCAGAGGGACGATTACAGCGGGTCGGGACCCGGCTGCGGAGAAATCCCGAGGCAAATGTGACTGGTATCTTTATCTATGGGCCTCCGTGGATCCGGGGGAATAGAAATCTCGTCGATCACCATAATAGCTGCAGCGATATAAGATGCTGATGCGACGCAGGCTGTCCGAAGTGTGGCACTTGAGGGATTAATGAAATCAAGTATACAAAATTGGGTGCGTTACTGCCACCTGTTAGGTCGAAATAAAAATTGTCCGAGCCAATTTTAATTCAAAACGGGTTCACCATAGCAAAACCTAGCGGACCTAGAACTCGATACCGACAATCGAGTTACGATCTCGAACAGCT
The DNA here is from genome assembly GCA_028455605.1 of Lasioglossum malachurum. NCBI lineage: Eukaryota > Metazoa > Arthropoda > Insecta > Hymenoptera > Halictidae > Lasioglossum > Lasioglossum malachurum. The sequence goes on along the minus strand of CM052312.1, from coordinate 13,902,357 downwards.
TCCCCCGGTATCGATCCGGCGAGCTCTCCTGGCGCCATTTAAGATTCGATTCCATGGAAAACCGCTGGAATTGTTCTCGCGCCGTCGTGGATAAACGTTTAGCTCCCATAATAAATTTCCGCGGAACAAGGCAAAAAGGAAGGCGAGAGAAACTTCTTCCCGGCTTCGCAAAGGTGAAATTAATCGATCCAGCAGGTCAAACTCCAGGTAAACGGTGAATCGTGAGCGAACCAGTCCTCTGTACGACCGTTTCTAGTCCGACTAGCTCGGAGTGGAATCGTGGAACGCTGCAGACGTCTACCGTCTTCGGGCTCTTGATTAGGGGACCGAGTTCAAATATAATATGCTCTCTGGAGGAACGCGGACCTCGAACTGTGTATTTATACAGACAAATATCTCGCGTTTCATTGGTGGGTGAACACGTCTTGCTGTCCAAACGTCTGGATATATGTATATCGGTGTCTTCAGGTTCAATTGGAAATATCTTCTTCGTGGGACTTCCTCGTTCTGAGATCGCTGGTTTTCATAATACATTCATGTAGAGGGTGTACCGAAGTTATGTACCGAAGACAGCTAGATTCTCTACCTTTGACCTTGACCGGTTTTTTCAAGGTCAAATACATTTTATTGTCGCATCGTAATCTACTCGTCGTGGGGATAAAAAGTCTGACAGGAACCATGCGTCTGAAGTGAACCGTTCCCTCAAAAAACGACTTTGAAGCATCGCGAACTGTTTTATTCCACGTACAGGGTGTTCCAGAATCGATGTACAGGTGTAGCACACGAATGAAACATTCTACCATTAAATCCCGTACAAGCACGAGGCCCCGCCCCCTGTAATATTTCAATGCGGTATCAATAATCCGTCTCGACACGACGCTCGGTAATCAAGGAGGCGTTACGCGATTGAAGCAGATCAATGATGTCTGACGGCCGTGAACGTAGCCCGCGTCGGTAGAGAGTTCCTCGGCTTTCCTGTAGCCGCCGCCGTGATCCGAGACGACCTTTAATCTCCAGCCGCAGACAACGGGGGGCCGTTACGGTGTTTCGCCATGGGCAGAGAGGGCCCCCGTACTCCATTCTCCGCAGTGGCTTATCCTTTCTGATAATTAACGCGGCTCGCCCTCTCTCCCCCCACCGCCCGATACTATTTATATGTGATAGCAAACTCGATGCTCGCGGCCCCGTTCGGCTTAGCCTGTAACCCGGCTGGTACAGCGGCGCGCAACCGTGCCGTAATTTCGTCGGTGCTTCCAATTACCGCGAAGTCGTATTAATCCCTACGAAAATCCCGTGTCGAGGTGATAAACGCGGCACCGACGCGGTTCCGAAGGGATTACAAGGCCGTGCCACCTGCAACGGAGATGCCCCCGTTTACACACACGCGGGGAACACCCTCCAGAAACGGACCCGACCTGCCGAACTCACCGCTGATCGACGCTTTCCGAACTAGACCACATCTACACGATTTTAGAAATTTATTCAGCCAAGGTCGAAGGAACGGTCCATCGGTAGGGCATCAAGAAGAAACACACTGTGCAAAATTTCAACCCCGTATCTCCATCGGCAGGGTAGTTACGGGGTAAAATCGAAAAATCAGTTTTTCCCCTATTTTCCCTAGGGAATGGAGTTCAGAAATTCTGAGAAAAATCCGAGACACGTCAAACACCCAAATACATACTCTGCAATTTATTTCAGATTTTTAAATCGAAAATCCTGCTTGTGAGAAATCAAAAACCTGAAAACAAAATCCAGAAATTGTAGATTTTACATCGGATGTTCTGGAGTGACCACATCTATATTTTTACAGTACCGATATGTTATTATAATTATAATTAGACTCCGGACGTTTATGCAAAATATAGGACGCAGGAGCTAAATATAAATTTATATTCTTCATTAATAATTTTAGTGTGGTGAAAGTTTATTTATTAATACCCTTAAAGTTTTTTTAATATTCTCACCGTTTTAAATTGCACTTGCTCATTTTTTTTTTTTTGTAAATGCATCAAATCCGTAGTCTAATTACTATAATTATCCGATTGATTAGCCATGTAAAGAAGTTCAGAGTATCGGTTTAGCACCAAAAAATCGACAAGACCCATCAGTCTTCAGGTTCGCAGCGGGTTGAAGCTCCGCCAAGGATGGGCCACTCGGTGATTGTCGCGGCGTCGAGATTAAAGAGGGAGGCAATAACGTCATTAGCATGAAAAAAGCGGCTATCTTCCTGCCGGAGAAAGATTTTCCACGTAATACCTCCGGGTATATACATATATATACGCGGTGATAGCTATTTTCGAGGACGTCACGCTCCGCCCGAAAAAAAGAAAGCGACAGGAGGGAGAGAAAGAGACCGCCGATGATAAAACGGGAACTAACATGCAAAAGAGGAGCTGCTGGTCTGGAAAACCGGTGACGGGAGCACCGGGACGACAGGTGTTAGTGCTGTTGGCAAATTATTCAACGCTGACGACGACCCCAGTTGTTGGTAGTTCAAGTATAATGCTATAATTTTCGGAGATAAAAAACTTTATCTTCAATTTTTCAGAGAACTATTGAGTTTTGAGTCGTGGTTCCTCGTGCACTTTTGATCTTTGTGATGGATAGAATACGATGCTTGACATTAGTATTTTATAGCGCAGGTTTAATATTTTTATCGGCTGCTCTTTACTTCACCGGACTTACCATTTGTGCCTCTCTCCTATAAATTATGACGTATTTGGTATGTAATCTAGTAGATTAGCATCCGGGGCGGTGCAGATCGAAGTTTCGATCCTGTAGGATCAAAGGTTCAGGAGATATGCTTGCTTAAAGTTGTGCATTTTTCAGTGTTTTTGACAGGTAAGTTCGTCGCAATATTGGTTTGTAGTGTCGCGCTGCTTACCGAGCAGACTCGCTAAGTGGTAGTTACCACTTAGGCGCCCTTACCTGTCAAAAACACTGCAGATTGCTCAACTTTAAGCAAGCATAACTTCTCAACCACTGATCCTACAGGATCGAAACTTCGATCTGCAGCCACCCGGGTACAAATCTACTGGATTACATAACAGATACATCATAATTTATAGGAGAAAGGCACCCTTTGTTTGCGACATATGGTACCTTTCAAACTTTTCTGTTCTCGATGAGTAGAAGGTGTTGATGTAAAAACAAACTTTAACAACAATTTTCTTTGTTATAATTCTTTTCCAAATGCCCACCGATCCAGAAATGTATATTCACCCCTACGACCGATGATCATTACTTTTTATACACCCTGTACACTGCTAGAATAACTGGACTTCGAGTCGACGGTCCTAATCCTCCTCTAGGATCATCACCGACCCTAACCGAGCATTAATCACTGAGTCAACCCAGACGTTTGTGTAAGCGAGTTCTAGATTTCAATATTTATTTTACCGTCACTGGATACCGGCAGAGAATTGAATAGAAAAATTTCAATTTCTAACTGGAAAGTTTCTGGTTGTGGTTCTTCCATTCGGTTTTATGCAGACATTTTCGGTTAACGCTCAGTGGTAACGATGTTTGTCCACCGTCCGGAACAAAATAACTTCTCCCATATATATTTTGAACATTCATGAAGAGTACAATTTCAGTCGGCCCGGCGCGCGTGTACTGTTTAGAAAGTCAAATGATTAAGACCCGCGAAAAAGAACCCCTGAAATATTCATGCCGCCTTAAATGATCGTGAAATGTTTTGAGTTAATGGAAAAGTTTTATAATGAAATCTACCCGGGGGGAATTTTTATATGTTAGAATTTATTTCAAGCTAAAATCATTTAAACACTGAACCTGCCACTGCCGGTCAAATAACCGGCCTTAGATTTTAAATTTTGTACGTATTGCAATAAAAATGGCACAAAATCTGAATAAATAGAGCCTTGTCATTTTAATCGCTTTCAGTGCTCGGCAGTTTTAGTATTAATTTTATTCTAAATTATTCCGTTCTCTCCATAGAACAAGCATATTATAACTGCCGAAAAATGATAGAAAATTACTTTTTCGACAGTTTGAAAAATCGTTTGCACAAACGTCGCGTTATTAAATCGTTCATGAACACTCGGGTCAGAGTTCGACGCGACCGATTATGGCTCCGGCGCTTTGAAAATATTGTGAAAAAAAGAAATTCAGTGAAACTGCGCGATATATATGAACGTATTTCAATTTTGCGATATCGATCACGTCGCCAGTCGTGTTTCCGAGCTGACATAACACGCATACCGCGTCGGTATTTTATTTCCTGGTTGTTGTTGACGTTTTCATTTTTGTTGCAAGACTGGTTTAACTTTCCTGTCTCTTGTTGATCGTCGGAAAATTCCGGGAAACTGTTCCACAGATTCGTCACGTAGAAATCATACAAAAAAAAAAAGAAAAATTCCGAAAAACGTTGATCACACCACTTTCCTACTTCGCGATCCAGTTAATTCCAGTATTAATAAACTAATTGTATGACGATATCTCTTTTCAATCATAATTGGACAGTTTAACAAGACCTAACAGAGAGTAAAAATATTAGAAAATTTTTAAGATACTGTCATATCATTATTAACCTTTATTAAACATAATACACGCAGGAAAATAACAATCAATATTTAATTTATTTCATTATTTATTTGTAAAAAATTAGCTATTCGACAGCGACGTTCTACCCTTGCGCTATAACATAGTGCATTATTACGTACGGATAAATAAACGTCCCTAGGCATTTGTTTCATAACAGTCGCCTCGCGGCTGTAAACCAAAAAATCATTTTAAATAAAAGACACCGAAAGGCACCGAGTGAAATATTTGACAATCGCAAACATCAACTATAAAAAATCTAGTTTCACCAGAGCGTTTTGTATCGACGCGATCATGGAATGATTCCGAGCGGTGGCGGGCCGCTTTAAACAAACGCGGGCCGACCCGAATTGCACTGGATTAATGTTTCACGTGGACAGGATGAATTCCGGATTGCAGGTTTGAATGTTTTATACGGCCCGTTTAGCCCGCGGCAGTCCGTTCGAGGTATTAATCGAATGACCGATAGGTAATCGAAGTGTGGTCGGGTGCCGTCTGTAAACGTTAACAATTCACTCGATTAACAGTTCGTTTAGGGACCTGTGAACCAATCGCGCGGACGACGGTCACCGTTCGTACTTGAATATTCGCCGGCGAATACGCGGGGGCTTTCGCGAGAACCGGAGGAAAAACTATCTGGGGAGCTTCACGGACCAGGAAACACGCCGGTTTTCATCCGCTTAAGTGTAGATCAAGCGCGGATAATGAGATGGAATTTTTGCGAAGCGGTCGGATTAATCTCCGCGTTTATGTGTTTCATCAGGATTAGCTTCCACGGGAGAGCTTGACTGTCCCGCCGGTTCCTCCACAGTTTGATCCAGAACAGTGGATGAGACTTGTCGGCGAATGATAAATCTGCCTCTCTCTTTTCTTTGCCGCGTTGGCATCCCTAACAGAACGTAACTGACGCGATAAACAAGATATACAGGTTGTCCCAGCCGCGACAGAATTTTTTCGCAGGGTTTGTGAAGATTCTGCAGGCCCCCAGGCCAGTTTTTTTTATACGACACCATGTACATTTTATGCGATAATCTCGTAGAGCATGAAGAGACGAGTCCAACGAGTACCATGACCATACCGTTACGATCATTCAATCTCGAGATGTTCCTGTCTGAAAGGTGAGACCTTCGTGATGTCAGGTTAGGTAGCTCATCTTCAAACTGGAATATCTTGAGATTGAACGGTCGTAATAGTATGTTCATGGTACTCGTTGGATTCGTCTCTTCAGGGCCTACTAGAATATCCACTAAAATGTATAGGGTGTCGTATAAAAAAAGGTTACCCTGGCAATGTTTCAAGTAACAGTACGGTCATTATACCGTCTTTTCATGATCTGCAACAATGTGCAATGAAAAACACAAAGTTCCGTTGTTTAAAAATAATATTAAATTGATTACACAAATTTGAAAGCAACGTATACAGGAACAAGCAGCAACCGGACCGAGGAAGGTTGTTGATTGTTGCCCGGAGAGAAGCTGAGCGAGACGAGAAACGCTCGAGGAGTTTAATTTCTTTTCGTCGATTAGCGGGGGTGGCTATCAGAAACAGAGTCGAGCCGCGTCAAAAAAGCTGTCGTTTCTGAAAAAGATTGATCACCGGTGTTCCCACCCCGGGGGAAAAACGCGAAGAGATCGCGGTTACTCGTCCGCGGTAACCATCGCATCGCGAAAGCTCACCGTGTAAAAACCGTGCGGCGTGCTGCACGGCAATATTGCACCCGGTGCACTTACCAAAGGGGTTAGGAGAGCTGGCGCACACACACAGACGAAGCCGGGACCCGGTTAGGAATTCGCGATAACGTTCCAACGGAACGGAGGGGCCGAGCAAAGGCGGGGAACGATGGTATACGAACAAATGGATCTTACTTGCCACTGCGGTGCCGCACACGATGGACTCTATCGTCGAGTGAGTTGCAAGACCAGTGAGACTTCATCGCGATCGTCCGGCGCACGAACCTGCTTACACGCTCGTCCTGATCAGCCATCGGCCCGCAGAAACGTATTGCACTCCGGGGACCGGGATGCGGCTTGAAACGGGGCCGTGACGTCATCGGTTCCCGTGGAACCTGGAAAATTAGCAACCCCAAAAGATTCCGGCAAAAATGTCTACTATCCCGTATCTGTGAAGAATTCAAATTGTTATAACTTCAGAACGAAACATCGTAGAACAATCTTCCTAGGCTCATTTTGTAGCCTTATGCCTCTACTTTCACATCTCTCGAGCACACGTTTCCAAACACTCGTCTCCGGACTGGGGAAAGAGAATGCGATGGTGATAATTCGACTCGAACATTTGTCAACTTCAAACGACTGTGCAGACGTTAAAAATGTTTTCTCATGATCGAAACCACCGCGCATTTGAATATCTCAATCTCCCCTTTCTAACGAGCTTTGACATTTTCATCAGCGATTTTTTGTCGTCGTTTTATTCAACTTTCAGTGAGCCCATCGCAGCTAATGTTTGAAAGCTAACTTAGTTTTTTCAGGATTCCAAATGATGTTGAACATTTTCAGAGGAAGGTAATCAGGGGCTTTGGAAGTGGAGATTTCAAGGTTGAAAATGAGCCAAGGAGGATGTCCGTACGATTCTTTATCGCGAAGTTACGTTTTGCGAAAGCTTTCCGTTTTATAGATCTCCCAGCGCTCTCGTCATGTTTTCTTCACGATATCAGCAAAGCCCATTATCTAGGGGTTCCCCGATCTCGATCGCAATGTTTCACGCGAGCCAGCGCCGATGTACGAACCGGTCGTTACTGGTCGGGAATGAAGAAAATCGGCCGATGTTCCCGGGAGATATCAGCGAGATACGTAATGGCGGCATCCCGCGTCAGTCTTCGACTACTGCGATCACGTTAGCGAGAGCTGCGCGCTCCGAGAATATCGAAAACGCGTTACCGTGGCACTATGCAACCTTACACACGCGCGCGCACTCTTTTCTGTGTTTCTTTGCGACCGTTCGTTCTCTTACACAGATGCCGCTCGTTTTTCCATTCGAATTTCTACTGTCGACGAAGTCGTGATCCTTCTAGGTAAATAATTACAGTTCAGCACTTTCGAATTCATGTGTGTCGGAACAAGTATTAAAAATATTAAATTTGCAAATTTCTTATTTTGATGATCAATGTTCTCCCCAACAATTTTAGTCAGTCGAAAATATTTCAATTTTTTTATTTTGTCAAATTCCGATTAATTCTTGTGGTAAATAAGTAAGTATCAAATTTGCCAATTTCTTATTTCAATGATAAATTATTTCTAGGATAATTTTAATTTTAGTTGAAGGATACTTTCAATGTCCCCAAATCGCAATTAATTTCCGTCGTAAATAAAGCAGTGATAAACAAACAGTGCTTTCAGAATCCGTTTCAAGCCCCGATCCGTGCTGAATGGAACCGGAAGATCGTTTCCAAGAAAATCGTCGATTCACCGCGAAGCGTCACTGGCAAACTCGCGTAAAAGGGGATCGCTCGACGATGATACGACGGGTAATGGTCGTTGAAATGATTTCCGCGATTAATTTCGACAAAGCGGGGGTAAACCAGGAAGTTTTTCGTCCGACTGGTCTTTGATCATCCGGTAGCCATACCTCGCCGGGGAATAATGGTGGACCGCGCGCCGGTCACGTTCACCCCGGTTTGCCTTAATTAGCGTCCTAATTAATTGGAAGTTCAAGAACCGAGAATTCAGTTCCGGGGAACAGTGTCGAGGAAATCTCCAGTCTCTGGCCAGCTCGTTTATCCCCTCTCGTTCGTGTTCTATCGTTTTCTATTCACATTATACTCCGGCAAACGAATCGATCGTCCGTGAAACCGACATGACATGATAAGCATCTTTCAGGAGGGTCTCGTAGATTTCATTATGATTGCTTCATCTATCATCGATAGTATTGTGAGACCAGGCAGTTTAGATACGTTAGATATACCCTAATCAATCATCGATAAGTTTGCGGTGTGTTTGACGGTGCCTTTCGTTGGTTCGAAGGAGTTGTACAGAACGAGCTGAAGGGTTGTGAAATAAGGTCTCAGCTAGATCTGGGGAGATCTACTTAGAGGAGTGGGGTATTCCTGTTTTAACCGGACGAATGCACACGGCTATTTCAGCGGACTGGCCGGACACGATCCCTGACTACTTGTTCGACCACGCTGATTCTCGTTCCAGCTTGTCTGGCCACACGCGAGCTCATTCTACTTCCGCGAACGATATCGTACGACAACGTTGACCCGGGCTATTTCACTTGTCTGACCACTTGTATCACCGCGCAGTGATAGCCTCTAACTGTCCAGCGTCAATTCAATTTATTTAATATAAATATTACATTCCCAATTTATTAAATGTAAATATAACATGAAGTTATTCGATGTAAATATAAAATACCAGTTTATTAAATGTAAATATAATATCAGCGTATCGAATGTAAATTAAATTAAATGCAATACGATACGATACAACAGTCGTCTGACTTAAAACAATACCACTTGTATCTCACCATAGCAATTCAATTCAATCTATTAGAAATATGAATTCTTAAATGAATTTACCAAATGTACACATATAACATTAGTGTATTAAATACAAGTATAATGTCAAGTCGTTAAATGCAATACTGTGTATTCGCTTGTCTCACCACTTGTATCTCACAACAGCAATTCAATTCAATCTATTATAAATATTGATTTTTAAATCAATTTACTAAATGCACATATAACATCAATATATGTATATATGGTACGGGGTGAGTCACCTAACGTTGCCACCTCAAATATCTTTGTTGTTTTTAAAGATACGTCAAATGTCTGAAGGACAAAGTTGAATGGTAAAATGGGGCTCATACGATACAAAAAAATTTTTGTTTTTATGTAATTTCTTTTAGAGATATGAAGATCACCTTCATTTTTTAATGGAATAGGGTACTTTTTAATATGGCAACGTGGCAACGTTAGGTGACCTAGCCTGTATAACATAAATTTATTAAATGCGATAGGACACGACTACAGTCGTCTGACTAGTTCCAAGCTAATTCCACTTGGCTGACTGTGTACCTAGCACCTGTACAAACACAATTATTCAAATGATATCATAATTACATGAATTAAATCATGTTATACTAACATGAATTGAATCATATTATACTAACACGAATTAAATCATATGAAATCCAGAAAGGGCAAAATAGGCGGCCTAATTCCACGGTAATGCGTAGGTGTCGCGTGGCTATCGTAGCTTAATCGAGCGTCGCCCGTTTTACACGGTCAGCCTCAGCGGAGAAACTTAATTGAGGGCGACACACGATAGTTCACAGCCCCCTCCCCTCCAACGTATCACACCCCCGTCGATTTTACGAAGCACGTTAATCCTCGAATAATTTCCAACCGGTAGGAAACAAGCAAGCCGTTCCAGGAGGACTATTATTCGTCTGGGCCGGAGAGCACGGGCAACGGCGCAGATTTAATTATGCACCCGCCGCGAGACACACACACAAAGAGAGTGTGAGAGAGAGAGAGAGATAGAAGGGCCGACGGTTGCGCCATGCAGAACCCAAATCCCGCTGCTCCGAAGCTACCCGACTTCCATTGTCATTATCCTTCCGTTTGATCGTCGGACGATTAAACATTTCGTTCGTCTAATCCGCTTACAACGGCAACCTGACAATGTGTAATTGCAACGGCTCGTAAACGAGACCGCCCGTCGACACCCCCACGGTGCATATTCGCTGCGCTATTGCGCTGCTGCGGTGCGCTATCACGCGTGGTCATACTGATCCTGTCAGCCCCACTACAATCTATCATGCGAGGATATACAGGCCGCCACACCACGTTCGCAAAATTTCGTAAGATTTCAAGGTCGTCAGGTTAGTTTTTTATACGACACCCGGTACATTTTATGCGATGATCCTGTAGAGCAGGCCAACGTCGCCCAGGCCTGCTGTAGAGCATGAAGAGACGAGTCCGACGAGTACCGTTCCTGTCTGAAAGGTGAGACCTCTTGGCGAGGTCAGGTTAGGTAGCTCACTATCAAACAGGAATATCTTGAGATTGAATGCTCGTAACAGTACGGTCATGGTACTCGACGGATTCGTCTCTTCATGCTCTGCAACAATATCCACTAAAATATGTAGGGTGTCGCATAAAAAAATCTACGCAACGATAAATGTGTCGCATCTTGAGACAGGAATATCTCGGGAGTGAATGATCGTAATGGTATGTTCATGGTAATCGTTGGAATCGTCTCTTCGCGGTCTACAATAATATCCAAGAAGAAACATAAAAATTAATTTTTCAAAATATCGATACACTTGCATTTTATTCAATTTATCTCACCCATTTTCGTACGAACACTTTCAACGGTTTCACGATTTGCCCGCGCATTTCGGCTACTCCAGGCGTGGCGTCTTTATCCGAAATTAAATGCTCGGCTGTTCTGCAACACGGGGATAACTTCGCCGGAATACTTCCGGCAACCGGGGCCGCGTCTTAATCCTTGAATTCAATCTTCAGATTCACCGCAGGGTTTGGAGAAGGAGGAGCACAGCGTTAACAAACTCGCCATCAAAGGAAATCTCTTCGCGCGTGCAAATTCCAGCAACGGGGAAGTGCTCGCATACGTCTGCGCCCTCATAACGTGCCCTAATTCGATATACGATCAGAGATGAGCCGAGCCCAGTCGAGAGTACCTCGCAGTCTTGTCAGCGATTAAGAGGGCACCTTCCGTAAATTTCAAAGGGGTAGAATATCCAACCCTTCCCGGGCCTCCCACCAGGCACTTCGGCGAACTTCGGGACCCCACCACCCCCCCACCCAGCGATCTAACTTTTCCCACCCATACGCCCCCCCCCGCCCCCGCAACGACTCCGTAGCCATCTTTATCTACCCATCCATCTTCCTCTCTATCATTCTCTACGTTTTCTCCGGGGCCGGGTACTATACCCACCTACATTTGTCTCACTTGCCTGTCAGCCGACACCTTCGAGATAATTGCGGGGAAATATTATTCTTTTGAAGTGCAAACGGAGACGCTGACGTTATTAATGTCGCCGATAACGGAATCGCCGGGAAATTTGCCGAGGAAAGTGCCCGCGGATATCGAACCCCGAACAACCATCAAATCCCACCATTTAAATCGAGATCTCGCTCCGCGGAGACAGCGGTTTTTGTCCGTCCTTCTTGCTCTGACTACTGCAGATCAAAGATGGTTCAAAAAGATGGTAGAAAATATATGGTGTTCCCAAGGTCATTTCAAGAAACTTTTTCCTTTGCGAGAATGTTCTCCGACGTTTCGTTCAGGAGTTATCAACGAAAAACTCTTCGAGTGGGCGGAGCCCGGAGCGGCCAATGCCAGCGCGACGCTCAGCGGGCCGGGCCACAGTAGTCACGCCCATTGATCGGTGTTTTTCGTTAATAACTCCGTAACGAAGCCCCGCAGAACATTTTTGCAAAGGAAAAAGTTTCTTCACATCACTTCGGGAAACTTTCTACGATATTTTTATTATGTTTACGGACTTCGAACAGATTCTATTGTTAATATTATTTGAATTAGTTTAATTATCAATTTCACCAGATCCTATAGCACTTTGCATGAACAGCGATGAATTTTTATGCATCCGAAAGCGTTTCTCAGTCTCACGGAAAATGTTCCCAGACATCGGCAGCTAATAAATTCCAATTCTGTGTATTACCATCGTCGTTGTATTAAATATAGAATCCCCAGGAAAATCCCGTGGAAGGCTGGTCGAATATTGATTAAAACGAGGGAACTTTTAAGTGAGAAATCTTAAATTAATGAAATCTTCGGAGCGGGGGAGCGCGAGACTTTCAGCGTTTCAAGTGTTTTAATCACTTCCTCATTCGACTGAGCGCTGAAACTTTTACCCCGTGGCAACTTCGGGGCTATGTATTTTTTGTTACTTAAACGCGGATCCGCATTAAGTAACTGCCGAAAAGTTCGGAGGATCAGCCAGCGCGCGCTGGCGTAACCAGAGCATAATCGAGCCGAATTTTCTATTGAAAAAGTTTTTGTTTGGCCTGGTCTTCCGCACCGCTTAAACTAATATCGTACATTCTATTTTTTAAAAATATAATAGCTTCGAATGTTCTCAGATGTTTGGAATGGTCGCTTCAAATGAATAAAAAACTTCCAAGTCGTCGCTAGATATCCGGTAAATGGTGCCTTCACTCCAGAGAAAATTGTTCGCTCCTCTATTAAAATCATTGAGAGACGAAATAGCATCCAATGTAGTTTCTATTGGGTTGACAAGAACGTGGTTTCAGTATTTTAAGGTGAAATAAAAACCGAATTTCTTTATTCAAGCGATGGACTTTAACCGATAAAATATTTTCTTATAAAGGGTGTCCAAAACCACCCGTCCAGGGGTGTTTTTAACTTCTCACGTACTGACCTCTAAATAACCTTGAAAATGGTTCCGAAGGTCAAATACAAGGTCATGGACATATGTCCTCCATTAATCCCGGCAACTTTTATTCCAAGTATATTCTTTTTGGCACAAAAGATCATCGAACAAAATGGAAAATATCGTATTCCTTAAAGTTAATTGCTTGAATAAAAAACTTCGGCTCTCTATTTCACTTTAAAAAAGCGAAATTACTTTCTTGCCAACCAAATATTTTTACCAACCGCTGCAGACTATTTTCATTTTGCATGAAGATCCGGTACCCAGTACACTATGCAATCGGTGCCGCGTGACGTCGATGTATACAGTCTTTTTTCGCAGCAGTGTACCATTGATCTGCTATGTATGGATTATAGAAAATGATAGCCGCCGTTTCCGCCCGATGCAACAGAAAGTCCGAAACGAATGTATTCGAGCATTTCCATTGAGCTTCGCCGCAAACGTCACAGTAATCATCGTGCGAAAAGCGACAAAAACGGGGAATTCAACGTTTCCTCGATCCCACCATTGACCCCGTCCTACATACTATCCCTCCGGGCTATCCACCGAATTTGTTCGAATTTTATCGACTACCGCGTCGCGAGAAGAATCGTGTTTTTCCAAGCCCCCGCGTAAATTCTTCTCCGATTGTCCGGGGCTCGTTCGCGAGCTTTGTTTCGCCGTTCGTTTTAATCACCATCGTCCCGCCCCCCCCCCCCCCCCCCCCCCCCCACACTTTTATCCTTTTTTCCCCCCCTGGTTAAAAACCCAAGCCCACAACCCTCCCCCCCCCCCCCCCTCATCGCGCACCCGCCGCGAGACATAAAGTATTCAGATTCGAAGCTTTTAACGACAATGGCCCTTCGAACGGACCAGGCTCCACGGTGTTGACGCACTCGAGTGGCTGAGGCGTTCGCCCCTCCCCTTCCCCCATCCGAGAAATCCCTGGCCAGGAAAATACGATCCACTTTGCATTCTTGTTCTGTGAAAACCGTCATAATTGTGTATCGGATCGGATCCTGTGTAATTGCTTTTTAAACGGAGTCCCGAGGGACCGTATTCGATTCCTATCATCCTCGAGTAATTATAGAAATATTTATCTTGTGTATAGTTTGCGCGGTTGCATCAAAATATAATGTACTTAATCGTGAGAATGTTATTTGTAATTTTTTGTGACGGTGCACGGTGGCTTCAAAATGCAATGTCATTCTCGAGTAATTCGTAAAAATGTTTACATTGTTTATAACATTTTTAACGTTTATGTACAATGGTCCCAAAATTCACGTCATCAACTCTGAGTAATTATAAGAATGTTACACAAACAGATCTCGTATCTAACAAGATAATATTTAGCGTTGATATTAAACAAACTTAAAATGATGAAAATTCATATTTGTGCAATTCAGGCAACCCAACGATTGCAGGCACAGTGGCTCGAAAATGCAACAATTATACAGGGTGAGTCACCTAATGCTATCACCTCAAATATCTTTGTTGTTTTCAAAGATACATTAAATGTCTTGAGAACAAAATTTTTGTTTCTATGTAATATTATGTAATACGTTTTTTCTGTCCGTGACCTTGAATGACCTTGAGTTGATTATAGTCACTGAATTCGTAATGAAAGGGACTATCATTGTAGATGTTTAAAACAGGATGGTTCCATTTAAAAAAATGAAGGTGACCTTCATATCTCTAAAAAAAATTACATAAAAACAAAAATTTTTATGGTGTCGTATGGACCCCATTTTACCATTGAACTTTATCCTCAAGACATTTAACGTTAGGTGACTCACCCTGCATTCAGTGAACAGAAAAAAATGTCGTGTTCAACAAAATAATATTGTATTGATTGTCATTAAACAAACTAGAGATTTTTACAATTCATATTTGCAACTTACCTAACGCAACGATAGCGGGTGCAGCGGTAAGTGGATAGATTGGAAAAAATATCGAATATCCGGGGACATTCCATATCGTTGGTCAGAGTGCTTTCATGGTCTTATGTGATAAGATTCTCTAACCCGAGCGGGGGTTCCCCGGTTAAACGAAAATCGTCCGAATAGCGTTCGGAAGAGGGCTGTTTCGCCCCGCCTCGAGACGGTTTACGATCGAAGATCCGTTTTCCTTGACAGCTGCTACCGAATGCGTCGCCGCCGGGCGAATGACCTTCTGCCACCAGACTAATACTGTAAACAATGAATTACGCCTGAAGGCGGGTAAACAATGCACGATGTTAGTCGCGTTCCGACTGACTGATTGTACACACGGACACTTGGGCGCTAACAGATGCCAGAGTTCCGACGAGACGTGACGCGTTCATCCGCTCGAACCTTAATTGAAACTCCCATTCTCTGAATCAAAACTGACGTAGTTCATCTATTTTCACAGTTACCTCTTCTTAAACATGGAATACTAATTTTCTAGAAAGTACTATGCGCTGTATTCAATCCGGCATTTTGTCTTTTGTAATTTTGACGTTAGTTTCGTAATCAGGGACCCGGAAAATACGGGAATACTGATTATCAAGGAAATCCATCAATTTTTGCCGATACCCATCCGCCGTACTGGATCCGCCATTTTGTGTTTTGTAATTTTCACATCGGATTCGTAATCAGCGACCTGAGAAATCCCAGAGAGTCAATTTTGAAATAAATCGGAGTACTCCTTCCTGTTGTGGCCATTTGGCAACACTGTAAAACAGTTCGGATAGGCGAGGTTCTAATGAATCATGGATCACTCGGCTAAATACGAACCTAAGTGGGTCGTGTGAGGTATCATTTGATTTCCTGATCTCGGACTACAATAAATAAGAGAGTGGTGGCAGTCGTAAAAGAAAAAAATAGTTCCCGAACGGGGATTCGGTTCGGGTCAAGTTCGGAATTTCAATATTTCCGAGTTGCCAACTAATTGGGTTTCGGCGACTAATCTCCAGCAGTCACGTGAGATTAAGTCGGCGGCGGGGACATGTGGCTTACAGGGAGCCGGCTAACGAAAGTGCTAATTTATAGTGACTCAATGCCGGTTCGCGGCAGACAGCTCGCAAAGCCTTCATTCCTCGTCGTAGTCGGAGAATTTGCTCTCGGCATTGTGGGGCTCTGTCGCGTAATAGAGTGCCCGTTGGCGATGCGCTTCAGCCCCCGCGATTGTTCTTTCGAGAGAAGAACTAGCACTACCCCACTGCTGGCTCTCCCGTTCTAAAACTCGACGACTGCGCCAGTAGCGGATTTCAAAGGCACCGGGGTGGATACAGCCCCGGCTATTACACATTTTTCCACTGTTGCCTGATTCGCAAACGAAAGACGTCACGATCCCGTCCGGTCTGGCCCCTTTGAAACGCGAGATAAACAGGCTACGGCCTCTCATCCGCTTCCAGAGGCCACATATTCAACCGACGCGACGCGCTCGCTCTTTTTTCCATCCGCCGGACCCTGGCTACTTCCATTCGCGAAAAGAGGATTTGCTGGGGTCTCCAATTGGATTCCAGAGATAAGAGGGTTTCCAGGCGTTCCAGGCGCGTTGGTTTGCGTGCCAATAGGATCGCTTGCAACTCTTCTGAGGGTGTCAACACCTAGCTAGGCTATCAACACCTAGGACAATTTCAACGAAAAGTTTAGTCTCCAATTGTGTAGACCTAGGCAACTGATGCTCCGAGAGCCTGGACCTTTTTTTAATACTGTTACGTACACCCCCCAAAGATGGAAGTTGATGGGTAGTGTAGGACTCGGCCTCCCTCAAGGTGAATACTCACTAAAACCCCACCGCCCAAGGCTTAACTGACCCATCTCTCCACTGGGCCGGATGTAACACTACCCGGGATCCTTTTTTTTGTTAAGGGGGAGGCTAAAACCGAGGACGAACCCACATAAACACCCACCCCCGGGACGTTCAATGGACCGCCCCTCTACTAAACAGTCGGTGCCCGAGCTTCTGAAGAACTAAGGACCTCCACTTTTCGCATTGCTCCTTAGTTCTTCGTCCCTCGAGGCCCACTACCACGCCTTTTTTTGTTTTTCCACTACCCGGGGTCCTACTATTCGCATTTCACCCGTGGTGGTGCTTTTCCACACCGAGAGCCTTTTTCGTCAAGTTTGATTTTACGTGCTGCGCCTGCTCTAAAAGTTTATCCACACGGCCCCCATGGGCGAGGAATTGGGATACGCCCAATCAGCGCGTTTCTCCACACAGGACAGAACTACCAGAAATTCTCATCAGCTGTAGGGCCTGGGAGCAGACAACTGGTGGTACCGAGAGTCTTTCCTCGCTCTACCGACTCAGCAGGTCGGTACCAGAGCTGTTGGGACGCAGCTCACACGCCGGAGCCCTCGAGAGGCTCCTAGCCAGTATTTAGCTTTCAACCACTGCCACCACGATGGTCCAACCCACGGCCAGGGTGTAAGGCGTGTACCCCAGGAGCTCCAGCTCTCCCGACCCACACGCCCCTGGGCCACCCGGCCTCCCGTGGTACCAGTTTAGATCAACTGGTGGGACCTTTCGTAGCCGAATGCCATTTCCAGTTTGAGAGCCTACTCTCTCGGCACTGGTCGGTCAGCGCATCGGGTCCGTGGAGGCGCTACGGTCCAAAGGCCCTTAGAGGAATCAGCCGTCAGGATCCGATAAACCGTATCCAGACGGCCTTTCCACCTGCAGGAATCCTCCCTGCGGGCCCCACACCGAGAGCCTGGACCTAGAATTGGCTACCCCGACGTATAGTGGGCACCCGATAGGGTCCCTACTTCCAGCACGAATCGCGACGCCACTGGGTCAGACTATAGCTTGATGACGTCACCGAGATTCTAACTACAGCACTCCTGGGCAACCCCCACTATCGGCTACCCGACCGGTTCCGGTGCGTTTACCAATACGATGGCCCGCAACCCTCCAGGTATCCGACGTGCTATCCCAAGACACTGAACCCAGGCACGTCAGTTTTCCATCGACGATCTCGAAGCAGTTCGGCAACGTGTGCGTCGTTTTACGGGGTCCCATCGAGCGGCGTAAAAGTCAGAGAAAAGATCCCCCGGCCGCTGAAGCCGGTGAATAATTCAGTCCGACCGCGCATTAGTATCGAAATCCCTTCGGTAAACCGCGGCCATGAATATTCAATTTGATGCCGCGGGGGTAAGACACACGGGGAGAGCTCGTTTATTTTCCTGGCGGAACGGCTTGTTCTTCCCGGTGGATTTGATTTTATAGAGGGACAAAGGAAAAGTGTCGGTCGGCGCGACGTACCGTCGTGAGGGCGGAGGGAGTTGGAGGAGAATGGCGCGTGCGTGGAAACGTAATAAACCCAATATGGGTCGGGACACATTCGAAAGCAACCGGAATCGAAGAAATATGAAAAGAAACTGCAGGGAAGCTGGGGTGACAGGAGGCGGGGCGTAGCTCGCCTAAGTGGAAAGCCAATTTGTTGTTTCGCGAAGATAAGATACCGACCAAATTATTGGGTTGTGACATCGGGTTCGTAGGGTTTTTTTTTATCAATCCTTTTTATTGAATATTGCAACAATTATAACAATAGATTCCGGGCCTCGACTCAAAGAAGTTGTTGAGCCAGTTTTTGAGGTCTTCGTTGTTGTCGAAAGTAACTCCCCTAATTGGTTTTGATAGCGAGCGGAAAAGGTGGTACAGTAATCGCTCCTTCGTTGTCCTGAATCGTGGGCACGATCGTTGTCCAGTGCCAACCCACTCCGCTGCCTGTCAACGAGAGGATTAGGCCTGCGTGGATCTGGTCGCTAGATGTGTCCCACGACTGTCCAGACCCGCGCAGAACGGAGAACAACAGGAAAGGAATATGGCAAGGACGAAAGGAGTTTTCTAAAGCCAGACAGTTGATTGCTTTTGACTGCGAATGCATTTCTTTGTTCACATAAATCAAAAATAGTGTCCGGGCACGGTCGTTGTTCGCTCAAACCCCCGGCCTTTGGACGACGAAGGAGCTTTTACTGTATATCGACGTTTCGTTTGATTTCGAACGAAAATAAACAGTGCTCCCGGACACTACAGCGTTTCTGTCGATGAAAATGATGACTGAAAATACCCGACCCGAACCCGCGGAATCAATTTCCGCGATAAGCACTTGGAGAACAATCCGGAGGACCAAGGACAAAAATAGTGGCGGTTTAGAGGACGAGCGGAAGGCAAACGAGCGGCAACAGTGCGCAATTTGCGCTCGGCCCGGTCGCTCGATTAATTTACATAGGGGACACACAGGCCGGTGCATTTGGAATCCACGCAGGCATTTAATTGATTTTACCGGTCGCCGGAACGAAATTAAATTTAGACACTGGTTCACGGGACATTTGTTTACGCGGATGACGAAACGCTCAACGAGATTATCAATCGCCCGGCGGAGAGCTGAAAATACGAGCGATATACCTGACAGCGGCTTGATGTCTCCTCTAACGCGCACTCCACCTACAAAACCAACCCCTTTCCCAACCAACCCCGCTATTTTCGACCCCGTTCACTCGCTTCACGGGGAATTTTTTTACGGTTTCTGTCGACGCGATTTAAAACCGTTTCGGGACCTCTGTTGTGTCGCGAGGACTTCCCTCATGAACTCCCAGCGACAATCCTCGCAGTCTGCGAACCGTGCTTCACTAGGGATCCTGAGCGTTCGAATTAACTTAATGGGGCGTCCGCGCTCTGTTTAAACTGTTTCCAACAGGTTTTTCCCAATTCAAAAGATTCTATGCTGTTGACGGATTTTTTTCGCAGAATCTTTTTAACGCGATTTTATAACACCTCACCTCCTCTTTAAAATGTCGGCTCAAAAATACATCTGCCATTTTTCTTTCACCGACTTGTTTCATTTTAAATGAGTTTTGTACAGTTTAAACAATTGACTTCAACATTCTCAGAGCAGAGAATTCTCTCTGTGAAATAAGCACAGGTAGACGAATGATAAATTTTTTTTACAGCAGTTAAAAAATCAACGAATTCCTTTTTTGTAGAACGATGCAGATTAAATTTTCGAAATTTATTCGCCACTCTAGGGCAGAGTTACCAGCGAGAAACCTATTAGGAAAAATGTGGTCCTTTGAGGCCACGCGTTATACGAGCCCGGCAAAAAAATTGGGCACACGCATTTTCATAAAAGAGCAAATATTTCGCGGCGTTCAAAGGGAAATTGCATATCCGGCGAGATTATAAAAATGAGTAAATATACGGCGGAATGTTTAGAACGGACCGGGCCGGTGGTGGAACGCGATAAAAATTTCGGCTCGGGCGATGTATTATGGGAATTTTTCACGGGAATATATCTGGGCAAGCGCCATTACGTTTAAGTACAGCGTGATATACATTACTGAAGGGCGGAACGCTTCCGTGTTGAATGTTAAACGTCAGATTAAGCTAGTCCGACGTGCGAAAGAAAAGCAAATTTGCTCGGGACATGAATTTTTCTTTCTTCGCGAGTGCTTCTGCTTGGAGCGCATTTCACGCGTCCCTAATCCAATTGAAACGCGATAATATAATTTACAATATTGTATAACACAACATACTGCCGTTCTCGAATTTTCTGAATTTTAATTATCCATTTTTTAAGTCACCGGACACTTATACAAATTTGGGCGCAGTACTTACTAAATTTTTTTAAATGTATAAAACGTATGGAAAATATCCTGTGTTTTCTAAATTTTCATTATTATTCTTATATTTTCTAATATTTAAATATATTTAAATATAATCGTCCTACAATTTCTCTCGTTCGATTATCTGAGAGTCGTCAGCTGAATGTTATTTTTAAAAAAATCGAGAGGTGCCAGTCAATGAAACCGTCGCATAATCGCGAACTCTCTAACCATATCTGCAGTCCCCGTGCAACCATATAGAAAGATTACCATATTATACCGTTGACAATATGCATGCTAGGATGACTTTCAGTTTATTCAACGTTCGCCAGATGGAGATAGACCCTGGAAATATGCTCTCTATTCCCTGTTCGTTTTTCCAATTTATTTCTGTTCGCATAGCATTAACACGTGAACTGCCGCGTCACACACATGACTGACACAATTTTTGGCTAGATCTCGACGTTACTACAATTGTTTTATTCATATTCCCAGTGCAATACATGTCTGTAATAATTATCCTATTATTTCAGAGTAATTTTCAACATTGACAGTATCTTTTTACACGACACCCTGTATAGTTTCTTCGATATTCTTGTAGAGCATGAAAAGGCGGATCCAAAGAGTACCATGACCATACTGTTATGATCACTCAATCCCGAGATAATCCTGTTTAAAATTTGAGGTAGCTAACAGGAACCTCACCTTTCACATAGGAATATCTCGGGATTAAATGATCGTAATGTTATGATCATGGTACTCGTTGGATTCGTCTCCTGATGCTCTGCAAGAATATCGAAGAGAATGTACAGGGTGTCGTATTAAAAAAGAATTCGCATTAAATAAAATGAGACAGGTGCGTGGTTGGTTGAGTGTGTTGATCTATGAAATATATCGAGCCACTGTGCTAGAGGTCCACGCACGAATCAGAGAACCGCGGCCGGAAAGCTCGCGAACGCGAATTTAACGAGAGTTTCTATCGACTCGTTAGAAAGTTAATCGGAGGCTGGCGGCGACGTCGACGGCAAAACGAAAGCTTTAGAAAACGCCGAAAGTCGCGTTGCGGTCGTGGAACTTTGATCGAGAGAGTTGCCAGTTACCGTGAAGTTACTGTAACCCATCCACTTGCCGAACCGGAAGCGCGAAAAGAGTCTCTCCACGATGGAAAGTGCTTGGACGAACGGCGACAACGAAAAGAGTCGCCGTCGTCGTCGTCGTCGTCCCGTGAAAACCGTTCGCCAAAGCGGGTCGCGATCAATTAAAACTTCCCTGGTTTGATTTATCGAACGATTCCAACTGATTGCGGTCCTCGTTGAAAGGACCGGTTTTCCCCATCGGGCCTAGCTTCCCATTTCTTTGGTCGCGTCACCCGTAAAAACTTAGAAACGAATGCTTCACGCTCCGCTCGCTCGCTGGCCCATAGTTCGACGCCATTTTCCTCCGGATAATCCACGCGCACTTTATTTACCTTGCTCTTCGTCGAAATGTTTGCGTTCGAACCGGACGGTGCCACTAACTATAGCGTCCCCACTCTGTCTTCCCCTTCCGCGGCGCTAGCCCCACTTCTCCGCCCGGTCACGTGACGCGTTCCGCCACGACGTCACGTGACTAGTCCCCTTATTGGCAGGGAGGGGGTAACTTTTTTCCCCTCAATTTGGGTGAATTCAAGCCCCACAGAAATTAAATTCCTACCGTTTTAAATTACACGTACTCATTGTTATTATAAATGCGCAGGTTAATAATCATTTGTTATTCAATCGAGCACACACCGGGGGCAGTTTCCGCGGGGAAAAACTTAGGAACGATTGGTTCCGGTCGGAACCCGCTTAACCTGGGCACTCATTAACTATTTGGATCACGGTGTTTATGCCGCTAATTGATAATCAATATTCAGCAGGACCATTAAAGCCGCGGCGATATCGATGCACGGGGGGGGGGGAGGAGGAGGAGGACGGTAATGCTCCTCCGGCTTCCGGGAGCTCGCTAACGGAACCGTTAACCGAGAAGGAAGCCTACCGAAATAATCGTAATGGCGCGCTTCCGTATTCGGATTCGCAACACGCGTTCGACACGGTTCTGACGTTTAATGTAGTGGCGTGGCACGCGTGTCGAATATATAACCCGTGGAACGGCACGAACGAAACAGTCCCCAGGGACTTAGCGTATCGCAAATCGACCCCGTTACCTTCGGAATTTATCTGCCATCCAGAGGATTCTGGGTAACGAGCCTCCTCGATTCCAACCATATTCCCCACCATTCATCCCCCCCCAACTGCGCAAATTAAATTCTGGAAATTTTGGTAAAACACTTTCAAGATGATTTTTTAGAAGAGGAGAAGGGGGGTGTCCCCGTTTTGTCCTGGTCTGAGATGCTGGGTCCCATTTTCGCCTTCCTCTTCCACGACGCTACCCCCACGCTTCTTCCCGGTCACGTGACGCGTTCTGCCGCGACGTCACGTGACCAGTCCTCGTACTGGCAGTTATTTTGATAAATACTAATATAAATACATTTGTTTTGACGGTATAAGGAAAAAATTTTTATTTAAATAAAACTGTTGCCCAACTCTGGCTCCCGCTAAATATTTGCATCGTGTACACTATTGTACACCGAGAGGCTCGTCAATATTCGAGATCGCGTGATCAAGAAGCGAGGTTCAAACCAAACACTGCAGTTTGCGAAAACAATGGTAGTTGACTTTGCGGCTCGTCGAGAGCAATGGACGGTTCATTAGGTTATCCTGAGTGAAATTCGGACACGTTTTACGACGTCGACTCTATACGATAGTGAGCTCCACGCGGTTCTTCGTTGAATAGCGACGTAAACCCGGTTATGACATTACTTGGCTGTTTACCGGTATCGATCGATTCGCCCCGTTCCGTTAAGCATCCACTAAAGTCTCCCGGATAGCTCATTACGCAACCACTATACCAACTGTCTCCGCTAAATCCGATATAATGTTTAAAGACCGGACGAACACCGTAATTGCGAGCGCGCGGATCTCAGGAATATACGTGTAGTGGTCCCGATTTCTTTGTCGAGATATTGCGTCTAACCGAGTAGAATTTCAGTGGCCAATTAGACGCGAGAAAAATAATACCATTCCGGATCTCTTGCTTCATCATAAATTCCAGCAGTCCTCCGAAGGCTTTTTATTTCGACACGCCTTCGCGAGATACGGTCGGCGCCCGTAATTCAAACGCTAATTATTGCATTATATATGCAATATGTGCGTTAGTTTCCAAATGAATTCCAGTTCAGAAGTGATCAGGAGTTTTTTTTATAGGACACCCTATATATTATAATGGATATTCTTGTAGAGCATGTGAAGACGATTCTAACAAGTATAATGACCGTACTGTTACCAGCATTCAATCTCGAGATATTCCTGTTTGAAAGCTGAGCAACTAACAGGAACCTAATCGAGGTCTCACCTTTCACACAGGAATATCTCGAGATTGAATTATCGTAATGCTATGGTCATGGTACTCGTTGGATTTGTCTCTTCACGCTCTTCAAGAATATCGAAGAAAATGTACAGGGTGTCGTATAAAGAAAAATAAAATTATTAATGTTGTCGTCAATATATGGCCATTGGAGATGGAATTGTTGGCAAACTGGACTCTTGAATGGTCGAGCAACTTTCGATCTTGCCCAGCAGACACGATAAAAATCACTGCTAGACAGGACCGATCAATTTCTGGTAGTTAATACATCATCCCCGAAATAAAGTCTTACCACGGGACAAAAGACGGATATCCCGTTCATCGGCGAGCACCCCAGCGATCATTCATTGAAAGGACCATTTCACGTGTTGTAATCGTGCCGGGCGATGATTTATCAGGCGGCAAACGACAGTCGTTTAAAAGTTGTCGAGAAGAATTCAAAGGAGTCTCTCTCTTTCTCTCGCTCGTCCCTTGTTTACCAGGTCCAAGTATCTCTGCCCCTCCTCGTCCATGGGCCAGGGTCTATCGGGAGGGATCCGGAGTAAATCGAGTTTCATCCCCGTAAGAGGTTTCACCCTACCGCGTCTCACCCTCGACAAGGGGTCGGGATTCGTGGCGACGTTATTGGCACGAGGGATGCGTTTATTTACTCGGCTTTTAAGCGGCTCGCACCGGGCCCAGCCTCTCGCGCATTGGTTCTCCTACTGCCGAGGGTTCTAAATCAATTCGATCGTCGCGCCGTAAATATACCGGAACGACGAATCACGAGCTTTCGACGTCGGCCCTCCGGAAGCCCGCCTCTTATCCCGAATCGAATATGTCTGCACTAATTATCTGATTATTTGAAAGTAACTTATAGTTTTCAACGTCGATAGTATTTTTTTATACGACACCCTGTATAGTTTCTTGGATATTCTTGTAGAGCACGAAGAGACGAATCCAACGAGTATCATGACCATACCATTACGATCACTCAATCTCGAGATATTCCTGTGTGCAAGGTGAGACCTCGATTAGGTTCCTGTTAGCTACTCAGCTTCCAAACAGGAATATCACGAGATTGAATGCTCGTAACAGTACGGTCATGGTACTCGTTGGACTCGTCTCTTCATGCTCTGCAAGAATACCAACTAAAATATGTAGGGTCGCATAAAAAAATCTACGCAACGATAAATATGTCGCATCTTGAGACCGGAATATCTCGGGACTGAATGATCGTAATGGTATTGTCATGGTACTTGTTCGATTCGTCTCTTCATGCTCCGCAAGAATATCCGCAAAAATATATAAGGTGTCGTATGCATATAAAGAAAAGTTTATAACAACCTTAAAGTTCCAATAACGGAAAAAATAATCGTCTCCGCAAGAAATGGGGTTGCGCGACGGAGTTAAACCGTTCGGGAAGTTTGTAGCAAATCCTGATTCGGGACGGGGTTTTTGGCGACCCCGGTGAACGGTATCGCGGCATAAACTTGAGGAAAGCTCGGCCGAAGGTTTTTTTTGTTGTTGCGGTATCAGCGACGCCCGCGGAGTTGGTTAGCCGCCCTCGGTTTCGAAAACAACGAAACGGGTGGAACGGCGAGGAAAGAAGGATGAAGTGGAAATAGGAGGAAACGGGGCTGGCCGGCGAAGGGATCGCGGGGTGTAGGTCGGCGGCGAGGTAAAGAAAAGAAGAAAGCGGGATTATGCTGGAACGTGCACGGAATATCGTGGGGGGGTACGGCTGGCACAAAAAGGAAAACAAATTAACTCGCTCAAAGAAACGTGCTCCACGGTATATTAGAGTCTGGGAGAATTCCATACAGCCGGGGCTGGAGCGGCGCTGGAATTTTGCTCGGCTGCGGCCGGATGTTACGTTATACGGCTGATATCAGATCCCAGGAATTAGATTAGACGACCGGGGCAACAGAATAAATCTGTTGCTGATGTTGTTATTGTTGCTCGCGTTACGGACTTCTCCCGCCGCGGACAATTGCGAGCTAGCTTCGCCGAGCTACGTCTGCAACGATTCTTGCGGATTCTCGGCATTGGTTGCGAGAAGCTGTCTTTCAGCCCTGGACAATCTCAATAACTTGGAAGTAAGACTCGTGGGGTTTGTTTAATAAAAAACCATACTGTCGCCAAACGGTTAATTATTCTTCGCTGAAGCCTTTCACTTTTCCGCATAAAACGATACCCTACAGGGTAAAGTGGAACCCGTACCATCCGGACTTTAAACTTCCTTGCGAATTTTGATTTTGGTCATGAACAGGTTTGAGGACTTGGTTGAAATAACAATTGGATGTTCAGTCAGAGACTGTAACGAGTATCTAGGAGTCTCTTTTTATCGTTAGAAAGGAAATTTGCAAGCAGGCCAGCGTTCGAGCTGCTGTTCGGACCATTAGTCTTGGGCGTGCATCGTCACCAAGAGGCCCGACCCGCCGGCCGAAAGAATGGCGGTGGCTAATCCCGCATAAATCGTTATCAGGCCGCATAACCGGCGTCCGTTGATTAATTCTTGGTAAGTCGTTGTAAGAGCACGGCGCAACGGCTTGATTTATAGTCCGGCTTGCATCCAATGGAAATCTCGGCCCGTCTAGCAGCCCTCCGCGAGACTTTAGCGGCAAAAGGGCAACGGATCTTTCCGCTGAAAGGTTGCTCTACCCTTTTCAAACCCGGCAGAAGGGACGTTCACCAGGCATACACACACAGAGAGAGAGAGAGAAGGAGGAGAGAGAGAGAGAGAGAGAGAGTGGTACGCGGTATAACAATGCCCTCTCGCTTCTCGAGCCGCACGAATCCCTTTCTCTATTTTTGAGCGTAAGAGCGATGGCTTTCACCCCTTTCCCGCGGAAAAGGCCTGGCGCGCGTACAAAGTGACGCATTTCTCCTCCCTCCTTTGGCTTTTGCCATTGATTTTTCCCGTGCGCGCGTGCCACGGCCTAGCCGGAGGAAATCTCTCCGCTTCGGCTCGCTTCAACCGTGAAAAACTACCCCTCCGAGGCAAACTGCAATCCACGACATTGTTCGCGACGATTCACGGCGACTCCGCGATCTAACCTCGGCTGAGGCATACAATCCGGAAAAACATACGAAAAAATCGAAATTCGAAAGGAAGTTCGAGGTTCGGATAACGGAGGCCCCGCTTTGTCCTGTTTTACGCGGCTATGCGCGACTCGAACTGTGCCGTGTTTGGTATCGTTTCACGCGGGAAAGTCTAAGGAACAGATTGGCGAAGGTTTTAGTAAAAAATAATTAACCGTCTGGCGGCAGTATTGTTTTTTATTAAGAAACTTCACGATTGATAGGTCTGATAGTCTCGGCCCGATTTGTCGCTGTTCCGGGCTTCCGAAAAATCGGAAAAAAAATCTGAGATACTCAGTATAGTACCCCGTTTAACATGCAACTGTTATTTCAGTAATTAAGGTTTAGTTGCAGCACATTTCACCACCGAGAAACTATAGTAACGAGCAATTTTTGCAAACAAACGCGAAACAAGAAGTTCCACGGCTGAGGAAGATAAATGACTGCGTTAGCCTTCCGGCGAGGTATACTGAAAAACATTTTCCCGTCGGAAAAGAGAGGATCGCCGAATTTTTCCGACGGGGCCTCCGTTTCCAGGTACGGGATCGCGCATAAAACTAATTCGCAAAGTGCTGACGTTTACGGGCTCAAAATAATAGGACCGGAAGGATTTAAACGAGGTCAGCAAATCCTTGCTCATAGAAAATCCCGTTCCTGATTCCGGGTTATCCGATCATAATCCGTCCTCTCAGCTCGTCCTTTTTCTCGTTGTCGAAGATTCGAGGGATCGGCGGAAAGTATAGCCGAAAAAAGGAGACAACGGGAAAGGAGATTGGATTAGAAGAACTCCAAAAGAAGATGACACAGTGCACCTGGGATCGTAAAAACACGATAAACGCTCCGGCAATCGATCGGCGGACCTTCCCATTCTGATTCCTGCAGAAACAATCGCTCGAAATAAACTTGCGACATAAACTGTCCCGTAAATTCCAACAATTGTTTGCAGTGTCGCAATGTTCCTCGTTCCCGAAAATTGACTGGCCGGCTACAGGTGTTATGCATAATTTTCGTACTCAATTTTATGGAAATTGGAACACGGTAAAAATTTGACTACAAGACAAATTAAATAAATATATTCTTAATCAATAATATCGTTCTTTAAATCGAAATAAAAATATTGTTAAATACTAATCGTTCTCTAAAATTAAATAAAAATATTCTTAATCCCACTATAAAAAATCATTCTGTGAAATGAAATAAAAATATTCTTACTTACTAGTCATTCTTTAAAATTAAATAAAAATGTTCTTTAAAATCGTTCTTTAAAGTGGAATAAAAATGTTCTTTATTTGTTAAAATGTTGTTTAAAATCGTTCTTTAAAATGATCATGGAAATCAATTTTTATACAATCTTGTGTATATGTATATAATGCTTAGGACATTGTCTTCCCCTGACAGGACCTCAACAAAAGGGCACTCGGCATTCTCCGTGATGGAATCGCGTGGCCACGATCGCGGTTCCGTTCGATTTTTTCATCTGTCCGCAAAACTAGCTCGAGGCAGCGACAAAACCGGTCCGGGGGTTCGATTCGCGTGCCAACAAAATATTGTTACCGCGTTCGAGAGTCGCGTTGAACAAATTCCCGACTATGAAATTGCCGTACAGAAGGAGAACTCTTTTTTTTTTTTTTCGTCTCTCTCCCCGCGGGATCGAGCGAATCGTTGCGTTTGCGGGCTCGGTGAAAGGAAATAAATACGCGGAGACAGAGAACCGCGTCGATGTTTTTCGACGCTTTGAACAGTGACGGAACCGCTGTATTTTTATTCCTTCGGGGTACGTGTGTCTTCCATTTGTGCGATTCTAAATAGAAACAGTAAACGTTGATGCACTCTACCAGTTTCGGTAAGATTAATTGCTGCTGTTGCGTTCGAGTACAGCAAATTTGAATATTTAAGGATTCCTCAAATATTTTGCTTCCTCTCGTTCGAAGCTCCGTGTAACAGCGTAAAAGGCTGTAAACGCTGAGTTAAATCGTTAAGCACACGTCGCGCGCAACTGCGCGTCCCTCTTTCTCTCCCGGGAAACATAGAGCGGTGTCGGTTACATAGAACTATCACTCAAAAGTTTGGATACACGTGTCGGGTAGAATGGTACTCCGAAGCTTGTGCTACCACTGTAATATTAATGCTCTATTTATCTCCGCCAGCGCACTGCATGGTCCGCGGAAAGATATCGGATCATAATACCTTTTCACGTTTCGCCAACTATTTATCATTGCATTATCGCGAATAATGTATTACCTCGTTCCAGCAACGCGCCACCATCCTGTGCTCGCTTATTATCATTTTTTCCACTCAATTCTCGCGGAAACAATCGCGTCGTGATCGTTGCGTCAAGTAATACAGCAAAGAGTAATCGAATGAATTTCCCTAACGATCCTAGTGGGTTGGACGCAACAGCATCTTGTTTTAAATATTTCTCCTATTTTTATTTTTATTTTAAAAATATTTAAAATAAGAGATGCTGTTTCATCGAACCCATTACAATCGTTAAGAAAATTCATTCAATTCTTATTTTCATAGAAACAGTATAGGAAAAATATTTAAAACAAGATGCTGTTGCCGTCCAACCCACTAGACGGTTTTGTGTTTTGCATAAAAATCTAGTAACAAGAGGACACAGTTGGTTTACACGTGTAGGGCTGATAAGAGCATTGTGGAAGGCACTTTTTAAAAATTTTGAAGCCAGATTAAGACTTGCCTCCCCACTCTGCCGTCGTGCACACGTCACACTGCCACGTGACTGATCCGGTGGCAGAGAGGGGATAACGCTTTCCCGTCGATTGGCGGTTCTGAAAGCTGGCAAACAATGTAATAGTCGTAAAAGTGTTTGAAAAATACGCGAGGCAAAAACGTTGGGACACTTTCAAAAATTTTTAAAGCTTATAAAGCACCGAAACTGGAAGAAGACGTGGAAGCTGGGAGAACTGCAACGGTGGCAGTAGCTGGGGCTTGAAAAAACACACGGTTGGCAGTAAAAAGGTTCGACGAAAACCGTTTCAACGTTTCTGTGTCACGTTCGGAATCGATGGGACTGCACGAGGATCGAATGCAAACGACCGCGTATAGGGCCTACGCGATGCATCCTTGCATAAAGGGCAAACTGCGGTGCAAAGCGACGCCCAGAAGGAGCTCTGTTGGCCAAAGAGAAACAGGAGCGGCGTGCGTCGATGTAAACAGGGAATGTAAATGGAAAAGCTTTGTTCGAGAGAAAAAGCGGAAGTAGGGAACCCGGTTCACTCTCTCTCTCTCTCTCTCCCTCTCTCGCGTGCTTTCTCCTCCTCCCGCCCCACTCTCTTTCTCTCGGGATTGAACGAATCGAGACAGCGATCGGTAGCGATCGAAAAACAAGAACCACGCGTGCGGTTCATAAATATTCAAATGTTTATACGAGGCCGTCGAACGCGTGTTTAGCGCGTGTGCGGTGGCACACCGCCTCCCAACGGGCCAGGACAAATACGCCGATAATGAAGATAAACGAGGAGCGAACTTCCTCGTGGGAACAACAGATCGTCCTTGATAGAGAGCGGACTGCATCGAGTGCGCCAGACGGCTGCACGTCGAGTTGCATCCGGCCGACGGAATGCCTTCGAACTCGCAATTGATTGCACCACCGACCCTGATTCGCCAAACACCTTGGGAACGCTGTCCAGAAATTCTGGACACCCCGTAATGCACCCTACATTCAATCTAGAAAATAGGAGACACAACTAAAACTTTTTGGGAAAAGTTTATTTACACTGGCAATAGATCGCCGGCCTCCGCAACTTGGGAACGTTGTACAAAAATTCTGGACACCCGGTATGCACCCTA
>CM052312.1:13761763-13871424 GCA_028455605.1 Lasioglossum malachurum | reverse complement strand
ATGATCGTAACAGTATGGTCATGGTGCTCGTTGGACTCGTCCCTTCAGGCCCTACAAGAATATCAAAGAAAATACATAGGGTGTCCTGCTAAAAAAAATACCGACGACTTCGAAAATCGATGAACTTCCACGTCTCCACTGTTCGACTAGTTAAGAAAATTTCTCTGGCGTACACGACGAAAATTAGTATCTCCGGGGTGAACATTTGTTTCCATTAACGGAGGTAAATTTTTCTCAGTTTTTCCTCGGAGCAGGCTGGATAAAGTCAACGGTTTGTTGCGAGCTTTGACTTTAGATTCTTTAATGCTCGTCCAATATTGATACTCTCCGGGTTCAGATTATTGGGGCTCTCGCCCCGGCGCGGCGCGGCGCGGCGCGGCGCTCGCTTCAAATACCTCTCGGTTCAATGTGGTCGCTGTTTATGTTGCAGTTTACCCCCCGCCTTTGTAAATGCGTTAGCTTTTATTAGGGTAGAAGTTGTCGGCCGATATTAGTCTTTATGAACTTCCGTTAACGCGGCTTTTAGCGGGAGCGCTGCCGCTCGAGCATCGGATATCCCCGTGTGCGGAATATTCGCGCGGCTGGATACGCGGGGATTAAAAACGTTTCGGAGCGGCGGCGCCGGCTACTAATGGCCGATATATTGTTTCTTTCATCGGATTCAATCGGAGGATGTGCAACAGTGACGATCCGACTGCGGATTTCACACGCGCGGGCACGATCGCTCAGAGTCTGAAATAAAATCGCTCGCATAATCGACACCGGCGGACGATCTCGAACAATAGCGAGCCCGTAAATGGCCCGCGTCATTTTCACGGCGGTACCTTGAATCACGAACGTTCGCGTTGCATCCCATCTGCATACCCGATTCGTCTTCAATCGAATCTCCCTTTGCGGGCAAATGCGGCGTCGCTTTAGGTGCAAATCCAACAATCCTGCTCTCGGATCTACGCACGTGTGTGGGTTCGTTCACGAAGATCAAAGGGCGCCGCTCCGAAATTCGACATTCGCGAGATTAACGCATCGGACAGGGCTCCCGTTTTCACCAAAACTGCTACCAAAACGAATGCTAGCTGATACCTCGTTATGTGTACGGTCGCCAAATACGACACCTGCGCGGATAAAACCGCACGGACTTCGTGCTCACGCTCGAATACAGCACACATCGCGTACAAACACTGCTGCTTGATCTCTGATCGCCAGCGTCAATAGAAACAGCGAGTTACTATACTAATGCGGAGCCATAACTTCGTCATTTCGAATTATTTTCTCGTGAAACTTTCACCAGCTTATTGCTGACTCTTTTACCGATAAAACGATACCAAACACGATGCGGTTAGGATCCCGCATACCTGCGTAAAACGCGATAAACTGGAACCTCTGTTATCCGAAATTGTTCCGGTGGCGGTTCAAGACTGTGAGCAGGGTGCGGTAGCAGAAAGGAAGACTTGGGATAGGTGTTCTGCATGAACCGAAACGATACGACGTTCCCTAACGTAACCGCCTAATACATGGCACATCGGCGGATTAATCCTAATTGATCCGGAGTGAATCAAGGCGGGCTGCAGGTTGATCAACGCACACGTCGACGTAAATCCCCCACAGAAAGCTTCGTTTCCCCACTCAAGTCAGCTCTTCCTTAGCAAACGTGACGTCACCTCGACAGCATCGCTGCGCCTTTGGCGCATTACTGCGATTGACTGTGATCGATTAATCCTTCACAGTAGTTCTCCACCCCTCTCCGTTATACCCCACTCCTCGCCGTTCCCTCCTCCTCGCGTCCTCTTTGATGCATCAGAATTTGTGACGCTGCTGCCCCGCGGCTTCGTCAATTATTACGAAATCTCGTCGGCGAACCGCGTTGACAGTTCAAACGGCTCGGACAATGACGTCGAACACTTTAAATCCGGACAATTACGCGCTTGTTTAATTATTAGACGGCCGATGCGCTGCCCCCCGGGTGATCGAGAATTTCACTCGAACGGTATATCGATTGCTGCCGCTGATTGGTCGCCATTCCCGATTTAAATTCGACCAATCGCCACGATTTCCAGTACATCGGTGGTCGGATTTTCTATCGAGCCTCGAAGCGAAGAATTCGTCACGTTGATTATAACATTTAGACAGCGGTTTTTATTCATTTATAACAAAAAATAAGTAGGTGTAATTCGGAAAAGTAAAAAAACAATGGAAGAATTTAAAAATACTGTTATATTATTTTCGCTCAGGGTACCTTCCTTCATAGTGCAATCGGGCCTGCAATGCGTTCTGTCTATTCGTATTCACAGTAAACCGTTATCATGTCACACCTTTCAATGTTAGTAAATAAACCGCAGCGTAATCGGCTAGAGGATGTTTGAAAACATTCCATATCATTGAAGGACCTCAGCATGCTTATTACAAGTCACGCTGGTGATAAACGTATTCTGCTTCCAGATTTTAGTTCTACGCGGTTTTTCTGTCCGTGACCTTGAATGACCTTCAGTAATTATAGTCACTGAATGCGTAATGAAAGGGACTATCGTTGTAGATGTTTAAAAAAGGGTGGATCCATTAAAAAAAAATGAAGGTGACCTTGATAGCTCTAAAGAAATTACATAAAAGCAAACATTTTTTTTGGTGTCGTATGAGCCTCCATTTTGCCGCTCAACTTGTTGTGAAAACGACAGACATTTGAGGTGATAACGTTAGGTGACTGACCCTGCATAGTAAGAAGGAAAATACATTTTTATTTCGTTCCAATTGCATTGCAATTCAGGTAGAAATTTTTACTTCTGTCTATTGATTATTAAATTTATAACACCACGATGTTAACGACATTATAAATTATCCCCTGGTTCTGTAATAACAGCAAAACGATGGCCGCACTTATACTAACCGTGGTACGCAAGTTGGGGGTGGGGTAAATCCATGATTTTATAGTCATATCCTGTTTTACGATGCGATTTCCTATATCCGGTCCCGACCCTCCTCTGCCCCGCGGCGTTCTCGCGATTACTACGCTGAAAATGTATCCACGAAGGAAACAAGGAATTAAGAAGGGCGTCGACGTTTTATGAAGAAACTTCCTTTGCGTGTGCTCGAATCGCCTCGAGCGGAAAGGGAAGGAGAACGCGGACCAGTCTCTGAAATTACTCCTTGAACGAGAAAAACTTCATCCTGACATCAATTCGGTCGAGCTTCGAATACTTCTCGCGACCGTTTGCAATGTCTTTATTATTGAAATTGCAGTTTGCGTGTGATATACATAAAAGAAGAGTTTCTTGAAATAATTCAGAACAATCTGGGCCAATTATGATTACATTTTTAGGAGAATTTTTCCGTTATCATATCAAATTTCCATTATAAAATTGACTTTCCTAAAAAACTGAATTTCAATTTATCGATTGAAATAAAAATTGCATTTTGTTTTGCCTACCCGTTCTGCGAAAATAAAAGTATGTTTCGGTGAAGGAACGTATGGGGATGGTTCGCATGTTCCCCGTCCCGCCGCCATTGTTCGGAACTCGCTAACTCCGCGATAGCAAGGACGTGTCCTGTTAGCAGCTGATTAACAGGCCCCGTGCAAGATTTTCCGGTAGAACGGGCCGTGATATTGGCGGTTGAACGAGTTCGGAATTCACCAGCCGGTAACAAGATAAACAGTAGAGAAGGTTAGAGCCTGGCCTGTGGCTAGGAGCCGCAAGATATGTCGCAGACCTAACCGGCTTGTTCTTCGCTACGTCGAGCACCATGTAACCAGCTTCTTGGGGTACGAGCTCTCCTTCAAAGTCCTCCGTCTCGCCTTTAACTATATATACTGTCCTTAAGTTCCATGCGAACAGTCGCTTTGCTACCTCCAGTCAAAGTTCCCCCCACCCTCTCCCTCTCTCTCTCTCTCTCCGTCGTGCAGCCCTCCGTGTCTCTCTTTTCTCTTATTTTAACCGTGATCTGATTGTCTCTGTCGCGCTCGGCCGTTCCCCAAGGCGTCTGACTTCGCCGTCACTCGAAACACTAGATATCAGAAGCAGCCGGTCTCTCCGAGACTTGGCCCCTTGTTCAACCCCGGCGACATCGCGTGTCTGTTTAGCGTCTTTGAAGCTGAAATACGTGGCCCAATTCGGTTATGCTCGCACGACTCGCGAAAAACGCGAGGACGCCCCTTACACCTTCCCAGAACTCGGTTCTCTTATTACAACTTTGTTGTTCCCAATCATTTCATTGTTCTACTTTTATCATCGCATTGCTGACTCTTTCCCGGTTAAAATGATACCCCACACGATGTTATCGCGAGTACGCGTACCCGCGTAATCCACGATCTAGTGGAACCTCTACTATCCAAACTCTTCGATGGAACACTCGGATAGTGCAATATTTCTTACATCAACGTGTCTCTGATTCTTCTCTGATCGAAACGGCACCCCCAAGCGATACGATTTACATTTTTCTGACCAGTTCGGATAATCGAGGCTTCACTATGTCGCGGATTAAACAGGCAAATGTGCGCCGAATCGCGTCGTGTTTGGACTCGTTCTAACCGGAAAAACGCCACGGACAATTTCAACTTTCGTGACCAACATCGCATTTGGATAAATAATAATTATGATTAGAAAATATTGGTTGAAACAAGTGCGAAAGTGGTGTTTCGCGCGACTCGATCAAACTGCGTTTCTCGCCACCCCTGCAGAGGCGAGACCCTTTGAGTATTCGAAGTGTTGAAGGGTTGCCTCGTCGCCAGAAGGGCGTCTAAAAAGAGATCCGCCTTGTGAATGACGATTATCCGTTAGTCACAAGGCTCGGCTACCGGCGACGAAGGTTACAAATACCCTGGGGGTGCCGGCCTTTTTCCATGGGTATCATCGTTTTTGTTTCGCCCCCGTAGACGCGGCCATTCATCGTGAATTAAACGTGAAGACGACCTAATGAAAGTCGCCGGCTATTCCCCCCCCCTCACCGGTAAGTCGCGGGTGTTAAGTCGTCCCCTTTGCTCGGCGATTTTTCTGCTAGTTACTCGGACCTGTTCCGAACGTATCCAGCTGTGTCTCAGTCGCTGGCGAACGATTACAGTAATACATACAGTGACTTCCACTAATATTCGGGCACTCTCAAAAACACCATCACTTTTTTTCTTTTTTAATATTGGACTGTGCGATTTGAGCTTTTTTAGGATATTCCATGTGCCATTTAAACTGTGGTGCCTAAGGTAGTTCGGAACCCACCATTATAAAATTTAAAAAAAAAAAAACTTTTTTGGAAAACACGTATTGTGCACTCAATAATTGCTATTATTTTAATAGGAATTATGTATACATTTAACTCTCTTGGATACTACTAAGCAGTGTGGCACACTGGTATCCTATACGTAAATTTTTAATTTTGTTGGAACGCAAACTCTGGAATATCTCAATTTAAATATACATGGACTTAGGTCACTTTCATAATACATACACGGCTCAGTTCGAGTTCGATAGCACCCGGAAACCTCCAGCAAGTGATAACGAATTCAAATCATTTGGGAAGCAGTGATTTGTTTTTGGAAACTACGAAAAGGTTCGTGGATTACTGAATAAATTTGTTATACATAGAAAACAATGAATTATTGTTGTCACAGGTTTATATTGAACTTTCTGGAACCCCTTAAATAATTAAAAGTTGAGAATATATGTACGTTGTCTGCGAGAGCTGCGGTCAATTTCTGAAGAGTTTTACTTTGAGGAATTCATTAATATTAATTATGGGGGCGTGATTAATTATTGATGAAGTATATTTTCTGATCAGGCGAATGCATAATTAATCCTTACACGTTATTATGCATTCGATGCATAATTCCAGAATTAAGCTCAGAAAGTGTCCATTTTATTGCAGAATTTTGTTTTGCCGATAGAAAGTAGAAAAATGTGAATTAAATCAATTGGAAAAGAGTAATATTGGTTTGTAGATTTTTATGACAACAGACTCCGCTCCCCACTCCTGGATCCTCCCACCAAAAGGGGAGTAGGAGGAGGTGTCTACACAGGATGCCTGCTCTTTAAATGTCCTTCAAACGTTGAAGCGTACGATTATTTTCCATCGATTTGCCTTCGCGAATTTCTCCAGAGAGAGTCTGTTTTGTGTAAATAATTGAGAGGCCACGGTATTCGACGGAGCGAAACGATCGAGCCAATATTATTCGAGCAGGGGCAATTTTTCAAAGAAACTCGCCGCAAGAACAATTCGATGAGACGGGGCAGTCCCGAGCCATTTATCGTCAAGAAATTCTGCAAACTTCTTGCCGGCCCGACCGATAAACAAAGAAACTCGCCCTGAAGTTACCGCGCGAAAGAAACGCGGGGATGAAGTTCGCCGCGACTGTGTTCTCGATTAAACAACACACCGGAAAACCGATTCGTTTTTCGCGATGCTCCGATTTAGCTCATCTTTATCCCCGAGATCAACGTGAATTATCTTCTAAAATGTTGATCTTCAATTTGCTCGTTTCCAAAATATTTCTTAAATGTTAACTCTTCCACACTTTTTCCTACTTCCAAAATATTCCGCAGAATCGCTTCGACGTTAAACATGCAAACAGGCGGTCATAAAAATGCGTAGAACATTTTCCGAATTTTCTGCAGGCGCGGCAAATTTCCGTGAAATTTGATACGTCAAAATGCTGTTACTTCCCGTTCCACAATTATTTTTTTACGCCGCGCTATAATCGCATAACGCGGCTCGGAGGGTTCCATTATTCCGAGCGCGTTCCCGAAATTGTTTATTTCAAATTGAAAAATTTCGAACGCGTGATATTTTCGGCGTGCTCCCTCCGGCCTGTTATACGTTAAATCGCTGGACTATGAAACACCGGGATGTTTTTAATAGTGATTGTGTCCGTTCCGGAAAAAAAAAAAAAGAGGAAACATAGAACACAGAACGGGACAATGCCGGGGAATTCTACGTGTCGCGGAAAAGTTTGCCAATTAGTCTTGGAACTTCCATAATTTTGCAAGCGGGGCCGTCTTGTTTTGCGGCCGGAACATTATTGTGCTCGGTTTAATTTATCATTTCACCTCCGGGGGGGGGGGCGAAACACGGCTTTGTCTTGTCCACTTAACTCGTTCTCTTTTTTCGGTTTTTTCCTTCACAATTTCCTTGTTCGTTCTCCCCCTCACCTTTTTCCACGCTCTTGCCACAAAAACAAATTAAATCTCAATTCCGGCGAAATTGCGTCCGAATGATAACGCTAATTAAAAACGTTCTTCGTTAGACAAGCGGCGGTCCACTGGAAAGTGTATCATATCATCCAATCGTGGACGTTGAGAACCATTTAAAGAAATGAAAAATGTTGCAGCGAAAAATTATTAAGAAAAGTATCTGTTGATACAATTTTTATTTTGCAGGAAGAACGCGTCGTTTAAAGTTTTGATCACTAAGGCTCTTTCACTTTCTTTTAGCCTTTCGAATTTGTTCCCATGATAAAGCTCAATTAATGCGTAAACTGAAATTTTTAAGAATTGCGACATGCGGCATTTTTCCATGCAGCCACAGAACTCCGCGCACGTGTGCCACAATTGAGTCCCCACCACAGCGGCCACGATCCCCCTCCAGTAGCGCCATTGCCATGGAGACGGGTCGGGAGAGGTTGGTGGGGGAAGCAAGCGCGCGAGGGGCCCCTCCGTCCCTGGGTTTCCGATATTCTCTCCGGTTCCATACCATTTCGTGGACGATCTTATTCGGGAAAAGGATGAAAATCCGAACGACGGACTCGCAAGGAATGCGGTCGAGTGTGCTTCAGGTGTGATGCGAGATTGATACCGGAAGCTGTTGAGATTGATTTTCGCGTCGCAGAACGGATGATGGCTGGATCGCAATCCCTGCGGACCCTTCCTACGTACTCAGGATCGCCTGCCGAGAGCCTCCTCTCTCCCCTGCCATCCCCGGATGGAAATAAGTCTGAAAATGAAAGGAGAATGCCGCCTCCCGTGGGAAATGTAACCTTCTTGTTCCAGGTTCCCATGAATCTCCTGTGCAGGCCTCTCTGCACGGCCTGACATACAATGGCTGCATTCGAGAAACGCGAAATTGCCAGGAACGATTCACTTTGGTCACCGCTGATTGCCAAGTCCTCTTGTTTCTCCCGCGCCCTTAGGGGGGAATTCTTCTCGAGCGACGCTTCCCGATTTCTTCCTCGGGAAACTGCCCGACCCCTTGCACTGGGATTTTGCACACATGTTCCTCGGTATCCGAGGTGCATCCACGATTTTTTAGAACTAGCAACGATCAAAATTGCAGGAGTTATATATTTTTTTATGGAATGTGTTTCAGGGGGGTAGTTTGGTCTTGAGTGCCAAATTTGTGAATTTTTGGATATTTTTTCTGGAAAAACTATCGAACCCCCGGCTCTGGGATTTTGCACACGCATTCGTAGGTATCCGAGGTGCATTTATGATTTTTTAGAACTAGCAACAATCAAAATTGCTGAAGTTACATATTTCTTTATAGAGCCTGTTTCAGGAAGGTATTTTGATCTTGAGTGCCAAATTTGTGAATTTTTTGATATTTTTTCTGGAAAAACTATTGAATCCCTGGCACTAGGATTCTGCACACACGTCCGTGGATACCTGAGGTGCATTCATGATTTTTCTCAAGTAAAAATAGTAAAAATTGCATTAGTTACATATGTCTTTCTAGATATATATTTACATATTTTTTGCACGTCATCCTAATTGGTTTGATGTGCTGGATACGAATACAGTTTTTATTTCCTGGCAATTTTTATCATGTATGATGAAGGATTGTTGTTTTTTGGAAGACACATGGGAAAAAGAGAGCCGATGGTGGCAGATCTCATTTCGTTTTGATAATTCAAGAAATACGATAGTTCCACGTCCCGTTCGAATCGAAATATGTAATTCCGATTGCAGCCCGACCAAATTCCGCGGTTCCCTTTAATACGTCGTAAGAGGATTTGACTTTCATTCCTGTGATATGCCAGTGGTTTATTGAGATAATCGCGGAGCAGAATTTATTACGTAACGCATGTGCCAGAAAATGAAACGATCTCGTGTGTGCGTTATCCGCGAATAACTTGATCGGATTTCGGATTCCCTTTGCGAGCTGAAAGCCGCCGCCGCAAATAAATTCTGATCTACTTGGAAATCTTCGAGAAATGTTTTAAGGTTTCGAGAGTAAAAAAAAATTACTGGCAGAAATTACAATGTAACGAGGCTGCTTCGGGGAACAGGGCAATTTTTATAACATTTTAAAATGGATCGCTCCGTTTTACCGTACAGAGAATGGCTCAATCTTCGAGAAACTCAATTTCTTACGTTATTCATGAGAAACTGAGGACGTTCCTCATTCCAGTTCGAAACTATTCATTTCGAAGTTAGGGCGTACAGATTATAAGTTAACTCTTTCCCGAAGTAGTTATTTTCTTTCTTAAGCACCAGTGTTTTCCGAGTTCGTGACGTATCGCGATTCTAAGACAAGTTCCTCTGCTTCTGAATAGATAACAAAAATGTACCACTGTTGAATCGAGTGCAAACAAGCGCCGGAATTTTTTAATTAATTTCTAGATTGACTGTCCAGCATTAAAAATAGTTTTATAATTAATTGACATTGTCTGTAATTTATTCCATTATGTTTTTCGATAATTGGAAAACATAGAACCGACCATTTGACCGTGGTAGGTTTAGCGTTAAATTATTTTTTAAAAAGTCCGCGAACTATATTAGCTCCGAATATATTTTTAGAGCGGTGTCGGAACCGCGCTCGTTCAAATTAATATCGTCGCGTGTTTCGCTTCTCACTCGACATCGACGTGCCTGAGCGTCTGTCGAGATCGATAATGACAGTGTACCTAAGCTTCAGCACCGCTCGAAACACGGGGGGCGAGGGTATTGCAGGAACACAAACATTACAAGCCGAAATTACGTGTCCGCCACAGAGCAAACATGTACTCTCGAAGGAAATCGGAAGGAGGAAACGTCTGATAAGCATGTCACGTCGGATTCGATATGCGGCTTGACGTTCTGACGAAAGGACATTAAAGTAGAAGAACAAACCCAATACAATCGGATATTTTCGATGTAATTATTCCTCAGTTCAAGTTTAATTATTCTTGGCTGCTCTTTACTTTACCGGACTCAAAATGTGTGCCTTTCTCCGATTAATTATGATGTATTTGGTATGCAATCCAGAATATTTGTACCCGGGGCGGTTGCAGGTCGAAGTTTCGTTGCTGTAGGTTCAATGGTTCAGGAGTTATGCTTGTTTAAACTTGAGCAACCTGCAGTGTTTTTGATAGGTAAGGGCGCCGCCATATTGGTTATAATGTAGAGCGGGTATTATGATTGTTGTTTGCATTTTGGATGACGTAACTGGCCTGGGTTAGGTCTGGGTTAAGTTTGAGTTAGGTTTTGTAAATATTATTTTCCACGACATTTCTTCTCAAACATTTTCTGAAATATTTCCTCTGTGTTAGTCATTTTTTTAATTAAATATCTTTATTGCTATTAAGCTTAACGACAACAAAAATATAACAAGGCTTGAATCCACTCGGATCCATTAACCAATCTATGTTAGCAATATTACTGTGTGCCAGTGCTGTCATCTAGCGGTTCTGCTCGGTAAGCGGCGCGCAATCGTCACTACAAACCAATATGGCGGCGCCCTTACCTGTCAAAAACACTGCAGATGGCTCAACTTTAAACAAGCATAACTCCTGAACCATTGATCCTACAGGATCGAAACTTCTTTTCCATACTAAATGCGTCATAATTTATAGGAGAAAGGCAGAAATTTTGAGTCCGGTAAAGTAAAGTTTACCCTTATTCCTCGGCAAATATTACCACGAAGGTAGCAGAAAGTGGAAAATGAACTCTCCGGACGAAATGTTCGAGTTTCGGATAAGGGGGGCTCCACTACACGATTAAATACGAATCGAACTACATTGTGTGGGGTATCGCTTCAATCGGGAAAGCGGTAGGTATACGTTGGTAACAATCTCCCCAAAGAATAATCACAGACATAAATTGTATAATTGAAGTTGGCTCGATACACCGATGCTTACTCAAGTTTATACATTGCCGTGGTTAGGGTGGTGCAGCCTGGTGAAAGTGTAGAACCGTTTATTTTCCGATTGAATCTCGAACCACTTTCGTATGGCGATCGATCTCTTCACGCTCAAGCAGTACTCCATCGAGGAGAGAAATCTATGAAGAGTTTGGCTGTCCGAACGGGATCAATGGAAAGGGGATATTCCAGTTAGGGGGTCGCCTTAACCTCTTGAAGCTTTTCCGTTGAATCGTCGCGACCCCTGTATGTCCCTTCGGCGTCTTCTTTAACCTATCCATATCGTTCGGATCTATCCCCCAGGACGGACACTGTCGATCCTTTATTCAAGCATCGACCCCCGGCGAATATATCATTCCTCGTAAGGCAAATATCTTTGTACCGGATGCACCGAATATCCAACGGGATCGTAAATTATCAATGATACGTGATCGGGACGAGCTGAATGCCGTCTAGACGCTCGCACACTTTTCGTCCGCGTCATTTCGTTCTCTGTCCTCCCTTTTTTTTTGCTTTCACGACGTATGGGAAATCAATGCGATGGCTGGATTTCCGCACTTTTGAGTTACTATGTTGTACGAAGCGCCTGCTGGAAAATTTCGTACCTTTGGAATTTTCTGGAGAATAAAAATTTATTAATTGTGGCGAGTTTTTTGGTCTTTTGTGCCAAATTCGTGAATATTTTTATATTTATTCCGGGAAAACTATCGAACCCCTGACATTGGGATTTTGCACATATATTCGTGGGTAGCTGAGGTGCATTCACGATTTTTTAGAACTAGTAACAATCAAAATTGCAGGAGTTACATATTTTTTTATGGAATGTGTTTCAGGGGGTAGTTTGGTCTTGAGTGCCAAATTTGTCAATTTTTAGATATTTTTTTTTTGAAAAACTATTGAACCCCTGACATTGGGATTTTGCACACATATTTGTGGGTATCTGAGGTGCATTCACGATTTTTCAGAACTAGCAACAATCGAAATTGCATGAATTGTATATTTTTTTATGGAACCTGTTTCAGGGAGATATTTTGATCTTGAGCCCCTTGCACTG
The DNA here is from genome assembly GCA_028455605.1 of Lasioglossum malachurum. Taxonomy (NCBI): domain Eukaryota; kingdom Metazoa; phylum Arthropoda; class Insecta; order Hymenoptera; family Halictidae; genus Lasioglossum; species Lasioglossum malachurum. Next base: position 13,859,342 of record CM052312.1, on the reverse strand, counting down.
AGATTCTGCACACGATTAAGAAACGGTGACTTGTAAATGAGCTCACCAATCCAGCCGGTGATCGATGAACGTTTCTTGTTATTACTAGTGTTTACCAATTAGTCGTCGCGGAATCATAATTGGTAATTTCAAGCTGCTCCGAATGCTGGTGGCCACCGATGGCATTCATTTAGCAGCGAAAGCAATCTGCCGGTGTACGGCTCGTTAATTTTAAATTGCGATCGCCAAAAACACTGGGCAAACTGAATTCTCCTGAACAATGGGCGCAACATGTTAATTTTTAATCATCACTTCTGCAGTGAACTTTACCAGCCAGATGATTAGCTACAGTACATATAATTGTGCTAATTTGTTCTTCGAGAGCTACCCTTCACTTAAAAATTGTTGAACACATTGTGGGAAATGTTGTCGCAGTGATATCAAATATATACAGTCGAATAAAATGAATTCCTTTAAATTCAACTTTTAAATTGGCAACAAACTAATCATTCTTTATTTGCTAATAGTTTTATTTTCAGTTTTATACCCCCCTGATCTAGTTTTTTCAAATTAGCGACGTGTGTGCATTTGCGTGCATTAAACGACACGAGGTTCTCCACCCTCCGACTGTCCCCGGTTTTAATACTTCTTCCAGCGATCCGTTCTCTCTCTCTCTCTCTCTCTCTCTCTGCTTATTTGAAAATCCTGAATATCAATCGTTCTTATGCAGAGCCGGGAAACGACAGAATCGAGTGAAAAAAACCTCAGTCGTCCGTGCATTTTAACGTCCCCGATCGCCTGAACTAGGCGAACGAATATTGAGGAGGATTAATTGAATCCGCATGGCGGAATTTTTCCGTTTGATGTCACACGGACGGATTCAACAAACCTAAGCTCCCGTGAAACGAAATACAAAGTATTTTTAATCCTCTTCGTTATTGCTTCCTCGTTTTACCAAAGGCACACTGGCCTGATTTAATCAATCACTAGAAAATTATTCACAATGAAAATGTTTTTAGTTATTGCGGGTTTGAACTCTATAAATTATTTCTGGTTTATCTTGTGTCGTTTTTGCCTGTCAGCCAATCATTATTTATATTTTCTGCAATCTCAAGAACAAACATGAATTTATCTGTTTTCCGTCCAGGATTAATTTTTTAAAAATTGTACAAGAATTCCACGTTAACAGATGATAGAATTAATTTGATAACGAAATAAAAATTCCTTGTAGTCCTCGGAGAATATCCAATTAATTTATAACGATCACGCCACCGCACCGTCCAGTTTTATCGACAAATTTCAACCTGAAGACAATGTCTCCTCCGTGTATTTATTATACCGCCATCGATGCCGACGGCTGGGTAACTACGATCAATTTAAACGAACAGCTTTCGTTCCTGGGACACGTTACAGAATTTCTTGAGTGACGTTGAAAACATCGTTGAAAGGAGAAAAGGCGAAGTATCTTATCCTCTCAGATTCTAAAACATCAGTGTCCGCGACAGGGGCATTTATTGGCTGTTAGTAGCCTGCTGATTTTCATGCAAAAAACAAATCTTCCGTCATTTGCAACGAACATGTTCATCAGTTTAACAAGTCGTAACGAGTTGAAAACCTTGTCTTCTGGAATTTTTAATCCCGTGGAAAATTCCAATAACCCCAGAATAAATTAGAGGGTGCCAAGAACCGCGCGCGGGTAGCTAATTTTTTAAATTATTAAAATTACAATTTTAACATTTCTGTGTGAGAGATCTGCCTTCTACAATGTTTTAATCCTGTCGGGGATCCAGTGGCTAATTTCGCAAATGATTTTTAGCCACCTCGACTTGCGAAATCCTCGGATCTAAATTCCACGAGGGGCAAGTGTCCAGCGCAGATAAACCGCGGATAGGCAAATTTGTGGAACAAACCGAATTTAATTCGCGTGGACCACGTAACGTGCTATCTATCGTGCGGATTTCACGTAGATAGAAACCGCTGAACCGTGCCGAGCTTTTGACACATTCCTTAGTGATCCGCGTGCCTTTGTGGAACACATACGGGCTCTCCGAGCTTGTGATACCGGTATGATCGATACGGAAGATTTCTGTAACGCCGGAGTTATACATCCTCTGTTATGCGAGCACGCATTGTTTCAATTCCTGTGCGATGCTGGTTGAATTAATTTCCAGATTTCAGACTGCGTTTTAATCTCGGAACTAGATTGTTCCCGATACTGGCTATCTTATACGCGATCTTAGGCGCTATTTTAAAGCGGAAGCTTCAATCTTCCTATCCCTGTTGGATTCAGTCGCGAGAAAAATTTTCCGACGATTCTGGAGCGCCATTTGAATCTGCAGCTTCACCTTTCTTTGTATGTCGTAAATCGTAAATCGAGAAAGATTTGCACAATTGCGAAAATACATCTTGGAAAACAGGAGCTCCGATAAAGCTTCTAAAACAATGAAATTATATCATTCTAATGCCCGCAATTAAACTAATTACTCCCCCGAAGCCGTTCCGGAGCGTTCGACTTCCGTTACGAGTGCTCGAAGCCGCGCGCAACAGTTCAACAACATTCTGAGCTGTTATGACGCGCGACTAACAACCTTAATGCCCGCTGTTGCGGTGGATTCGAGCTGATAATTTTATTAGACCGTCAAAGGCCGATTGTTTGGCGATAACAAATCCACAACCGTGTAACGTCGAACACCTTCGTTCAGCCTCTGTTGGTGTCGCTTTCGCGCGTGCAAATTCTACACCAGGGCTCCCAGCCGATCGGAACTTTCCTAATAGAGTTTGCGATATCGTTATCCGACACAGGATGATACGGAAACTTACCGCGCCCGGAATCTGCGCGATACCCAGACGCAATTATTCCGGCTAACTCGCGGGTGGAGGCTGTCTATTATTTAAACGATTCACCTTAATTAATGGACAATAATTGATATCGGGTTCGTTCGCGTTCTCGCTCGACGGAAACACGAGAACGCGTTTCCACTGGCGCGGCGGGAGAATGGAAATCCTAGATGAAACTCGATGATTGATCCCTTAAATATGGGGTTCTACTATCCCCTAAGTATAGCGCTATTTGTGTGGTCATAGTATGTATTCGGCAATGTGTCGGAATTGATAGTGGTCAGCAGCTGATCCGGCTGATCCAGCGCCGTGATGGACGCGTCGATAGACAGAATTATTTCCATACAGTCTTAGCGAATTCATATTCCGGAGTCGTACGAGCATGCACCTGGACTCATTCTGATGCTTGGACCTTGAAAATGGCTGTACGATTTTTCACAATCGTTTCACCGAGCTTCGAACACTGTCACTTGTTGATCCGATAAGACCTACCACCGATTATCCTAAAAGGGCGATAAAAAGAGCTGTTATTTGACGGTAAGATTTTATTAGAAAAAAGTATGACAATGGAGTAGAAAAATGGGTAATAATCTTCACATGAGCCGCTTTACGTGATCCGTTTTCTTCCTGGAACTCTTGATGAAACCGAGGAACTCGAGCTCGGCGACCGCTTGAGTAAAACGAGCTCTAAATCTCCGTTAAGGATACGTTGGCTGGCGATAAAATTCTCACGGGAACACGTGTGAATTATTCAAACAAGAGGTATGTATGTGCCGCGGCTGCTGCGAGCAAGATCTCTCTTGCCGGGGCAGCTACGATTTCACCATTACCAGCGAAGATATGAATTCGAAACGACCGGTGGTTAGACAAATCTTTATGCGCTCCATTACCGAACGGTTCGCCTAAATGAAAAAGGATACTGTAGCGTCGGGTCCACGTCCCGTTTCTCCCGGCCGCTGCTCTTCGGGTCCGTGATGATCAGGAACGCCTGCAATTCATCAAATCGATCACTCACATAGATCCAATTTTTCCATCGGCAGCTACCGATTCAATTCTTCCATCGGTACTTACCGGCGTGACCTTGCACTCTTTCTTCCAAAATTATTTTACAATTGCAACAACCATCACACTATACCACAAGCTCTCAACCCGTGCATTCCTCGCCCTAAGCGAAACAAGCATATAACAGCACGCGGACCGTCCTGAATTTTCCTTGTTCAACGAATTAATTCGTCCCCACGCATTCGCCGACTTCTAACAACCGCGGACGATCAAACAATCCACACACACCCACGACCGCGAGGTCCAATTTACAATGCGGCGGCCGCGTGAATCACTCAGCGCGATTAAAATCAGGAAAACGTGTAGTAACGAGCCGCTGCGTGACCGTAAAGTGTAACCCGGAACGAACATGTAAACATCGAGCACACGAGAGAGAGAGAGAGAAAGAGAGATTGTTACCTGCAGCCAGTCGTACATATTGATCAGCTTCTTGGATTCCAAGTGAAGTTTGTAAATTATACTGAGGTCAGGCAGGCTGGACGGGATAGCGTCGTCGTTCTCCAATTTGCAGCACTCGCACTGAAATATGTATTTCCAATTAACTTGGGACGGCCCCATCGTTTTCCATTTGTGGCCGCCTTAATCGACCTGATCGATCATTGGGGGATCGATCACGAAAGTAGAACAAGACTGGATATACACTCCAGATCAGGTAATCGATACTGATTTTATAGAATAATTTCGAGATCAATCAACTACGGGGGGCTGGAATTAATTTCTACACGTGGTAAAACCATACTATGTAACACCTTCTGGAACAACGTCCCTATCACCACTGATCATCACTTACGTTCAGATAAACCTGAGGATCGTTCAACCCGCTGTGAACCGCAGCCCTCAAAGACCCTCTGATATGCTGCTTAGCCGAAGCACCGTCGCTGAAGCAGAATATCTCATTCGCCGGGACACGACTAGGATTGATCAAGAACGTACCGAACACTTTCTGATCGAGATAATCGATCGCGTCCATCTGAGCCTGCTTGTAAGGCGATCGAGAATGAGTCTGGGACATCTTCAGCAGTCTCTACAAATACAAAAGATCAAACACAGTTCATCTTCTTCTCCCACGGTCCCAGATCTTACAGACCTCCTTCAATTGATGTCTATTGAGCTTCGCATCGGTTGAAAAAACTTCTTTGGGTGCTGCATCTGCCTCCAAACTGGCTGCCTCGATCGTCTCGACATGAGCTTCCAGATCTGTTCTTATCTTTCTTAAAATCGAGTCCTTCGAGCGTTTTATAATAGTAATCAAGGAAGTCAGTTTAGAGACCAGCTCCGGCTTCGACAGGAAGCCTAATAGTTGCAGACACTCCTTGTACTCCGCTGATTCCTTCAGATCGTTTGCATAGACTGCTTTCGTGTAAAATTCGCGCAGCTGAAATCGTTACGCAACTGTGAAATGAATCTTCCCATGACGTTTTCTGTTCCAATCGTTTACCGTACCTGTTTCCCCATCGGGGAATTTGGCAATGGTGCCATGAAATCGTGTAGACACCTCAGAACAGTTAGAAAGCGATGCATGTATTGGTGGAATTGGTTCAGTAGTTGCGTTAAGATTTCCTGGAACCGAAGTTTGCTTCTGTACAAGTTGACGATTCAATCAGAGATCCTAACGGTACCTTGAATTCGTTATTGTCGATCTCTTGTTCGTCCCTCTCTCTTTGATATCGTTTCATGTACTTCTGTATCGAAGGCAACTTCTTTATCTCCTCTAAATAATCATCGGTCAAAGAGGACACTCTATTATTTATCTCGTTTGGTTTGCAACAGAGAGAGTTCACGTTGTTCGCATGAAAATGTTGGATCATACATATCTAGATAAATCGAGGAACAGTTAGCTTGAACATATTTTCATTATCTCCAGAGATCGTACCTTGTAACCGTATAAAAAGTTCTCCACAGAGAAATCATAAAACAGAAATATATCTGTTAACAATTGGAACGCTCGACCTGTTAATTTGAACGGTATGTCTGTGCTGAAAACAATATTTTCCATCACATCGGAGAGAATGTTTATCTGCGTTGGCGAGTGGAACACCTGCAGGAGAAATAGTCGATCGCTAACAAGAACTAACAACGCTGATCATTGGACTGCGGATCTTTATGCACTTATAGAAAAATCGAGTGGATGAAATCCATAATTGTTGGAAAATTTTGTAAATTGAAGATGTCGATATATGATCTGTCCTCTATTAAAATCATTAAGGGAAGAAATAACATGCAGATCATCTTTATTTTGCATAAAGATCCGTAGTCTACCAATCATTGATTCGATTGCATCATCGCTACCTGCACATTCAACTTCGAGGTAACATCGTACGACAAGGATCTGTGAATAGCATGCAACGTGGTAGCGATGCCAAATATGAGGACGAACTTCATCGAACTCGAATAAGAACTAAAAAGATAGATAAATAAATAAGAATGTATTTTATTTGGGTAAAGAAGAGGAGATAATTACAGTACCTAAGTATCGAAATAAAATCGTGTAACACTCTAGGAGAAGAGCTTTCGAAATCAGTTATAATTATCACCAGTGGCTCATCCGGCTCGCATTGTTCCTGATACCAATTTTTCAAGGCACGCATTGTACACTGGCTTTTCTTAACTAGCAAGTCTTCTTCGCTCTACAAGAAATTGCACAGTATTACTTGTCTCATAGTAATTGAATTACTATCAAAAGACTGACTGTTTCATCGTTGTTCAGCAATTGGTAAATCGTTTCTTCCATAATGTTCTTTATATTGTTCGAATCTCTGCTCCATATAACTGCTGTGTGTTTCGTTATCGGTTCCAGCGTGGAAACTATTCTCGTAAACATTATCGCATGATCGGGTACGTTCACTCCTACAATTCAGCTGTTTTAGAATCGTGTACTCCAGGCGGACAATACTCTTTCGGAAGGTATAATCACCTGTTAACACGATAGCTGTTTGAATTTCATTCTCCAGAGTTTCTAGTGGTCGATCTTTTACTTTGGAAACGAAGGATGCAATATCCTTCAGTATTTGTTGGAACATAGTGGATCGTATGTGCTAAAATTTTAAGGAGACTTGTCGGTACACGGTTGTTGCTGTGTTATTGGGAATATTTATGTCGATACCTCTGTGGCTTTCTGAATGCTTGTCCAGCAATCTTTGTAAGCAAGGTGCCAGGGTTCGTTGTAGTAATCTGCAAGCTGCAACTTTGTGCTTCTATCGCCAATTTTGTATTTGCCTTTGTGCACGAACACACCCTATAATGTATTGTTGAACTAATTGTCTATGGTAATATGTAGACTGTGGAGGTTTAAGCAATTTTCAATTTTTGTAGACAAATCTTAAGAAAGTAGAATGAAATAAAATTATATTTTTAATGGAAATAGCCTTTGCAGATCCAAAACAAATAACAATTCTACAAAATTCCGTTGAATTTTATATTCTATCCCTTTATGAAGATTTTCATAAGCCACACAAATGCGTATTTATAACATAATAAACAACGCTGTAAGAAAAGTATGTATCGCCTATGTTGATCAGTGTTTTGTGTTAAATTCGATGAAAAATCGAATGATAAAAAGAATTAAATATCTTATTCTTATATTAATCGCTGTGTATAAACGTCATGCCGGCGACAGGATCGTATTTCGAGGTTATGCAGTGCATGCAACAAGTTGTACGGTACCTTTGACACGGAAACGTTGTCCATTGCGAAGAAATGAATGAAACAAGACAGCTCTGTTTACTTAAACATTGGTGGATCACAGAAACACAAGAAAATCACTAAAAAACCACTTAAAAATTACTTAAAAACCACAAATTAAATGAGAAAGAAAACGAACGATACATCCCTACTCACGTCTTTAGCGCAACTGTCGCGCGCGCTTCTGAGGCGCGCCTAGTAACTTCCAGCGCGAAACTTATGGTGTTTTATTATTGTCAGGCTGGTAGTATTACTTTTTAAATCCATGGCGGGTACAGATGTACAAATAGAGTTACGTACATTATTGTAAGTTTGTATTTAATTGAAACGTATTTCTTCCTTGCCGTATCATTTTCTTTACAGTTACAGTGATCAAGACGTCTTTATCCTGAAAAATGTCGTAGAAAAGAGAAAGGAAAATTTATATTTCTTGTATGGCTACATTTATTTTAATTACAAACGAGAATCAAATTTTGTTTCATTTGAAAAAAGAAACGCGTAACATTCGTATTTGTTGGACTTTGTTTAAAATCTTCATGACGAGCGTGACTCGTTAATATACGGCAAGGGATTAATGAATTCAATAAGACTTCAATAAAAAATGGAAAATAATTGTAGTACAACCAATTAAAATATATAAAATTTATCAGAGACTAATACGACGAAAGTTGTGTAATAAACAATTTGAGAATCGACGGAAATATGCAAATTAAGCACTCGGCAACGATAAATAATGTATATATCTACAAAATAATGCATGTAGCAGTGCATACAGCATCGGCATAATGCCACCAACAAAATAACGCATAAAGATCGTGAACGTCGCCATCGATATGCAATAAATTTTCCGAAATCAGCCTGGCGGAGACCGGTGGTCGATGTCGCGGGGATTTCGCATGCTCGCATAAGTTGCCTCGCGGTCATTTGAATGGCAAATGGCGCCGATTGAATTCGTCGAGGCCGAGCAAACAATCCGGAAACCGAGAGGTTGATGCCGCGGAGGATGAAACGCGGGGGTGGTTACCCGTCGAACTTTCGTCGAACTGGTCGCGGCCAGAGAAAGCAACGGGGGATAGAACGGACGATATCGAGGGATGGGGGGTTGAAAACCGGTATATAGTACTTGCCCGCAGAACTTGCCTGCCCGGGAACTCGTAATTGATTTAAAGAAGTGTCCAAACAAGATGCCGGCACGTTCCCCGCCTCGCAATGTACCGGAACACACCCCCTCGACGGTGCGCGACCGTGTAAACGACCGTACAACGAGAACTCGGATTATTCCGGATACGCGGGTCACGCTTCCGCTTTTCTATCAGATCCTGCCGAAACTTTTCTTTGGAGAAACATTTTTTTTTTTTTGATAGGCTACACACTACCGTCCAAATGCCGGAAAAAAGAGATCGAGAAATTGTGAGATATTTTGGTTAGATTTGATTTGAGTGTAATTCTATTTTTTAAATTTACAGAACGTAGGATATTTTGGTTAGATTTGATTCGAGTGTATTTCTATTTTTTATTTGTGAAGATTAGAGTGTCACTCTTCGACAAGAGGTTAGTAAAATTGTAAAAAAAAAAAGGTGTAAAATTATAAAAAGGCGTAAAAATTAGAAGAATTTGTAAGTTGCGTTCTTTTTTTATAATTTGAAATAGCAAATTTCGGTCAAGCCTGAATTTGTGGTTAATCTTTCTAAAAAGGAAATAATTTTTCAATATTTTTTTTCCTGGTCTACTTTCGGGGGTCGACGGTTTTCGGGCGGGAAGTATAAATCGATTGCGCAAGCAGCTTTGTACGAATGTTCTCGTTTTGTGGTCGGCCATCACACCTGTGCCCCAAGGGGCTCCGCAGCGAAAATAAATGGGTTTCGATCGAGGACTTAATCATCCGCCTTCGTTGAAAGCGACGTCTGGGACAAAACGATGCAGAGATCAACGGGGCTATTGATCGTTGAATGGAACGTATTCGTTCGTGTTCTCCTTTCTCCCTGAGCCACCGCCATTCATCCCTCGCGATCAATTATACAGGGGGATGTTTATTAATAACCGAATTTTACCGGGAAATCCATTTACGTTAGACTCGATTCGGTAGAACGAAGAATCGTGCAACGAAGAGAACAATTTTTTTTAGACGAGGGATTTATTAATTCTCCATGCAACTTCAAATATTTTCATGAAAAAAAAAAATATTCAAATGGAAAGCCATGAATGTTTTTACGAATTTCTATTCCGAAATCACCATAAAAATGACAAATAGAATTTTACGTGTGGGAGGGGGGGGGCAGTCGAACGGAAACAGAACGATATGTGTAATCACTAAAAAATAAAAAAAAAAACTCCCGGCCGAAATGAAACCGCAAAAGTGCCACTATAACGTCGATTCTTGGCGCAGATTGGAAAAATATCGGAACTTGAAAAATGGTTCCCGCGCGAACTGTGCCCAATACGCAGCCATTTGTGCTTTATCCCAAGATAGGCAAAGCAGTGACCCATTTACCGATCGAATTGTTATCTGCAATGAAAAATGCGTTTCATAACAACCGGGCCCGATAACATACCGCGGCGGCAAATTTCGGATGGGAAACTTATGCCGTGTTGCGAAATCAAAAATTCGATTTGTCGCTGTTTCCGTGAACGATTTTGGTGGCACGTCCATTCTCCCGGATTTTAAAATTTTGTATTATGTTTAAGAAATAAATTGATTTTTCTTGCAATCGATGCCCCGACTTTTTCTTATCCCGCACAAAGATCCCAAATCAAATTCGTTGTGGGAATTGTGCATTGTTCGCCGAGGTCTTCGTCTGTTTTACTTTATTTCGCGCTGGCTGAGCACCGAAAGATAAGGCAGCGTCTCTCTCGGGAAAAATGCGGATGTCAAAGAGCATGCGACAAAGGTACAAAGGTGTTCACTTTATTATCTCGTTACCGAGTGAAACGTACCCGCGATTCTCCTAGCTTTCTGCGAGATATCGTTCTGCATCTTGAACCGCGTGCGTAGAGGCCGACAACAATGGCGCTCATTACTGACGCGAGGAATCGGGTTGTTTCATAAACTGGCCAGGAGACAGTCCCGACAATTTCTCGCTTGAAGGGACCATCAATGAGAACCAGAGTCGCCAGATTGAGACTTGTCCCCCACTCCTTCCACGACGGTATCCCCACGCGTCCACCAGGTCACGTGACGCCTTCCCCACGCGTCCACCGGGTCACGTGACGCCTTCCCCACGCGTCCACCGGGTCACGTGACGCTTTCCCCACGCGTTCTGCCTCTTTCGTTCGGTACTGGAAGAGAAGGGGTAACTTTACCCCTCTCCTCATCTGGTGAGAACAGGGACGCCCCGAAGTCGATGGCGTCCGAATTCCTTTCAAATGAAATTCTAACAAATTGTGAACATATTGAAAATGTGTAAAAATGATATTGTGCAGAGTAACTTGACGATGTTTTCTTTGTGTTGCAGCGAACCTGCCGAAAACGATCGAGAACCTGGGCGACTCGATCTCGTCGGAGCTGGAGGGCAATCCGCCATTGTGGGTGACCAAGAAGCAGACCGCGCACGGCGAGGAGGTCTACATAAACAACGCGAAGATCCTGATGGCCCAAAGTAATTTCGAGTCGCAGGTGAAGGTCGGCGACGAGATGAAAACGCAGGTGAGTTTCCACAGAGCGGAATCGTTCACGGGCGGATCTCTTTTCCTCCCAACCCTGCGGCCGCGGTTAATTTAATCGCAAATTACTTTTTTACGAGCGTAATCTCGCGAGTAATTAGGTTAGTTTACGTGCTGCTTTGCGTGAACATGGCTTCCGGGCGTTCGGCATGATTTTCTCGGAACTGTGTCCAAGAACTTCGGACCCCGTTGCACTTTCCAAGCTTGCGGCCGCCTTCTAACGAGCTTTTAATGAGCTCCACTCGGCCGCGGACTCGCCGCGTTGATGGCTATCGGACTCGATAACCTGTTCGAATATTCTTCAAACTTTCCAGTTTCAACGATACAATACAAGGAAGTACAGTAATTCTTATCGTGTACTATCCTGTTTCTTGATCTTTGCCGCTGAAATGTTATAGAACTTTTTTGTTTATTATTATTTTTTTTTGTGAAAATGTTAGCAACATATTCGTGACACATTTCTGGTTAAAACGAGCCCAAACACGACACCATTCGCATTTGCCTGCTTAATCCACCATTTAATGGGGCCTCGACTATCCGAACTGATCATCGTGATCAGCTGACCTCAATCATCGCGGATTAAACGAGTAAATGCGATCCAAACTGTATCGTGTTTGGACTCATTTTAATCACAAAAATGTCACGAATATTATGGTAGTAGTTTCGTACAAATATGTTTAACATTGTATCTATATTTTTAACGAATATCGACGCGCGTCAATGATAACAGAAAACGCGTGGGTTCGCAGCAGTGGCCGGTGTCGATGTAACGGGGTCAACGAAAGCTTTGTCGGTGGGATGATGATTGTCGATGATCTCGAGGCAATCTCATGGTATAGTCCTCGTGTGCCAGCAGCGTTCCAAACGAATGCTTTGATCCGTGTGACCTAGCCAAGTATCATCATCCGATGAAAATCGCCGGAGTGCAACTAATCTCTTCCACGAGCCTGGCCATAGATCAATTCTGCTCCCTCCTCATGTTTCCCTCCCCTTCATCCCCCTTATTCGCCTTTCGACGGTGTTAGGGAAACTTTTCTCATCCACTTAACGCGAAAGTTCTATCACGACCGATACTTGTTACTTGTTAGCGGAGCAGCCGCAGTATCGGATCATAATTAATGTAGACAAAAGTCGGCTAATCGAATAACTTTTTACAATCCGATTCCCGAGTGAGCTTCCCCTCGCGTCCTCGACGTGGGCCACAAAGTTTCCTGGTTCGTCAGCAATCACAAAATTTCTTTCATTGTCAATCTGAATAGGACACCCTGTATATTTTCTTGGATATTTTTGTAGAGCACGAAGAGGCGATTCCAACGAGTACCATGACCATACGAGTACCATTACGACCATTCAGTCTCGAGATATCCCTGTCTGAAGGGTAAGCTTTTGCATTAGGTTTGTTCCTTTCAGCTCGAATATCTCGAGATTGAATGATCGTAACACTATGATGATTGTACTCGTTGGACTCGCCTCTTCAGGCTCTACAGGAATACCAAAGAAAATATACAGGGTGCCCTATAAAAAAGTACCGACTTGAAAAGATATTCCAAGTATACGTAGTCTAGAATAACGGTACCCTTCCGGAGGATGCGAAAAAACCTAGCACAAAAGGGTTGCTGGGGTCGCCTAATCGGCGTCGATCGAATTTCCTGACGACGGCCATTCCCGCGAAACTATTCGCCAAGTATTCGGCCAGGTCGGTGGATGATTTTCAATTTGCTTCTTTCTCTCTCTCTCTCTCTCTCTCTCTCTCTCTCTCTCCATCTCTCTCTCCGGCTGGCCGCTTTCAAACTCCCACGGTCTTTCAATCCGCTCTTCTTTTCGCTTCTTCTCCCCAGGCCCTATATCCCCCCCAGTCCGCTATTTTTCCCCTCCATTAACCGTAACTCTTTAGGCGATCTCTCCCCGGCTGGTAGGGCGCAGTTATTCGGACTGGAATTTCTTTAAATTGTTAAGAAACAGGGTCGGAGGGTGGGGGGATGACTGGGAGCCTCGGGGCAACGCGTGAAGAAGGAAACGCGTTCCAACGGCGTCTAATGAGATCAAAACCCCGCGAGCTCTCCAGATTAAAAACTGCGCCGCTGCTTCTTCTTCCTCGACCTCGCCATTCTCTATCGTTCAATATTCGCGCGTGGTTCAAGTATACGTTTAATGATGAAAATGTAAGGTGGCCCGGAAAATGTGGTAAATTCAATGGCCTCGTTACGCCTCGACACTATGTCTACATCGCTGTTTCACTTCCTGCACGAGATTAGGGGTTTCCCCGCCTTTTTATAAATTTATTAAATGTTTCGTAACCGATTAGACACCAACATGTTCAATAATCTAAACAATATTTTGAATAATGGCGCAGCAATTTCTAGGGGCTAGAGGCAAAAAAAGGCGAACTACACGATCTAAGAAAATTCACGGTCCCGTTTTTCTTAGATCAAGACTTCACTGTATATGGCAATGCTATGTTTGTATTTTCTAGTTTTCGTTGATCAACATTCCCACGCGCGAATTAAACGTACATCTGTAGAACATATACACATTTCGGTGTGTGCCAAATAAAATGAATACGTAACACCCTCGCGGCGGTTTAATCAGTGTGCGTACAACAAACTTTCCGCTGAATGTTTGCCGAATGAATAATAAATATCACTGCCGACCGGTAACTGTTCGCGTTGCTCGCACAATTTACCACAGTGTTAGTTTTCGTAAATTTTCATTTTCGAGCCACTCATCTTAGTTCCAGATTGCGAACCAGCTCGTTAATAATCGCATTTGTACATATAACTCACCTAATTCCCCACTCGTCCGTTAGAAAAAACACAATTGAATCTCATCGATCCTGTTCGTAGGGGGTTGTAATTTTCCACTGTGGAACGGACCGTATAGCTCCCGGTGGACGACGTTAATTAAACAATTTCGTTATGCGCGTTATAATGCACGCCAAACGTAATGCAAACACGCATTACTGATCAGTATTATTATTACTGGACTAATAGTCTCCGCCTGGGCGTCGTAAATCCCCGTACCGTCAATATTAACACAGTGTTCCGCTGAATTAAAGCATCCGAAAAAGGATCAAAGAAGAATCCGAAAAGAGGATTAACAGGAATTTTATTGGAGACTGAAAATATTGTCAATCTTTAAGCAAAATCGTACAGCATTCTACCTGCGCCTGGGGGCTGCTTCCATCTCTTCAAATCTATTAATGATTCATACCTAATTTATATTCTTCATTAGTAATTTTAATCTGGTGAAAAAATGATACAGTAATACTCTCAAAGTCTTTAGTATATTTTCACTGTTTTAAATTGCACTTGCTCGTTTTTATTATAAATACATGAAATCCGGAGTCTATTAATGAAGAGCAATGGCACCTTTCCAAAAAATCGATTAATAAACACATTCTGCATCAACTACGAGAAACAGGACTTGATGTATTTGGTATGTAGTCCAGTAGATTTGTACCCGGGACGGTTGCAGGTCGAAGTTTCGATCCTGTGGGATCAATGGTTCAGGAGTTATGCTTGCTTAAAGTTGTGCATTTTTCAATGTTTTTGACAAGTAAGGGCGCCGCCATATTTATGGTATTTATAGTGACGATCCCGCGCCGCTTACCGAGCAGAACCGCTAGATGCCAGCACTCGGTAAGCGACTCGCGATCGTCACTACAAACCAATATAGCGGAGCCCTTACCTGTCAAAAACACTGTAGATTGTTCAACTTTAAGCAAGCATAACTCCTGAACCATTGATCCTACAGGACCGAAGCTTCGATCTGCAGGTTCTCCGGGTACAAATCTACTGGTTTACATACCAAATACATTTGGTACAAATGTTGAGTCCGGTAAAGTAAAGTTTACCCGAATTAAATCCTACAGCATTGTGAAAAATCCGAATATTTTCAGCAACTGCTAAACGCAATAAAATTGTTCGTCTTAATTTAGCAATTCTCCACGCTGTGCGTCAGGGACGAAGCCGAGAGCGCTAATGGTAGCACGGACAGTTAGCAAAAGCGGCGGAGCAGCCGTGAAATCGTCTAAAAATATTTTCTGGCTTATTTAAAAGCGGCCCGATGCTTCCGCTTTCATGTTCGCTCGCGGAGAAGTATATATCCTCGGAGGAACGCGAGATCAACTCGGAAGCTCGCTGTAATAACTGACAAAGTCCCGGCACCCGTTAACGTTTACGATCTCGCCTGTGAAACTACATCACACGGTCGGCGATCCAGCGAAAAAATACTCCCGAGGAAATTCCTTCTTCGCTGGGCTTCGTTATTCAGCGGAGAGGGTGGGAAACTCTGTTGCGTACACAGTCCCAGGATGAGTCGCGCGGTGGAGGGAGAAACACCATAACGCGGACGAACAAGATTATTCATGAACCTAGAAATCCATGAGGAACTAAAAATTAATTTTCCCGTCGCTTCTTAATATCGCGCCGCACGCTGCGGACGAACCATTTCTCGTTTATATCACGATGCACAATAAATTCCTTTGGCAATGCTGCATATCAGGAGGAAATCTACAGGGTGTTTCTTACTTTTCCTACAAAGTGCTCGTATCCATCTACAAGTGAAAATGCGAAAAAAATGTTAAGTACATGGACTTCGTTTATAAACGCTTTATTACAATATTATAGGCAAATATTGAATGTAGCCTGAATAGATGGCTAAACTCTCAACGCTGGTTTTATTTGTTACCTGCATCGAAAAGGTCAATAAATAATTTGAGATTCTTACGTATTTGGTTAACTGCTATACTTAATTTTTTATACTTTTTAATTAGTGCCCTAACCACAGGGGCCAAAAAGAACAGTTTTTATCAAAAATCTTCGACGATATAAAAATTATTAATAAAAAGTTGATTATTACTCAAATTTAAGAAAATGTACAAAACATATAAAGAAAAAGTTCGAAGAACAAAATAATTAAAAAATATCGATTTTTATACTTTTTGGTTACAAATAACAGTTATTAGTGTCCAAAAATTTGGATAGTTTCTTTTTCGATTTACCACGCCGGGAAATTATAAACGCCTGTCTTAAAAGTGAACAAACTGAATAAAATCTCGGCGCGGATCGAGTTAGTGATACATGCGCAAGCCAGAGATTGAATCGAAAATTGTCGTAGTGAATCTAGTACGCGACCGAACGCATATCCGGACTGGTTCGATTCAAATTTATGTTCAATTTGTATTCATTAGATCATTTGAATAGAACAATCGGCATAAAGGGCGGAGACGAAAGGGGCGAGACGTCGAAAGACACACGACGTTTGCTTTTTAAAAGGCATTTTCGTTCGTAGTCGGTCTCGACATTTTTACGTGCGAGTGTGCGTGCACGTATACGAGAATAATGCGAGCATATCCGCTTCGAATTCGATAGATATGTAAAATATATGCCGTGTTCGCGCAAACTGGATACGGGACCAAATGTTTCAATCCCTTGCTTCATCGACGACCATAATCGAAAGAATACCACGTTCAATCTACTTTAATTAGAGTCGTAGACGGACTATGTGGAACAGAATGAATTGAAACACGAAACTGGATCTTTACGTCAAAGAAATTTGTACATAGATTTAAATTGAAATATCTCCTGAACTACTAACTTTTCGACATACATAGTTTAGTACTTTTTTATAACGAATATCCAGCTGCGTCGATTGATGTATTAAAAAATACCTGATTCCATTTAAAAAAATAAAGTTGACCTTCATATCTCCTTGACGTCTCCACCTATAAAAAAATTAATGACATCAGACTACGAGCGCCTCGATATCAAGTAAGTTAGGTCTGATGCTTTTTCTTCTATCTTCAAAAGCAAGCGAGTTATATTCAGGTGACCCGTTTATAGTGCCCCACCCTGTATATGGAACTTTGTGTGTGTACAACGGTGCCTTATTAGGCATACGATAGATATAAGTTTTTTCCTCTTTTATGAAATTACGATCTACGACAAAATGCTCTAGTTATTGAAAATATAAAATAAATCGAAGGTCAAGGGATTAATTCGATACATCATCGGAACGATTCTGTCGCCTGGGAAAAAATTGCCGAAAATTCTGCGAAAAATGTGGAATGTTGTATCGGAGTGCTGTGACAAGCATAGCGCACGTGAAGATTGCGCCCAGTGTACCGTACGCGTTTCGAAACAAGAAGTGTATCGCAGGAAATCAACCAACCACGAATTAACATTACGATAATCTCTCGTCCCGCAGTAAATCCGGCCGTTTCCCGCGGTTCTCGGCCGTCGCGTTTTCTTCATGGCACAATTTCCTTTTACGAGACACTCTGGCAGGCCATAGAGAAACTCGTCCCGGGAGTCCTGGGAAATGCGACGGGGACAAAAAGGGAAAAGCGAGAGGCGACGGCGACGGCGACGTCGACGGCGACGGCGAAGTTGGTTCAAGCAGTAACTCGATTTGGGACGAAATAAAGCCGAGATTTCCGTGCCGGGGCGTAAATGCCGAATTCGTCCCCCCCGAAACGCACGGTGCACCTTGTTTAAATATGCAGGAACCACGGTGCTGCGGACGAAGGAATACTACGATTAGGGGTGACTACGAAGGGTGCGCGTTGCGGAAAGAAAGCGGGCGTGATACCGTCCCAAGATAAAAGTCGCGGTACTTGAGGGACAAACCGCTCCCTCAATGCCACGCCGCTGTTCGATGCCATAAATCTCGCCGGTGACTTCGGCAGAGCTGATTTCCGCTCGGTGAACGTTCTTTATCTTGCCTTGTCGGCGCTGCTTCTGTTAACCTCGGTATTTATTACATTTTTTATCATCTGTTTATACGCGGATTTTCATCCAGGAAACAGATTTTCAGTTTAAAGCAGTGGAGGAATTACAAAGATTTACGGACATCAGTGTATTAATTTCAGCTTAACGAGACAATTAAACGGAAAAAGAATTTTCTATTTGGCTCCTGTGTCTTGCAATCAATGCAAACATTTTTTATATTTTGCATGAAGATCCGCAGTCTAGTAATATAGTATTCTAATATACTCCCCCTCTGTACCATAATAATAGTAGCAATCGATGAATTTAATTTGTCGTTGTGTTGTAAAATAAATATAGAACGCAACATTTATTATAAAAGAAAACTAGATTACACATTAAACAATAAATTAAAAATATCACTCCTAATTTTTATTTTGAGCGTCCAGATAGTTTCCGAATTTTTCAATAATTTCGTTTTACAGCATTTTAAGCTTGTAGATACATATGATTCGTTGGCTGCGAAGCTTTGCTTTTCCTATAACGCGTGAGCATAAAATTATTTCTCTTTTCATTCTTACTTTTACAATGGGTTGATATTCAACTTCAGTTTACTTCAATAAAACAATTGATTTCGATCAGCGGATGAAACTAGAAAAATAGTTACAATTCGTAATAATTGGGTTCACCGAAAAATACTGAAAGATGTGTCAAAACGAATGACAGATGTCATGAAACATTGATTTCCATTGAAGGCTTCGTAATTTTGCTCCACAACATTCCCGTTTAAATATTCACCTGCTACTAGTGTCACGGGACAGAGGGAATAATATAGTATTACGATATAGTTTTTACTAAATTTTATTCAGTGAATGCAAATCCGTTGCACGCGAAAATATTTGTTCGGAATTAAATCTAGATTTACTTTAAATACGAAGGGGTTAACATTTGGCACCGGTACGTTTATTTATTCCGTTCCCGCGCATAAGCGCGAGCAGGATTCCGCAAGCGTGGTGAATCGCGAGCACGGTAGCGAAGCGATAAGCTGTCGATTCCAGTTTATAAAGCTCCCCTCCCGGAAATATTCTTGCCGCAGCATACTGAGAGCAGCAGTCCGCGTTCGATAAAGAAAAACGGCGGCCGGGGGTATCCACCCCCCGCGATCGGGAAGGAGAAAGAGACAAGGGGAAAACAGAGATTGTGCGATAACAAAGAAAATAGGAAGAAGGACGACGGAGGAAGAGACCGTGTTCCATTTATCCGGGGAGAGAGTCTTCCGCGAGGAAACGAAGGGAGGAAGAAAAAACAACGAGAGCTTTCTCTCTTCCCCCCCCCAAGGTTTGTATGCCAGAACGGCTGCCCAGAAATGAATCGTTCCGCTCCGGTCTCGCGAGAAAGAGACCGAACTCGCTCGCTCTTTTTCTCTCTCCCTCTCACCCGGTAGCTCCTTTGACGGCAATTTATCTTTCTTGCCGGACACAAGTCATTGGGCGAACAGAGGACCGAAGCACCGGAACGAATCCTTAATTTCTTATACGATTTGATATATATTCCCCCGGACAGCCGGGTTCAGCAACTTCGAAATTCGATTGTTTGTCACGGACTATTCTTCAACGGAGCATGCATGGGATAGTGCGTCGGAACTGCTTAATCCCATTGTTTTCGATTGCCACTGAGGCTCCGCTCGTCAATGCACCGGGTGCTCAAACGCGTCACAGTGGGGAAAATGTTTTTATAAAGTAGTTGGAATATATTGGGAATGTTTTTCCAAAAACAAAAAATTAGTATTTAAAATATTTTAAGAATATTTTAAAATATATTGAGAATATATTGAAAATGTTGAAAATATGAAAAATATTGGAAATGTTGAATTTATGGACGATATTTAATATATTGAGGATATTGTGAATATTGAAAATATGGACAATATTGAATATATTGAGGATATTGAGAATATTGTGAATATCGAAAATATGGACAATATTGAATATATTCAACATATTTAAAATATGAAGAAGATTGAGAACATGGAAAATGTTGAAAATATTAGAAATATGGAAAATATTAAATATATTGAAGATACTGAAAATATTGAAAATATTTAAAATATGAAAAATATTGAGAATATGGAAAATGTTAAAAATACTGGATATATGGGAAATGTTGAATATATTGAGGATATTGAATATATTGAAAATATGAAAAATATTGAGAATATGGAAAATCCTGAAAATATTGGATATATGGGAAAAATATTGAATATATTGAGAAAATTGAAAATATATGAATGATATTGAATATATTAAGAACATTTAAAATATGAAAAATATTGGGAATATGGAAAGTTCTGAAAATATTCGAAATATGGAGAATATTAAAAATATATCGAGCACAGATTGTGGCGGGCATGTTCAATCAATTGTTCCACCGACCTGACGTCATAGAAGATCTACGAACCGTTCGGAAAATGTTATCAGAATCGAATTGGCATATCAATTTGCCAGCGCTATTCCGTCCGTTTTAACAAGCGATAATTATGAAACCAATGAATTACACGTGACACACCTAATTAGAGTTTTAATCAATTGGTGGAATATAAAATAAACCTCGGTGATAGAATGAAAGTCTATTATCTCTGTTGGGGATAGATATATTCCATTAACCCGTTCATATTGACAATTATTTCCTAATAAAAGGGATTATAATTATCATTTCAGTCCATGGAACATAATCGAGTGCTTCGTGGTCTATCATACAGGGTGTCTCATATGTTCCCGTAATAAACTTCCCAAGCTATATCCCCATAAAAATAATTTGTATTTATTTTTTTTGGTTAGAGTGTTGCTCCAAGAGGTCGTTAATTCGAAGTTTTCGCCGCAGTAGTCGCCATCTTGGGGCCGAAGTCACGTTTGCACTCTCGAGCGTGGCCATTAATAAAAACAGGCGAATGGTTCGTTATGGCTATTCGTAATTAATTGTGTCTTCACCGCGTCCCCGAGGTCGCGTAAATTAACGAATGCTAAGTTAATGGGTTGGAATTTTACACCGACTCCGTTTGTGTCCGCGCCTAGCGGCCATAAACCAGCGCGAATGGCATGCTCGCCGCTTAATTATTTACCTTGGATAATGCGCAAACAAAAATTTCATTCATAACACTATCTCTGAAACTACAAAATTAGAAACCATCATACTTGCACGTTCGATATTAACTCAATCAAGGTAGGCGACAAGAAAGTGGGAAAAAAGAATTCGCTAAAAATTGTTGAAAGCACCGTTCACAAGAAAATGGCCACTCCGTTTAGAAAACTTCGCACCGATTTTTCAAACACCCTTCCAACGACCCCAATAAAAAATTAAAAGGATAATTCGCGAAAATTCTCAAGGGCACCGTTTACAAGAAAATGGCACCTCCGTTTAGGAAACCTTTTACCAATTTTTCGAAATATTTAACGAGGCTAATAAACAATTAGTCGAGGCAGGAAAGTTCCAAGAGTAAAATGGCACCTTCTTGGGGGACGTTCGGCGGGAACCAATTCCCATTCAATTTCTCTTTTGATACAGTAATGTATGAAAATGCAAATCCGGGGGGAGGGCTCGAAATTTCATCAAAAACTCCGGACGAAGGCCAACAACGGGAAAATTCCTTAACAAGATTCCGTAATCAAATTACGGGAGACCGAGTGAATTTTGTTAAAAATCAGGTCTCGCCAAAATCGCCCTGTCTCGCCCCCCACCCCCCCGTAACTTCGTCGAAACGTTGAAATATTCATGAAACGAAATCAACAAGGTTCACCAAGTTTGGCCCTGTTCCTATTGGAGGAGGAGGAGGAGGAGGAGGACGAAGGAACTCCTTTCGGGTCAGGGCAAACAATTCATTCGATCCGCCCCAGTTCCGGGAGCTATTACTTCCGGGAAAGGACGGTAAGTGATACACAGAGACAGTAAAAACACGTCGGAGTTGCGCGCGCGACTCGTTGCCAATCGGTCGCAAAACTCGCGATAAGACGTGAACGCGCGAATTGCGAACATAAACTGTCCGTTCAATTCTGGTTCGCTCCGCAACGCTTTTACACGGCTCCGGAGAACTGGCTTTTGTCATACGATCGACTCCAAAAAATAGGGAATTGCATCTGTGCATTGCTTGCCTTCTCGAAAATTGCGAAACGCATTTCAATCCGCATCGCGCAAATTTATCGAGGGACGAACAGAAACAAATTAGAACGTCTGGGAAAATTATTTTATTATTATTATTTTTACCACTATACTTAATTCTATGTTTCATTACTATATTTATATTAAATTTATATAGCAATCATTATTATATTTATATAGCAAGAATTACACTTTTTTGTCTCACACAAATTTAAAAATACTGTTTCATTATATTCTACATTTACAAGAACGATTAAAATAGATAATGGATAACTGTTTTATTATTTCAAATTTATGAAAACGATTACAAGAATTTTGCAACGAATGCAGACAATTTTTACCTTGCACAAAGAATCGCTAATAATAGGGGATGATAAAATACATTTGCTCCCGTGCAAAGAAATTAACCGCGATGCTTCGGACCGTCCGCTGTTTTTGGTGGATGGTTCCCATGAAAATTCATTTCTTTCTCGGGGAATTGTGTTTTGCAACATAACGCGAGCTCCGGCTTTTCTTCGTCCCGTACAGCAGGTCTGTAAACGATTCTGGGGTAGATAGGGTGTGGCGTCCAGACACCATGGCGCCAATTCACTTCCTCCCGCGTTTTCTTCCCCTCTCCGCGAGATTAAAACTAGATCCGCTGACCTCAGAATTTCTATGGTGTCGACCTGTTCGCGAGAACATCGGACACCATCTCGGAAGGAAGTATACAGTTAGGAGCAAAACTCTGTAAGGCTAGATGAATTAGTTTAGTAAGTGACGTCTAAAAAATCTGTTGAAAAAATGCATTTGGTCGGAATTGTGAAAAACAATAGTAAAAATTGATTTTTACGACTTTCTTAGCTGGGTTAATAACGACAATTTAAAAGATGTGTTTGGTCAACTTGTATAAATTATGTACGCTCCGAAAATTTCATTGAAATTGGTTAATTGGTTCACGAGTTATAAACGATCAAAAGTGGTAAAGGTAAAAAATCTTGAAAAATTGCAATTTTCTCCACTTTTGATCGTTTATAACTCGTGAACCAATTAACCAATTTCAATGAAATTTTCGGAGCGTATATAATTTATACAAGTTGACCAAACACATCTTTTAAATTGTCGTTATTAACCCAGCTAAAAAAGTTGTAATATTTTTTAGACGTCACTTAGTAAACTAATTCATCTAGCCTTACAGAGAAATTGAAGTCGTTTGGTCCATTCATAAAGAAGTTATTCTGATTTAAGGTGTGTGTGTGATCAGTTTTGCTCCTAACTGTATATACGAGGTTTTAACTTTTGTTTTCGGGAAGGTGTACAGTAACGCCTCGATATATGTGAAAACTTCGACCCCTAAATGTCACTTACATTGCGCACCCACACTGCACTTGGGCGTCTTACTTCTGACGTGGAACTGCTTCCATCACACTAGGGTGACTACACACTCACATCGGTGAGAAATTTTCTTTTGTGTATTTGCAGAAAGACAAAATAGCAGGAAAAGAGCTGTACAAAGGACCATTGTAATTGGCTGGGGGCGCTTTAAGTGAATCAAAACACGCCGCGCGGAGCTTTAAATCTTCGACTAGTTCGAGGAACTTTCAATCGCGATGGCGAAACATTTCGTTAAGAGGGAAAAGTAAAACGGTTCGGAAGTTAAAGCGCGTGTCCGGGCTCGGGCCGGTATTGTTCCGGCGGCTTGTGGGAGCCGACCGGAGGAAGTTATCCTCTTTAAGTCGCTCGGAGATTCATTGAATCGACCACGAAACAGCGGGGAGGTGGCTAGGAATTTGTTTGACAGACACACGACGCCATTTAATTCACCTCACCGTGTGTATACAGGGTGATCGTCGTTTTTTCTTTTAAATAGAACGACGTATTTTGATTAGTGTAACATTATAGCCAACGGAAGGACAAATTCAACCGTGTATAACATGTTCACCTTCAAATGACTTTCATGCTTGTTGTTGATAAAAATACAAATAATTCTTTTCTACGGGAGTCTGCAATACAAGAACGAAACCATAGGAAAATCGTACATCGTGTAAATCGTATTAACGACCCGTCACTGTTATTGTGTCATTTATGACACAACAATGGGATTTGAGGCCACCTAAACAAGATAATCAAAAGAGGAATGAAATTTGTACTCGGCTCCCGTGTCTTGCAATCGATGCAGACATTTTATCATTTTGCATAAAGAGATCCGCAGCCTACTGATAAAAACATAAACAATAATTCTCGTCCACAAAGACCTGCAACACAAGAACAATGCCAGCCAAGAGAAACGTCAACGCTCAACTAAAAAAGGAAAAAAAAAAATTCTGCGCCCCAGTGAAAAATCCAGTGGCCGCAGCAATAAACAAACCCGCCGCGCAGGTAACGCAACAATTATGCCGGAAGGAAGCAGTCGTAGAACGTGACGCCGCCTAATTATTTCGCCGCGCAAAACGAGGGGATATAAAAAAAAAAAGGGGGAACGAGCCGCAAGAGAGGGACGGGATACACAAAGTGGGGGGGGGGGGAGTTCGCCCCGGTTTCAGATCGACAAGCCGCAACGGAGGAGAGTAAATTGCCGGCGGAGATGCTGCCCGCTTGTAAACGCGAAAGTATACAGTTAATCTCGTGAAGCCGCGAGAGCCTGTTCGACGTAAAGGGGTGGTGGAAGCCGCGCGACGGTACGGGGAGCGGCGGCTAGGATGGGGTGGAGTGAGAAAGGAGCGAAGATATAGTAAGACAAATGACATCGCGGGGGCCGCGCGGCTCGAAGGAAACGGGGACACGATGCGGGAGGAAGATAAAGCGAGGAACGAGCCGGAAAAAGGGACACCGGCGAAGGAAGCCCGCCCCGGGTATTTATTCTGCAGCCCAAAGGGGGGAGGGGCGGAGGGGGGGGGGGGGCAAACGCAACTATTTCATGGGTGTCGAGTCGGATACCATTGGAAACGACGGGATGCGACCCACCGCCATCAGTTCCCCAGACTCATTGGAAAAGGTGTACCGGCCATTTACTATCCCTCCGAGTCTCGCGACTTCCAACGCGTCTCCTTCCCCCCACCCCCACCCCCCACCCCCACTCCTCACCGACCTAGCTATTTATCCGCTTTTCTTCGCGATCGCCGTGATTCTTTTATCTCGGCGGGGAATCCCCTTCGACTCGATAACTAACTTTGTTCTTCCGCCCCGCCGACGGACGGCGGCGCGACCGTGTCTCGGAATGGCGGGCGGGGCTGTTAGGACTGTTCCCTCGCCTAGACGCGAGAGCACAATCTACAAGGTGTCTCGAAATCCCTTCAACTTCCGGAAATGAGGTTCCTCAGATCATTTGAAGCGACATTTTCCTTTGCAGGAACGGCGTCCGCGGCTTTGTTAACGAGTTATTAACGGAAAACACGACTGTGCCAACACGCGTCCAGGTCGCGCTCTGATTGGTCCGTGTTTTTCGTTAATAACTGCTTAACAAAGCCGCGGACGCCGTTTCTGCAAAGGAAAATGTTGCTCCAAATGAACTCAGGAACCCTTGTATAGAATAGATATTCCGGTGTTTGTCACTCCCCACCAGAATGGAGGGGGGGGGGGGGCCTTGCGTCATTGGGCCCACTAGGGGAATCGACGATGGCGCTATCTAGACATGTCTTGCAATCAATGCAAACGATTTCTATTTTGTACGAACCTGAAATTGAAAAGGACCATTTTCTTTTTGTAGAAACGCACAGGAAATTGATCCAGTGGTTTTCACGGACTGTAGCGATCCCAGCATAATTTTCCGATTTTTCGGAGCTAGTGGGTTCAAATTTTCACGGTTCTTTGACCGAGCTTTGGAACAGTACGCGCTCCGGTTTACTCGGATTACCGCGTGCCCCGAAAGCGTCCTCGCGAATTTATCGCGGCGAGTTAATTTCGAGGTTTTTTGAATTGCGAATGGATACATATATGCGCGTATGTATGCACGTCTGCTTCCATCTATAAATAATCTAACGCGCGGCGGAACTATCGTTTTAATTAAAACTAGCCTCGTCATTAAAACAATGTAATGTACCGGGTGGGCCGTGTAACTTGTACATTCATGCTGTTTGCATTATTCATGGATTGTTCCCGGTGTCGTGGCAGCGGTGACGTTTTATTTCTGTGTGTTTGTTTGAATTATTGTGTAAACAAATGGAGCGTCGTAATTACTTCTGTAAACTTTGTAAAGCGATTTAAGGAATTCTGATCGAATGCAAAATGTTAAAATGAGAAATAAGATTGGACAAAATGTTGGAATCGTGATTAACAAATTTCTTGTCCGTTCTGTTGCAGGTCCTGCACGTGATAAACGAAGTGCTGGAGCCAGTACGTTCGAACTCCGCGAAAATGATTTCGAATCCGAACGCCTACGAATTCCTGAATCAAAGCGAGGAGCTCCAGCTGGGTGTCCATCGAGTACGGTGAGTAATTTTCAATTAATTTTCCGATCGAATTTCCCGATACGGAGGTATTGAATATTTCCCCCCGGTGAAATATAATTTCTAGAAAATTCCTCGAGAGCTCTAATAGCGAGAACAAACATTCTAACGAGGGAACAATATCAATTGCTGATTGTTTGGAACAATTAGACGGCGCTCTTCCGACGTTCGTTCTTTGCCATTCCTTTTTAACGAGCATACTCCTCGAAACAAGCGATTGTGCGACTGCATTGTTCACGAAGCAGTGCACCTATTCAAACGAAGTCTCGCATTGGTGAACAATCACGCTTTGATTGCACATCATGTCTGAAAAATTCGCCGGGACACAGCTTTAATGGAGGACTGTTGCCAAATATCGCGTCGCAGTCTCCTTTCGTACGGTGCGAATTTTCATCTCGAAATATCAATTTTATAGAGACATTATAGAGACATGAAAGTTCAATGCTACCATTACAAAAGACGTACACGCATGCTGGACCTTTTAAAAATGAATATACCCCCACCGAAGATGTGAAAAATTGACAATGAAATTTTTTTGGGCGACGTTTCCAATTTTATGAGTTTTTCGGCGTCCTCGCGCGCAGAAGTAGAATTGAACGGGGGATTCTGAATTATTCCGTCGGCGACGCCATATTACAGGCTAACGTGAGCAGCGCTACTTTGTTATTATTAAAAATACTTTCTTTCCCCGCTTGTAACTCCTAAGTAAAATATACTCGGCGAGTTTGGTCACGTTCACCGGAAGATGAAGATAGAACCAACTTCCGTAGTTGTTCTCAACTAACTTCGATGCTCACTTTGTCAAGTCTTTATCGATATTTAAAGGCGCGCCAAGGCAGCCGCGCCGCCATCGGAGTAAGTAAACCTTGAGTGAATTAGCTTCGTCCGTCCCGAAACTTCTTTAAGCTTTGCTGCATTTCATTTACTATTCTCGGTGAAACACCATTCTCGCTTATTCCCGGCGACGTGCAGCATGGGGATTTGGCAAGTTCTTTAATATACAACACCGTCAGCCATTTTTTAATACATCCCCGCCGGATACGGGGCCCGAGCCTGTCAACTTTGCGCACAAGGATATTTCACAATTTCTTTCTAAAATTCATACTCTCCCTTGCATTACTCGCTGTTGTACAAAATCATTTTTTTTTTTTAAATGCCATTTTCTTTTCATATACAGAACTCTGTATATTTTATTCGATATTCTTGTAGAGCGTGGAAAGACGAATCCAACGAGTATAATGACCGTACCATTACGATCATTCAATCTCGAGATATCCCTGTCAGAAGGGTAAGCTTTTGCATTAGGTTTGTTCCATTCAGCACGAATATCTCGAAATCGAATGATCGGAACACTACGTTTCTTGTACTCGTTGGATTCGTCTTTTCACGCTCTACGAGAATATCAAATACAATATACAGGGTGTCCTATAAAAAAAGAAACGTGTACCTTTGTTGGCTGGCTCCGCCAGGTCCGAGGAAAATTGTCCGGCGTGTAACGGATGTGACGCAGGAGATCCACAAGTCTGCCCATTCAAATCGAAATCTTCTAACGGGGATTCCCCGCGGTGAAAGGGCACAAAGAAGCTTCCCCCGAAATAATTTTTCTAATAGTTCAATTTCCCTCGCTGTCCAATAAAACCAAAGATTACTTTTCGTGAAAGAATCGGCGACATGGAGCCCGGCCGCAACAATGGCTCGAGAGAAATCGGTCGGCAAGAGTATCGGTAACAATCGATGAAAAATTGAAAGCCGTTTCCCGTCGAACTTTTCGTCGAATCAACATTTCGCGTAATTTCCGACGTAACCGTTGGATTCAATTAACGGATGCAATTCTTTCCGCAGCATCTTCCGGCAACGGGTCGTCAAGGAGAACAAGCAGGAGGACTTCAAGGCGGACGGGCGTTACACCTTTCTCATCCCCGTCGAGGAGGGTTTCACGGTAAGCTGCTTAGCAACCTTCCCATATCGATCATCCCGAAAGTACTTTAATATCGCCTGTGTTGCGAAGCCTTGAAAAGATTCCGCCGATGGTAACTCGTCTTACTCATCACTCGGCGGCGAGAAATTTTGATCGATCGCGGATGTGCTGGAACCGAAATCCATTAACTTCACGGCGTGACTGATTCGTCCCCTCTAGACGTCTTGCTCTTCCGACAAGCGCAACCGCGAACCTGGTGGACACGAATTTGGATTCCTTTCCAAGCATAGTAGCTTCATTCGTGAGAATGAAAACTTTTTCCGAATTTCCGGAATTCTCAAATTTCATCATTTTTTAAATGAAACCTTTACAGACACATTTCTGACGTTCTCCCGGTTAAAACGAGTCCAAACACGGCCTCATTCGAAGCGTAACTCCGAAAACAGCTGATCGACCGATTGCAGTTCGTATAGCAGAGGTTCCCTTCGACCGTGGATTACTCGGGCAAATATCAACCGAACTGGGTCGTGTTTGGTATCGTTTTAATCGGAAAAGCGTCGCGGATACGCCGGGAAGGGTGTCATTAAAAAATCATTAGAAACACAAAAGTTCTAAGTGATTTTGTGCATTCTCTTTGCATTGATAAGTGTCCTTTCCAATTCCGAGGTCGGGATCGGCAGGTCCCAAGGTCCCTCGGCCACAGCGTTTCTATTTCCTCGCAGGATTCTATCACGTTATCACCGGCCGTGCGGTTTTCCAGCGGAGCCATCGCGAACATTTCCAATACGATTCTTATACGACATCAGAAACAAACTAAGGGAGCCGGGGCAACTCGATTTCTATGAGTTCAGAGGTTCGGGATACCCTGGGCTAAAAGGATCAGGTTGCCACGGGGAGTCACGGTACAAAGAATCAAGCTGCGGCAGAGGCTTTATATACCCGGCAACGATGGCCTCGTTTCAAGGAACTTTTCAAAATTGGGAAGTCTCTCTCTCCAACGCCATTTTATTTCCACCATCACCTCCCACCTCTCTGCGATACACGCCATCACGCTCCGCAGGACTTGTCGCCATCGAAAAGTTTTACCTCGAGGGGGGGGGGGGGGCACGAAAATGCTGATTTCACACCGAAACTTTGATTACACCAGAACCCCCGCGGAAACTGAACGGACGCACGCGACTTTAATCGCGGAATCACGAATTGGCGATACCGGCAAATTGCGCGATTGTATCGCGGACTCAGCCTCGCGAACTGTTATTAACCTGCCCGGGTATATTGCGATTTAATGGCGTCGTTCGCGGTGCCGCCGACTTCCACTAATCTTCGTGCTCTCGTTCGGCAGTTCTTGCCTGGATGTTCATATTTAGTGATATTATTATTATTAAATTTTATACTTAATATTAAATATTTTCATGGAACTACAGTATACGTCCACACTCATTCATATGTACAAATTATTCTCCCGAATAAAATTTTCGAATTGTTAGTTTTGAAGGGGTTCGGATAAGCGAGGTTCCACTAAATCTTGGATTAAACGGGGAAATAGGCTTCGAATGATACCGTGTTTGTACTCATTTTAATCGGGAAAGTGTCAGGAATATGTCAGCAGAAGCTCATTATGGTCCGTTAAAAAATACCAAAGTTATTGTTAAAAAAAGAGCGTGGAGGCCCCGAAGAAGTACGTTTCGCGTTGGTTGGACCAAAGGTGCGTGGTTTTTTTGCAAAAATTCGGACACTGGCGCACTCCTTATGGGTTCAAGAGTGCCTGAAAAATTAAATACGAACAGACGGACTTGGCTCGAAGGAATTGGCAGCTTCTACGTCAGGATTTCATAGTGCACGTTCGAGATATCGGATACGCTTTCGGAACCGCGATCGTGCGGGGTGTGTGTGTGTGTGGGACTGGTATAAAGGAGCAGGCCAGAATCGAGTTTCGGGCCTGAAAGGACTCGTTTCGTTCACTGGGGGGGTAGAGAGAGCGATCGAACCGTATCGAAAAGCACTCGGCGTAGCTCGTCGTCGAGGCTTTTCCAACCGAACGACATCGATGCCTCAATGCTGGAACGTAAGGAACCCGGGGGCGGCTCTTTCTTCGGGGCTCGAATGTGAGCTCGTCAATGGCCGGCCATTACCACTACCATCGCATCGTGCCCGGGGAGCGAAGAAAGAAGGCTCGAATTAATAACGGAGAGTGGGAACCGCGTTCGCCGAATGGCTTTTGTGTTTCCGAAAACGTCCATCGGGGAAAACACTTGAAAGAAGTGCGGCTGTTTCATCCCACCTATTTGTTGATCCGATCGTTTCATTAACAAACGTTCTTCATTTTGTTCTAATATTTATTCTGTTGTTCTCTATTTATTCTCTATTAACCTAAACAAAATAAAAATTGTCTCCACCTATTGCGAGGCGTAGGTGTCCAGAATTGAGGGGAGACAGTTACCCCCTCTCTGCACCGTCGTGGAGCGCCAGAGTGGGGAGACAAGTCTACAGGAGTCGTCCAACGCGTCTGACCATGGCCGACCTGTTCTACTTTCCGCATGCACTATAGCACGCGATCCCGATGGATCTTCGAACCCGATTTTCTCGCAAAACCAGATGTTATTCGAAAAAATGTTACTCCTTCTTTTCGATTGATATTCGCACGTAGAATAATCCAGTATTTTAAAATTAATTTTGTGCATCTTAGTTTCAATTCGACGAACGTTTGTTTGAATCAATTTTGTGGGTGTCGTCCGACCATGGCCGAGCTATTCTACTTGATCTTTGAACTCGATTTTCTCGAATTCCAGACGTCGATCGAAAAAATGTTACTCCTCCTTTTCGATTGATGTTCGCACGTAGAATCACCCTGCATTTCGAAGCAGCCCCAGAAAATGAATTTTAACAATTATTAATGAATATTTAAACTAGACGCGGTAGAATTCCGTTACCTAAGGGAAGCTAGCCGAAATTCGAGATCTCCGACAAGCTCGATCTTTGTCACGCGAGAAGCCTGTACCTCTGGCATTAATATGAATCGCGTGTAACACCGCAGGCTTCTTCGTGTCTTATCACGAATCGGAAATCAATCGCTCACGCCTCGCTCATCCTTTACACCGTGGAACGAACCTCCATCCGAGCAGCCGGGTTAACAAGAAGCATGTAATCATCGTATCGGTCCGGTGGGCCAGTGAACACCGAAGTGGATGCTTATTTCATGCCCTTAGCCAGCTCGTTGCTTCACCGTTAGCATCCAGGATACCGGGAAAGGAGGATATAGCTCACCCCTTATAGGCACTAGAGAGGAGATCCGTCTTTGACGGTGTTGTGCCGTTCGCCTCCACGGTTTTATGCGATTACACCGCATTACAAGGCCCGTTTACACGAGCCCCGTGTGTACCAGAGTCAACCGAAATGCCGGCGAAACAATCGACAGTCGACGGTAGTCAGGCACAAAGGCTAATGGACCGAGAAATGCCTCGGGTAACCGACTGACAGTGTGAACATTTCGAGGGAAATTTTATCAATGGTTCAATATTTTCGGGGTTAATTATGCGGTGTAATTACCTCCGAAAATTGTTAATCATGTCGCCCTTCAGTACATCGTGGACGTGTTCGTTTTGAGGGGGTAGATACAACCCCCAAAATGTAAATTGAAGTATATTTCTTCCTTTCATGGATCTGTTTTATGAATCTACATGAAAAATAAGTGTATTTTTTCTATTAATAATCTTGAGAAATCACCAAGAATTAGATTACAGCCAGTCATTTCAAGAAATTGAAAATTTTCCTGTCTAATTTTCACCTGTGAATTTTGAGAAGAAATTGAAAATATTTTTGTAACTTTGACTTCTGCACTTTGAGAAAAAATTGAGAATACGCTTTTGTAATTTTTATGGTTATTTTATATTTTATGGTTGATTGTTTAATGGATTCTGCAAGCCAAGTAAGAGAATTAGTTGAAACAGAAAATCTTGGATTCGAATCGAACGAGGGGTTGGAAATGCGAAGGAACCCCTTCAGGTGGAACCCATACAATCTCTAGAAACTTGGAAAAGGAATCCATATAGTTGTTGCACAGTTCACTAAGAACTAGAGTATCGAATAATCCATGCTCGTCGGAACGGGCAGGGAAAGGCAAAATACCCTTTTTCACAATTATATTTACATTTGCTGCAGCAAATGAGAAATGGCAAATTAATAATAATGATTTCTTATCTGTTCCAGCCAGCACCGAGACCGGAAAAGGTAGACCGTGTGGTGATCGATGGTCACGTGATACCTAACCACGTCCTATTCACGTCACCAACACCAGAAAATGTACCCTACAAAACTTTGGCGTTCACTGATAACGTTAAGGTCACCGTCAGCTTCCTCAAGCAAAATGACAAAGGTAAAATATTTTGGCCCAATGGCCAATTTCCGTGAATCCTCTAAACAATTATTGGTTACACAAAGCCCAGGAATCAAATAGACATTTATTTTTTCGGCTGCTCTTTACTTTACCGGACTCCAAATTTGTGCCTTTCTCATATTAATTATGGTGTATTTGGTATGTAATCCAGTAGATTTGTACCCGAGACGGTTGCAGGTCGAAGTTTCGACTATGTGGGATCAATGGTTCAGGAGTTATGCTTGCTTAAAATTGAGCATTTTTCAGTGTTTTTGACAGGCAAGGGCGCCGCCATATTGGTTTATAGTGATGATCGCGAGTCGCTTACCGAGTGCTGGCATCTAGCGGTTCTGCTCGGTAAGCGGCGCGCGATCGTCACTTCAAACCAATATGGTGGCGTCCTTGCCTGTCAAAATCGTTGAAAAATGCACAACTTTAAGCAAGCATAACTCCTGAACCATTGATCCTACAGGATCGAAACTTCGATCTGCAGGTTCTCCGGGTAGAAATCTACTGGATTACATGCCTAATAATTTTAATAAGTTGAAATTAATACAGTAAAATTTATAGATTGTTCAAACACTTTGTGTCGTAGATTTATAAAGAGTACAAATTTGTGATAAGTAGTTTTATTTATCCTTTCTTGAAATTGAATCGAGAACACATACAACAATTTGTAAAGTTCGTTGCTCCTTACCATCGATCGCGCCGAGCGATACCGTCAGACACGATTTAAACAATGGCC
The DNA here is from genome assembly GCA_028455605.1 of Lasioglossum malachurum. Taxonomy (NCBI): domain Eukaryota; kingdom Metazoa; phylum Arthropoda; class Insecta; order Hymenoptera; family Halictidae; genus Lasioglossum; species Lasioglossum malachurum. The sequence goes on along the minus strand of CM052312.1, from coordinate 13,825,804 downwards.
CGGCAAATCGAACGTTAAATCAACGCGCGAATTATTTAACGAAGATTTAATCGGAAACTGTTTCATTTCGTAATCGATTCTCATGGCGTTCCTCCATAATGTACAAGTATGTGCGTATAGAATACCGTTCCGACAGATAATTGGAAACATTATTTTCAGTTTATGTCAAATCCAATACCGTGATGGGCGATGCGAATCATCCAATGACCGGCGTTGTGCTCGCTGAAATCGTTAAAGCGAACATACCGGTGAGGAACGGCGTGGTACACCTGATTCAACGGCCGCTTATGGTCGTCGACACCACCGTGAAGGACTTCCTCGAGGTCAGTGACTGCCACCATTTTCTTCCTCTTAGAACCGTCGTCGTTAATCCTATCTCAAGAATCGAATGACGCGTGCAGTCACTATAGTCACGCTCTTCGTTGCATCTTATCATTCACAGCCACGTGTGATGACGTTTGCTTTCTCAAAATGGCGTTTTCGAACATTCATTTCTCTGTTTTGATAAACGGAATCGAGCTCGAAAGACTTCAATTAAACGTATAATTAAACTGGTGTTCATATACATAATAATTTATAGTATACTTATTATATAAATTACATACACACAGTAATTACCGTTTAATTATTCATAATTATTAGTAAAAGTAATTATTGACAATTAAATGGCCAATTATTCTTTGGCAAGTTTTGTATTATAAATTATATATATATATATATACATTGTGTCTCTCCCCCAAGATTATCTCAACTGAATAATTTTCAATTGAACAAATTCAATTTAATAAATAAATTTCCAAGTGAAATGTTGTCTGAAAGGAACACTCTATTCGCAATCATTAGAGCAGTGGAACTTTTTCGCCGAAGTTTGTTCAACTAGTTCGCAGTAGTATGAGGAGTATAGAGGTTAAGGTGGCGTTCACAGTGCCGCAATCCGCATTTCTCTCATTGTGCGAGCAACAGCCTGGCAAAGAAAAGCGTTGGAGAGTTTCTCGATTGTAGAGGTTATTTCTTTTTGATATCTCTCTATGGAACCGTCTTAAACCGCCTCTGGTCTGAAAACCGTCGCGCCATTCACCATCTTCTGAAGCCTTCGATCCTCACAATGGATCCTCCTCCCCTCTCAATGCCCGGTGACGTAGCCCACGGGCCTACTGCCGATGTTCAAACATTAAAAGTTTAATCATCTATCAATAATTTAATTTTCCAGACGGTACAATTCGCTTCATCGAACCCGCCGCCACGGCGTTCCTTCGTTGAATATTCAATGCGCTTCGGAATGCAATTAAATACCGCTCTTGCGGAACGACGCGTGTGCACCCAGTTATTGTCCCAAGTGATTTTAACAATCAATACTTCACGCGATAATTGCGACTCGATTAAAAATAGTGCGGCCTGTTTCCACGTTCACTGTATCTTCACTGTGTTTCACGCTGTATCGTTAATCGATCTTTTTCCGGCACGAACCTTCCACGGATTCGGAGATTAGGGTCCCCCCTTCCCAGGGAATTTTGAAAATTGATTGTACCATTTTTGGTCGTGGTTTTATTCAAGTTTTAATGAAAGGTGGAGCAGACGCGACTACGGTACATTGAATCTCCTGTAAAATTGTTAATAATTTTTTTCGGACATGCACCTTCCACAGATTCGAAGATTAAAGTTTCCCCTTTACAGTGAATTTTGAAAATCTCTTGTACGATTTTTTATCGCGGTTTTATTCAAGTTTGAATGGAAGGTGGAGTAGATACAACTGCGGTGTACTGAATCGACTGTAAAATCGTTAATAAATTTTTGTTCGAAATGAATCCACTGCAGGTTTACAGATTAGAGTCTCCTCTTTACAGGGAATTTTGAAAATTCCTCGTACGATTTTTTCTTGCGGTTTTATTCAAGTTTTAATGAGACCTCCTCCGTCCTCCTCGAAGTAAGCTCCAGTTATTCGTGAATTTTTATCGGTAAGGGTCAAAATGGACCCGAGCCCGTCGCCCGAAATTGAACTAACGGTGGCCACGCCTACTTTTCGAAGTCGCCGGAAAACTTCGTCGCAGTGAAATGCAAAGACGAAGGGGGGGTAGGGGTGGGGGAAGGATTCCGTCGCGCTCCGAGGGAATCGGGGACAAGAATGTTAGCTCGTCGTTGCTATTAACTCGTTTTTGCAGCGCACACGAGACGCAACACGAGCCTGTAATCCGATTTAGCAAGGAAGCACAAAGGTACACACGATCTCGACGCGGCGAGCAGAGCCGAGCTCGCTTCTCCGTCTGCGCGGCGGTGAAACGGGGGTAGCCCGAGGGAAACGGATTACCCAACGAATAAACCATTACTGTTAATGAAATTGGCTAACCGCCGGGCCAATATAGAACCACTAGGTCGCATTATCGTAGCCCCGGAGACCCGCGAAAACCAGACCGAGATTAGAATCATTACGATCGAACCGGGCGTCGCCGTGTCGTGTCGCGTTCGATAGAATCTTTACGAGGCTCACGCTCTTTTCGCTCGGTTCGCGGCTCTTCCGGAATGCGTACGCCCTCGTCTTATCTTGTAAGCCGGCTCTAATGCGCTGTCGTTGCGAACTGATGGCGCTGGAACGACGTTCCACTCCGTGACAGCCCCTGAAATCGTAAAACACGCTCTACAAGTACGTATCACGGTCGTAGAATTATTTAAACGATACAGAACTTTCTTTGTTTATAACAATCAGTTTATCAAACGTTCACACATGTGTTCCCGACGCTTTCCCGATTAAAACGAGCCCAAACACGACACGATTCCGATCCCATTTAGTCGTTTAATCCACGAACCTCTGCTATGCGAACTGTACATAGTCGATCAGCTGTTTTCGGAGTTGTGCTTCGAAGGAGGTCGTGTTTCGACTCGTTTTAACCGGGAAAACGTCAGGAATATACTGGTAAGAGTTTCATTAAAAAAATAACGAAATTTTAAAATTCCGGATTTTCAAACTCGATTTGAGAAAATACTTTATCTCACGTTTTCTTATTGTTGTTAGGCTCTAAGTTCACTTTAAGTTAGGCAGTTCCGAAAAAATTGTTGATTTTCAGCGAGCCAAGCAGTAGACCGTCTTCTAAACTGTTCTCAAGGCAGTTTCGCGGGCAATTATGAATTCCGTGTGCATGACGCGTTAAGGTCGGCATTAGTATTCGGCGTTTCGATGTGTTCGCATAATCTGAACGTGACAGGCCACGCGGAACGACACGCGGCAACCGTCAAAGGATCTCACCGGGTCCTGGTCTGGTTGTACAGATACGATGTAATGCAACGCGGACGTGTAATCACCGGCAGTTGTTGCGACGGTTGTGTACATATATTGTGACACATGTTACACGGCCACGGAGGCCGCATCAGTCAAACTGAATGGGGTAATCGTTAGTGTGCGAAATTTGATGGACTGTTACCCGAAAATCGCGGCACGTACCGCGTGTCGCGCCATTGTTGTCGGCCAAATGTTCCGCGAAATGTTGTTAATCTATCATTCTTCCCGGTACCGGACAATACGGCTCCGATAATCCGGCCGATTTCTCACTTTTCATTCGATCGACGGTTTATTATATTTTCCATATCGACGGCAACCTCGCGGTTGCTTCAGGGAATTTTTTTATTTTTTCGGTGGAATTCACTTTTAGAGCAGCCGAGCTGGCGTCACAGGATTATCGAATTCCTGTCGGTTACTCACACATGTGGAATATCATACGAGCCTAATGCCGGCGCGATCACGAGATCTCATTTGCCAGGAGGAGGGGAGAGGGTTCCTTGCGACTTCCGGAATAGCAAATGGCGTTTTCGAAATTTTTTTGATACTTTGCATATTGCTCCCATATATTCATCTCGAGTGGTTAGTAGAATCGCAAATACTTATAAATTGTAAAAAAAAAAAACGATTTACTATATTTCGTCGCACGGTGTTAAAAACAAGCGTGCAACACTTTATTGGAAGCATGTCTTTCGAGCTCGACTCCATCGAAATTATTCAGCAGGAGAGCGTCCACGATATATTATTAAAAATTGATAATTTTACATAATTATAATTAGCTTTAAGGCTCTCATCCACCTCCGCGACATTGGAAATGGATTCTTGGCAGGAACAAACGTATTTAAGAGAAAAAAGAAATTTTTTTTGAGTCAACCGAACGTTGACATAATTTTTAACGTGAAATATACGAGACGTTCCCTTCAAGAATGACGGTCCAATTTCACCGTTTGACTGTCGTCGTTCCGTCATCGATTGCTCATACACATTCGTTTTCTGATAGAAATCACATGTATAGAGAGATCGTCATCTCGGCGAACTGTCACGCGTGATCGTAACACGTGTCACGTGCGACATATATGGATGTATTTATGACCGTGTATGTACAAACATATATCTACATACATACATATATTTCTATGTATAAATATATATGCGTGTACATACATGTGAAACATTTTACACAGGACAGCAAACGGAATGTTCACGAGACAGCTGTCGTCACATGATATATATATCGATTGTTCTTCAGCAATGATCCTCGGCACGTCTCGCCTACTGTCTGCACCAAATCCTCTCGGGCTGGACGTTGGATCAAACGAGTCACCGAGGACATCCTCCCTCAGGATGTCCCGTGATGTTCTTTTGATCCGACCACCCTCCTGATCTGTGTTGTATATCTGTGCCCACGAGCCTGCTGAAACGATCTAAACAATAAACAAAAATTTGGAAAACATTTGGGTGAGGATCGAATACGTTATAAATTAATCTCATGATGTACAGGACCACATAAAAATAGTTACAAATTTCTGGCCCACTCAGATGAAGTTTAAACATTACTATCTTGGCCATCTGGATCCCCACCCAGTCTTGATTTAAGGACCCTCCACAACAGTAATATTCCTCATTACTAGACTCCGGATGTTTATGGAAAATAAAAAGTTTGTGCATCAATTGCAAGACGCGCAGGAGCTAAATATAAATTTATATTCTTCATTAATAATTTTAATGTGGTGAGAATAATGTATGAATACTCTTAAAGCCTTTTAATATTTTCACTCTTTTAAATTGCACCTGCACATTTTTGTTATAAATGCATAAAATCCGGAGTCCACCCATTAATGTCCAAAACGTTTGGGACCGATCATGATCGTTTCAGCAGGCCGCTAACTAACCACTTACTTTCAGGCACCACTCAAAATCAACACATCCGAACGAGACAAGCAGAAAAGACTCAAATAAATCTCTCAAATACGAAAGACAGCTAATACACTATTTGGTGTGTAGGGGAGCACAGAAAATGTGAAAAAAAAAAAAATGAAAGTCCGTGTGTTCTGCCGTCACTGCACCGCCTCGTCTGTCTCACCGCAGATATCTCTCGCCTCTGCTCGCAATATTCACCCTGTCTCTGTTAGATTTTTTCACCCTCGAACCACCCCACTTTTCCAAGCACCGACTGTGCTCTCTTGCCTTCTCGTTCATGCATCTTTGAACGAGGGACACGTTCCGCACGTGCGCCCACACGATCATACATTGACTTCCGGTGGTTGCCAGCGCCCGTGGAAACACGACAAGAAAATCGTCGGTCCCGTTAACCCCCGAGAATTTCCAAGGAGTCGCCTCCGAATCGATCATTTCGCTTTATGGGGGTGCAATCGACCCGACGACGTTCACTATTTACCATTTGCCCACGAACTTTGAACTCCCCTGATAAAAAAAACAGTGCAGCGAAAAAATATCTGCAACGATACACGAAACGGCGAGACCGTTTTAGCGACGTCACCTTTTCGTCTCTTGCTATTTCTTTGTAAAACTTTCACGGGAACATCGTCGACGTTCTGCCGAGTAAAACGAGTACCAACATCGTACCGTTCGGAGCTCGTTTGTTTAAGCAAATCGTGATTTTGTAATACTCAAAAATGTTCTAGAAATTCCAAATTTTTTCCTCAAGTCCAAAGTTCCGAATCGATAGGATAAAAAGAACATTACGGGATATTATTCGAAGGGAAATACTACAGAATAGTTGCAGTTCTAGCGGAGTAATGTTTCCTGGGTATTTGCTCGAGTAACTAATTTCCGAGCGGTATACTAACCGACGAGGTTCCCTCGTGTTTCCACCTCGCGGCAACAACGATGTATGAAATAATAACACGTTACAGTACACTTGTATATAGATACATACGAGATTTCCCAGTACACGTGATCATCGAGACTCCCCCCTTTTTTTTTTCAAAAAGACGTTCAATCAAGATAAGTCAATATTCAAGATTGAAAGTAAATGATAAATACTCCGCTTCCCGTTTTGCGTAGCGGCCTGTTTTCTTGAGCAGCTTCTAGACGTTTCTGGAGTCACGCTTGTATAACGAGTTCGGAATCTACCCCCTTATTATTGCCACCCTTATTTACGTTGAGGCATTGTGTGCCCCCGTCGTATGTATTTGTATATACATCGATCTTGGTTCACGGATGTCGAGTGCAGTCGCAAAAGTGTTCGACGAGGCTGAATGCTACATCAGCCAAAAATGGTGCAAGTTAAAATGGTTGAATAACAAGGAATTACATAGGAGTTCTATGAAATAACATGATTTCGTTTAATTAAATGCTTCTGGTGTGGTGTTGACCGTATGAGCTGCAGGGAAATGTGTAATTAAAGAAGCTTGCGTTATTTTCATTCTGTTAATTAGTCGTACGTTCCTCGGAGTAAAATTCACCCCCATTTAATATTTTTACGTACTGTGAAATGATTTTGTCTTTAGCATTTAGATGGTGAAGCTGGGTTCATTTTGACTCTAGAAAAACTACTAAAATATATTTTAAAAAATCGTTGAACAATCTCGGGGATTTTGGCGTACGAGGGTTAACGTTAATGAATTTGATAATTTCACACGGTGTTTGAGCAGAGATTTTTAAGTAACGAAGAGTTAACACGAAATGTTCGTTGGTGGGGGATGAAAAGCCGTAGATTCGAAGAAATATGATTTCATCCGCAGCTCGTCGGCCATAAAACGGCGCATTAATAATTCGCGCCATAGCCGAAATTTACAGGCGACGATAAACCATTGATCGATCGAGAACGGCGCATTGTGATCCGCACAAAGCCGAATTTCCTGCTGATTTACGACGGAGAGGCTCAAAAGAGTGGCTCCCTGTTATATTTTAGAAAATCGTTCGGACCCCCATGTAACAAACTTCATTTGTTTTTTCTGGTCTCGGAAATTATTAAAAAATTTTCTGCTTATTTAAATTTTATTATTCAGGTTATCAAAAAAATAAATGCTGGCGTGTTGAAAAATATGCTCAGAATAAGAACAACAGCTTGGTTCTTTCTGTTGAAATGATTATTTTATATATTTTTCTCTGGGTCTAAATAATTATTAAAAAATTTTCTGCTTTTTTAAATTTTATTATTCAGATTATATAATAAATGCTGGCGTGTTAAAAAATCTGTTTAGAAGTTAGTTACGACAAGCTGGATCAATAACACAGCTCGATCCTTTTTGTTGAAATAATTATTGGAATAAGCTCTTTATCGGCTGAATTTTGCAAGTAAATTGTATCGATGCTGCCGATCTCCTCGTGGATATTTATAAATTGAAATATTCACTGGAATTTTGTCATAATCCGGCGGGCCGACCAAATTGATCCTCGCCGGAGAATTTTATGGAAATGTTCCATTAAATGGACAGAGAAAAGCAGTTTTTATTTAAAGATCACCGATCATTCGATTTTTCTGGGAATTTTACTCTGTCGAGTGTCTCCTCTCTCGATACGCTAACTTCATTCATTAATTTCTTCCAAACGAATGGACTTGTTGACGAGAGCTCTCGCAAATGGAACGGGCATATTTTGTTTAAAAATGCTTGCATTAGGAGTGGCACACTGCGGGCAAATGTTAACCTGAACGCAGAGCGTACTGCAATTTTTATATATTTTACATTTCACAGTTTTATACTCTCTGTTTATAATGTCGCTCTGGCGATCGCTTTTCCTGCTCTGTTGACGATGCCAAGTAAATAAAGCAAATTTCTCACGTTTATGCAAAATTACAAAAATATAAAAATCACTATGAAGCTTGCATGTACTTATCTAATATTATCGAGCTCTGAATATTTGTTAAAACAATTTTTAATATCATCTTTATCTTTTTCAATGTAAATCTGTCAAACGAACGATTTTGAATAATGCAAGCTCACGACGTTCGTATTTAAGAAGCCAGTTTGCTTCATTTTCGCGTCACGTTTAGGCTATTTCCGTGTCCGCGTCGACCTCTAAAAAATTCATTCAACAACTTCAACTTCTCCAGCACAAACATCGGAATAAATAATAAAAATTCTTACTGTCGTTTTTACCATAATATAATTAGAATAATGTATCAGATTATATTCGATGAATAGTGAAAAGTGACATGAATGATTAAATAGTATATTTCCGTGCTCAACTCGACCTCTAAAAAATTCATTCAACATCTTCAACTTCTCCAACAAAGTTCAACTTCTCGTTTCTGTTATAATATATAATTGGAACAGTGATCGGGATTGGATTGAATAAATAGTGAAAAGTGCAAGAAAGACAAAATGCAGAGATCGTTTGATCCAGAATTATTTACAAAGTAGCGAGTATAATATCCGTCTGTAGGATTACGCCATTCGTATTTCGAACACGTCCCGATACGTCGCCAGCTTTCGTCTCTAAGCAGAGCCAGGCGCATGTACACCGTAAAACAAGCCGTTGCACCGAGAATAAGAAATTCCCGTTCCCTTCGTATTTTCGTTCGGCCGTGTTCAGGACAGTTCGGACAGACGGTGACAGGTCCTCGTCGAAATAAAATCTTTAAGCTATCCTCTTAGGGCGAACCCGGCCACCGGGAAAAAACCGTCGGATGAACGAACTTTCACGAGGTCATGAAAACTTTCTTATTTCGGGACGTGCGAAGACTGCCCTTCGTTCTTCCTTGCACAACTTGCAACCTTTCCAGCTCTTTCTTTTCGTTTTTATTTTTAAAAGAAACACCAATCCCAAAACTATAAACTATTCTGTCCCAGAAGTAACAACTTCTGAAAGCAATTTCTCATGGAAAATTATGGAGTTAGTTTGATCTAAGTAGAATAGGTCAGTGTATAATCAGACAGCAGTGCATCTGTTCTTGTTGTTGAATGAATTCACGTGGAAACATTTTCACAATGTCAATAACACTGTAACAAATAATCTGAATATTAGTTATTCAACTGAGCAATGTTTTAATATTAAAATTTCCTCGATCAATTGCAGCAAAGTATTTCTACTGTACTACTGCTTCCCCAGTTAAGTAAAATAGGTCAGTGTATAATCAGACATCGGTGCATCTGTTCTTGTTGTTGAATGAATTCACGTGAAAATATTTTCACAATGACAATTACAGTGTAACAAATTATCTCATTATCAATTATTTAACTGAGCAATGTTTTAATATTAAAATTTCCTCGGTCAATTGCAGCAAAGTATTTCTACTGTACTACTGCTTCCCCAGTTAAGTAAAATAGGTCAGTGTATAATCAGACATCGGTGCATCTGTTCTTGTTGTTGAATGAATTCACGTGAAAACATTTTCACAATGTCAATTACAGTGTAACAAATTATCTGAGAAACAATTATTTAACCGGGCAGTGTTTTATTATTAAAATTTCCTCGATCAATTGCAGCGAAGTATTTCTACTGTACTACTGTTTCCTCAGTTAAGTAGAATAGGTCAGTATAAAATCAGACGTTAGCGTGTCTGTCCCTACAGTATTACTACTTGCTCTGTTAAGTAGAACAGGTCAGTACATAGTCAGACGCCAACACGTTCCATTCAGCAATAGTAAATAATTCACCAAGAAAAAAAAAACTGTTAAAAATAAAAAAAAGAATGTACGTATATTTAAAAAATTTCCGAAATCGGATTATATTATTACCTCACTGATATCGAATAAAAACCAGATAACTGACTGTAAAATCGTGTAAATCGTAGAAATAAAATAGTGTGTGGATCGGAACCGTTATCACACGGGTTCGGGGATTGGTTGCGCGATCATAGGGGTTTTCTTTGGGAAATTTACGGGGCAATGGTTTTTGCACGAGCCCGATAACGAGTTTGCGCGGTATTGTGGTTGCCCGGAGAAGAAGAAATCGAAGGGCTCGCGTGTTTCTGGAGGAAAGAAAAGATGGATGGTCTCCGAGGGATATAAATAGGGGCTGTTGGAGAAGCAATAACGCGTTTCGACCTTTCAATTAGAAGACGGAGGTAACGCAAATTGCCGACCTTGCCGGCCTTTTAAATTTTCCCGGCTGCCATTTAAAGCCCTGCTTAAACCTTTTCCCGTTACCCCCGCGGAACCATCTGGCAAAATAATTAAAGGAGGATCGCATAAACCGCGCATTATGCCGCGACTTCGTTGCCCCTCCATCTCTCTCTTCTGCCGGCAGCTTTCTTCAGCCACGTTCATTCGTTCCTGTCGGTTGCAACGCGCGCGCGTATTCGGCCATCTAATAAAAACAATTCCGTGGAAACGGCCGCGATTCCGTTATTACGAGTTACAATGTTAATGCGCCGGTTCGCGTGCCATTGTTTTTACCGTTCCCCTCGATTTTACCACGTGCTTTTATTTTTAGTAGCCCCACGAAACGTTCGGGTTAATTGGTTTTTCGAATATTCGATTCTGCCGCCCGAAATTGCCGTCGAACGGGAAAGTTGTGGCCGCCGGTTATGCCAGCACGGTATCAACGGTCTTCCATTTTGTTTTTGCACTTTAACCCTACGTGTACACGGAATTATTACGCCAACAATTTTTGGAAATTTAATTTGTTGGAATTTTCTTATCTTCGAACTCGAAATTATATTTTCCAATCTCCCGTTTAGTTCTGTATTATTTCATATTTAAAAACAATTTCGAATTTAATCTACATAGTAATTTAAAGAATTTTTTAAAAATTTGGTGGACTTAAAGGTTCGAACTCGAAATGATATTTTCTCAATCTCCTCCACTCCTGTATTATTTCATATTCCAGGGGAATAAGTTATTTCGAAATTTCAAAAACAATTTCCCAATTTAATCTACATACTAATTTAAACACCGAAATTTGCATAGCGAATTGAGCCTTTTACGCATACGATTATTTTTATGCAGATCACGTGATTTACATCGTAATTTACACATTCGAGGTTTTATACAATTATTTTCTTTCTACATTTTCAAGCCCAACTGCAGCAGAAAGATTAATGATTCTTCTCAAAATCTTTTTTAAAAAATGCTTTAATTGAAATGTTAACATGGAAAAAATTTTCAATTATAATGATCGTCAGTGACGCCTCGCTTATGGGGTAACGTATGCCAAGTCACGAAGGGCCAATCGCTTTATTAGCGTATTATTTATTCCCACACATATCTCCTCGAAGTTTCCTCACATTTCAGCTTCTTCCCGACGCGTTAAAGGCGAAATTACATTTCGAGCACGTTCGCGGTCTGGAGTCGAATCGTTATTATTCACGAAGTAAAAGTCGTTCCTCGAGTAATCGCCGGGGAATAGCGTCAGGTGTGCGTTCCAGTTTCTTCGTAATCAAGGACGGTTCAACGGATCGCACGTTATCAGTGCACGCGCGATTGCAAATTCATGCACGCGAGCTGCCAAAGACAGGGGACTCCGTTTTCTCCGTACGAATCAAATTTACTTTCACGCCATTAAGGAATCCGAGAAGTTCTCGAGCGAGTCCACGTACCTCGATCGAAAGTTTTCGGACAGGTCCGATACCTCTGGAATTTTCGTCATTTCGACCGAGTCATTTATATATGTAATCCGAACTTCCCCACTTTGCATATCTTGCATAATTTCTGTTCCGGTAGAAACGGCGCCATTTTCGTTTTTGGCCAGTTGGTTGAAAGAATTTTTGGGAAAAATGAAATCGTTCAGAAATGAAGCAGTTAGCTGCCTGTCCAAGTAGATTAGGTCAGTGTATGGCCAGACAGTAACGTATGTTCGTGTTAGCACGTAATGGACACACATTCTGTAATGTCTTGAATAAATTTCCATCAAAGCGTCTGTGAATAACAGGGTAATAAATAATCTGGAAACAATCATTTGACGAAATCATGCTCAACTTTGAAGAAACAATTACAATTACAGAGAGTTGTTCTTCTGTATTACTGCTTGTTAAGTAGAATTGGCCAGTATAAAGTCAGACATCTGCTATTTCTTCTCATTATACATATTCAGAAATTTGTTTAATAAATTCCCATGGAAAAATGTTTAGAACGTCAATTGTGATGTACCAAATAATCTGAAATTTGTTATTTCACTACTGTTTCATTATTAAATTGTCAACGAGCTGGATGTCTTGAGTAGAATCGGTCAGCATATAGTCAGACACCAGTTAAAAATTGATTGAATCACGTTAATAATTGAATAAAATTTTTAACATTATGCCAGTCATATAGAACGAACAAAATAGCACTGTTTCTAACAAATTCAATTACGTTGATTCAATCACGTTCGAAATTTAATAAAATTTTTAATATTATGTCAATCACACAGAACGCGAACAAAATAACATTGTTTCTAACAAATTCAATCACGTTGATACAATCACGTTAAAAATTGAATAAAATTTTTAATATTATGCCAATCATATAGAACGAACAAAATACCATTGTTTCTAACAAATTCACGAGGGACACTAAAGTTATCTGCGGGATATGATCAAAGTTCATCGGATGAAATCACGTGCAGAATTACATCGTCGCATGAGACGTGCATCCCTTTAGTAATAGCATCATAAATTGCATTATAAATTGCATTTTGACACGTGTGTTCTCTCCGCGACGAGGCCGGAAGTATTACTAAACAAATCATGATGCAATCGAGAATAAACAATGTTGGAGGTAGTTTAAAAAACCCAGAAAAGCTTCTGACACATTCATTTTTTTAAATAATTAACTACGAATTTCGTAAATTCATGGATATGTTAGTTGGCGTCTCGAATCACTGGTGTGCACAGACACAGCTCGCATTTGTTTATGGCATGTACAGTTCGTGCGATTGACGTATCCGACGCATCTGCGGGACACGTCAACCGGCGACGATCATCGAAGTACAACGTAGGCGTTGACACTTGCAAAATCATAACTGGTAATTAATTACCGAACCAGCGGATAGCTTGCCCGTTTGACTGCGAACCGAAAAATACAGAAAAAAAAAAGAATTTTTCTGGTGAACTCGCAAAAATACGTCCGAACGAATTGCGACTGACACTCGACATCCGTTATGTAGCTTATAATAATTCCTCCGACACCTGTACTGTCCCCTATACAATTCCCGAACGTGTTCGATCCGCAAATTATTACGCACCAACAAACTGTAAAAAAGAATTGAACGACACATTACGATATTTGTGGAACCTACGTTACGTCTCATCCGAACATAAACTATTAGGTCTACAAATTTGATTGTTTCGTAAAATACAACAATAGCTGACAAATTAAATGATATCCTATTTTTAATCATTCTGAAGGACAAGAATGAATTTGTTCACCTAATAGAAAATACTGGTCAAATATTGTACAACCTCCGCGAGGCAGGTTTATAATAAATTGAAGAACGGTATTGATGAGAATTTCGTAGCAGAGTGGAATCATTTGCCAGTTATCGAATGACAGTTTCGGAGATCACAGTTATAGAAATATGTTTGGAGGAAATTTGAGAGTAAACTTCATCAGTGGAGAATTAAAATTGTAGCTTTTAGATACGACAGTTACAGAGATGTCAGTTATAGAAATACTCTTGTACGAAATTTTAGACTGAACTTTTCCATTGCAGAATTAAAGTATAAAATTGTACAAAGACTAGATACCGATATTACGTTAATATTTCCATTGAGCAAATGATTCCCGGGCCCAGCGACTCGTCCACAAATCTACCCCACGTCACAGCCCTTATCTAGCAAGAATTTTTACAGCACCCCGTAGTACACGTTGGACCCGTCGTTCGCCAGAAAAAAGCACGAGGGGACAAACCCTCCCTTGTTTGCCCTCGAGACAAAGAAAATTCGGTGACAAGTGCTCTATCTGACAGTTGCCATTCAACCGATCTCGCCTGTCCTCTAGATCAATTTCTCTGGATCCTTGAGGGCACGCGAGCGTCGCAGGAACAAGATTAAAAAATTAAAAAAAAAAAAATATCAAAACGCTGATTGGAATTAAAGCAGCAGACCCGACGATTCTCGACGAGTCGAACAGTCGTCATAAACGGTGTCTCTTACAGCGAACGACCTAATTACAAGATTACCTTTTTTCTGTTTTCTGTTCGCTTCTTATGTTACGGACCAACCCTGGTTTCTGGTTTCTCTGTGCAGTCCTTCAAGGTAATTCGCCGCCAGCTTTTTCTCTAGTTTTCTCTCTCTTTCATTTTCTCTATCTCGCACTCTCTCTCGCTCTCTCGATATATACATATACATGTACATTATCTATATATAAATATTATCATTCATACTCATATTATATATTACCGATGTCCACTGTTCATTCACTCTCACTTCTTCTTGCTCTCATTTCATTCTCTCTATCTCTGTCTTCTCTGCCTCTTTTCATGCCCTGTTTCTCTATCATGCGCTTTACCGATACATACGACATTCTATCGCTCATTCTCGAATCTTATAGCCCATTTTTTAGTGCATCCGCTTTAATACACACTCGACGTGTTCACGCGTCCTTTTGCGCTGTTCACGCGGATATTGCACGCCGTCTCGACTCGTTGGAGACGCAGGAATTATTATTCTTCAGTGTACTATACTGTTCCCAAAGCGCTATAGCGGAGAAACGCTGTGACAATCCTGGAAAGTGAGTATGTGATTTTTTGGAAAGGCTGCTCTTTACTTTACCGGACACAAAATTTGTGCCTTTCTCCTATAAATTATGATGTACTGAGTATGTAATCCGAAGTTTCGACCCTGTAGGATCAATGGTTCAGGAGTTATGGTTGTTTAACGTTCAGTTATTTCCAGTGTTTTTGACAGGTAAGGGCGCCGCCAAGGTCCGCTAGATGGCAGCATTCGGTAAGCGGCTCGCGATCGTCGCCATAAACCAATATGGCGGCGTCCTTGCCTGTCAAAAACACTGCAGATTGCTCAACGTTAAGCAAGCATAACTCCCGAACCATCGATCCTACAGGATCGAAACTTCGATCTGCAGCCGCTCCTGGTACAAATCTACTGGATTACATACCAAATACACCATAATTTATAGGAGAAAGGCACAAATTTTGAGTCCGGTAAACTAAAGTTTACCCTATGGAAATTTCTTTCAGACAAGCATCGTCAGAATATCTGCCATTCTTTAATTGGGAAATACGACATATCTGTCGCAGACTGTGCAGAAAAATATTCCGAGCAAATTCAATCATCTTATCGACGAACGGAATTCAATTTATTAACGTGTTCAATTTGTGCAATTTATCCAATTTACTTCGTTCAATTTCTAGCTACAAACAAATACACGGGATGGTTCTCAATTTAAAATTCTCCGTGATAGACGTGTTCTAAATATCACCATCACCACTGTCACTCAGCCAGATCAATTCAGCCCACTTCGAGGTGAAGTTGTCAACACAATTCAGTGAATGGATCGTTGAATTTATCTGAAAATTTGTGTCTACGTCCTGCAATCAGTGTAGATTGACCACGGTAAAAGAAGTATTGACCTACTTTCGATGCTCGTCTAAAAAAAGTTCCCAAAAAATTGATCTATTACTAAATGTTCAAACATTGTCCACGTTCAAAATCCTGTAGCTGCGTGAAAACGTCGAAGAATACACGTTCTGGTCTCAAAGGTAGAGGGCTCAAGCTTTCGAATGAGACCAGAAAGAGTATTCTAAGTCGTTTTTTTTTAAAGTGACAATACTTTGAATGTGAGCAATGTTTTAACTAAAATTTAGTTATCCTCCAATTTTCTTTGCTTCTAGATTGCTGCAGTATTTCTTTAAACAATTTTTAGAGCAATTCCTCAGTCTCCAGCGAACGCAGAACAATCTCTATCGGCACGAAAGGCCAACAAAGCACTCGACACGTACAAGCCCACACCCAAAAAACGACAGATAACACAACTGAAAAAAAACGAAAATCCCAAAAAACGAGCAACCAGCGAACAGTTTAGGTCAAGCTGCCGGTGAACGCTTTTTTGAACGTGTGTGTGTGCCTGCAATTTCTTTCTTTTCCGTGATCGGCTGTCTGTCCTCCGGCTCAGAACAGGGTCCCGAAAACGACGGCTACGGGAAAAAAAATGACACCCACACACACTGTATCGATTTCGAGTGCACAACCGAGGAAACGCGGCCACGTCGATGCGCTGATTTTGCATTTCATAGCTGGCGTTTTTATGCGACCCATTGCCTCCCTTTTACGCCTTTCCGCTTCAAGCCACCCCCCAACCACCACCCTCACTCTCTCTCTCTCTCTCTCTGTCTCTTCTCTCCAGCCGCTCGCGTTTTAAGCCCCTTTCTCTTCAGACACCCAGCCCAGGACCATGCAGGCACAATACACGCAGTGTAGCAGTTCTTTTTGCTCGTCCGGATCCGCGCTTTTTTTTCGCGAACCGTTTTTTCCGCATCGCCAATGCTGATGCGATTTTTCCGGTCGTTTTTATCCAGGCGCCCGTTCTCCACCGTGCAAATCGACACGCACGTGTTTTGCAGTTCGGTTTTTAGACTCTCTCTTCCCTTTTTTGTCGACGAGTTCGGTTCTTAACACCCCTCCCTGAAACGTGCGGACAGTACTCGATCGGATTCTTCGATTTTTGAACCGTGTCCCGAGCTGCACCGGGCTAATCCTCCGCCGATGCAACTGTTCTGTCTCGTACGCGATCATTTTCTATTGTATCCAAAGAGAAGTTTTTGTTTAAAATTGTTCAAATATATTGTACTCCCTTGAAAGAGGTTCCTGAGACGATTTCAAGCAGTTTTTATCTTTACGGAAATGTCCTACGACGCTCCGTTCAGAAGTTATCACCGAAAAACACGGACTCCCGACCTTGGGCGACTGGGAATGGGCGGAGTCTGGCGCGGCCAATGCCCCGCCCACTGCACCCGCGCCCATTGCTCTTTTTTCGTTAATAACTCCTGAACAAAGCCTCGTAGAACATTTCCGCAAAGGAAATAGTTGCTTGAGGTCACCTCAGGAATCCTCCCACGGAAGCACAACATTTTTTGACCATCCTAAAGCTTCGATTACGTCTCGGAACAATCGAGAATCAGTAAAATTGTTCTTACGTAGCAATTTTTGGTAAATTTAATTGTAAAAGCGGATCAAATTCTCGATGGCAGAGCTCGCGGTTTGGAGATTCGCGCACGAGATAAATGGCTGAATTTGAGCAGACCTCGCGTGCGAAGGGTCGCGTGCGAAATTTCGCTAGGCAATCCGAGCCGGGCGCGCGTGTTCGCCGCAAAACTGGAACTTCTCGCTGGCCGTTTTAACCGCGGCGCGGCGCGGTCCTCCGCGGAACTTGAAGAACTCGTCGCCGGGAGAAAATCGCGCTCGCGGCTTACCGGCCGCCCGTTTATTATTCCGGAAAGTTCGCGGACATCGTCGCACGGCAGGTGTCCGACGCTCGAATCCGAGGGAACGTTGTTCGCGAACATACACACACGCCCGGCACCACTTGAAACTGTACACCACCCCTACCACCCCTGGCCTGCCTATAGTTATCGCTCATTTTCGTTCGTTCGTTCGTTCGTTCGTTCGTTTCTTTCCGCTAACCCCTGGAATTAGACACGCATGCATGCTCTCAGTGTACTTGGATCCGTTGTAAGCGCCTTTCACGTGCTGATTACAAAGAGAAAACAAACCAGATTGCGTCGATGCATCCTACACGCTCTGGACCGGTGTTCCTAAACGCCCAGGCGGTTTTCCATGAGAAAATACCGCGATCCGATGGGAATCAAACTGGAAACGCCGTGGAGATCCAAAAGGTTATTTTTGAATCTACGATCATTTCGTTAGAAACAATGATACAGCAACGGACCATTGTTCATTTTCGCCCAACAATGGCGTAAGCCGATTGTAAAA
This sequence comes from Lasioglossum malachurum, assembly GCA_028455605.1. Lineage (NCBI taxonomy): Eukaryota > Metazoa > Arthropoda > Insecta > Hymenoptera > Halictidae > Lasioglossum > Lasioglossum malachurum. Next base: position 13,807,757 of record CM052312.1, on the reverse strand, counting down.
TATTTTTGCCCGACGAATGGAAAACAGAAGACTAGATCGAAAACACTGCATATTCAAACATTTGTAAAAACACTGAAAAATTTTTTTAGTGATTGGAACCAATTCGGGTTTGAAGACTGAAGCTTCCTCTTTACAATGATACCTTGAACGTTGATCTGCGATTTTTTTTGACCGAGTTATCGATCTTTGAGTGCAGGGTATACGGACAATGTGTGTATTGCTCCTAACTAATACGCCGCTCGTGGTGTAGTGAACGTTGTCGGTACACCCTGCACTCAAAGATCGATAACTCGGTCAAACAAAATCGTAGATCAACGTTTAAGGTCTCTATGTAAAGAGGAAGCTTCAATCTTTAAATTTGTAAGAGATTCATTCCCGGAAAAAATTTTTTACCGTTTCTACAGGAGTTTGAACCTACAGTATTTCCGAGAGGAAACATGACTTCGTTTTTTCACCTGTCACATACGGAAAAAATATCCCAGGAAGAAATGAATGATGGGTGGCGAAAGTAGAAGCTTCAAGCTTCAAAATGAGCCTAAGTTTATCGCTCTATCATTGTTTTTAACGAAATTATCATAGTATGATTTCTGGCGATTCTGTGTTAAAGTACTTTGTTTATTTACTGCACATTTTTCCCATGGAAAACTGCCCAGCTCACCGGAACTGTTGAAGAAATTACGAACACCGAGGAAACACAGTAGGAGGCTTAGAAAAATGTTGTTCAAATATCCGAGTATACCTCTGCGATGTTTAGAATAGTAACAAATCGAGAACAACACGATCGCAGACATTATTGTCGTTAATCGGTAATATTAAGAGATTTACATGAAGCATAAAAAATATCGTTTTGTTTACGTGTTGTTCGTCCTCGTTTTAGTGCATGTCTTGCTGTGAAGTTGTGCGTACGTACGTACATACAATACATGCACACGATTGATGTCTTTGGCGTCCTAGATATACTAATTTTCAGTCAATATACATGAAGAGAGAGGTTTACACTTATCCTCCGACATAGTTTAGTGGCGAAGCAGTCGAAATAGAAGTAGGCAGCTACATCGTCTGTATTAAATATGTTCTACATTCTGAAGTAAATTTTATGTGTATATTTTTAGTAAAAGAGACTCCTCAGAGATAAATAATTAGCAATTTTATTCTAGAGTAATAAAGCTGTAACCAATTGATTGAAGTAAGTAGCTGTGGCAATAACACATTTCAAATTCTATTTTACTAAATGTTCTCTTTAATTGGGTAAACTTTATTTCACCGGACATAAAATTTGTACCCTTCTCCTATAAATTATGATGTATTTGGTATGTAATCAAGTAGATTTGTACCCAGGGAATTTGCAGATCGAAGTTTCGATCATGTAGGATCAATGGTTCAGAAGTTATGCTTGCTTAAAGTTGAGCAACCTGCAGTGTTTTAGACAGGTAAGGACGCCGCCATCGTCCTTGCCGCCTCCCCATCCGACCTAATCACCAACCAACTCGGTAAGCGGCGCGCGACCGTCGCTACAAAACAATATGGCGGCGCCCTTAGCTGTCAAAAACACTGCAGATTGCTGAAGTTTAAGCAACCATAACCTCTGAACCATGGATCCTACAGGGTCGAAACATCATTCAGCAGTCGCGCCGGGTACAAATCTACTGGATTACATACCAAATACATCATAATTTACAGGAGAAAGGCACAAATTTCCAGTCGAATAAAGTATAGAGCAGCCCTTTAATTCCTCAAAGTTTGCAATTTGAAAAATGTTTTTTGGACACCACACGAGGACTAAAAGGAATTTACGAATTCAGCTTAGAAAAAAATCGAGTGCTGATTTTTGCAATGTAACAATTATAGTTAAAATCGGGGTAGAAAATGGACCGGGTAAAATTCCGAGATTTCCTGTTTTCGAGGCGCATAGAGTCCCCGTTGAAGGGGACACCGAGGATCGTAAAGATGAAGTATAACGCGTCCCGATTCGAGTCCCCGAAAGAAATCGCACAGCGCGAGAAATCTTTTACGAATGTTCTCGGGGCGAGCTGAGACAACACTCTACAAACAAGACTCGTAAATTTCGAGCCACAGCTCCTTCGAGAAGAACCGTGCTTCATCAGGTGTAAATGCAGCTATACATCTTACCTTAAAAATCTTACGTGGTCAGGATTCCTGGCTGCAGAAGGAGATACATTCGCTCCACAACTCACCGAGATGCTCGCAGACTTGTTTTCAATGCCCCTGCAAGCCTGCCCAGCAGCAATGTAACCTAAAAAATTTAAAAAGTGGAAATACTGATCACACAAGCAATCGATAACAAACAGAACAGTTTCAAACAATTTTTACAGGATATTTTTTACTGTTTTGGTGCATAGAATGTTCATTCGAATCATTTGTGTGCAATTTCTCTGAAGTTCGAATATTAGACAAAATATTATTAAATAAAAGAATATAGAGACCAGATATTATTTGACATTGCATTAGAAATGAGAAAGATCTTTTACGGGGGTTGAAAGTGTGCGGAGGATTGGTGAATTTCAGCCCGTTAATGGTAAATAAATTTCTGTTGGAAACTACCATTTATTTTCCGCGTTTCCCCTGTTCTAGTCCCATCGAAAACCATGTCTACGTGCTTCATTCCTAACTAACACATCGTTTCATTGAGGGCCTCCCCAGAACGGCTGGTTGAAAAAATACAAATATTTTTTTATCCCCCATTAGTATTTGAGAAATATACCTCCCTCATTATTGGGTTTTCGAATATATCGAAATACATAACAGACATATTTTTCATTTTCACTTGCAACGGTCGTCGTTTACGTTACATTAATTAATATTTTTCTCTCTCAGCAGTTTTCCCTTCGATTTTTAATAATTTCAGTAAGCTAGAAAGCAAATAAAATAGTATTTTCCAGTTACCTAAATGCTTTTACTGTTTCACATTGATTTTCAAAAATGGTTAATTCGGTTTTTAATCATTTCAGTGAGCTGGAAACAATAGCACAGTATTTTTAATAATTTTAAATTGTCAGTTATCAGCAACAACGGAGATACACGACATATTTTTCATTATAATTTAAAACAATTCTACGTAATGCTTCCTTTGTCATTATTCCTGTGATTGATTGATTTGCAACGACAGAGGCCACATATTTTCGCAACAACCGTCCCACGTCGACGATGCATATTTTTCTTCGATTTAGCTGGAGAGCGTGCTCACGAAATGCGGAAAACAATACAGTTTCCCACTGTCTCTACCTTCTCGTTGAACTTGTCACTTTCGTCTCACCAGCACCCAATCGTTTCTCTTTCCGTTCACCAGCGAGAGCATATTTCCCACGTGATAATGTTACCTTTCCCGCAAACTGTATATATTGACCAACGAATCAATACGAGCGAGCGGAGAGCCGGCAGTTTACAAAACGACGAAGGCTTCATTTAAAAGTTGTCCCGCGGCAATGGAAATTAATTCTGCAACGAACAGCCCCGGATCGAACAACCGACCATGTTCTCGCATGCGGTCGCATTCGTTATTTGCGCGAATATTTCGTCGGTTTTCAACCTCACGTTTTCTCCTTTACCGCTTACAATCACCGTTTCTTCGAAAACCAGACTCATATTCCGCTAATAATAAAAATTTGACATTGCCAAACTCTTCGCCGTTAAAAAGGTTTGTCGAAATGTACATTAAAAACCATATTTTGAAAGTCTACTAACTATACTACACTCGATTCGGGTAAACTTTACTTTACCGGACTCCAAATTTGTGCCTTCCTTCTATCAATTTTTATGTATTTGGTATGTAATTCAGTAGATTTGTACCCGTAGAACCTGCAGATCGAAGTTTCGATCCTGTAGGATCAATGGATCAGAAGTTATGGTCGCTTAAAGTTGAGAAGTCTGTAGTGTTTTTGACAGGAAAGGGCGCCGCCATATTGATTTGTGGTGACGATCGCGAGCCGTCTACCAAGCAGAACCGCTAGAAGGCAGCTCGCGATCGTCACTACAAACCAATATGGCGGCGCCCTTACCTGTCAAAAACACTGCAGATTGCTCAACATTAAGCGACCATAACTTCTGATTCGTTGATCCTACAGGATCGAAACTTCGATTGGCAGATTCCGCGAGTCCAGTAAAGTAAAGAGCAGCCGTAACTTCAATCTTAACAGTAAAAGTTATTTTAAAAGCTTTGTTAGTGTGACTTCATTAAAAATTATATGTAAAACCTTTGTAGTAACTTTATCCACAACTGCAGTAAAAAATATTTTAGAAGCCTTGTTATTAACCTTGTTGGACACTATTTTAGAAACCTGATTACTCAATTCATTAAAAACTATTTTAAGTGATGGCTATTCCACCACGATGTACAAACTGAATCTATTTGCTAGAATGCAGAATTTGCTAACCCGGCTGAAGAATGAGAGCGAAATAAAATGCACATTCTTTTTCCACTATTTGCCGAATGAAATATTCACGAGTAATTTCAATTCTATTACAAATTGTTCCGCCGGAGATACAGTTTTATGAATATTAAAGCAGTTTTATCAATACACAGTGTTACAATGAATATTTAAATTATGCGTTATGGGTAGAGCGCAGATTTTCAGCATTTATTACAGACCAGGCGCGAGACAGTCCAAACATGTCTAACATCCCCAAATGTTCAACTATTATTATTAGACTGCGGATTTTCTGAATTTATGACAAGAATGAGTAGGTGTAATTCAAAATAATAGAAAGATTAAAAGAGTTTAACAATGGTGATAAACTATTTTTTGACCATACCAATATTATTAATATTATTGAATTTTATTTTCAAATCGGGCACGAACTTATGCAATCATTTGATACTTTCAATTTCAATTTTGCGAGGTTGATGCAACTTAGAACATCAATAAAAATCAAGTCTACTAAAATTGTTTTCGAGTGATCAGTTCATTAATTGAGCCAATCGCAACGCAGAAAAAATTTCCCCGCGGAGGGGGAGTTAAAAATGTGAAAACATGCGAATATAGAATTCGCATCAAGCATGGCGGATTAAGGCTCAGTGAAAAGTCGTCCGGATAAAAATAGTTGGAGGAGGGCGTATATCGAATGAAGGTAAAGATAAACAAAAGCTCCACGCGCGCGCACACACACACGCGCACGGTTCAGGTAAAACAAACGTGGATGGGAAAATAGTGCGTGTGGGAAACTAGAGGGGGAAGCATTTTCGACATGACGAAGCGGCGAGCCTTATTGCTCTCTCTCTCTCCCTCTCTCTCTCTACCTCTCTCCGTTGAGAAAGGACGGCTTAAAAGCCTCGGGGAAAAAATCTCATTTCGATGCAGCCGTTCGTTCTGCACCCGTTAGCCGCTTTCTCGATACACCGGAAAAAGTTCCTTTGGTAATCGTGCCGGCCCTGCCTTTCTCTTTTTTCCCCCCACGACAAAGGGAGCCCCTCCGATATACGCGTCAGATCGGAACCGGTTTATCGAGGGAATTTTTAGTGAAACACGTTTCCGATGGCAATATTTTTAAGTGGGGTATTTGTTTAATAAGAGCCGGGATTATATGGAGGAATGTCGAGCTTCGAAAAAGGATCTGCCACTCCCCAACAATGTGTGTTCCATCCTGTGTTACAACAAATGCGAATATTCTTTAAATTCCTTAGATTAGGAATTACTCGAAATTGAAATTTTTATCAGATTTTAGGAGATGTGTGTACCCTCGTCTGAGCAAACGCGGTTCATACTACTCAAACTACATTTCTGCATTCAGTAATCATCAATGAATTTATAAAAAATTTTTTAGCCTATAAAAATCTCAATTAATTTCTAGTGTCCATACAAATGACTAGGCTGCGGATGTTTATGCAATTGACAATTTTTGTAGACGAATTTTAAGCATGTGGAATCAAATAAAATCTTGTTTTCAATGGCAGCAGCCTTTGTTGATTTGAAATACAGTGGGTGTACCTTTTAAATACTAATAACTTTTTTATAATTATACCAAACGACCTGATTTTTTTTATTATCAATTAGAAGCATTGGTTTACGAAATGATGTGCAAAAAAGATTTTGAAAAAATTATAATTTATAAAAAGGCATTTTTAAAACTTTTTTATTTGGGTCCTTAAAATGGGTCCTTACCAAATGACTATAACAATGAAATTGTAATAAATGAAATTATGCTTCGAGAAAGAGCACTTTTCTATGCACCAAAACAAAAATATTGAATCGAGAGTGTGAACGATTTAAAAGAACATTATAAGGAAACCAAGAGAATGATCCAGACAAAAGTTAGTATACTAGATTAGAGCATCAACACAAAAGGAACTAGAACCTAGTCTTGAGGATGCTTTCGATTGATTTCTAGACTTAGTTGACTCGACTGTGTTAGATAGAGAACAAGAGAACCATCGGTTTAATTGTTAAACAAATATGTTTGGTGGTTTCGAAACAGCGCTCGAATGAACTCTTAGCTATTGCCTGAGGAATGCACCGTCGTTTCTTGCAAGGAAGATTTGCGGTGAAGGTGTATACACATCGATCTCGATGGATCCCCTCTGAAAAAAAAGAACACTCTCGATCTCGACGATGATCCTGCTTCGCTGAAACAGACTTTTCTCACATATTTCTCCTACCCTGTGTATTCTTGTGCTTTGTACATTGCCCACCGGTTGGTAAACCTAATCTGGAACATCTATTTCTTCCGTAGAGATGCGTCCCACAGAGATATTTTTGTTATAAATTATAATTGTCATATTTTTGTAAGAGACCACGGGTAAATCGTCTGAATTGTACTTTCCTAGAGATTGTTGTCGCTTCCAAAATTTTTGTAATCTTACGAAATATTAATTATAAAAATTTTGCGACTGGTTTTCATGGGATCGTTCAGATGAAAGTGGAGTTTTCTTCTGCTTTAAAATCATAATGAAACAACACGCAAACTCATACACTACTACATAAACATTTTCCCCACCCCACTGCTGTTGGACATTTTTTAACAGAAATTTAGAATTTTGTAAATAAAGGTGTGACACAACTTATGTGCTAATTGTTTTATTAATATATCCATTTTTTGAAATGAAGCAAATTCTCAAAGTCAAGCTAACCCCCTTAGCACTCTTAACATTTTTTGACGTCACCAACAACCTCAATTGCTAAGTAGAAGCTCTTGAGAAACAACAATTATGAGAAGCTGATAAAATTAGAAATACTTCTGAATCTATTAATATCAGGGACCAAAAATGACAGTTATTCTAATATTTTAGATGATAAAAATGACGAATCTCGATTATTATTGAAATTTAAGATAATAAAAATAAAATATGTGAAGAAAAAAAAATTGAAAAAGAAAATTATTAAAAAATATCGATTTTTATACTTCTTGGTTACAAATAACAGTTATATTATAAGTGTTCAAAAAATTGGATCCTACTCGATAACTATTATCGATGAAAAACAACTGTTATTCTGCGACTTTATTTCTTTTTGGTTATAACAGTTATGGTCCCTGATTAATATTGATTTTTCAGTTATACGTTGAATATTAATTTGTAGAACAACAACTTCACTCGCAGCTGAATCTAAGCTTTCAATAGTCCACTTCAGAAGTTGCTCGACACCGAAATCCGTCTCATAAATTTTCAAACAGCCCCCACAGTGCCCATCATCCCCTATGCAAGTGAAAAGCACAGAGCTCGTAACATTGTCGTAAACTCTCGCAAAGAAAATTCTGCTTCCCCGAACGAACGATGAAGACGGTGTTACCGCCTACGTTAAAAATAAAAATTCGCACCGTTACGACAATAAAAAAAAAAAAAACAAAAGAGACAACAATCCGAGTAAGTAGCCGACGATGATCCCCGAATGAAATCTTCCTTGTAAATCGCCAGTGTCTAGATCGAAGTACGCACAGCACGTTTATGCACTGCTAGCCTCTCCGACTGTTAGCCTCCCTTGAATGTCGCATGTTGTCAAGGACGAGAGCACCGGTACACGATGTTATATATCGTCGACGAAAAATCGAGACGATCCTCCGTCGACACAGTCATGAATAGAGAAAAAAAAAAGCATAGTCGCCCTCGTGACATTCATTTTCAAAAAAAAAAAAAAAAAAAAATATCGAGAAAAAAAGAATACAAACGGCATTAACCCATTCGCGATATCTCATGTGACATGAATCAGTGCATTCGATCATGAACGCTGTTGCCACTCATCCCCTTATCGAATCATCTCATCACGCCTGATCTATCGCTATAGACTACGTAAGATAACTATATCATCAACGTTCAACTTGGTAGCTTAACTCTATCCTCAGCGACGACCTCTGCTGGATCATCATCGAAACGCTGCGAGATCATCGAGACGACTTTTAATTATTCTGCACTTTAATATATCTCTTTTTCTGGTCGAAGGGAAAATTGTGTCTAAAAATCTTTGTCGAATCGAGATCGAATTTTCCTGAACATTTCCGTCGAGTTTCAATGATCTTAAGATCGAGAGATCGATGCGTGGAACTTCTCCGTGTGTGTGCACTGCAGTTGCTACATACAGCGAGAATGGCTCGGAGGAAAGATTCCATCGGGGGAAAAGATTGATCGCCGCGCCGCCGTTCGATTGATCTCGTTCGCGAGACATCGTGATCCAGAGAGGTGTTCATATTTTATATATGATGTAAGACTGTTTACAGGGCTTTTCGTCGGGGTGAGAAACCTCCGACAGCAAGAGTAAGCGTGTAAAATAATAGAACAGAGAGAGGACGTCTTGCTGCTGTTTAGAGACACTTACCGAACTTGTAGCAACCCGTTATTTATTTATCGAGTTCGATGTTCCGTGAATATTATGTGTTCGGGATTATTTCGAATCCTCAGTATTGCTCCTTTGGCTCCTCGAAGTTCTATTATTTCATTTTCCAATTCTGTGTCAACGTATAGTGGATCTATTAATTGGAACTGGCTTCGATTTTCCTGTAAATAATTAACCAAAGTCACCGTTGTTGCAGTTGGAAAATAAAAATTGTTTGGACCAAAGCCTCTCATCCCTCTTCACCGAATACCTTCTAATAAAATTCTTCCATTAGTGCAAAACCTTGGAAAATATTGTTAAGAAAGTTTACGTGTTATTTGAGCTTTAACGTCAATTTCCAAAAGAACGGGTCATCCTTGACCCATAGTTCCTGTGACAAACTTGTTCCTCTCGATCAATAGAACACGATGCAATCGTTAAAAAAGTTTGACCTTGGAAAGTCGATCAAGGTCGAATCTTTTTAATATCAATTTCCAAGAGAACGGATCATTTTTTACCCGTGGTGCCTTTGCGAAATTTTGTCCTCGCGATGAGTAGAACACGATACAATCGTTAAAAAAGTTTCACCTTGAAAAGTCGATCAAGGTCAAATACTTTTTAATATCAATTTCCAAGAGAACGAGTCATTTTTGACAGATCTCCGGCGATTCCAAGGTGTAGAATCGATTTTACAAGTAATTTCAAAAGGACCACCCTAAGTATGGTGGACGAGGGATGATCGACCTTGAACAAATCCAATAGATTAAATTCCGACTGCACCGGTTGTCGTAATCGATTTAATCGCGCCCGGTTGTTATCACGATCTCCATCGGCAATCGAACGCTTAATTGCGTACCGATATTAAATTACTATCGGCCACGTGTCCGACTCCATTACACCGATATTAAAACGCGGAGCCAATTACACGGTGCAACCGACTAGCTATCTTTCTAGTGTTCTCGCTACGAGCCTAAACTCTTTTATTTCACGTCGAAGCCATTCGATTAAAATTTCCATTACCGGCTATAATTCCGCAACGTCTCTCGCTTGATTCGCAGAGTGTACACGCGAGGCAAATCGATTACTATAAACGAGGCTCCTCCGTGGATCTTCCCCGTGCCTTTGACTCGATTACACTCAGTGCCGAATAATATTTTTCAACTCTGAATAAATTCAATAAATTCGTTCTTGACATTTTCATGAGACAAAAATTATTTTAGCGCTCTGCAGGCTCGGTGTTAATAATTATTGGAAACATCAGAAAATTTATTTGTCAATCAATTCGACAAGAAAAATGGAAGCCAGTGTGTGTATCGCGGACTCGAAAAAAATCAAATAAGAAATAAAATGAAAATGCTCACTATAATTATGTTTCCGAGCCCTATCGAATTTTGGTCTGTGCACAGTATCGGGTTGGTACGCGGTGAAGAGACGATACTGATTCCTCCGGTATAGCGTTCTCTGAGAATGAATACGGACTGGCAAGGTAGATAGAATTCGAGACAGAGCAGAAAAAGCGGACTCCGCCGTGGACTCCCTTTTCCTCTCGAGCCGAAAACGAATTAGTCGAAAAAAGAAATAAAAACGAAAAAAAAAAAAAAACAAAATTTTCTATCAATTGTGTACATGTGTTTATTACTCTTATATTGACTCAATGATGTTATTCTGTGGTGCTTTGCATGTCTCTATTGGACTCTGCATGTCATATAGGGCATCGTAAGTACTTATTAAAAATGAACTCATCAGAGAAAAAAATAATACACACGACACTTCCGCAGAAACCTTCGGATTTATTATACAATATTCTATATATATATATGAGAAAAAGAGTAACGCGTTCTCGTTGCGTTGCGACAGTCGAATGGGCGATTCTAGATCGACCGTTTTTTTTTTTTTTAATTAGTCGTGTAACGAGCTTCTGTTGGTTTCTATAGAGAACGTGCAGAAGGTAGCGAAACCCTGGTAAGAACAGTCAGGAGAACCTCTTGTTCACATTTATTTTCCATTTATTTATAACGGAGATCTCTGTTGAAGATGTTCTTTTTGGGCATTGGTTTTCTATGGTTTAGGGAACTCACTGTGAACCTGACTGTGCTTACTCTGACTTTCTAGATTAATTAGATGTTAATTGAGAGACGAGGAAAGCGTGATCGTTTAGGAATCAAATGGAATCGGAAGGGCCTCTCGTTCTGGGGGTCCGAGTGCCTCTATTTTCATTTCTATGCTCGGAGGGTAAGGGAGGAGCCACTGTGCCGAGCCAATAAGAATTTAACAGGTCCTCCAATGACATTGCTATAACTCTAAATATTGCTATAACTCTCTATAGCTCTAAATGTTGCTATAACTCTCTATAGCTCTAAATATTGCTATAACTCTCTATAACTCTAAATATTGCTTTAGCTTCAAATATTGTTACAGCTCCAAATACTGTTACAGCTTGCTATAGCTCTAAATACTGTTATAGCTCTTACTATAACTTCAAATATTGCTATAATTATCTATAGCTCTAACTACTGCTATAGCTCCAAATATTGCTATAGCTTCAAATATTGCTACAGCTTGCTACAGCTCTAAAAATTGCTATAGCTTATTATAGCACTGAACGTCGATATTATAGTCGAACTTCACCAGTCCTAACAAGCTTGTCCTCGATTCTTTGTCATCTTACAAAAAATATTGCAGATTAAAAATTCATCAGCGATCCTCTAACAAAATGCTGAAAATTGATTGCATAAATCTGTAAAAAGAGAATGACTCCTTAATAATCTGAGTCTTGAGCGGAATCGGTACTGAAACGATGATCGCGAGCGTTCATAAATGTTTCATCGACGCCGGCCGTTTCTAATTAAATTCTTCTTGGCTTCATTAACGGAACAGCCTGTGGCAACAGAACGAGGGTCCTTCCAGTGATTGGAAACGTATTCAATTTCGAGCAGTCGGTTACTTTTTTTTTCTTTTTTCAATTTCCTTTAACCCTCTCCCTCCCCATCCAAGTCTCTCTCTCTCTCTCTCTCTCTTTCTCTCTACATCTGTCTCTCCATCTTGGTCTTTTTTTACATTCTAATCAAGGCTCGACGTTGTTTGCAATAGGTTTCCCAGTCGTTCATTTAATTTCCCCACCGAAAGTTTTAGAGTAGTAGGCCAGTATATAATAATTCATTAGATATATTTCCCTACTAGCTCGCCTACCACATTTTACCCGATCTTCTCTCCTACCCTGAAGCGCAAGCCGGTACACTATCCTTTCGTTATTATCCTTTATCCAGTGACAATATTGTTTCACCGTACCCAGCCGCAAATGTCCGGCTAATCTTCCCTTTCAACAAGCTTCCGGTCTGTCGAAGACTCGAGGAGTTCACGGGAGATTAAGATGGCCGAAACTGGGACGCAGCTTCAGAAAACGAATCGTTCCATTGTTCAGAGAACGTGCTGTTGACCGACGACGTTTCACCTTGCTCGAATTATTAACAAAAATTTGTATCTACGGCATCCGCAAAATTATGAGCGAACAATCGAACAGGATAAATTGTAATGGCTGCAAGAATTCATAGATAACGTGAAGAATATTTTCAAAGAAATTACGAATTTCTCTGAACCAGGGACCATAACTGTTATAACCGAACCGTTATAATTAAAGAAAATTTTTTTTTAGACGGGTAAAATCAAAAGTCATAGAATAACAAGTATTTCATCGACTAAAATCGCATTAGTTACAAATAAGGAAATTTGTAATAGTCATTGTTAAATAGTACAACTTTCTACAGTTATCGAGGAGTATCCAACTTTTTGGACACTAACAACTGTTATTTGTAACCAAAAGGTATAAAAATCTATATTTCTGAATCATTTATTTGTTCTTCGAATTGTTTTCTTTGTATTTTGTGTACATTATCTAAAATCTCAATAATAATCAACTTTTTATTAATGATTTTTATCGTAGAAATATTTAGAATGGCTGTCGTTTATGGTCCCTGCTCTAGACAATCTGACAATCCTAAATGAAATGATGCTCTACGCTGTATGATGATTCTACGATCATGGTAAAAATATTTTTCGGAAGTTAATGAACAAATTGTGAAATGACGTTGCATTCTATATGTTGTAAAATCATTTTCAGAAACTCATTGCATTGTGGCTACGGTCTCCCATTTCCAGAGCCATTCTAAGCCATTTTAAAAGAACAAGTTTAATTTTGGAGCTTATCCTGCAAAATTTTTTTTTAATACCATGTACAACGCTTAGGCACATGCCTCAGTACAATGCTAAGCTCGTTCAGAGGAAAGAAGCTAATTCAATCAATCTCCAGCTTCATCAGTACTAATTAGAAGTTTATCAAAAAATTGTATCATTGACCATGCACATTTCTTCGAAGACTCGATCAGTTGAAATAGTAATTTTCCGGTGGAACGGCGGACTAAAAAGAGAGGAATGGTGTGGAACCATTCGTTCGACAAACGGCGTGAACATTCACCCCCTTTTTTTTCCCACCCACAATTCCACAGACCGGGCCTGTGTTTCTTATTTTTTCTGTTCCCAGTCGTTAATCCGGTCGATGAGCGCCGAGGGACACGAGGGGCGACGGAGAAATCGAGCGTCGCTAGCAGCTAATCACCGGCTCGTTAATTACCCTCCGCTCTTTAATCTGATCGAACGGCTCGATGCCCGCGTTGCCTGATATACGCTTTTTCCTACGTGCCGGAACCTTTTATCGCCTGAAAAAATGTCGCAACGACAGCAACCAAAAATCGCGCGCGACAAAACAACAGCCACCGGAAACGCGGAGACCGATGTCCGACGTCGTTGTCCCTACGTTTCACCATTCACTGTTAATTCATCGGTTAATTACTGAGACTTTGATCTACGGCAACCTCTCGACGGTTAATCCCAATTCCGAAGTGCGGGATCGCGTGCACAGACCACCATTTCGTTTGATCGTGTCGCGAAACGTAAACGGTCTTCCTCCCGTTTGTACAGGGTGATTCACGCGAGTGGTCCGGCTTCTAACAGTACCGCGAAATTAGTGGAATTGGAGGAATTCGGGCAATTGATTTTTTAACCCTTCGCACTCGGTCGTCCCCACTGAGGCGCCACTAAAAGTTGCTGTATCATTATTCAAAATATTTGTGTGTTTACATTATTAGATGTATCGGTATCTAATCAATTACTACACATTTAGGTATGATACGAGGTGTTATACCAAAAGACATCCATGCTCAGAATTGGATGAGATTTTGGAATTAGGTTCCAAAACTGTGTTTTCCAGTCGCCAAAAATCCTTCGGACAATCATCGTTTTTGTCAAAAAGGAACCTGTTCTAAAAATTTTATTCAATTCAGAGCATGGACGTCTTCGGAAGTTTAGCCCCATAGAATTCCAAAAATCACAGGGAATGGAAATATTCTGGATGGGAAGAAATGTTTAATTTTCCAGTTAAAATGGCTCCGAGTGCAAAGGGTTAACCTTACATGTAGACATTCCGTGTGTAAACGTTCTTCACGATTAAACATCTTCCTCGCGATTCTGAGTCGAGATTTTATTTTTTATTGCAAAAGGATTCGAACAATTGGCGGACATACGAATTTTACCGTGAACTAGAGACCGTGATACATGCCTCAGGATTTTTTTAACGTTATTTCTCAATCGTAAATGACAAAAAAATTGTACACAGGAAAATTCCTGTGACTCTACGTCGAATTCGTATTTTTATTAGAAAAAGATTCATAAAAATTTAAAAAAATACACATTTCGGAGATTTGTGCCGGCGCATTCTGTAAAAATGTCACGTGAACATGTATACTAATTTTTCCATCGGCCCACGCAAGATGCACAAAAATCTCGTGACAGCAAATAAATTCAATGAATCGAAAACGAATGGCCCCGTGCTGTTCCGTAACCATAAAGTCTGATAAAACCGAAGTATGATGCACAGTGCTGGTCAGTTTACGGTCGAAAGAAGTCAAAGTACGTTATTTATACAGCCCGAAAAAATCGGAAAAAAGCTGCAGATTTATATTGTCACAATATATTGTTAGAATTGTGGGAATCACTCTGTACAGTGTTGACTAATTCACGGAATTAGTTCGATGATTATTCTTCTGCGCTAGAAAATGTACCTCGTGTCTCGGAACATCATCGACAGCGATTGCAATGATCCGCACTCCTTTCATTTCCAGTTCTTTTAACGGGGACTTCGGGTTTAATGTTTAACAACGGCTTGAAGCTTTTGTGTCTCCACGACCCGCTCCCTAACAAGAGAGATCCTTTATATATTGTTTGTCATCTTTGCGCAATGGCGAAATTTGCTGAATTTATTCAGTACAATTTTTATCATAATAAAAACAATCTTCAGGCGAAATAAAAAATTGTTTCCGTTCGTTGGAAAATACAATGGCTACGTTGTTAATCATTTGGAGCTGACAAGATCAAAAATTCAAAATTTTAAAAATCCAAAATTTTTCCCATAAACGCACAATGGAATAAAATGCATAAAAATGCTGATTTGTTCTTGCAATATGGATAAACTAAAACTTTGTGATGAATCTATCCAGAGCAAAAGATTGTTCTAAATGTATTCGTGCAAATTTCGTTGAAAACAAAAACCAATATTATCCGCCCTCTTTCGTTGCTCTTTCGTTCTGCTCATTTCCATTTCTTTCTTTCGTTTTCTCGATTGAACGGTCCCTCGTAGAATCGATCGATCAGCATCTTGAACGGGATAAATAGAAATCTCTTCTGTACATTCAGGAAAAGGAGGACGGTCCTGTCTACAAGTTTTACGAGACGATCCGCGATTTCGGCGACGAGATCATGAGCACCATAAGCCAACTGAGAGACGTTACACTGTTTGCACCGAGCAACGCAGCCCTCGAGGAGCCTGGTGTACAGAGGATCCTTCAGGACAAGGAACGAGTCAAGGAGATCCTGAATCTGCATTGCGTCAAGGAACGTCTGCCGCTTGAGAAGATAAAGAACAAGAGCGTCAGCCAGGTGAGAGGCGATTTCTAAATATTTATTCATTCAGTTCATTTGATTGCTCGAGGATTATTGAGATTCGATGGCTCGAATCGCTTCCAATGTTTCTTCCATCGAAATTCAACAATTAGTAAAACATTTCATTCGTGTGTTAATATGTTTTAATATGCTATTATGGAATTCTTAAAAAATCAATTTTGAAAGGAAAGTTCACATTTTTCGAATTTAAAAACATATTATTTTTAATTAATTGAAATTATTAAAAAGAGAAATAATTACAGTAAATCCTCTATCGACGTAAAAGCCTCGGGGAGGTTCGTTAGCATCGATCGTAGAGGGACACTATTTTTTGAGCTTCGAAGGCCGAGCCGAACGTAGAGAAGGACAGCGCGTGTAAAGAGACTCCTGCGCCCGAAACGTTCATCGTCAATTAAACCACTAAATACAGTTGAAATTACATCGTGTTTGGTCTTATTTTAATCAGAGAAATGTCACAAGTATATTGTTGAAAGTTTCATAAAAAAATAAGTACTAATAAAAAAGATTTGTATTTACATTGTGAGGACGGGCCTTTGAACTGTGCCGACGACTTTACCGGTACACACCGATATACCTGAGCCGAGATCAAATTACTATAGTGGAGGGGATATTTTTTGTTGCGTCCATCGTGTAGCACCTTTTTGCGTCGATAGAGGAACTACTGTACTACTGAAGCCTTGCAAAATTCGCAGTTTAATAATGACAGGAAAACTGATTTTCAAAAGTTTCTTTACTACTGAAGTATTCGAAGCGTTTCGAGCCCCAGCCCCCCACCCCCTAAAATAGCACAGAAAACCACCATCTTCTTTACGTTTCCGGATCAAGTCAATTTTTTCGATATTATTTTCCGCAATGCAAAATCCGGTATAGTTTCTTGTTTATTCTGTCTTCCCGTCGCGATTAAACAACAACGAACCAAAGATTCTGTTGCATGATTGATTAACTCAATGTTACTCTGTTCTATTTTTTTGTTCGATGAACTCCTTGCTCCCGGAAAGTCAAACACTGGGGTAATTACAATCTTCTCTACAAACTTTCAATGTTTACGTTGGATTGTTCGTGGAATTTTCTCTGCATCCGATTCTTCTTTGCCTGATTTTTGTCTCTCTCAATGTTTAACACGAAATTAATGGCGTTGATGGCAGACTGATGAGGAAAGTTTATTGTTTGTAACTCGCAGGCGTTTGTATGCTGATCATGCGAGATGATGATACGCTTTTTTTCGTTCTCGTGCTTGCTCGTATGCTGACACTACACACCTGCACTTCCCAAGCCGTTGTTTAACAATTTTTTCAATTTGTTATAAACACAGAGTGGCACAAAAGTCACTAAACAATTCTAGAATAATCCTTTCATTCCTTTTTAAATTTACTCGTCTATAAACAATTTTGAATTTCAACGATCTAGTCTCGATTTTTGCGTCACCCTGTATGAAAGTCTAGATATGATGTATTTAATAAGTCATCAACTCGTTGGCTGTGACGTCAACCACGTATGAATGATGCAGTTGTTTGGTCAAACGTTAACAAATGATTAGTCACTAATGCTGAACCCATTGTCGACGTTCGTGGTGCAGCATACGTAACTACAGTTTCATTATTTAATAGCAAACCCCAGGTTACTTACAAAAAAAATCCTCGGGACCGTGCTGTTTCTTAGATCGTGCAGTCCTACTATTTTTTTTTTTTTTTTGATATATGAATACTGAATATTGAATTGTCTGTAGAAACGGTCAATAATTTATTCCGGAAATGAATCTTCCACGGATTTGAAGATTAAAGCTTCCTCTTTACAATGAGACCTCGAACGTTGATCTGCGATTTTTTTTGACCGAGTTATCAATCTTTGAACGCATGGTGTACGGACAATGTGCGTATTGTTCCTAACTAATACGCCGCTCGTGGTGTAGTGAACGTTGTCCGCACACCCTGCGCTCAAAAATCGATAACTCGGTCAAAAAAAATCGTAGATCAACGTTCAAGGTCTCATTGTAAAGAGGAAGCTTCAATCTTCAAATCTGTGGTAGTTTCATTCCCCGAAAAAATTTTTTTCCGTTTCTACGGAAGTTTGAATCTACAGTATTTCCGTAAGAAAACATGTCTTCGTTTTTCCACCTGTCACATCGGGAAAAACGATCTCGGGAAAAACTGAATAAGAGGTGTCGAAAGTAGAAGCTTCAAGCTTTCGAATGAGCCCAAACTCATCGCTGTATCATTATATTTAACGGAATGATCGCTTTTTGAATCAGCTGGTTTCCGAGTTGCGAATATATTCGCGACGTGCCAGTCCCTTGGAAATAGTGGAGGGCTTTTCATTATTCTTCCGAGAAGTTTCGTGATGCTGATTGGATCGAGAGTCGACCAAGGACGTCGAATACTTCTCTCTCTCTCTCTTTCTCTCCTAAGGAAAGTTTAAGGAACTAGCCCACGTTGTTATGACGTTAGCCGTCTTTCGGCAAACTTTTACCTTCCAATCCACTTAATCTGAAGAACCGTCTCTCCTTATCGGATTCCGGCAGGGAACTTCATTTTCATTTAACACCAGCAAAATTTATTTCGCACCCCCGATACAAATATCCCGGAACTGTGTTTATCTATCCTTCCGTCGCCATCGACGTATATATTTTTTAATGCAGATATTTCCACTGTTTTCCCATCCCGGGCGAGAGGGAATTTTCGAAATTTTTCTGGCCAGTTTAAATCGCAAGGAAAATGGAAAATATTGTTTAAATATAATAATGCTCCTCTCCGACATTTCTGTTTGTTATTAATAATGGCAGGGATGTTCACGACCGGCCTATAGATACATTTGTGTCATTTAATTAAATTTGAATAACAATTTCATTGTACCCCGGCCTCTGCATATTCTATTAATGTGAATTCAATGTGGACGAAGGGGAAGGGGTGCACTACATTTCTGTCCATAATTATGAAAACGGCCCATAAATTATCGGACACTTACTTATGTTTAACAAAATGGTAATTAAGGAATACAAGCTTCTAGCTTGATCACATTGTTTTGTTTTGATTAGATGAAGCTATTGTACGACAATACTTGAATGCAAAATTAAATATATACACCGAGTGTAGAAAGTATTTAAAAATTTTTAAAAAATGCCTTTTTCATTTTTGCATGTAACCTTGTAAATTATAATTATCTGGAAAATCTTTTTTGCATACCACTTCGTAAACCAATGCTTCTAATTGATTATACAAAACCAGGTCATTTGGTACAATTATAGAAAAGTTATTATATTTTAAAGGGCGTACGAATATTTTTTACACTCACTGTATATTGATTGGATCACTTCCACGGGACGAAATGTTTTTTCCTTTAATAAACAAAAAATTTAGTTTCCCCGGGAACAATGCATTGCGCGCGAGAAGGGAGCGAGCCCCGCTTAATCGAAACGATGCGCTATCGATTCGGTCGCATAAAAGAATAATTCGCCGCGTATAAATTTATAAACGCCGGCGATTCTTTGGATAAATTCTCGCTCGCGAGTTTATTCGTTTCGCGCGGGCCCCGCGCCATTGTTGCCGGATTTGAAACGCGCTTGTTTACACGCGCGTTTTACACGACAAATTTATAGGACGATATAGAGAAGCGTTTTGCAAATCTCGGATGAAAAATCGCAGCGTTCCAACCGACATAATAAACGGCGGGGAGCACGGGCGAAAACTACAATCCAAAATGTAATTCCCCTTTTGTTTCGCCGCGCGCAATGCTCGGCGACTACTTAATCGCCGGGACTGAACTGAAAAATAATGCTGCGAAAGGATCGAAAATTATTTTCCCCTTTTTTTTTTTTTTCTTTTTGCCACCACCAATAAATTTACAGCCGCGATATTTGGCTGGCGAAAAAAAGAAATCGCGCCATTTCATTTGATTATTTACAATTGCCATTATTGCGTTAGCCGCGATGCACTGCCGCGCGAGTGTTTCAGTTGAAAAACAATTGAACGGATCTGCAAAAATATTCAATAAAAAAATACCGAACGGAACGTTGCTGTTTTTTCAATATCGACCGCAACGTGCTGCAGAGCATTTTGCAAGATGGAAATTGTTTTTCAATGTGCGCAAATCTTCCCCCGAAATAGAACAAAACATATTTCAGGATCAACCAACCATATTTTCCAACGATTGTTGCTTTGCAAGAAAATCTTCCTTCAGCACAAATCTGTCTCGCACGAAGGCTCAAATGAATCGCCGGAAATTTCGCGAACCGGAAAAACCGCGTAAAGAACGTAACTATCTTCTTTTTGAATTTTGTTCCTCCTTCCCTCGCCCCCCAAAAATTCTCCGCCATTGTACAATCGTATTGTGAAGAGTACAATGCGACGGGTTACACATTCGACAAACACGCACTGCTATCTCGAACTCGGCCAATTACTATCGATTTCGACCTGTGAACGCAATTACGCGAAATCACCAATATAGCTAATTACTTCAATGCCTGTGCCTCAATCACTGGGCACGCTGATACGGAACGGTGCCTTTAATTATGCCCGGGTGCATTAATAAATGGACAATCCGCCCCTCCGACGTAAATAAAATATAGTGAACTCTCGCGTGGTAAAGGCGCGGGGCTCTCATTATACATTCGTCCAGCCAGACAACGGATTAACGATCCGCAAAATATCGTTTCGCCAAATGACTAATCGGACGTTCGTAATCGACGTTTATGCTAACGAAGATTGACTGAAACGAACGTTCGTCGCATTGAAACTAAGATGCATAAAAAATTTCTTTAAATACACGGTGATTCTACGTGTAAATGTAAATCGAAAAATTGTAATCGTGGTTTACAAGTATCCTTGCTAGTTAAGTAAATACTCATGGCTCGGATTTTCACACCAGTGCCTTATTTTTCGCGCGTCTCTAGTTCTCCTAGCCGCCACGAAGAGCGAGTATGGAACATGGAACGCGCTTGAGGAGGTCTCAACTAGGACCGCCAGGGGGAGCGAGACGCGCGGCCGGGTCGAGGGGGCGTAGCCTTCGAAACTCGGCCGTCGCGAGTCACTTTCAGACTCGATTATCTCGAAAACGAGGCCTCGGATGAACAAATGTTATTCTACATTTCCTTCTTAGTTTCTCGAGAGGAATCATTCTGCGTTCGAAAGAACACTTGAAAGTTATAACTAGACTGCGGATCTTTATGCAAAATAAAAATTGTCTACACTTAATCTCATTTTGATAGAGAAGAAACAATATATTGATATCTTCAATTAAAAAAAAAATTTTTCAGTTGTAACATGATATTAGAATTGTGACTTGTTAGTTCACAACGAAAGTTGCTGTTGCTATTGAAGGGGTTCCATTAGAATGTGTTTCAGCAACGTACCATAGATTTTTCAAAATTATGCGATGATCACCTTCAGTAACAGGTAATGTGTCAACATTACGGTTGATCGTAGATCATTTTCGCAGAGTGGTCCGCAGTTTATGCGTTAGGGACCGCGGTTTAACTAGTTTCGTCCGGAAATTTTCCGTCGAAATGCGACAGAGACGGACTTCCGGGAACCGGATTAGAAAAGTTTCGATGACTCGTGCGGGAATTAATATGTCGACAGTATAATATGAAAGTTCGGAAGTCCCCCCCCCGTCCGTCCGTATCACGTTCATTAAATTACGCTAAACACCGAGAAGTACGAATTGAATTCTCACGCTGTTTAAACATTCGGGGCTTATATAACGGGCGTCGATTTCGTTCGAGGTTCCGGCGAGTGTGCTTAATGAAATTAGAATAACGACGTCGAAGAAGAGAGCACCGTGAAAATGGAGACCCCTGATACATATGTAGGTACGATGAATTAATTTACGAGTGGATTATGATAAAATCGAAACCGGGCTGCACTAACATCCGCATGCTAATTGTCGGTTATTAAACAGCCTCGGTCCCTGGTAATGCGCGGAATATTTATTAACAGCCGAGAGAGCCCACGGCCGACCAAATATTGACTCGCGCACGCCTTCGTTTACCATCCCCGATGCATGTATTAATTGCTGTAAACAATGAGCAAATTGTTCTAATCAGGAGTAATGCAGTGACCGTGCTGCGATGAAAGTTTACGAGCCAGCAACGATCATTTAACAAGCACTGCTCCGTAAGATTCGTTGTTGTGATCGTGAACAAGTTGTCCGCAAACGTGCCTATATAAAATACACACACGTGGTAAAGTTCATTTCAATCTCCTTTTCGCACACTTTTCACGTGCATTCCCGTGGAACGTTTTACATGCAGTAGAAATAATTGTGGTGCAATAATTATTCTGTAATTTCGACGTTAAGAGCATCTCCAGTTAATGATCGCAAATTTCATTCCATTAAATCATGGTTAACGCAAATGTTCTGCGACCGCAAGCGATTCGACAGTAGAATCTCACAGCGGATTACAGCAATGCTTTATGCGCAGAATTATTTTCGAGGAACGTTTTCAGCATTCATAAATAAATTTACGAATGTGTTTATTAACTTTTTCTCGGATATTCCTGTAGAGCGTGAAGAGACGAATCCAACGAGTACCATGACGATACTATTCTGAATATTCGATCTGGAGATATTCCTGTCTGAAAGATAAGGGTCTGGGCTATGTCTCGGTTAGGTGTCTTATCTTTCAGACAACAATATCTCGAGATCGAATGACCGCAATGGTACGTTCATGGTACTCGTTGGATTCGTCTCTTCGCGCTCTACGAAAATATCGAAGAGAACATATAGGGTGTCCTATGAAAAAATATCGACGATCCCGAAATTTCATTAAAAAAAGATTCTTTTCACTGTCCCGTAGGACCGTCACGAACAGTTTCCGCGTAAAACAGTAAATGAGGCGGGACTACAATATCCGCGGCAGGTTTATGCGAATCTTTTCCCACCGTATGTGCTCCACCGTACGGGCCGAAATATACGTGGCGGTTTTTATTCGAAGTGTCGACCGATTTGCATTAAGCAGCCTTGCCCGCGATTTCCCCCGCGAAATTTATCGCGAGGATATGTTTTATGTCCGTTGGGCTGCAGGTACTTTATGACGGGCTGCGGTCCCACCTTCCCAATGAGACGATAAAACAACCGCGGGACAACACCGAACTTTCGTAACGAGACATTCAGTTTCATAGGGGAGAGATAGCAACCAGCCGAGACTTCGAGAGCTCTTTACTTTTTTCTTCCCGCAAGACAAACGAGCTTCCGTAATTAATTCATCCGGCGTCACTGGAACCGTAATTCCGCGCGTGCAATGGCGCCACCCGCCATTTGTCGACGACGAATGGCACTTGATTTTACCTAAACAGCACCGAGCGAATTGTCCCTGCCAGGAATTATGCTTTCGTGGAAACTGCTCGTCAACGGCCCACATCAAACTACGAAAATTGTTTGTCATCGTTTATTTCTTCCTGTTCTTCCAATTAAATAGTTCATTTAAAAAGCTCATTCAAACAAAGTTTAATAATTCTCCTTCAAACAATTCCATTAAAAAAGTCAAAATGATCACTTAAATTACTAATAATTATTGGAAACGTGAGCGATTGTAACGCGGCTGAAAAAGCAGGAATAAAAGAAGAGAGAGAGAGAGAGAGAGAGAGAGAGGGGGAGGGGCAGATCCAATGAAACGTAAAATGAGGAATGTAAAATGTGCGCAGGATCCGGTAGAATGAAAAGCAGAGGCAGTGATTTCCACGGAGAAAGAGGATTATAGAAAGATTCTTTGTAAGGGGCGTGGATTTTCATGGAATTTATTCGATCTGCTCTTTGAAACCAGTCGGTCGTCCTCGGGAAGATGCATCTATCTGTGAATGCAGCAGCAACTCAAGATCAGAAAAGTAGCCGGAAGTGGTTCGGAGAGTGCAAGTCGGAAAATTCATGAGAGGGGGATCAACCGGAAAGGAATCACTACCTCTAAGCTTTCTCTCGTCCCTCCTCTCTTTCCCCCGATCTCTTCTCGCCTTCTGCCCTCTACCTTTTTGTCGCTTCCGGTCTCATTAAACTTTATTCGACGGTTACAATGCCGGAAACAAATTTCCTGCGTCTCGAACCGTGTGCTGGAAGTATCGAAAATGTAAATGCGACGTTCCCGTGCGCCGTCTCCCTATTCTCCATCATTTTGATTCGTCCCTTAAACATCAAGGCGAAATACAGTTTTTTGCTCCTAACTATTTTCGTCATGATTCCCGAACAAAATGATACCTCGCACGATAAGGTTTGAATATTGTTTAATTGTTTCATCCACGATATTGTGGAACCTCAGCTATCCGTTGATCTAGCTGCAGTGTTACGTTGGATGTGACAAATTAACTGGTTGCTCTCTTTTTATATATGTTGCTGTTATCGGTGTGAAGGAGTGGCACGTCCCTTGAAAGTGTGTCTGAGTGTTTGTGCTGGATTTGCCTGAAGGTTTACCGGTTTCTTCTAGGTACCAACAGCGGCGGATAGAAAGAAGCTCTACTTCAACGTGGTCCAGGGGCCTAGGGGAAACCAGACTGTCACTGTCGAAGGGGGTGGAGTGAATGCGACAGTGATCACTGCGAACATCGCCGCCACAAACGGAATCATTCATATCATCGACCGAGTGCTCGGCGTTCCCTACACCACCGTGCTCGAGAAACTCAAAACCGATCCCATGCTCAAGTAAGTTAAACCTTATAATTTTACGTATTCGATATGTTCATATTTTGTATCACTATGCACAAAGACAACTCAGAATAAGCAATTGGAAATGTGTGAGACCATTAATATCAAAATATTGTTTTAATATTTATATTATTACAATATTAGTGTATTATATAATATTATATATATTATAATAATATTATATTATATAATAAATAATATTATATATATTATAGTAATATTATATTATATAATATTATATATATTTTATATTATATATATTATAATAATATTATATTATATAATATTATATATATTTTATATTATATATATTATAATAATATTATATATTATTACAATAATATTATACAGCTAAATTTAAATCAAAATAACTTTTTATGAATGAACCAAACGACTTCAACTTCTCAGTAAGGCTAGAATAATTAGTTTAGTAAGTGACGTCTAAAAAATGTGTTGAAAAAATGCATTTGATCGGAATTGTGAAAAACAATTGTAAAAATTGATTTGTACGACTTTTTTAGCTGGGCCAATAACGAAAATTTAAAAGATGTGTTTGGTCACACAGCTTGTATAAATTATTATTGTATAAATTATATAATATTACTATATAAATTATTATTGTACAAATTACATAATTTATACAAGTTGACCAACACACATCTTTTAAATTTTCGTTATTGGCCCAGCTAAAAAAGTTGTAAAAATCAATTTTTACTATTGTTTTTAAGACATTTTAATGGACGTTTTGCGGATTTCTTTCTGTCATTAATTTAATTACACCACGAAGGATATATTCTATTAATTGCGTGGGTGCCGGTATAGGAGAGCGTGTGAATAATTTACTGTTCAGAAAATAATAGGAAAAGAAGAGGAAAATTTGTTTCGATTACGCGAGACCGAACCCCTTCGTTCGTTTCGAATTTAATTAAAATAATGCTACAAATCTCCATTCCAATTACCGTGAACGTGCTCCGCCCGGCAGGAATACTATAAACAGGGAATCTTACTCCGAGAATTGGATGGCTCTGGCTACACGTCCATCTATTAAATTCGTACCGATCCTCCTGTTCTCCTCGATTCCTTATTGATATTGTCCTTTAGTCGAACTTAACAGGGCTGCATACCGCGAGGTCTTAAAAGCCGAACCGCCCAAACGACGTTAATTGCTCCAATAATCCAATTCCATATAATCAATTTTATTTTAAATAACGCCTTCAAAATCAGGGATAGAAGATAACAGTTATTCTAAAATTTTCTACGGTAAAAATCATTAATAGAAAGTTCATTATTATTAAAATTTAAGATGATGTACACAAAATAAAAAGAAAAAAATTCGAAGAACAAAATTATTTAAAAATATCGATTTTTATACTTCTCGGTTACTAATAACAGTTATAAGTGTCCAAAAAATTGGATCCTACTCGATAACTATTATCGATGAAGAAAAACTGTTTCGATTGATCAAAGCAGTGGAGTAAGCCTGTGAAATTTATTGAGAAGTTTTCGTACAACAAGACGAATCAACAGGCCATAAGAACAACACAGAACAAAATAGTTGAAAATAGTTGATTGTCTACCATCTGAAAGTGGTACTATTTAATAATTTTGTTTCATCGTGCACAAAGATTTCAAAACTTTTGAGACATGTATTAATTTTTAATGAAATTTTATGCTTGAGACTCGTCACCTGATTTGGAGACTCGTCATCTGTTGTCGGTACTTCCCAGGAGGTTTTCCCGCGGATATCGTTTCTACTGAATTTTTGATCGGCTCGGAAACTGTTTGCGCAAGCTTCGCCCGCCAACACACGCCGGGATATCTCGCGCGAATGTTTAGTTACGGTGACGTTATTTAACGCGGGGTTTCATCATTGCTGCCCACTGTTTATTTACAGTTTATTGGGATATCGTTTAATTGGATTTTCCATTATCGATGCTACTGTAATTGAAATAACGCGGAGGAGAATTAACTGGTGATGGATCCGCTGTGGCCCGTGTACCCTGTGTACTTCGCTTTTTTGGGAACAATAATCGTGCACATTTACCGCGAACAATTCAGATATTTTTCTCAAACAATATTTATCACTCAGGTGTGAACTTTTGAAACGAGAACCATCTACGATTATTTGCCCTCTCAAATGGTGAAAAAATGTTCCCGGAAAAAAATCCTACAGTGTTCTCAAAGTAGAGAATTCAAGCTTTAAAATAAGCCTAAGATCACCCTTCTGCGATTGTTTATTGCAAAGTTACAACAGTTTAAACATTAATCCCTTTCAATTTTAGGGATATTAAAAAGCAAAAGGTATCCCTGATTATTTGCATTTCTACAAGATGGAGAAAAAAGTCTTCGGAAAAAATGACTATAGAGATTCAAAAGTAGAAAGATCAAGCTTCAAAATGAGCTTATGATCACCTTTCTACGATTGTTTATTGCAAAGTTACAACAGTTTGAATGTCACATTTTTAGAAACTTTTTTCTAAACATTCTGGATTTACACTTCCTTTCTCTCCTATTTAAAATCATTAACAAAAATTTGAGAAGAAACTGCAATTTTATAACACGTCCAGTGTCTGACAGAATGCGGGCTAATTCTACTTACTGGGAAACAGAGTCTCTTGGCAGGCAGATGGATTCGATTACATAGCACAAAAGCGGTCACGAAACACCGAAGATCGGTGGCGGACCGCGTGTACACGTGATGCGTTCCACATTTATCGGTTTAGAGTGTGTTATCCTAAGCGGCGCGACGTTGAGTATTGGTGGCCGACAAGTTTCCCATCTTGTTGCCGCGGATTGGGGAGATCATTGAACGAGCAGCGGCTAGGAAACGGTTATGTGTCGGCTTTAATGCCATTAGCCCCTTTATACGATGGCTATCGTTACTCGATGCACTGGATGGATGGCGATGTCAGCGTTCCATCACCCCACACCATGACATCCGGACCAGAGATCCCATCCATTGCAGTATCTCTATACCTCATCATGCCGATGCTACACCATACCACACTATACTATACTATACTGTACAGGGTGTGTCAGATAACGACTTAATTTTTAATGAAATGGTTAAGGAGGGCTAATATTGTAGTATGTATTAAATTTTATGAGGGGGAAAGGGGGCCCCCTAGAATTATTGTAAATGGAAAGTATTATTGATTTTTTGTTATTGTCTACGTATTGTATATGTCTTGATTTCGGAAATAAAATTGCTTCGAGTACAAAGGTTTTACAATACTGCTATACTGCAGGAAAGTCGCGATATTTGTCAACGACCTAATACGCGATAGTTGTCAGGCGCCTCCCCACTCCACTGCAGACCAACGCCGCAGAGCGGCGACGATTGATCTCGGCTCGGGTAAAACTTCTTTATTTTTCATTACTTTTTTATGGGACTTTCGCAAGCTTATTTCTGGCATTTTTCTGATTAAAATAACACCAAACACGATATAATTTCAACTGTATTTAGTGGTTCAATCGACGATGAAAGTTTCGGACGCAAGGGAGGACAGCGTATGGGAGAGAAAGAGACGCGGACAGCGTGTTCGCTGTCCTTCCTTGCGCTCGAAAATTTCATCGTCGATTAAACCACTAAATACAATTGAAACTATATCGTGTTTGGTCTTATTTTAATCAGAAAAATGTCAGAAATAAGTTGGCGAAAGTACCATAAAAAATAATGAAAAATAAAGAAGTTTTTGTATATTCGATTAGTAGTGGTTCACACCGATACGCTTCTGCCACATAAAAAAAACGTTTCGTACGCTTTCGGAGTCATAAAAAAAAAATGATGTTGGTACGCGATAGTAGTCCGTTGACAAACTTTTTCAAGATCAAATTTTTTCTAAAGATTGTAGCGCGTTCCACTCACCGAGAGGAACAAACTTCGTATAACACATATGTACGAATGTACCACTATTTCATGATTTCCATTGACTGTTTACGTTCCTTGCAGTGTAACTTACGTCCTGGGCCAGCGACGCAATTTCAACGACCAGCTGAACGACACAACGAAACGTTTCACCTACTTTGCTCCTCGCGATTACGCTTGGAACGTGGCGGAGATCAGCTACCCGTCGACCATGAAGAAGCTGTTCATGTCTGACTTCAGTTATCACGTCAGTATCTGATATTGTTTCTTCCGTTCTGCTCGACTAGAAATTACGAAAGAATTCACGAACGTTCTACCCGATGTCGGGCACGACTGTGGATTTTTTCCGAATTTTTCACCGAGGGGTTGATTTTTAAAAAATTCCTAATTTCACGGTTCCAGACGAAACAAATCTTGGAACGACATCTGGTGATAGCAAACGAGGCGTACACCATGGCGAAGCTGAAGGAGATGAAGCACAATGAATCCATCATCCTCCCAACAGTTAGGGACAGCTTGAAGATCCGCGTCCGAGAGGCCAACGAAAGTGAGTGTACAACTGTCTATGACAAAAACGAGCACTCTCTTGCAATTGTCCGAATATTGATCGACGTTTGTTCCAATTCTGAGACGTAATTGCAACAAACAAATTTGTACCGCTTTGAGCTCTGTGTGAGCACACCCTCTGTGTCTCCTCTCACCCCTATCACATTCTCTATCTTTGTCCCTGTCTCTCTCTTTGTCTCTATCTGTCACTCTCTCTCTGTTAATTTTTCAAACCTGGTGCTATTTACATTTAGATGACAACAAGCACGACGAAAACGCGATCCGTCCAGAATCATTCGGTGAGTGAGTTCAGTGTTTAGACGTCGCCGATGAGCGACGACACGTGCTTTCATATGTACCAGCACGCATCATGTCAATTTCTTGCGTAAGGGTTGTCTCTTGCACTCTGTCACTAGGGTGGCCCTTATTTTCCCATTTTTTTCCTGACTAGCTTCCCCTCGAAATTGTGACGCTCGGTGGGGAGAGGACGCAGTTGTTATTGAAGATTGTAGAACTTTAACATTTCCTCACCATGCGTCGCAATACAGGGGAGGGGCGAGACTAAAAAAAGCCCAGAAAATATTTTTATCTCTATTAACGAAGGACCACCCTAACTATAATATCAAACACCGCGGACACTAATTGTGTGAGGGATCGCTCGATCGCTAAATCACGGCGAGGCTTAACGCCTTGGCGAATGGATTAATAAATCTCACGAGATTGCAATAATAAAAATGCCAAACGCATTTATTCTTACTGATCCATCGGCTCTATCGGTCGTAATGTGAGAATTTGTTGATCACGTGTCCTCGTTCGCGTCGTTTGTCTTGACGTAGCAGCCGCGTTTCAATTGAATCGAGTATACAGAGTCTCCCAAAAATGTTGTACACCTTTGAAAGGATTCTTCAGATCATCTCGAGTAACTTTTTCCTTTGCGAAAATCTTCTCCGAGGCTTCGTTCCGGAGTTATCAACGAAAAAACACGGATCAATCACAGCGCGGCCTTGGCCGAGCCAGGCTCCGCCCAGTCGCGCCCATTGGTCCGTGTTTTTTCGCGAGTAACTCCGTAACGGGGCCTCGGAGAAGATTTTCGCAAAGGAAAAAGTTGTTTGAAATGACTTCAGGAATCCTTTCGGGGAAGTACGATATTTTTGGGACACTCTGTATAATACGCGTTTTTCATGCAAGCTTGAAGGAATGCTTTTCATTCTCGTCCTCTGGGAGTGTATGTAGATCGCGCTCCGCATCACGATTGTTCACTTTGTCGCTTGTTTATTCATTTAATCGAACATACATTTACTTACGTACGCCTATGTACGTCCGCACCGTATGCAGTTTTCTCTTTCATCGATCTGCATTCCACCGAGTTCTACAGATTTCGCCGTGTATTATACACTAAATAACGCAACGGTGAGTACACAATTTCGCAAGGGAAGGATCAGTAGCTGTTTCTTCGCACCGCTTAACGCTGCTTAACAAATTTAGCAATCAACATAGAACGGGCGCAAGATTAGTCGTTTTGCAATGGCGAGAAATAAACATGACCGCGTTAGTCGTGCTCATCGTCGCCGTCTGACTGTCTTGACTGTCTCGAAAATCATCGATCGCGATGACAGAGAACGTTCACTCTCGATAACTGTAAATATAACAAATTTCCAATTTCGTATATAATTTTGTAAATAATTCGTCTGCCGTTCGTTGCAGAATTAATTGCACAACAATCAATGCAAAAATCCAGACATGATGAATGTCAAACTTCTCTCGCTGCTTATCCAGATATAATTGTTTGTTTAACTGACGGAAACGTTAAAGAATTTTCTGGGAATTCATTGAATCGTTAGAGGGAAGAAAAGAACAATTTCGCAGACACACTCCGGTCTAGACCCGCGAAGAACGTACACAATTATGGCCCGGAGCCGCAAGACGATTTATTATGCGCCTTTCGGCCACCATTTAAATGCAAATTCGTTGATTACCCCCTGGTGGTAATTGCTACGTGCTCATGCGGTCATTCGCTTGGCCGCAAATTGCGAATCGCCAAAGCGTTTTCCGTTTACAAGCAACACCGCCCGATAAAGAAAACCGGAAAAGTCCAATCGAGAATTAGGAGCAAATCTTTCAATTCGAATTCTTCACATAAAAAATGTTCTAGCTTTGTCATTCGGGGTTAAATTTGTGCATTGAGAAGCTCGAACAATAATTATTGCACAGAGTATCGTAACGAATATCGGAGAAAATGGATCTGGAACGCAGCGAAGGAGGTTTACCGCAAACAATGAGAAATTATTTGCACTTTGTTTCGTCACCAATCTTCTATCACGAACGTATCTTCTTCCTTTTTCGTTCACCTTTTCTTCTCAAGCTTCATCACGTGCGAACGAAACAAATCGATAGCCACTTCCAGACTGCAGATTTCCTCTAACTAAATTGTCTTCATCAAAACTACTATCAAAAAGCACAGTCTTCCCTCGTGTAGTGTGACTTTCGTCTCTACGGATAGTGTTACTTTCTTATCCCCCCTAGAGACGTCCGAATGTCTCACACAACAGATGTCTTTAAAACATCTCGAAAATGACCAATATTAATAAAGACGTCTTCAAGACCTCTACGCTTTCTGAGCCCGAGGAAGTGACACTATGCGAGGGAAGACTATTTCTAACCAAGAAGAAGAACAAGTCGCTTCGAAATCTTCCATAGAAATCCGCAGTCTGAGCGTTTCTCTCACTCTCTCCCGATTTTCCAGGCTTGCCCGAAGGAAGCTGTACACGCGACGAACGAAAGCATATCTGCAACGTAGACACACATAAATAGCCATTATTCCTATACCGATAACAAAACGGTAATTCAATCTGGCTATTGTGCGAATGCTCTGGTTCGGAGCTGACCATCAGCCAAACTCGCAGCTCACTTCATCTCTCTGATTAGCTCTCGTACACACACAAAGAAACATCCGCCACCGATCCTCTTGGCTGATCTACCATTCATCTTTCAGTGTACCAGATCCAATGGAACAACATGCACATCCGAGTGTTCCGTCCTGACGTCGAGTGCACCAACGGCATCATCCACGTGATCGACACCGTGTTCCTGATGGACAGCGACGTCAGAGTGAAAGGATCCGCCTCGGTGATCAGCCTGGCACCACACCTGATCATGATCCTCGTGGCCAAGTGGCTGCTTTAAGGACGCATCCCCAAGGATACGAAACCATAGGTGCACCTAGGAATTTCAATTCGGGACCGTCTCCGATCGTGCTCGTTTCTCGAATGGGAATACACCTGGACCTGAATCTCGAGATTTCGAACATGATCCTACATCGACAGAAAACTAAACGTACCCTAAAACGCGAGGGGGAGGGGTCTAGGAGGGACTGAGCATGTGTTCGACGGTTCGAGCTCCTCTTTGTAAAAGACGAGACGCACGCGTTTCAAACGCGTTCCAACGAGACGAGACCGATCGGTCGATCGGGGACGATCCTGATAGAACGGCTCTTCCGATGGATCTTCAGATCTGGATCGTCGGAGGGTCTCTCTCAGAGTACAGCTTAAACCGGTCGACAGCTTAACCGAGGCGTATTAAGCGAGTTTGCAGAGGTTTGCGAATTTGACCGTTGGTCGACATTCGCGAGCTATTGTAACTGGTTAGAGTATACTCTCCTTGATCCGTGTGTGTTTGTGTGCGCGCGTGCGTGCGTGTGACTGTGTGCGTTTGCGTGCGTGTGTCCGAGAGTGTGATCGCGTTCTGATCCACGCCCGATCATTCTTGTCTCTCGGCGAACTTGGGGATATCCACGAGAGAAAGAGAGAGGGGGACTATTAACAGTGGATCGCGTGTGGCGGGGAGACAGTTTCGCGAGAGGGGTTCTTCGGGGCGCCATCGATCGTACCAAATGAATTGAATCAACCGTACCAAGTAATTTAGTAGGAACTTAAGCGAACGACTATAGCGCGTTAACTTAACGTCGGTCTTTCGAGTGGAGACGACAGAGATTTCGGGGAGAGACAGCCCTCTTCGAGTACAACGCCGATCACCAGAGGGACGCGGCGCTTTCTTTACGTTCATCGTTGCCTGAATGTAGTCGGCCGATTCGCCTGGTCCAGCGGTGGGCACGGTAGTTGGCCCCTCGAACGCCTGCGTTCCCCACCAACCTCCCTTTGCGACGGACCAATCGCGTCCTACCTCCTTGGTAGCGAAGGATGCTGGTGGGGTACCCCTGGGCGCTATGGTGGGGACGGTCTCGTCTTAATTAAGACAACAATGCCCACCCCTGGAGGCCCTGAACAGTCTAGCGGCGTTCCACTTGCTTCGTCGGGCTGGAGGTGCTGGCCCTTTGTGGACCGGAATGATTAGGCTGCAGGGGAATTCTGCCGTGTATTTCAAAGAAAACATTTGAATCAATTTATAAAAATATATGTTTAAAGCAAATTACCTGCTTGTTTCAAATACGACAGAATTATCCCTCCAACCTAAGATTTTTAAGCTTAACTCCGGAACATGTATGTAATTAAAGAGAAAATTTATACAGAAATTTAGAAACGTGCCGTACAACTAGACAGCGGATCTTATGCATTTACGGCAAATATTAGCAGTTGCAATTTAAAACAGTAAAACCATTAGCAAAATTTAAAAATATTGTCACATTATCTTCATCTATCAAACATATTAAGAAAAAAACTGAATCGCTTCACTCCAGTTTTGTTACAGTTCGGATACAAAATTGATATCTCGCATAATTTCATTAAAGTTTACTCACGTCTGCGAAGGGTTGCACCGAAGAGTCCTGAACCCTCCGACGGCGGAGTCAGGGTCTATTCCGACCCGGTGAGGTGGTCGTTCCACCACGTACTCAGTTTCTGGCGAATTAATTAAATCTGCTGCTGCGTTAGGGATAGTAGAAAGTGTCTACAAGAAGTACCTTGGAAATTGATCGATGAGGCAGTGAATGGTCCGAACCTCAATTACTGTACGTAAACATGGTCTGCCGTCCGAGGGTTGACACTGAGCCTACCTGCAATAAACGATCACTGAGAAAAGACAGGAATTTCGTTGACAATTCGACAAATGTTTTGAAATTACCATTTCTAGGAAGAATAGAAAATTGATGCTGGTACGTTTAGTGTTGACTGCGCCGATGGTTCCAGCCGACACAGGTGAACGTCCGCGTCCGATGTCAGGCTACTATTGTAATTGATCATAGAAACTACACGTCTCGCCTAATTGTGGTACTTCGATTTCACTGACAATGATGCGCTATGCGTGGATGAGTGTGCTGTGTGCATGCGTGCGAGCGTCGTCTCTGCGCCCACGACGAACCGTTCAGCCGGTTGAGACGAATCTGTCGGCAACCTGACGGCAATCTGTCGGCAATCTGACAGCAACGGATGTTCAACTCGCGAGCGCGGGGGCGGCTTCCGGTTACACTTGCTCTTCTGTATCATATCGTACTACACTGTCTACTTACTAATTAATACTGCCACATCGCATTGCAGGCCGAACGAGCTTGTGAACGAGTTTTTGTACAATTAGAGGAAGCGGAAGCTTTATCCAGTAGCGACTTGATCACATTCCGACGTTCCATTGCGCGAGAGAATCGTCTCCCGAAGAGGAATCGCCGAGCCCCTCGTGAATTCTAACGCTTGTTCCGCAGAGTTGAAAGGGATCGATAGTGTTCTAATATATTTATGCGTTGCGAGGTGAAGTGTATAATTTTAGGAGGAATGTTAGTCTTTGCCGACATATCGTTGTTCGCCACGTCATTGCTGAAATTTTACGGCTCGCCTCTCCCGGAGACACGATCCTCTGGCGCGTCGCGCGCGTAAACATCATTCAATACTCTTTCAGAAAACAAAAATTCCCCTTTCTCCTCTCGTTACCTGTACAGTAAACTATACACATAAAAGTATCTATATACGTATATAGAGCATCATCTACGCCAATGCATCGCGTCACAGTTGAGTAGCTATCGAGTTACTGCCGCGAGTTTGTTATAACGTCTCGACGCCATTCAACTCAGCCTTTCGTCTGATTTGATTATATCTCCAATTTATAAGTAATCACTTATTTGAACAATGTTTGAACGACTGGGCTGAATGACGACCGGACAGCTAACAACAGGCAACGACAAGTTTCATTCCCTGCGAGGTTAGAGCTTAGCCGTGTGTGTACAAGTGACTAACGAATTAAGCAAACAGTCGACGAGTGTCTGTTGAACGACAAAGCAACGAGAATCAAACGGATGTCGGATCGGGAAGAACTGGGAACAGAGAGAAGAAGAAGATGGTGAGGGATGTACCGGGTGATTCGCGAGAAACAACATATGAATACAGCTTTCCCTCGCATAGTGTCACTGGAGCCTCAGAAAGCGTAGAGGTACTACGTAGGTATTAAACAAGTAAATGTAATCGCGATTCTATCGTGTTTGGTCTCGTTTTAATCGGCAAAATTTCACCAATCGGTTGGCACAAAGGTTCCTTAACGAAACAACTAAAAGTAATATACAAAGCAGACGTATACCGAGGTAACACTGTAGTTTCGTCATTGTATTAGTATTGCCTCACCGATATCCTGCATTCCAAGGGGGAATAAAGAAGTAACACTATCGGTAGAGACGAATGTGACACTATGCGAGGGAAGACTGTAATTCTATTTCTGGTGAATCACCCGGTACAATATCATATGGCATACCTCGAAATTTCGTTTCCTCCGATAAAGAAGAGTTCTTGTAGAGAGAGAGAGAGAGAGAGAAATACGCCGAAACCATTGTGAAAAGATCGGATCGTTTGGCTAAATAGATCGCGCTTCCGGTCGCCATTACGCGAGACGAGTAATTAAGGACGCATTTAATTAAGCTACCGCGATCTCCTCCGAACCGGGAAAAAAGTGAAAAAAACGAAAATAAAGGATTAATAGGGAATTCGATGTTATACGTGTTGATATCAGTCTATACATATATTATAAAAGAAGTAAATAAAGTATATAAAATGAATATATATAATTAAAGAAGACAAAGAGAGATTTATTAAGACGACGTGGAAAGTACGAGAAGTTTTTTGGGGGGGCGGAGAGACGGAACTCAATAAATAATAATAATGATAATGATAAAAAAGAAAGAGACAGAAGAAGAAAAGAATAACTAAATAGACCTTTAAACAAAGAAAAAACGAGAGAAACGAGAGAAACTTGTTGTTGGGATGAATTGATATTACGGATTATAATATTATTACGATTATTAATAATGATTACATATATGAATATACATAAACCTCTAAACTAAACACTGTTTGTTCGTTAGATAAGGGATTGACTTTACAAAACCCAAGAGAAAGAGAAAAGAAGCGAGAAAAAAAAATGGTAAAATAGCGAGACTCTATTTCTTCGTGTAGACGCGTCTTAATGTTCAAGCTTGATCAAGCATTATGCCGAAGAGAATAAACGAAAAAAAAAATACCGAAACCGCATTATTCGCAGAGCTGTTGTGTATGCATGTGTGGATCTGCGTGTGTGTATGTGAGTGAGAGAAAGAGAGATGTGTGCGAGTGCAGAGAAAAAATAAAGGAGAATTTCGGACCGGAATTTCGATCGAAAGAAATTTTGCTGTCCCACCGAGAACTCCACGAAAGTATCTCCTTTTTTTTTTTGAAAACGAACGAAACTCGAAAAACAAAGATCCTTGTGTTCCTTCGCAGACGTCCCCTTCGAACAAGAGCAAAACAGACGCCATCACAGCAACGTAGCTATAAAGGGAATAAATAAGAACTAACCGCCAACATTAGTCCGTTCTGTTACGTGTTCGAGAGCAAGTGCCATTTTCTTGTTAGATACCGCCCGAAATTTCTCGCGTCGATAAGAAACGTGATAGAAGAATCGATAAGTGTCGAGGTTAAAGGAACGAGACGAATTTCATCCGATTCTTTTCGAACGCGTACACCTATTTCGCGTCGCGCAGATATACGAGCTCTTTACTGTACCGGACTCAAAATTTGTGACTTTCTCCTACGAATTATGATGTATTTGGTATGTAATCCAGTAGATTTGTACCCGGCGCGGATGCAGATCGAAGTTTCGATCCTGTAGGATTAATGGTTCGGGAGTTATGCTCGCTTAAAGTTGAGCATATTTCCAGTTTCTTGACAGGTAAGGCCGCCGCCATATTGGTTTGTAGTGACGGTCGCACACCGCTTACTGTGTTGATTAGGATTAGGTCTGGAGGGGGGGGGAGCGGCTCGCGGTCGTCACTGCAAACCAACCTTACCTTAGCACCCTTACCTGTCAAAAATGCTCAACTTTGAGCAAGCATAACTCCTCAACTATTGATCCTAGAGGATCGAAACTTCGATCTGCGTCCGCGCCGGGTACAAATCTACTGGATTGCATACCAAATACATCATAATTCGTAGGAGAAAGGTACTAATTTTGAGTCCGGTAAAGTAAAGTTTACCCTACGTGTCTGTTCTCCGATTAGGCGTTGCTATTTCTTTGTGATTAGTCGAGTCATTACACTGAGGGAACTGGGTGTCACGGTTATGCAAACGTGGAGTCAGTGCAAAATGCGAATCACCGTCTTTATACCTTATTTATGAGTACTATGAATATATTTATTTCATGAGTCAGAGAATTGCCTATAGAGGAAATGAAATGCAAAAATGCTCCCCTGTGTTCTTGAAAATTATCTTATTTTTATTTTTTTCATTTCTAAGCTCCACGATCATCAAAAATTGAACCAGAAAATTTCCTCTGGAAGAAAAATGGAATTAATGAAATTAAAAAATGTTCCCCCCTGTATTTTATAAATTATCTAGTTACCACCAGACTGTTAATTGAATGAATAGTCACCAACGATTGCTAAAATCATTTCTATTTCGACCGGTATTTAGAAAATGAATTTTTAGAAAATGATGTGAGGGTAATATTGCACTGACGTAACGTTTCGCGAGAGATTGAATAGTTGGTAAAAATGACTTACACTACACGTTATAGTTACAATGAAAATCGATCGGGCAAGGTCCAGAAAACCTGGCCGATCGATCTCTCTCACGCTAGTCGCACTTGCGCGCAATTATTTGTACATTTTGTACATAATACACGTGGATACGTACGACAGGGAGGAAAAATCATCGCGCGCGTTTAGCTTTTCAACGTAATCAATGGTCCAAAATCGCAGTCATCGATTTTATCCAATGGGCGCATCTCTTGACTATTTGTTTCTTTCGATCCATCGGTTTCTTTCTCTTTTTTTCTCTTCGTCACTTTAAAAAAAGATTCGTTTCATTCAACCGCGAGGGAAACCGTGCGAGATCAGCGTCCATTTCGAATTTATAATTACACGCACGCGTTCGTATAATGTGGAAGCTAGTTAATATAGCGGTCGCGTGTCGCCCCCTTTTATTCTCCGTCGTTTTCCCTAATTTTCCCCCTGATCATCCCCCTCCCCCTAATCCCGAGGCTAATTTATTCGTCAGCAATTGAGAATGTATTTTTAATATCGATACGTAATGTCGTGTAATTTTTCTCATCGTATTTAAGCATCGTTAAATTATAAAGAGACAAGAAAAAAGACGATTATGTTTTTTGGACGTGCGTGTCCCGTTCCGAGCGATTTATAAACGAGATCTATGAATCCGAGGAAAAGTCAAGCGGCTAAGATGCTTTGTAATTTCATTTATTTTCTAATCTTTATGTACTATTTACGTAGAAAGAATAAATATCGCAAGGGAATATTAAAAAAAATCTCGTCTGATATAATATTTATCAAACAATCCCCCACTCCTTAAAAAAATTTTAATAATGTTACGTAGACCCCATTTAATCAACACTCCGCAGTTGATTAATAATATCTTATTATAGTATTAATAATATATTTAGTATGTTATTATAGTATAGCATTAATAATGTTTCTACCCCCATGAAACATCCCTACAGATCATTTTCAACCCCTTAAGATATGGTTTAGAGGTTAAGAGAGAGAGAGAGAGATACGAGAATTAAATATATATATACACAGATATTAATAAAATTATATGGAATTATATATTTTTCAGTATCAATAATTCCTGCCACGGAATTGATGGTATTAGATAGACTTACAAAATGGTGTTCCGACACGAAACACAGGACATCCATCAAGCCGTGCTTTCTCATATTTCACATCGAACCAAAAGTCTGAATTAGTCGCCTGCAGTTAGGCACTTCGGAAAAAATCCCAACCTTCACACACATTCTCAAACATTGTCCAACCTGACAGACAATACAGAATTTCGTTCAGATCATGCATCAGACAAAAACTAGTCTATCCATAACTCTTCAAACATACGCAAACACAACGTCCAATTCGACTCTATCTTTGCATAACTATGCAACTACAGCCAGTTGTTCTATCGGTTGTTTGTCGTCGTTGAATACATATGTTTGTTAAACCAATATCACCCTCAATACAAGCTAGCCCCTATCAACGTAGCAACTCGTACAGAACATAATGGTGATGTTTGATTGCAAATCACTAGTGGCACTTCTTGATTAGTAGACGGCGGATATTTGTTCAAAATAAAAATTGAAATAATATGCATTTTGAAGTTCTTCTAATGTGCTTTCACTGTTTAGAATCCGCTGTCTATTAATTAAGATTGTCTCGACAATTGTTATCTTCTTTTCTAGTTACAATTTCTGAATTCCGACAGAGAAAAGTACACGGCAGTCATGGTTCCATTTGTCTGTTGAACCACGTCTATTAAAAACTATCAAAGGAACACGTTCGCGTGTACAATGTTCACGTAGTACACTGATCAACGCGAGGAATTGATTCTGTGTGATTTTGTGTCATGGCAGAACTTGTGTCCACTCTTCGCTTTCTACAGACTATTAAGTACTCCACTATTATATATCCATCTTGAGATTGTACTACTCTCGTATTGATTAGGGGGGCAGCTGAATTTTTTGGTGGTTTTGTGGTGAAAATATAAAATATAATAAAATTAGTGTACACTATATCAATTTGTGTTGGTGGCTGCTCCCAGTGAAAAAGAACAATTCAGGACTGTCGCATCGCATGCGGTGCTAAGATAGAGAGCTTAATCGATTCCTCGCAGTTGATTTTAATATTAAGATTAAGAGTAGCCTGCTGCTTGCGAAAAGATCTGAAAGAATTGACTTTGCGGAATTCGAGACGTCGATTAAAAAACGAGGGGGGAAATGTGTAGCTAATATTCGTCGTTATAAACATCTTATATTTAACAAATTTACAAATGCGACATTAATTGGACAAATGTCTAACGATGAGCAAAGAGAACTGTGTGTCCTGTCCAAATGGAGGTAGTACAAAAATAATTGAAATCACGATCGTACTAAGGGATCGTCATTTTGCTCGTGTGTGTGTACGTGTGTGTACGAATGGAATTAATTGCAAAAAATCGAGGCAGACGACGACCAAATATTTTCGCGTCCTTATTTAACCGACAGTGATCAGCAGCTAATACTATAATGACATAATGAGAACGTAAGTACTAAACTAAGCTATCTCCTGGGTTCCTAGGAGATGCAGAAAGATCATCGAGAGAGCCTGATATAAGGCACCAATCAGATTAACCCTCCGCGCTCTGATTCGATTTCGATTAGTGCATCATTCATATCAATAAAAAATACAGCTAACAGCAACCTAAAGTTTCATTTATTATTTGTCCCGATTTCTTGTGGAACGCGAAGGGTTAATATTGGAAGATTGCAAAAGTTCTAGCACCTCAAAAAAAGATTAAAAAAAAAAGGAATCCATCAACTTGTAAAATGCTAGGCAACACTTGTGGACTAAATAATTGTTTAATAACACTGTTCTTTTAACGTGTAATCGCTTGGGTTTTATTCTCACATCAGACACGAACTTTTGCAATCATCTAATATAATGTCTTTTTCGTTTATACATTATACTTTCCTCGCTCTATTGTTACATAATTGCATAAGTACATACTCTTTGCGTGTCCTAAAGGGTTGCTATAGTACAGCAAAGAATCCTAGACAGATAGTCTTTTTGATACACATAAGATTAACAGTGTCCCTCTTCAAAGAAACTAGCTAAATCCTCCTCATCGTTTTCGCCAGCACGAACACTTCTACCTAGACAGACAATACGCCTAATTCCTCGGCGATAGCAAGCTTGGAAACGATCCTCAGGTTCGGCGCATCGAAGACAACGGAGTACGACTGTTATAGTCTGCGCGAACGACAGTGGCCTACTTGATTCTCGTCAATCGTTCAACAATCGAGGCAACAGAGAGGCTTAGATCACAGAGTAACGTGCAAATCAACTTACTTAAAGAGAAATGACGGATGCGAGAGCATTTTGTGCGTCCCCGAGAAATCGCAAACAGTGTCGAACTTGTTCGAATGTACTAATTCTCGCCTCTCGACGAGGTCTACGGGATATTTTATTTACACGAACCTTACGAAAAAATAGAAGTTTCCCGGTGTACACCGAACGAGGCTTAGAGATTCCTGATTGGCTCCGACACACGTTATCGCAACTCGTGCGCGAGCATTTCTCGCTGAAGATTTTACTGTGATTTTTGTTACGCTTCCTCGGTCAAGTTTGATTTCACGATCTTCCCGTTCTTGCGGGGAGAATCGTTTAGAGGTTGAAAGTCCTCCTTGTCGGATTGAGGATACTTATGGTCGGGGTAGTTCCATGGTTGGATGTCCGCTGTACCGAATATCTGGTAGACCACGTACGTGCCGCAGGCTACGCACGCTGCCACAGCGAAAACTTCCCTCCAGGCATCTAAGGCTTGCTGCAGGAACAATTCGTTCATTATGTCAGTTAAGTCCAATGAATGGACTGCGGATCTTTATGCAAAATAAAAAATGTTTGCATTGATTGCAAGACACAGTTGCGCAATAAGAATGTCTTTTTCTTCGTTTAATAATCTTGTTGATGTCTTTAATTTTTCTTACCCATATTCGTAATAAATGCATAAAATCCGTAGTCTACTAATCAATGAGAAACAGCGACTTACACTATGCCGAGTAAGCAGCCCAGCAACGATCGGAGACAAGAAACTAGCCGACATGTGAATTGTCTGTGCGAACGCCAATATTGGACCTGCGAAGGAATGACAGACCGTGAAACAGAAACGTTCGAGGATGCTCTTCGGATAAGTAAGTTACGTTTATTTACCAGCAAAATTTGGCGCGATGTCGACGATGCTCGCCATCGCTCCCGCGTAAGCAGCAGTGATAAGAGTGACGGCTATGAACCATACCACTAAAACGAGAATGATGTCACAGCCCAGATAACCGATCAATACCAACAATATTCCGGGAACCACTTGGGCTGAAACACGAAGAGCGTCTCGCTTAAGCAAACGTTGGGAGATATACACCGTTTAGTATTATATTGGCGTAAATCCTTTTGAAACTCGTACCGGCAGCGGTGAATATCTTGCGGACGTTCGTCAGCGACAGGATCTTCCGTGTGACTAGGACATCGGCAATGTAGCAGAATGCAACGGAGCTGAAGTAACTGCAGATGAAGGGTAGACCGGACAGCACTCCGTTCTGCGAAAGACAACGACGTACGTCAGAAGCAATACGCAGAGAAACAAAGGGAATCAGAACACGTCAAGTACTCACTGCTTGAATGCTGAACCCTAGGACTTTCTTCATGTACATTGGTCCGGAAATAATAAAGACATAATGCACCCATATTCTACCGAAGGTCGTGATGCCGATCGACCAGGCTGGCAACGATGTTAGGATGTGCTTCCACGGAACTGGCATGCTCTGCAAACCAAAATGAAAACATCGTTAACGCACCAGTCCCAGAAATGAGGAAGCTACAGGTGGTCTTTGCGGGTCCACAACTTTGACGATTTCAACAGTGTCCAGAATTAATTGTAAAACAACTGAGAAGCCACATTGGTCCTGGGTAATGCTACCTCCTCGAGTTGCAAAATGATAAAAGCCTTCTATCACACTGCTTGCGAAGTATTTTCGGTGAGAATGAAGACCAAGGTAATTACGATAGTACCTCTTGGGTCCTGTGAACCTGGTCGCCAACGCTCTCTTGGATGTAGCGTAGCTCCTGCTGCGATATTCTCGGATGATCGGCGGGAGTGTCGAAGGCAAAGAAGTACCAGAAGAGACACCAGAAGATGCCGACGGTGCCGGTCGTGTAGAAGACCACTCTCCATCCGAAATGGGCGATGATGAATCCGCACAGTGGATAGGTAATCCCGATGCCAAAGCTGAACCCTGAATATAGATAATCTAGACGTTAGGAGTGGCTCACCCCACGACCCGGAACGAAGCTGAAACATGATGCTTGTCGAATGGCTTCGCCTTGGCTCGTGTACGATTTCGTTCTTGGCGACGATTCGCTCTTCAACGGTGGCGCTATATTTCACCCTGTAAAGCGATTCAAGTAGAGACTTAGTACGGGAGGATGATGATGAGTGCACGAGGCGAGGTTGCTACAATATGACAATGAAATCCCTGTACCTGAAAATATATATCAAGGGAAACGATTTATTGTTCTCTTCGGTTACTGGTGTACATTCTCTTCTATTTTCAAACTCAGCCTTGATTTTATTAACATGGTACAAGCGTTTCATGGTGAATTGTATGAACATTCATTCTTTCGTTGGTGCAATGAAACACAGTCCAAATACTCAAACATGATCAAAAGAAATGCCCAAATGAGTTTCGTGAGTCCAATCGTATCGATCTCGCCTGTGAGATTGAAGACGTTCGAGTTTACACGTACCAAGGCTAGCCGCGTACTTCTACAATGTGATTACGGGCAACAGTATAGTCGTGACGTGCACCGCGGAATTCCATTTGTTCTGAAGCCTCGATTTAACGAAGTTACACTAAAGTCAGATTATTAATATCTGCAGTATTCAATGTATTTATTTAATGTCGTGCTGTCTCTTAGATCGTGTAGTTTTGCTGATCTTCATTTTAAAACGTTGAACGCTCAACTGGTCGTACTAGCCCTAGCCTGAATGGAATTTCACGGTGATCCTGAGACTCGTTGATCGATCATCGCGTGTGCCCGAGAAAGTCGTACAGTAAGAATGATGATTGTTATGCGCAACTCCTTGGACAAAATAAAATAGACGTCGACGGATTTCCCTTGCAGGGAAACGCACGTACAAAACGAGTCATGGAAAAAAAATAAGAAGCATTACAAAACGTGTTTATCCCTCGAGCCCGGCTGATTCTACCAGCTGGAAGTATACTCGGCCTTTCTCATGCTGTTGAGCGGTCGCTGTTTGAGTATACCCCTCGGTCCGGCGAATGCAACCACGTGGAGAGCTTGAATGAATCAGAAACAAAGTGAAACACGTCGATCGGAATGAGAAGGAGAAAGAGAGAGAGATACACCGTGTTCGTATGTTCGTTATTAGAATCTCGTAATCGACCGAGAAACGTGCGAGGTCTCGTGTGTGGGTACCTCGAACTGTGTGCGAATTTCGACTGAAAAAACAAAGTATTTTTCTTTTTTTGTTTTCTTTCTTTCCGTTTCCCGCTTATTCTGAAAGAAGCGTGCCATTAGTAGTTTCTCCACAGACAACAGAAAGCGTATAAAACCAGCGTTCTCTCGGGTTCTCTCGTGTTTTGTTCGATTATTCGTTTATTGCGAGAAACGCTAAAAAGAAAGCGGACGTATCGAGGTTTCACTGTAACAGGAAAGAAAAGAAAGTAATCGGTGTGCTCGGTTAGGGGAGGATTTACCTTGGAAGGAAGACATGAAGCGCGAACGTTCGACCGGTGGGATCCAGTGTCCGACCACCGCGTACATCGCTGGCCACGTCAGTCCCTGAAAAACATAGAAATCACCATCAAATTAAATGCAACTCCTCGAAGTTTGTTTCTTTCGAAGGTTAGGATACCCACACTTGCGACGCCTTGAATGCTCCTCAGAGCAATGATGAACCCGTAATGAATCTCCGCCGCGGTTGGCATAAGCAGACTGCACATCGCGGTGATCAGCTGCGACCCTCCGAAAACCGCCTTGGTACCGAAGTATTGTGTCAGCACACCCCCGACTACTTGCGAGAGTATGTAGCACCAGTAGAACGACCCGCTTATGGCAGACTGGATCGTGGAATTCCATTCGAACTCCCCTTGCTCCTCCTGAAAATCATTTTTGTTCGTGATCATT
Source organism: Lasioglossum malachurum (assembly GCA_028455605.1). NCBI lineage: Eukaryota > Metazoa > Arthropoda > Insecta > Hymenoptera > Halictidae > Lasioglossum > Lasioglossum malachurum. Next base: position 13,762,804 of record CM052312.1, on the reverse strand, counting down.
CTTTCAGCATTACCAACGTGTCCGCGACAGTTCTCCGATTAGAACGAGCCCAAACACGACATACTTCGAAGCATGTTTACCGGAGCCTCGATTATCCGAACTGACCCGTCGCGGAACTAATTATCGTGGAAAGTGTATCGTGTTTGGACTCGTTTTACTCGGGAGAGCGCCAGCGATACATCGGTGTTAGTGTCGTCGAGAAATCGTTCGATAGAAAAAAAAAGTTTCGTCGCTGATTCAGATGTATGCGAATTCTAATCGTTTCGTGGAACGCGTGTCCAGTATGCCGACAGAAGATCGCGGGCAAATGAATCAAGTTTTACGTAAGGGTCCGCGCAAACAGATAAGTGTCCTCGTCGGGGCAGTCGTAACGTAATCGGTCGTTCTAATCGCTCTATCAATTTCAACAGTGCCAATTATCGAGTCGCGGTGGCGGCAATTATAGAGTTTCCGCCGTCGCTAAGGATCCACGGTACAAGATCGCGGCCGATGATTATGCACGTGACGTTACGTGAACAGATTTTTCAATATCCTTTCGTTGCGCAGCCTTTGAAAGAAGATCGCGTCCCGGGTAACATTATCCTCGGCGATTGATAACGAATGGAATGACGTTTATCGTGTACTGACGTAATTCCCGTTGAAAAATCAAGAATTCTGGATTCAGAGGACGCACCATGTCCCAGGACAAAGTGTTGTTACTGAGAGAAGCGTTCGGCGTTGCGTAACAGTACTGAGAGTCGCCCGTGTCCATGGTGTCGTTGTTCGTGGCCGATGATTGCTTGACCATCGCCACCAGGGCGATGTTTATGTCGGTCCTCATCATGAAGGAGACGGTGAAGCCCGAGAATGAGAGCATGTACAGCACCACCCTGGCTGGGATCATGTCTGAAACGTGGACAATGTGTCAAATCTAAATGTACCTACAAGGGAAGGACCCCAAGTGTCCGACTTCGATTTTGATAATTTTTTGTGAGATCATGGTATATGGATCCCTAATTATGTATGCAAAATATTAGGTGTAGTTACTCAATAGTTTTAAAG
>CM052312.1:13722900-13761663 GCA_028455605.1 Lasioglossum malachurum | reverse complement strand
TTAAAAAATAAAAAATGTATTTTAATAATACAATGCAATAAAAATGTAAAACAATAGGAAAATAAATAATGTATTTTAATAATATAATGGTATGTTTTAAATCTTTTAACACTAAACCTACCACGAGGGGTCATCAGACCCATTTTCGATTTTTTATTTGACAATTATTGAAATTGTAAAGGTTCCTTCATTGAAATTTATTGAATATATTTTTGACTCAAGTATATATTACAGGAAAAATCGCACAAAATATAAATAAATTTAATCTTGTTATTTTTATAATACTATACACATCAGTCACTTCCGACGGTCGGTAGGTTTAGTGTTATAATGCTTTAACAGTTTTAAATTAAACCTACTCATTTTTGTCATAAATGCATAAAATCCGCTGTCTATTAATTTTGAAAAATTCGTACTAATTAGTTCATTTTCTCAATGAACTCTAATTTTTAATACCAATTGCTGGACGTAGCAGAACAGCCATAATCAAAATAGCCTATCGTCGACTGGAACTTTCGAGATTGCACATTTTTCTGATAACGTGTCGAATAATTCATGACTAATTCATTTCGCGTCGGCGCGCGACGTCACTCCTGTTTGCGATTAAAATTGATCACTTTCCTCAGACAATTATAATAAACGCTTCATTGTCGTTCCTGAACATAGATGAACATACGAACTTTTTACAATTTATATACGATTTTTTGTTTTGCGACAAAAAAAAATTAAACCGACTTCGAAAAACGCACTAAAAAAATGCACTAAAAAGTATGAAATAATTTCCATTTAACTTACGTGAGAGAGAATATACACGAACTTAAACACAATCTTTTCGGAGGCGGCGCAAAATTGACAGATGTTGCTGATTATGATTTCATTGGAATATGGTAGGCATGGAAATCATGTAGACGAATTTAAGGATTTTCGTAATTTCCAGTGTCGAAAATTTTCAATTTTGCGCCATCTCCGAAAAGATTGTATATTTAAGTTCGTGTGTACTATATATATAACATAAATTAAGTGGCAATTGTTTCAAACTTTTTGGAGCATTTTTTTAGTGCGTTTTTTCCAAGTCGGTTTAATTTTATTTTATAAAATTTTTTTATTTCACGGTTTATTTCACTAAATTTGTCTTCACGGGACCACCCCGGGGACATACTCTACAAGATGCAAAAGGTTTTCGTTCCGATTGCTCCATCCATCTCGACGTAATCGGTGAACATACATAGAAAAAAAAAAACGGAAAAAAAGACACATACAAATCGAATTGAGTAACCTCCAAAACAATTACTCTTTCGATAACAGATACGCAATTACTATTCTAATTTCATTTTCACGACACTGAATAAGAAAAAAAGTATTATATAAACAATAATACGGGATTCAAGTAGATAATAGTAACCGACTTGCTGTTACTACGAGCATTGGCTCGAGTATTTATATATATATACATATAGGTCAGCTGTATTTACAATTCGATGGGTTTATGTAAGTCATGTTCACTATCTGAAGTTGCCCGACATTGAAAATAATTTGTGTCAGTAATGGTCCGTGTATGTCTGTGCTCTATATCTCCATACAAACAAATTCATTGAATTATTGAAATGTCAAAAAATAACAAGATAAATTGGCTGAATCAACTTCCCGCGAACGTAGCTTGGCAATCTCTAAAATTTAATTCACTAATTCTGCCAAAATGATATTTCTAATAAATTATTATTATTATATATATGCAGATCTCAGATTTAACCCTTTGCACTCGGTGCTATTTTAACTTGAAAATTAAACATTTCTTTCGCGACCTAGAATAATTTCATTCTAAATTAATTTTCTTCTCTGTACGAATATAAAAATGTTTAGTAATTGATTAGATACCAACGTATTTAATAATGTAAACAATATTTTATTGGTTATTAATACGTCATTTGGACGATTGCTGATAAAATTGCTGGAACTTCGAATGATAAATGAAGTTTCTAGCAATCAGTCTTCTTGACAGAGATAAAAAAAAAACATGCTGTTCGCATACGTGCGTTAAAATCGTCGTAACTTTTCATGACGCCTTTTTCCTGTCTGAATCGATAATGAACGGCCACGTGCTCCGATGACACAGCTCTATTGTCCATTCTGTCCTTTCCCGCGATTCGTGTCTACGTATGTATATTGTGTAATCGGACCTCGTCGATCCGTAATTCCACGTTATACATTTGACACGCGGATAGACGAGAATTGGTAATTTGATTGACCGCGGCTGTTACCATCGATAAATAAATCGATCACCTCGCAGAATTAATAAAAAAAACAATATTCTATTGCTAGTTTTACGGATTAGAGAAATAGGGGTGAAAGAGTTATTTTAAAGTTACTAACAATTAGTAAAATAATCACAGATTAGACCAAAATTCTGTAATATTTGTTAAGAAAATTTCATCAGCTCGTAAGGTTGCATCAGATAAGTGAAAGTGCGGGGGTGGTTTCATCCCCCAGTTTCCGAGTAGTTCATCGATCGATATACAACTATTTTACTATAGCAACTGCCACAGTCGTAATCTATCGAAAAAAGATTCGCGAACACAACTTGCGTAAGCAAAACCAGACACACGTTCAGAAAAAACTGAATCGGTGGCCACAATAAAGCTGTGCAAAAGTATGTAGTCAGCAGAAACTCTTAGGCGTTTATAAACAATTATTCCGTAACGATATTACTCCCCGCAATGAATTGCAAAATTATATGTCGTTACATGGTTACAATATTCTGACTGAATTCACACTAAATTTGTGCGAGGCACATTAAATTTGTATTTATTATTTTAATTTTCTTGAAATGGCCTTGGAATCCATACAGTATTGAATTCGTGTGATAAAAATTAAATTTGTATTATTTTAATTTTCTTTAGATGACCTTGCAACTCCTACAGAATTAAATTTGTGTGATAAATTAAATTCGTACTGTTCACTTCGCGCCTTGAAAAATTATCTCGTATAATTATTTTATAATTTAATTCTTAATTTTAATAAAGGGGACGTCAACGAAAGAAACGTTTCACGTGTAAAATGTATGAAGCCGAAAGGCAACTTACACCGCGTGGCAAGTTTTCCGACAGTGATGCAGCAGCCGACGGGGAGTGTTCGTTTGCACTAACACCGTTTACATCACCACGTGTCCAAGAAGTGTTATCACCGGCACGAATGAACTTCCACAAGAGCATGGGATCGACTGAGTGCGAGACATCCGTGCGTGCCCTTTTATATCCAGCGGGCAGCCAGTGTCATCCACATCCGAGTCAACAAACGGCTCGAGTGCGTCGAGTCAACACGAAATTGTCAAGATAGAACTACCACGCAAGACGGAATGGTAACAAACCGAGTGCTAGATGGGAAGACCTCGAAGAAACGTCGAAAAAGACCTCGAAGAAGGTTCCCCGTTCGGTTCGAGGCTCGACCGTTGAATGAGGCAGGATCAGGAGGGGGTAAAACGCGATAGCGATCGCGGGGAACAACTGAAAAGGCGATCACAAGACATCGACTTCTTCCGAGCCCCACCATCGTCGTTATCTTTTTCAATTCGGCCACGAGCAAAGTCCATGGGGACTTGGAGAGATTGAAGGAAACGTGGCCAAGAAAGTGGTCTCGTGCGGATGATTCATAGGATCGATCGACGATTTCCACGGCAGATCTTGATCGTAGCCATGCGGTCGCCGAGTTACATGATCCGGTGAACGCTCATGGAAACGAGACACCGGACAATGGCTGATAATTGGAGAACGATAAAGGAATTGTTCGAAGCTTCGATTCATTTACTAGCTACCGAGAATTCACGATCATTTTTGTTTAAACATTTTCAACGATTACGACACTGTCCTGATAAGATGCGAGCGATATTTCTGCAAAATTTTACTCTATCAATCTGCGAGAGAAAATGTTAATTTGTGTCATAACCTTTTTGTTATTATAACTATTTCTTAATAAAACTTTGGTTGGTGCATTGGCGACAGTTTTCTAAAGAGAATGAGCACAAACACGATATGGTTAGGATTGTTTGCGTTCGTGTAATCCACGATTTAGTGGAACATCGCTTATCCGAACTGATTCATTTCCCGTGATTAATTACGACGAGGATCTTTATACATTTATGGCTTTCTAAAATTTTCAGAAAATGCTGGAAAATAAAATCACACAGTAATTAGTATGATTTTTATTTATTTCGGATCTACAAAGCTTACCATCACTGAAAATAAGATTTTATTTAATACTGTATTGAAATTTACCTAGAACAATAAACATCCGCAGTCTAGTTATGACTATTGGTCCACAATGATTTCAGACTCCCACAAGAAAACAATAAAAACTGATTGGATCTAAATGTTTATATCCTGCATTGCATTCGATTTCAGCTCGGAAAGAAACTTAGCGTAACGGTTAAATGGAACGTCCAGCTGCATTTGAAATTAAAATTTTGCCCCTGCTATGGTGACACGTGAGCAACTCTGTTGAGAGCTGTACGTTCGATTTCGATCGAGCTCATTTGTCCCGAATGACTATTTACGATCAAGCGCTCGCCGTGGTTGACGATTTAATTTGTTGTCGAACGAATAGGATGATTCACGGCACTTAATTCCTAATGATGAATTTAATTGTTTTACTTTCGGCGGAGCGGAACGAGTGCTTTTAATGTCGATCGTTATTGACGTTTCTACCGTTCAATTGTGCTTCATGTTTCATGCAGTTCACTGGAATTCGCGCCGGTGAATTCCCAAGGTCACTGCGGTTCCACCGGACGGGTCAATTTTCGCAATTCGACCGACGCAGCGGTAAACAATTTCCAATTCGCCGAATCGACGATTTCCCAGGTTAATAACCGGTTTTTCTAGACCTCAGATCTTCGTGAAAAATAACACAATCGATGAACAGTAAAATTTTAATTCTTTGCAGAGTTTCGTGTTTTATTTATTCATTCTTGCTAGACGTGCACAAGTTGTCTACTTTTGAACAATTCACTGTCGAGGAACTGATAACATTTTCATGCCTGTCCTCTTTTCTCAATGGTTCGTGAATAATTGCTGGCAATAATTTTTCTGGGTAACGTTGCATTATTTATTTATTTATAGATCGGGAAAAATGTTCCGCACGTGCGAAAATAGCGAGGTGAGATTAGTTACAGTCGAGCTAGCACGCGATGGAACAAAAGCTCGCGTTACAAAATGAATGTTGTAAATGTTCTTGCCGGAACGAATTGCTTAGAAGAAAAAAATTTGTTTAATTCTGTCGCTTTTAATGAGAATAGTAATGTGGGAACAACGACTGACGACTTTTGCCAGTGACGCAATTGCCGGACAACGGAGAAATTGCTCATCGAACTTTCGAGATTAATTATTTCGCACAGACGTCGTTATTGTCTTCGAAGAAATTATACCGGCCGGCATGAGATCGCGAATACGATAATTCCTCGTGACGTTAGGGTTGTCCTTGATTCAATCGATCCCCCGTTCGACTGCACGTTTCAAGATCTCGCATAAATTCCTCGCTAATTCAATTCTTTGCACCTTTCTCCATATGTTGACTCTGTCCGACGGTAAATTATGCTCTAGAGACCAAGGAAACCTTTCCATTGAATCCAGCAACCATATTGAGCTTTTAAACGTTTCGCTTGTGGGTGGAAATCCATAATTCCGCTGGGAAGATATCGAATATAGTACTTTATTTGAAGAATATTGTGAATATTTGTATTTTCTCTATTTTCAATTTCAATTTTAAATATTTTTACTGAAAATAATGGGTCGAATCCAATACGTTGTTAACCCTCGCAAGGTGAGAAGGTCGAATAACACATAAATAACTAAGGTGGGGTCTCTTAGAACCGCGACAAATGAATTTCATAAATAGCCTCGTTCCTAATAAATTTGGATAAAGAATAACACAGGATAAAAAGTAAACAAACAGATTTAATTTTATTCATATAGAATTCTCTTCAGAAATCTGAAGCTAGGGTCTCTGAGACTCCACATTACCTTGCGAAGGTTAAATTAAATATTTTTTTTGTGGTTCAGAGATTGTTTTTTGTTTGAAGGTAAAATATTTAAAATACCATTATCTTTCATTGAAATAAAATCTAATAGTGCTCACGTCTCCAGTGCGACCACAACGTTCGACGAACGGAATTTCACAGACGTACATAATCTATAAACGTAAATTCTGAGTACTCGAAGCAAGGGAACGAGAAGGGCATTGAGAAGCGGCACCAGCAACGAAACACGAGACAGCTTTCGCAATTAAAATTACCCGAAACTACATATAATCGCGTTCATTATATCACCCCAACGAACTATAGCAGTATCGTTCGCCGATAACCGTGCGCACGGGGGCAATAATGATTGCCCGGGATATCAACGCAAGCTTCCTGTTCTTCGTCCTTCATCGAAAGTTGCACACGAACACGCAAGTGCATTCCGACGATCGCACGTCACCGGAAAACAAGAGAACCGAAGCGATTCGATCGGAGTCGTGCACCTAACCTCAAAAGGTAGACGCCAGAGCGATTGAGGTTATGTGTTAATCGAAAAAATGTCTTTCTGGACTTTCGCACGCCACGTGGCCGTGGCCTTCGAGGGTGTAAAGAAAGGAAAAGGAAATAATCGATAAGAATGTTACTCACCTTCGCCCCGTCTGCACGACCGACGATCTTCAGTATTTCCGCTGCTCGCCCGCGAGCTCGCATTTTCTTCCCTTGAATCGTTCACGAGTCCATCGTTTTATTGAATGGATTTCTCGATTAGGGGAATCCTACTGTCACACAAGGAAACACACACACACCGGACACGAAAACTCACCGAACACGGGTCACTTCAGTTACACGCGAACGCGTTCTGCTCCAGAACACTTTGTGCTCGCTGCGTCGAGATACACGTCACGTGACTGCGCAGTACCACGCAGCGCAGATCGATCGGCGCGCCAACCACTGCGCAGCATAGAGCCGCCTGTCCATTCGCGCGCACCGCGTGCTCCTCTCGCCCACGTGTCGACCTCCGTCTATCAGCGAAATTTAATCTACCAACGTTTCCCCATCGTCCTTTTCCCCTCTGCCAATCGATCTTCCTTCGACTACGTTCATCCTTCGTATTACGAGGTATTTGTCCATTTATCTCTTGTTTAAAAAAAATCGCTATCGTCTCGCCTGTCGTCTTAGCTGTTCTTTTTTTCATTTCCAGCATTGAATGAAACTTCGATATTAATGAACGTTAATGAATACGTTCTAATTTCAATCTTTGCACTCTCGATAAAAAATGCGTAGAATTGCAAAGGACTGTTCTACTAACTATAAATCCTCCGGGATAAAAAATGACCCCACGTGCGGCTTATAACAATCTTTACAGAGCAATTAAAATATTGTTTTCAAAAACAAATATATAGTGTGAAGGCATTTTTCAAATAATGTGCATTATTTATCACGCAGGCGTCACAAATAGGTTAAATAATGTTTGTCGACTTTCACCGATTGGAGCTATTTTATATATTTCATTAACATTCTTTCTTATCGACTTCAACGCGGACGTTGCCTCGAATACGTCCGATACGTAAGATTCCTCGGAGCAATGTCGACGATTGTGTCCTCTGTCAATTAAAATTTTCTGTCCGAGGTCACAGCCAGTATAGTAAAAATTCTTAGACTGTAATGTACAATATAATACGTTAATCCGTTCCTGATGTTTGGACTTACACCGAATATGACGTACACCAAACCAACCTTCTCATAAGAAGTAATGTAAAAATGATTAATCCGTTCTGTAAAATAATTTAAATAGTGCTTAAACACAAATAAAAAATGAGATTTTATTATACACTTTTAAATTTAAACTCTACTTCATGCTAAAATACAAAAAGAAACAACCAGTGGCACACTTATGATTTAATCTTGGGGGGGGGGACCGAGTTGAACCCAGCCCTAGGTTTTGCGCGATAACCTTCTTTTTAGCCAAAATATCTGTCGACGGTGCCCAACTGATATTCTACTCTGTGGAAGAAGAGTCCCCTTGCAATGAAACCTGACATTCTGGAGTTTTTCCTTTTTTTTACCACGCTTATTATTACCACGCTTATATTAACTTGCCGTGTTGTTGTATGCGTCAAATCTTGTAATCTAATTTTAAACCTCTTCCGCGATGACAATAAAAGTAGAAAATAAAATACATAAAAAAAGATTTTTAAAAACCACGCTTACATTAAAATGCACTAAAAAGGAGAAAATAACTTTTTTATCCTGGTTCTCCATAAAATACCGAATCCAGTTAAATGATTAATGATATTTTTCCCCAAAATTTTAAGCAATTAGTTCAAAATCAGTGTCGGAGAAAAGACGGAAAAATTTAATATAAATTTAAATGAAATCATGACATTTTAGTGTGAGAGAGAGAGAGAGACTATATATACCATAAATAAAAGCGTGGAGCGCCCACGAAGATTATTTATTTATGTCGTGTACCGAGAAAAATTTGTCACGTCCAAACAGGACGTATTCCGAATTGCACGTACTCCGAAGCAGACGTATACCGAGGCGTACCACTGTATCGTCGAAAAACAGACAATTTCGCAATGCGTGCACGCCGCCTTCGACGCCGACTTCGCATCGATTGCAAAAATCACGGTGGTCAGTCTCGATCTAGTCAGCCAGCATAATTGAAATGCGACGTCGGTAACCGGAACAATTTTTCGGGATATTTCGCGAAAATTTTCAATGTAGCTGTCGCGAAGACACGTGTCCAACGACCACGTGGCCCCACAATGAACCAACCGAGCAATCCGCGAAAGAAACTCGCAAAGTGTCCTTCCGGAATTCATCCGAGTCAGGCTAGCAAGCACAAGTATCCCCGTTATTTAAACAAAATCAAATACACCGACAAACTTTAACCGAATATAACCGTTACGAACGATTAGAGAGCAACAATAACATGTCGGAGTAACATTCCGGTACGAAGAATGAGGTTATAAGTTCATGTATTTTACTATAGACTAAGGCGGATCTCCTCGACGTCGACGTACGTGATAGACGACGAGGATGAATTGGAACGCATGAAAAATGTTACGTTAGAAAGCCCCTCGAGCCTGGACCTGAAGAAAGACACCAGTCGAACTGTCAAAAGCATTGATAAGACGGTAATAAGTCTCCTTCAGCCAGGATATCATTATCAAAGCATAGTTTTGCGCAGGGGATATTCGTTTTCTTAGATCGTACAGTTCAAGACGTTCCACATATTTTTATTTAGACCTCGAGCACGACGTTCTGCAGTGGAAGAAAGGCTTGGAACCATTGCAACGCGAAGCCCTCGAGCACTTTCGTTCCGGACAATACGATCATCGAGGAAGGTATGATGTTCAAGGTTAATCTTCAGCTCCCATTACAAGAAACGCACCACAGAAGGTCGTATACACCCAATACAATTTTCTGGTAATTATTTACCAAGCCGATGATCTTGTGAAGGTCAAGGTGTTGTCAAGGTCAACATTCTGCGATACTTTATGCATTTACACGGCTAGAATGAAAAATTCGGTGAACATCCGCAGTCTATCGATGATGTTAATCAGCTGTCAGCGTGTCAAAAGAATGAATACGAATCGTAATCTCGATCGTCCCGTGCGATCTCGAGTCACGTCGTCTTTGTCTCCGCTCGGTTGCCCTCGCCTAATCTCCTACGTCTCTCGCCTATCGTTTATCGCGGAAACAGAATCCTAATCGCACGCGACATTGACTCGACATTGAGAGAGCCCGGTCGAGTCACGGTGGATTCTTATCTTGCTTCGGCTAACCGCGGGAATCGCTTGTCCTAGAGAGTGAGCTGATCGGCGCGTTGACGAAGCAACTGTACCTGGTCGAGTCTCAGATGCAGGTGGTCCAGAGCAATCTCAAGAGGAAGGAGGAGCAGCTGAAGACGAAGGACCAGGAAGTGACCAAGCTGAAACGGAAGGTTCGTCCTCATCTCCTGAGTTTGTCCTTCATCGAGCCACTTGGGGCTTTTTTTTTATAGTTTAAGGACTGTTACATCTTTCTAAAGATGACGGTCACGGTACTCTCAGCTGTACCAGGCCTAAAAACCTAACAGTCCAGGACTCAGGATTGAGACCTTATCCACCTCCAACAGGACGAAAGAATGATGAGCATTCTACTCCAGTCCTGCCACTCTTGTCTTCTACTTGTGGCTGTATCCTCATTCTTTTTCAACTTTTTAAAATGTGGCCCGCTATGAGAACACGGAATTTGTTTAATACAATTGCAAAATAAATGGTGAGAATGCTGTGTACGTTGCGCAGATCAAAGACTGGGAGTCGAAGATCAAGGAAGAGGATGCTCTGAAGAAGAAGGAGCAACAGCAACGACGTACTCAAAAGGAGAACTCGGAACAGCTTTATCGTCGCTGTATGACGCTCGAGCGCAGAATCCAGGAGATGGAGGTTGAACGATTCCCACCTTGAAGTATTCGTAGCATACTCACACACACACACGCACACACACACACGTGGAAATATTTCGTTCGGGATTACACACGACTACTCTCTCTTTCTCGCGGTCATTGCTATCTTTTTGTCGTCGCCCCGGCCAGATATTACCCTGTCCCCATTTTGCAGAAGTTCTTGGCCGATTATGGTCTGATCTGGGTCGGCGATAGCAACGCGAGGAACCCTGGAACACCGGCCAAGTAAATTGCGCATTACGTCACTGGCCCGACAGGCCGGCAAACCAATCGAATTAATGATCAGTTGCCGATGTCTTTTAGTAATTACATCGAGACTTGTTACGAGCAGATTATCGCGAACATCGATCAGCTGAACTTAGCCGCGGGGAAGGGCGAAGTTCACGTGCAGCATAACGAGAAGGGAAGAGGCGCCACCTTTAAAGTAATTAGCAAGCGTGCAACGAACGGTTTTAATATACCGGTCGGATAATCGGGGCTCCACTTTATCGCGGATTAAACAACCAAACGCGATCCCAATTGTATCGCGTTTGGGCTCGTTTTCGCCGGAAGTACGTCGCGAATATGCCGGTGAACGTTTCGCGGGAAAATAATTTAAAACGACGAAGATTCGTCGCACATCGAACGTTCCGCAAAAAGCGTCCGATGTTAATCGCTCCCACTATATCCGCGATCGATGACGAACAATCAATGGAAAACTTACGACACTCTAGATCCGGATCGCTGGATCCAGATTTTTTACCGTTCGCTTTTTCCTCGCGGCGATCTTGTCGCGCGAGGAACGACGCGCAATTAGACGTTCCTCCGCTATTCGATCGGATTAATCGAGCGTTTTTCATTGCCCCAAGACGCCGTCCTGCATGTCTTTGAAGTTCTACAAGAATGGAATGATAGTGCAAGACGGCTTACTGCGTCTTTACGACGATCCTGCTACGGTATCCTTCCTGCGGGACATCTTGGAAGGATATTTCCCCTCTGAACTGCAGCAGGAGTACCCTAACGGCGTCCCTTTCAAGGTAAAGCTTCGCGGTAGTTCTACGTTATCGTTTTCGTGTTGCGCTATACGTTACCGACCACAGAGTTGTGCAGAATTACAATTGGATTACTCCAAGACCCCCTTTCGCTTGGGGCCACGGGCATTCGCCCTAGTTGCCCGTAGGGTAACGCGCCACTGGACTCGAGTATAAACGTATACCGCATTTCCAGGAAACTGTAAGAATACATTCGGTAACGTGGTTAGACTTATTAATGTGTTAATTATTAGATAGAGGACAAGAGAAAACAGATGTACCTAGGTGACTCCATCGAGTTCCCTGGCCAAGGATATCGGCTGGGTAAGCAACCCCAGGCTGATATCATGCCGGTGGTGCAGAGCAAACCTCGTCGGCCAGGCACATCCCTGAAGTCCAGTCGGCGGAGTACACCCCAAAAGGAAATCCAGTCTGGCCTTGATCATACTGCATCTCCCTCAACTTCTAGGTAGGAAAGGTATACCCTGCTTGCTGGCTGTACTATGCTGACGAGTGTAACGACGATTTACAGATCAGGAAAAGCGAGGAGCCCATCAGTAGAAAGTCCTCCCCTAGAAATGTACGTTCTCCGTAACCAAATATTGGCGTCGCATAATAACGTTTGTTCCGATACGCATTTGCAGTCGCACATCAATGCCGAGCTCGGTCTGAGTAGTCGAAAAGACAAGGTACCCTTCGCTGATCCTTCAGACCTTAAACCAGACCTTGCCGTCCGGTCTAGTTCATCTTTTTGTCCTCAAAAATCTTTCGATTCCTCCCGCTCTCCTAAAGAGCAAACGTGTACTCTAATGATTCCGATTACTCCAGCGAGACTTAGCTACCAAAGTCGTAGACTGTGACGCTAACATACGCGAACGGTTCCCAAAGACGAAGAGCGTCGTGAGATTCCCAAGTTCGGGCCGCTGCTATAACCCGTCGAGCGATAGATCCTCGTCGAAGCCTTCGCCTAGGTACATTCCCGAAGTGTCCCAGGTGCCTAAACCAACGCATCCTGCTACCCCTAATCACTACGAATTTCTCCAGTAGAACGGACAACAGCGAAGAGTCAGTCAAGCAGAGAACAAGGTCATCCAGCCTGCCGAACTCCCGCATCTCCATCAACTCGAACCCGAGGAGTAGACCGTTCTCCGGTTTCAACAACGTTGACGAATCGAATATACCATTATCCCAGCGGTCGCATAGTAACAGCAAAAGAAATCCTCGCGCAGGGAAACCGGTAGCGCCAGCTAAGACCAGCGCAGTGGGTATTGTTGTGTTGGTGTTTCTGATAGATGGAGTGTCAAACTTGAAGTGATTTCGTTGTTTTCAGCCGCCGGTCCTGCACCAGGTGAACGAGCCATCGGGCAAATCAGGCGAACTCAGGCTAAAAGTGAGATCCCTGAATGGCGGTACGGTGTACCTGGTGCACGTCTCAGCGGATGAGCCTATAGCTCGACTTTATCAGTTACTGGACAAAGCGATGGCGAGGGCGGTGCCTCGAGGATACAAGATCGTTCTCAGCGGGTAAAGTACCGCCATTGGTTCCCACATTTTCGTGGATCGTTAACGGTATCACTAATCACAGGTACTCGCCAAGGAGGCTGGATCAGTTGGGCGCGACCCTACGAGAGATCGGGATCGCTAGGGACAGTGTCTTACATTTGGTGAACGACTGATGGCGAATCTACGAAAACGTTTAGCTCTAAGAAATTGCAACAGTCTCTCGTGCGTATATATCTGTACAGTTATCGCAGTACAGGTATCGATTTTTGAGAAATATACTTATTTTATAGATAACTGAATGAAAAGGCTTGAATTGCCGAGTTGATTTTATATCGATCTCGGGTAAACGTGTCCGAGCGAGATCTCGTTTGTCTCTGGTAGGTAAGCGAGCGTTTCGAGGATCGACTTTATCGTTGCCGGATAACACAGTGTCGGCACACAGTGTTGGCACACAGATATTACTAACGCGCGATGCTTGTTCTGCTAATAGCGGCGCCGCAGACTTAGAGAATGTATCTGCGCCGTTACAGGCTTGTAATTAACCCTGGAGACACCATCCGCTGCGTACCTTGAAAGCGCATTGATTTATGCGAGTTGGCATGCTAGTGCGCTTAAGTACACGCGTTTGTTCCCAAGGCTCGAAATTTATAGCTGGGGAACTGGTCCTCGATTGTCTCCTATGGGATCTTGAATATTTGATGGGCCCCCGAATTTTAATATTCTATGCGAATTTTAACATTCTGCTATGGGGACCCTCATTATTTTAACAGTCTCCTATCGGGACCCCCACAATTTTAACATTCAGCTATAGGGGCGCCCCAAATTTCAACATTCTGCTGTGGGGGCCCTCCTATTTGAACTCTCTGCTTTGGGAACCCCCTAATTTTAACATTCTGCTGTGGGGCCCTCATAATTTTAACATTCTGCAATAGGGGCGCCCGAAAGTTAAATTCTCTGCTTTGGGAACTCTCTAATTTGAACGCGCTGCTATGGGTGCTCCCCTAATTTGAACTCTTTGCTATGGGACCTCCTAGTTTGAACTCTCTGCTTTGGAAACCCCCTAATTTGAACGCGCTGTTATGGGTGCTCCCCAATTTGAACTCTTTGCTATGGGGCCTCCTAGTTTGAACACTTTGCTTTGGGAACCCCCTAATTTGAACGCGCTGCTGTGGGGATTTCCCTAATGTTAACATTCTGCTATGGGGCCCCCCTAATTTGAACTCTCTGCTGTGTCCCCAATTTTAATATTTAGTTATGGTGTTCCACTAATTTGAACATTCTTCTTCGAAAACGCCCCCTAACTTGAAAATTCTACTAGACCAACCTCCTGAATGTTAACACTGTGCTAAGTGGGCGTCCATTAATTGAACATCCATCAATTAAACGCCCATTATTCGGTCGTCCACTAATTGATCGTTCCGTTACACGAATAAAACATTATGTTTGCAACATGGTACGCAAATGTGCCAAGCGTATGCGAGCGAAGGGCCGGGTGGTTGTTCGCTGGAGAAAAGTTTAAAGCAAAGCCGTAACTGTTTGTGACGTTGATGTCTCATTACCGGGTACCCGGCCGTAACATCTTGATGCACGAGGAATAACGATAATCCCACCGTCACGGTTTTACAACGTTGAATACAACCGTGGATCGTGATATTTCAAACGGTACGTGCCGATAATGGAATATTCCGTGGACGCTTAGGAAAACTTTTCTATGGATTTCTCTCCGGCGAATCGAGTAGCAGTAGTCGTCGTCGTCGTCGTTGTCGTCGTTCGAGTCGTCACGATGAAAAGTGGCAACGTACGTCTCGTTCAGACTCGGCAATGGAACTTCCAACTCCAGCCATGTTCAAAGAAATCTTCCACAAACAAATATTTCCAAGACTAAAGCATTCATTAATACAGATGTTGTTCCAGATTTGTTTTCCCTGCCGTAGAAAACTCACTGTGGGAATCAAGAACTGAGAATCATAGCGGAAGTCTCTTTGTTCGATCCCTATGTAAAATTTATGTACAAGTTCTCTGTTCTTACTCGAACAGAGAATAATAAGAAGGAGCAAAGACGGACCCCTAAGTGGACAGTGTGCCAAATGTCTCTGACTACCAAATAGCCTAACAGTGCCTGGCAGTATTAGCGGACATTAATTCCAGCCAGTTTGATGATCGATAAGTGTCCCCTCGTTCAGAAGGTAGCGAAGCTACGTCGAACTGGTTCAGCGGAAACTTTCAAGGAACAAGTCCAGTTCCAGAAGGACATCTAATGGTCCCCGGAATGGAGAATAATCGTTTTCGAAGCAGGACCTCGATCATCCTTCTCCCAGAAGCGTATCCACTTAGCCTGCCCGAAGCTATCTCGCTGGTTCCTCGCTCGAGATGTAAAAAACATTTATGTTTCTTTGAAACCGTCTATCGTAGGTCAAGTAAATCGAGCGTAATGTATTACGCTTTTTACGCGGCCCGTTATCTGGCTCGGCATTTACCCTGTCCCACCCGTTCCCAAGCTATCTCTTTTTTCGGCTGGGGAGGGAGAGCACTCGTAAAGCAACCCCAATCGTACGAAACGAGGGGAACGTTTAAGATGAGGAGGGGCCAATGAGACATCTCTATCAGCGCCACCTAGCCGGAGGAGTGACGTCGGGTAGCCAGCTCTCGGGGGCTTTAATCTTCCCAGACGACGTGTGATAGCCGATGAAGCTTCGCTATGGTGTTCTTCGTTGGGAGAGAAGTAATCACGGTTTCCAGGAGGCTGAGTTGTCATCTTGTGATATAGTGCTAGCAAAATGGCTGTCCTCCTTGCGGCCTATCTCCGGCCACTTCTACTTAACACGGTGGAAACATTGCCACAAGTCTCCTGTAATAAGTTTAATAACTCATTTCGACTGTAGCGTGACTTCGTGGACCTGGTCAGTGTCGTGCAACCATACACGATCCCCTCATTTCATCCCCTAATCATTGATACTTTTTTAATGATAAATTAACGTCATTAAAAATTGATTTGGGAACTTGTTTAATTCAACATTGGAACTGGAGCGTCGAATAAATTTATTAATGACTCGTTGCAACCTATGAAAAATGACGAGGAAATAATTTATGGAACTCCATGAACTGGCTTTTTATGGTTGGAGGAACAGAGTTCGTTCGAAGTGGTAAATTTCTTAATTCCAGCCCCGAATGCCTCTCCTTTCGTTAGTCTCTTTGTAATTCGCTAACGAGCCGTTTAAACGCCGGAACAAGAGACACCAGTGACGTCTGCTTTGAAGTTTCGTGCAGTTAGGGGAGCTTTCAATTTGTCCCGGCAGGCAGCTCGACACGTGCTCCGGCCGAGGCAAAGGTAAATGACCATCCAAAAAGAGAAGAAGAAAAACCGCGTGGAACGCAACTGAATTTTTCTTCTGAAATCTTAGGTCGAGTATTCACGGCACTCTAATGGCATAAAAGACCAATTTTCCCGGCGAGCGTCGGGTCACGCTTCTATATTTATTAGAGGGTGCTCCGGGAATACATTCTGCGATAATTTCTCTCGCATACCTCAATGAGAAAAGCTGGAAATACTTCCTCGAAACGGCAGTGCGTGAACGGCTCAAAAAAAAATTGAGGGAACTTAAAAATACTACTATATTCGATCTATCAAACTTATTAACAAAATAAAGACATTTTTCAAAATCCAGAGGTATATCCCATCGCATGTTCACGCGACGTGCAGAGCGAAAAATAATGATAATAATCAAATTATTCTTGTGCCAGTTCTTCGAAGATAAATCAATTGCCGGGTTTTCTATCGAGGTAGTACATTTGTTGTGCTGCTCGAACTTCCATTAACGATCGACTGGGGAAAAAACGAAACATTTAACAAACAGCAATGCGATATCGCGCAGAAATTAACGAGTACAGGCTGGTGTGGGATGAGGGGTGGTCGTTCAGATGATAGTAGGGCTTCGATAACCGTAGGCGATTCTTATTCCCCTTGCTACTCTCATTTCCGACTTCCCTTTCATCTCTTTTGCCTTCGATAGCAATGATGACGACGAATGGCCCAGATTTTAACGGGCTCCCTTTGACGCGACGCAGTCAAATGAATGCAATTTTCAATATGGCAGCCCAACCACTTCCCTGACAATTTAGTCCCCGAAGGAGGCAAAGGGACGCGGACGCGTGCTGCCTCCTGGAATAGCAGAGCGATTCCAGTTCCTGTCGTATTATCCTGCAAAAACTACGTTCATTTACTTACCGGCCGAAGTGCTTCTCGTTGAAATGTTCGACTAAAGTCTAGACGAGTCCCTTTCACCGTTTCGCTTCGTATAGAGCGGTCCCGCTGACCACCGTAACCTTATCATTTTTTACTTTATTTACTTTTTTTGAGCATCCAATTTTATTTAGGACATCCTTCATAGATTACTTACGGCACCCCCTGAATTTCATTTATTTTGGACATCGTCTAGGATTTAATTAGTTAGAGCACCCCTTGTATTGTACCTAGTTTGCGATACACCCTAGAATTTATTTAGGGCACCCCCTGAATTTTATTTAATTGGGGCACCGTTTAGGATTTAATTATTTAGCGCGCACCCCTTGAATTTTATTTATTTGGGGCTCCAGATTTAATTAAATATTTAAGTCGACCCTTGAATTTTATTTATTTCGGATACCCCCTAGAATTTATTTAGAAGATCCCTCAAAGAAACAATTTATTTAGGAAACCCTCTGGACTTTATTTAGATGATAGGAATCAAATTGATAATAAATTGAATGCTGTAATGAGCATGGGGAACGCAATGGCGTCGACGAAGGTGAAGGAAAGCATAGAGCCCCGGATATACATGGAGGAATAGCAGACGTGATTGATGAGGCGTTGCGTGGACTTGTCATCCTGTCCGCAATGGCGTCCGTATCTTGTGGCGTCCAAACACCGTCGTATCTCCGTCGATTAATAACGGCGATGAAATCATCATTCGTCACTCGGTATAGCATTCGTTGTCCCCCACAGAAACAGGCACACACACGCAATAAAAGGGGAACACCGTGTGGGAGAGAAATGGGTTTCGGATGTCGTTCTGTAGCCTTGTATTGAAATCTGTGGGGAGGGAGTCGTTGATGTCGTTTTTCTTTTTTTTTTTTTTGGAATGAGAAAAAATAGTGTCTGATAGGTATTCATCAATAAAAACATGCGTATAACAACATTTAATTGTCTGTTATTTCCTTCGGAGAGATATGTTCGAGTTGACGATTCACTGCGTATCACAATCACTCAATCGGAGAGCCGAGGGACCGGAAGCGGAGGTGTCGCGTGTTTCATGTATCATGTTCTCTATATATTTGTATTTTCTCTTCGTTGTTGCTTCCGGCTTCGAATCACCGGGCTCTCCGATCGCAAAAGGAAGTCAACGTGTTTATTTTTTTTTTCCGACTGCTACGCCAAGTGTAGAAATGTCTAGGTCGATTAAATAAATAAAATTTATTTATTGAATAGTGGCACACCAGTAGGCGACTGACAAGTAGTCGTGAACTTTTGAACCGCGGCTAAGACTTTCTCGCGAGCGATCCGTCCGCGCGTGGAAGAACCTCTTCCGCAATTGTTTATTCACAATGGCGTGTTCTGGTCTAGACGTTTTTACAAAATCTCGTTTTATTTCTATCTCTCATTCTTTTTTGTACGTGCAATTTGCGGCGAGACTATTTGAAATTGAGGAAACTAGCTCACACTAGTTCCAGACACAAATGGTTCGCGGACATACCGGGTGTGTAAACAGTAATCACAATTTTCCTTTAACATGCTTCCCTACCGTGTCCGATAGGTAACCCAAAGCTTCTATTAAACAATCTCCCTAAACCAGAACACACCCTCGAAGATATTCGTTAGGAGAAACAATTAAACCAAGTCCGGGCAACTTACACAAACGCATCCTCCATTTATTGGCACCGTAAACTCATCTTTAATCCTCTTACCCAGTCCCTCGATCATCTCACGACCATCACAAAACTTCGCAAGGCTGGCGAACAATATGTTTCTCTGGATCCTAGACAAGAGATCCTGAATTTGAAACGGATCGCTCTATGGAACCGGGCTTAACATCCGCGCGAATCAGGTTCCGATGGCAGCCTCAAGAAGTCGAGCTAAGCTCGGCCAGCTCGCAAACAAAATTCGTCGTTCCCTCGACTATCGATATCGCTCGCTCGTGACGCACAAAGCCCCATCATTCATCGGCAAGGAGTAAATCGATTGCTCCCGGTCGCACACGGTTATCGAACATCAAAAGCTGACTGCTTGTCAGGTCTGACGGCAGCACGGATTACTCGTTTTTAGCACGGTTCTCCTCTCTCTTTCTCTCTCTCTCTCTCCTCTCTTTCTTTCATCACACACTCTCCCACACACACAATCGTTCAGAAATCTTGCATTCCCGAAAAATTCGCTAATAACGTCTTAGTAAATCCGTCGGAACGACGCTCAGTAACAAACCTGCGCTCTTACGTGTGTACAATGGTACATATCTCTGTGTGTGTGTGTATGTATATTTACGCGTGTGTGTCCGAGTGTGTGTCTGTTTATATATATATACATAATACATAGATACGCGGTCCCGTCGAGCCGCGAACACCACAATTCGAAATTCGTGAAAAACACTCGCTGTACATCGTTAATAATAATCAATAATAAACCGTCGATCGTGTGGAAAATTGCGTCTCTCGCCGCGGCTACTTAACTATATGTATCCTGACGATAAACAATATTCGACTAACTTAATGCACGTGCACCTGTGTGAACACTCTACAACGATTCACGCGGGTCAGCCCCGACCCGTCACTATTGTACAGAGTCGCCGTTGTGTCATCTTCGTCGTCTGTTCGTTCATGTTCGTTGCTCCAGACTCGCCTAAACGCTCTGACGCCTCCTCTACCGTGTAAAATGCTTGAAAAACCTGTGGTCCGCCTCCTCGGTCGCTTCGGGAGCATCGGCTCCGGAGGAATGATCCTTCGTAGATCCTCAGCGATGTCCCCCAAATGATCAAGGCAACGTTCCCGAAATTTTGTACTTTGAAGCACCGTCTTCGTCTTCCAGCCCCGGCGAACTGTTCGTTAGGGGTAATTTGTTGCACCTGACCTAATCCGCTCACCAACACCCGCACCTTGCGTTCATCTAACTGCGAATCCTTCGTTTTCAACAAGGTAGACGATTGCTACGAGCAACGCTCTCAGGCAACATCGCGGTTTGTGTGTGGAGATACGCTGGTCTCGGGGGCAGTCGACCATTTAAAGGATGAACGCTGGGATCATCTTAGGCCATCGATCGTCTCGTTTCCTGAACGTTAAGCTCCTCGGTGGAGATCGAATTAGACCGTTCTACTATATTAGGCTAGCTCCTGGCAGTGATCGCTATGAGTTTGGTCCGAATTCAATCACTCTTCTAATCTCCAATCTTTGTCCTGGCGCTTCCGCTATGTTTTTCCGTCATCAAGATCTGGGAACCGTCGGTTACTTCCAATGTAGCGTCCAAGGTACCTCCGTGCTTCTAAACTAGCATTTAGGGTACCTTCTTGCTGCGAAGATAGCTTCCTAAGTACTCCTTCATGCTTTCAAGGTACCTAGGCCATCCCAAAATAGCTTTCCAGACATCTCCGTGGTCCTAAGTTAGCTTCCAGGGCGTAAAGTACCTCCAGCCTTCAAGCTCCCGTCTTCGGCATGCGTGGAGTTATTGTCTTCGTGGTTCCCCGACGCACTCTACTTAAATCCGTGTCGATATGTTTATACTCGAAGTCCCCTCCAACTCCTCGGGAGCAGTAGCACGTACCAATCTCGTTGCTTCCAGCTGCAGCATGATTCCTCGATCGATCCCGATCAGCTTTCATTGGCTACTTCGTTCGCGATGTCTCCTCCGAATCCTGGTAGGAACAGAGATCCTGGACTTGTGGACGCAGCTTGTCCACCTTGCGATCAAGCTGATCGAGGCTCGCGGAAGCGTACAGATCGACGTCGTCACGTGGACAGCACGGATGATGATGATGATGATCGTTGGTCGCCGATGGTGTCGGTCTTGCCGCGTTGTTGCGGTCTACTCTGACGCCCCGGCGACTACATATGCTATAAGCAGGTCTCCTTCTGGTCGACCATGTTCACGACCACCGAGGCTTGTGTAGGTAGCTCCTTCTGGACGGGCACACCTGTCGGCACCTCCTCCAGTATTGGTCAAAGGGTCGTGGTCCTCGATACGACCGCTGAAGGTGGGGGTGGTGGTGGAGGCGGCGATATCACCACGTCTGGCTCACCCGCCAGGTCGCAGTCGAATCTCCAGAGGATGTTCTCAGGGTGGTCACCTCCTGGACAAGCAGAAAACAGGACCCTCAGTCTGAATGGCAAGAACACGTCGTGGCCATAGCCGAAGTAGCCAACCCGGGAGTAATGCGGACAGCTGGTCATGGGGTTGACACAACCTCCGGTCCACCAGCGGAGAAAAAAGGCTTTTAGGCGCCATGAGCGGTGGGGTTTTTAGTGGGTATTGCAAAAGCGAGCCCCACACTTTCCCCCGAACGTCATCTTTAGGCTTTGAACTACCGCTTTGAAACAGAAAAAGGACCCTCACAGTCTACACTGTCCTACGAGGTCCCTGCTTTCATCCTGCCCTCTACAAGGTCCCTTCCTCATCCTCTTAAGGTAATTTCTTTGTACGAATTAAATGATATTAGCACAGACGAGATATGGAAATAGACCTGACACCCCATGTATTTTGGTGTCCGTCGGTATTGGTGCGCTAACGCCCCAGAGTGACTCCCATTGAGTCCCCATCAGTGTGACAACACCTCTATAGAATTAGAAAGATGTATTATTATTATTTCTAGGGGCACAATATTTATAGCCGGTTTAATAGCAAATTATGGATACAATTTAAAGAAAATTATTGCTGTCACTGGCATTTTAAGGTGTCGGTACTACGGATTCCTGTGGACACCAAGTCCCATAAGGTGTCAGGTCCATTCCTACATCTCGTCTGTGATATTAGCGTACCTTGTCCCAAGACGATGCTTGAAGAGTCCCGCCTCTGTCTCGGTGGGGGTGGTTGGTGCTTGTGCGTATGACTGTAGCTGTGGCTGTGTGAATGTGAGTGGCAGTGTATGTGACGTGTGTGCGTGGGCGTGGCTTTGCACGGTGGCTGTAATTGTTGTTGTTGCTGTAGCTGTTGTTGCTGGGACGACTGCTGCTGTGACTGCGACTGCTGCTGAGGATGAAGATGATGATGAGGCCTGTGCTAGGTGTTCCCTCCACGGGCCGCTCCCACTTGATCGAAGCTCAATGATTTCTTCATCTCCGTCATCGACAACGCACCACCCTCCTGCTGAGAGAAGCAAAACGGTGTTAGCTATATCGAGGCAGTTATTACCGATCATCATCATCAAACAAAACTTCTCTTCTTCTTCTTCTTCATCGCCTTCTTCGACCAGCAACTTTCCGCAGCAGTGCGATGACGCCGCGGGGCGGAGACTTATTAGAAACTTTTTCCTCGCCTCGTTAAAACTTATCGGGAACTTTTTAAAAGCTCGTGAAACAGTTATCAACGGTCACGCGCCTCCCACGTATCGGACCCAGTGATTCAACGTTCCGCTCGAATCCTGGAGAACCGCCCTCCATCATTTGTCGTTACCTCCTGGTACAATTTTCGTTTAAATTACAAGTTACAATTTTCATTTGTAATCTGAAGAACGGGACTGGAAGATGAAAACCGCGACGACACCGCCTGGCAGGAGGCATTCTAACACGCTGATTAAGGTATCGAAAGGAACGTTCCCTCGCCCTTCTCGCGCTGAAGTCGACACGAAGACCGGAAATCCGATTCGGGCGTAGTTTTGGGGGCGAATACGCCGATGAAATTCGATTGTGTCGCTAATCCCAGCTCAGCGGAACTGTAATTAAACTTTAACCGGGCGCTGGGCTCGTCTGAACCCGAGACCCCATACGGTTCGTTTCACGCAGAGAGACAGAGGGACCGAAAACGAAAGCTTCTAACCATACTAGACTATCAGAAATTCCTGGTCGCTTTGTAACCCGTTTTCGACCGGATTCGTCGCATTCTTGGCGATACTGACTGCCAAAACAGCCAATGCAATCACACGAATTGTTTGTACTAATTGCAATGTACAGGAGCTACATTCAGAAGAACCCTAGAGACCGTTCTGTTTCCTTCGCAATTTTCTTAGATCGTGATGCCCCTTTTTCTTAGATCAAGACATCGCCGCAACTCTTTTCCTAATTACTTCACCGAGTTGCAATAATACAGCATCTCTAAATGATTTGAAGGTTTCCACAGTATTTTCCATTCGATCAGCTTTTATGACGATCACGTGATTAATTAACAAATGTCTGACCAGTGCAGAGCGATTATTAATTAATCAGGAATTCATCAGGATTCATACAGGAGCTACATTCAGAAAAAATCTCGAGACCGTGTTGTTTCCTTCGCAATTTTCTTAGATCGTGATGCTCCTTTTTCTTAGATCAAGACATCACCGTACCCCTTTTCCTAATAACTTGACCGAGTTTCAATAATACAGGATCTCTAAATGATTTAAAGGTTTCCACAGTATTTTCCATTCGACCAGCTTTTATGACGATCACGTGTCTAATTAATTAACGAATTTCTGACCATCCGCAGAGCGATTATTAATTCATCCGCACATCTCCCGGAAGACTTGTTAGCCGTACAAATAGATATGCAGTTCCGATTGTAATTTGAATGCAAAGCGTCGGTCATAATGAAATTCTGCCACCGCGGAGGAATTCCGAGAGGAACGAACGCAAACAGCGCCGGTTGTTTTTGACGTTTCCAAATGAATATCAAAATTTCCCGGTCCGAGATTTCGTCGTCGGACGCCGAGGGTCGCGTCAGTTATCTCTCCCCGCCTGGGAATTTGCATTGGGGAAAGTACCGAAGCGGATCGATTCATTTCTTTCGCAGTTTCAGAGTCGGGAATCCCCGAGATCCAGTGACTCGGCACACGGGAAACGGGACTCGAAAATGTGACGTGGTCTGGAAAAATCACTTCCGCCACGATCACGAGCACCATTCACGCGGGTTTTCGACGACGGCGGACTATTCCGGGTCGACAGCGCGCCTCTACCTCTCCCCCATTCCTGTTTAACGAACACTCTATTCTCGCGCGATGTAACCGCCCGTGCCAATATTTGCGCAGGTGTAACGACGAGTGCTGCCACCCCCTCCCCACCCTTTTCGCTGCCGAATCAAATTTTACGAGTTACTTAACGCCTTCCTATACGGCCGATAACGAAATCGCACAAGGGACTCCGTTCAGAATGTCTTCTCTCGAGGCAGCTTCGAAGCTCGAACATTTTCTTCCGAGTAAAAATTAAATTCTTCGTGACATCGACATTTTTTGGAACGGTGCCTTGTGGTTTTTCTTAGGTACCCTCGTAGAGCGTGGAAAGACGAGTCCAACGAGCACCATGAACGTACCCTTCCGATCATTCGTTCGCGAGACATTTAAGACTAAAAAATCAATTGTTATCTTTCAGACACGTATATCTCGAGATCGAACGATCGGAATGGTATGGTCATGGTACTCGTCGGACTCGTCTCTCCATGCTCTACGAGAATATGTTAGAAATTGTATACCATTATTGTGAACTACCGTTGCACCGAAGCTACCGAGAATATTAACACGCGAACCGATGGGACATTCAGTCTCATTTAGATTCTCATTTCGATTCTCGATGGAACGGTACGAAAGTTTTATATCCGTCCGTTATTATACTCCACGTTCC
Organism: Lasioglossum malachurum; assembly: GCA_028455605.1. Classification (NCBI taxonomy): domain Eukaryota; kingdom Metazoa; phylum Arthropoda; class Insecta; order Hymenoptera; family Halictidae; genus Lasioglossum; species Lasioglossum malachurum. The sequence continues at coordinate 13,736,930 of CM052312.1, read as the reverse complement.
ATTTTCTCCCGGGAAAGTTATACAATATTGTGATATCGTTGATATCGGGACCGTATAGAGGATTTTTCTACGCGCATGAAACTTGAAATTAACAGATTTAACTAACGGAGTTAAAAGCGCGTCTACTTTAAATTCTGCGGAGCGTGTATGGGGATCCAGGCGAGCGTATGCTCGGAGGTATATTAATCAGAAGTTTGAAATGGATTGTTCATCGAGAAGGAAACTCCGTTGGTTACGCTCCATTTGTTCGTTATTACCTGTTACGTTGTCTACATGAAAAAAAAATTACATAATGCCAGTTTCCAATGTTTTACAGACGATCTTACCATTTCCATATTGACGAGAATAATTATTTTAATCAACGGAAAATGCAGATTCTAAAATATACTCCGGACATCCGCATACAGAATAGAAACATCAAGAGGTGGACAAATGAAAGAAACACAGAATGATAAAATACACGAGACAATAAACAAATAGAGTAGAACAGTTTCAAGATAACATAGAACAATATTAGATGCACATACATATGCACAAGGAGAAACGTTCAGTAAGTCCGTACCGATAATCGAATATCCGACGAGATGTTTGTTTAAAGAAACAGTGTAAAACATTAACACCAATCGCCATGCCATAAATGATTTAGTCAAGTGTACGGTGTTTAGCAATGTGTGTACAGAGTGGACACCGAGGTGCGTAACATACACACGTGTACCCGTTTCTTTGCATCTGTCCAAAACAAAATCGGTGACGCTTACAGTGGTTTGGGCTTCTTGGAGACGTGTCTCGGTCACGGTAATCGATTCCAATCGATAATACAATTGACCAATAGCGGGGGTGGTACGTATAGGTACGTCAATTTCAGTTTAATTAGTCAGCGTCTAATTACCGTGACGTCGGGCACTGCTCCGCGATCTACAGTGGCGTCTCTTCTGGGACCTCTTCGAGACTACTATTCTGTAACTGTGCTCCCGTCTCAAACAATGCACAAGCGGTAGAAGCGATTCCAATACTGATGAACAGATCGTAAGCACGGTGACAAAAATATTTATTATTATTATTCGTAAATAAATATTGTTCGTTGGAAATTTTTGAGAACACTCCGCACGAGCAGAATTTTTGTAAATTTGCGATTGCTAAAATGTTTTCGTGAAGGATAAAATAATTGAAGAATTTTAAACCGTATGCGCACACGAAGTGCACATTCGACAGTGCAACCACTTCGCCAGTGGCACCTGTCGGCTATTCTAATGCATACGGCACAGTTTCCATTGAAAGTGCGAAAAAAAATATCAACAAAAAGGCGCACATCAACTATTCAAAGGACGTTGTAAAGGGAGAGCGCCTCTCTGCAAAGTTGTTTTAAAGGGCGAAAAAAATGTTCGCGGAGTCTATAGAGTCGCTTGAACTCGTAAAACAGTTTTTCCGCTTTCTGCCGAAAAGAGAGGATTTCGAAGTAATTCGAATCTCTCGTGTAAAATCCGGTGGTTCTCTAGTTCATTGGACCGTGCCAATAGATTGGGTCTGTTTTGACCCGGAATTAAAAACGTTCGAATTCCGTATCGTCGGCAGTGAATACCAATGATCATTATTAGACTGCGGATCATTTATAGCAAAATTGAGTAGACGAAATTAAAGATTGTTGGAAAATTTTTTAAATTGAAAATCTCAATATATGATTTCTCCTCTATTAAAATCATTAAGGGAAAGAACAACATGCTATCTGGGGTTTCTATTCTTTGCAATCGGTGCAGGTAATTCTTATTTTGCATAAATATCCGCAGATTATTATTCATGGTCTTCGAGAGATGTTAAAATTACAAAAACAGCTGATCCGGATCCCGGAAGAGGCCACGTGGATCGCGAGCCCGTCGTGAGGGACAGGACTTACACCATTTAACCGCGGTATCTCGATGCTCGGTATGTAGATGGTCTCCTCGTGTCCCGTCGAGCAATATCTAGTTCTCCTTCTGCTGGCCCGCGGGCTGCACCTTCCGCACGGAACCGCCGCGTCTGAATTCCGCGTTTTCGCGGCCGGCCGTTGCCGGGAACCGCACCGCACGGCGAACCGCAATTCCGAGACCATCTCGGCGCACAAGGACTGGCGAAGGCCCCCGCGAAGTAGATAGAGCCGATCGGTAGACAGACAACGTTGTCCACGAAGCACAGGCAGCCACGGCAATACGAACAAATGATACACAAGACAATCGGGGAACCTCGATAACCATGCGAATCCTTCCCCTTTCAACCCTCCCCCAACCGTCGGAGCAAGGCCGTTTCCGTTTTTCTCTTTCTTTTTTTTTTTTCTGTGTTGCACATTTTCAGTTTTGTTCGGTTTACTCGAGTGCCTACGACCGTTGATGCGTGATGCTTGGTGGCTCGATGGGTGCTTGTTGCCGGTACACTCCGTCACAAAATCGTTCGTACGTTGAAAATGCAGGCTCTCCCGAAAATGTGATTCCTCGGCTGATTTCAAGTGAGTTTCTCCTTTGCGAGAATGTTCTCCGTGGCTTTGTTCGGGAGTTATTGACGAAAAACGCGGCGACCTTGGCCGAGGTCAAGTGGGCAGGTACCGGCTCAGCCACGCCCATTGGTATGTGTTTTTCTTTAATAAGTCCTGAACGAAGCCACGGAGAAGATTTTCGTAAAGGAAAAAGTTACTTCAAATCATCCCAGGAACCCCTCTGGCGAAGGTAGATAATTTTTGGGGCACTCTGCACTTGTTAGAATTAATGAGATACTTTTAATGTCCCACGACAATGTAATTGAAATTAGAAAGACTTTTGCTGCGCGTTTCGTTGTACATTTTGCGGTATGGGGAAAAGTCAGCGTCCGATGATTTTGCGGCGGAGTGTACGCGAGAACGAACGTAGTGCGGCCGCGTACCGAGGGATTCGTCGGAGAATGAATTTCTAGCTTATTCGTGAGTGCATCTGTGCGCGGATGCGGTTTGGCGCACGGTGATTCGTATCGAGGCGGTTCAGGGTGATTAACGTGTTTAAAACGGGTAAACGATGGATGTTCTTCGCCGTTTCTCTTGCATGTGATTCTTTCGATCGAGGATCACTTTCGTTGAATGCCTCACCTGCATGCTAGTGTCAGCGATGGATTTAGTGTCGGCGATGGATTTTTTGCGTGGAACCTAGCTGGCGGGTCAGGGTTGCGTTCGAATCGCCGATGCAGATTTTCCGAACATTTTCTTTTCGATCGAAAAACGAAATTCCACCAAGTGTTTATCAATAGCAAAAAAATACTATCGAGTAAATATTGATGTAAATATTAATATTGTTTTAATCGAACCTAGTTTCGATGAATTTCAGTCAGCCAAAACAATATGAAAACTGCATCGTTGATCCTGAGAGGTGCGCAATGAGTGCAATGAGCAAAGACAGTAGAACGAGTACGTTTGTAGTCAGACACAGAGAATAAGCGATACGAGTCAGGCAAATGAAACGAGAATAGAGCATGACAATACTGTGGTGCATAGGAGGAGATAGAAGTTGTGCAAACAGGATTACATTCCGATTAGTTTTTTAATTCTACTGAAACACGTGATCTCCCTCGATATGAACAATTTCTAACACCCAACATGTACGTGTGTTCCACATTGAAAAAATAAAAAATTGACGAGAAAAAGTTTCAACGCTAACTAGAGAATATAATGGTACAAATGGTACAAAGAGAACAAACTATGGAATATTAAAATACATATAATGTACAATAAATACATGTAAATCATATACAACAAATTCCAACACATACAGGGTGTTGGAAAGTAGCCGTCCCGGCATGCAACTGACACATCGAGCAAAAAGTTTCCCACTTAGGATCGAAAAGAGCAGAATAGACAGTAATACAGTAGAGAACGCGGACAGAGTGCAGAGACAAACGGCCTTGCACCGCTTAGGAGAGGAGGCGCACACTCATGCAGCACAGAGTGCTACCTGCCCACCGAATGAACGCTTCTGGAATTTTCACAGATTTCTGATTTATTGTGACAGACTTTTTATAGACTTCTGACTTGAAACTGAACAAGAATTTTTATAGATTTCTGACTTGAAACTGACCCAGAATTTTCACAGATTTTCGACTTCAAATTGACCTACTATTTTTATAGATTTCTGACTTGAAATTTACCTAGAATTTTTATTGACTTCTGGCTTAAAAGAGACTTACAATTTTTATAGATTTCTGACTTGAAATTGACCTAGAATTTTCACAGATTTCCCACTTGAAATTGACCTACTATTTTTATATATAGATTTCTGACGTGAAATTAATCTACAATTTTTTGATAAAAAATTTTTTATTGATTCCCGACATAAAATATAATAGATTTCTGACTTGAAATTGACCTAGAAATATTATACATTTCTGACTTGAGATTCAACTAGAATTTTTATGGGTTTTTAACTAGAAACTGACCTAGGATTTGTATAGATTTCAGATTTTAAATTGACCTAGGATTTTTATAGATTTCTAACATGAAATTGACCCAGAATTGTTCAAAGGTATCTGCCTTGAAACTGCCGATTGAATGAAGTTTGGTGTTCCATTTAACCAGGTAAATTATACACCGATTCGACGCTAATTTGAACGGACTTAGGCGTTCGTTCAGCGGACAGGTTGCAGCGCGAAGCACGAAATCGCACGGAATTATCTCCCTCAGAGCGCTCAGCTCGCTTACCCTCTCCGATTGGACGTTCTTTTTGGAGTTCCAGCAGAACTCGAGGATCGCCACGAGGATCGCTAGCGCCAGCCCGCAAAGCAGCACAACAAAGACACCACCTGGAATGAGAAAACCGGAAGCTCGTTATTTTACCGCCGCCGGGTGTCTCCGTTTCTTTTCTGACGTCGCCTCTCGGCCTCTCGCACGCCGAGGAGTTAATGTACCTGCCACCGAGAACTGTTCCCCTGAATCTGTTCATCCAACGCCCTTCTGCCTTCTTTTTTTTTTCCCTCTACCCCTTTTCACCCTTCCACCTATTTGTCTATTTATCTCTCCATCTGTTTAGCTCCTCACCACCGCCATACTGTCGTTATTTACGCTTACCTCGTCGATCGACGAACCATTGTTTCGCTTCGATTCTTCGAGTTTCTTACCTTCACCGCCCCCACCGTGAGAGTTCCTCTTCTTACCCCTGAAACTTCCAGAGGAAAGAAAATCGACGGATGTGGAGAAGGTATAGAAACTTTTATCGGGAGTTAAGAGATCGCGCAACGGAAGGGAAAGGGCCTCGGGCTCTGCTAGAAAGTTACCGAGGAGATTCGCAGCTGGAGAATGTACATGTGATAAGGGGATGCTTAAGAAATTTATCGATTATTGTCGCTGCGATTAAGGGGGCATTTTTCATTGATGCATCCTGAGCTGGAAAGGGTGTGATTTTATACCTTTCTATATACATCTTAAAGTGCGCTCGTTTCCTTTCAATTTAAGACCTGGAACGTCCCAAAATTCGTACGGGGACATATTCCAAAATTTATTCAAAAATTCCTCCTAAAATCGAGTCGATTTTGTGCGAGCTAAATCCCGGATTTTATCAATTCTGCAAAATAATTTCGCACATTCACTTTTGAATCTCTGTGCGCCTGTCTTAAAGTACACTCTTTACCGTTTAATTTGAGACCTCGAACGTTGAAAAATTCCGACGGGATCAAATCCTAAAATTAATGCAAAGATCCCGCTCAAAATCGAGTCAACCTCGTAAAACTTTGTTGCTCGGTTTTTTCAATTTTCCCGGTTTATCTCCGAGCTTCGCCTTAAATCTCCGCTGCCTTATCTTAAACTGCACTCTTTCCCCTTTAAGTTGAGACCTGGAACGTCCCAAAATTCCCACGGGAATAGATTCTAAAATTGCCTCTAAGCTGCCTCTCAGAAGTCGATTTCGCCTGAGCGCGCGGGGGGTCGGATTTTATAAATCTTCGTAGAAGATTTTTAAAAATGTGTTCCCGTGGGGGGATTTTTCGACGCTCGAGGTCTCAAATTAAAGGGGAAAGATTGCACCTTACGATAGGTGTGCAGAAGTATTACGCGAGGTACGGAGATCGAGTTGAATAATTGAAAAAGCGACTGAATTCGAGCTTGAAAAGTTCGAGGTATTCAGTCTCGTTCTCGGCGGGAATAATTTCCATGTCGAACACAGCCAGTGGGACATCCTGTTTGACTTTCTAATTACAAAGACCTGGCTCGACGACGGTCGCCGGCTAAAACACATTGCCTTTTGTCGTCGTGCCGCGAAATTAGTTAGACCGCGGTTCAAGGAAATAGACGGACGTTCATACGGGAAACTTTAGACCTTCCGGCGAAACGCGTCGGATGTCCTTTAAATCACAACGTCAGCGCAGTTATGCAAATCTCGACGGTGAAATGAGCCCGGTCCCGGACTCACCTGAAGAAGGGCCGAGCTGCACTTAGCATACAGATGAAGTTACACCATCGACATCGCTGGAATTATTTTAAACTGCACCGACTTCCTGATGACGGATGCTCTTTGGTCCTCTTATGGTCCTGTGCCATTTACTGAGCTGCGCCGTGGTGATCATTTTAACAATTACCGTGATCCAGCTGCTCTCAGCTGATCCGATGAAACTCCACGATTTTTCTAAAATTTCGTTACTCGTTCTTTCGTCTACAATTCTGCTAGAAGTCTATGGGTACCGCGTGATGTGGACCGTTCATTTTGAAAGTGGTGTAAGTCAAATTTTTGTTCTTTCGAACAGGGACCATAACTGTTATAACCAATAAGAACAGTTTCGAGAAAATTAAAGGCTAGCATATTAGTATATTCAAAAATATAAAATAATTATCAGGTCACGTCTGTGGCATTGTTAGTACTAATTTACCGATATGTAATTTGATTATATAAATTTCTCTCAGGCCTTTAGGACTTACACCATTTTCGTAATTAGGCAATTGTAGAAATAATTTAATTTCGATTAAGAAAAATTTAATATCACTTAAAAAATATATTTCTTGTTAATCCAATTGTGTTTATAAATTATGTCAAGAAATTTTCAAGATACGTATTAAGTATTAACTAGTTATGAATGAAATGTTTATACTAAATTAATCACGAATTATGTGATATCTCATTTGTTTTCAAAAATGGACTTTCACCACTTTCAAAATAGGCGGTCCATATCAGGATGATCAGCTTTTCAATTCGCCTCGAATGTGTGTTCCTCTTAAAGATTTTATTGAAGATACAATTTATTTTATTATAGTCCACGCTCTTTCCTCCAACATAAAGAAAAACTCCTAGACTAATGGCCAAGTCTATTCTAGCCGTGGCTCTCACTTTTGGACTGCCGACGTCATTAAATCGCTTAGACATGCGGCACGGTCGAAAGTCAGCAACCTGATCAAAAGTTCTTCGTGCACACACGCAGCGTTCTCTTCTCGATGTTATGCGAGCAAATGCGAGTTCTGTTTTCACTGTTCGCGGAACGATATCGACAAAGTTCCTACCCTGTATATAGGCTCGGCGTTTCGTAAACTTTTTCAACTTCTGCATGCACACGTTGCACTATACATTCAACTGCACCACGCTCCTTCCCCCCACCCTCTCCCTCTCTCTCTCGAGCTAACTTCGTGTTTACTTGGAGCCTGGAGTATTCGATTTTTTCGTTCCTTTTGTACCCCGGTTCTCCCATCTCGCAATGTTGCATCTCAATTTAACTCCGCGGCACTTATTTTTCTAGCGGAGCACGCCGCGCCGGTGGAACGTTTTTCAGTCGATTTCAGCGCACCGGGTTTATATTAAAAATTTGTGGCCGCCACATGCGAGTTACTTCTTCACTTCCGGTACGATGCCGAACGCGTTTCAAGTGCGAAATGCGATTCTTAGATCCGATTTCGAGAAGCATCATTCTGTTAGGGTAGCGCTCGTGAAAGGAATTCGAGTCGATTTTAGAATGTGTTCTCGTAGAAATTTTAGGACGTTCGTGGTCTCAAATTAATATGGAAAGGGTGCACTTTGAGATAGGTATATAGAGATTTAAAAATAAATAAATGCGAAATTATTTTGCAGAATTAATAAAATCCGGAATTGAGCTTGGACAAAATCGACTCGATTTTAGGAGGAATTTCTGAATAAATTTTAGATTATGTTCCCGCAGAAATTTTGAGACTTCCCAGGTCTCAAATTAAAGGGGAAAGAGTGCACTTTAAGATAGGTACATAAAGACTTAAAAATAAATACGAAATTATTTTGCACAATGGATACAATCCGACACTGAGCTCAGACGAATTCGACTCGATTTTAGGAGGAATTTCTGAATAAATTTTAGATTATGTTCCGGCAGAAATTTTGAGACTTTCCAGGTCTCAAATTAAAGGGGAAAGAGTGCACTTTAAGATAGGTACATAAAGACTTAAAAATAAATACGAAATTATTTTGCACAATGGATACAATCCGACACTGAGCTCAGACGAATTCGACTCGATTTTAGGAGGAATTGCTGAATAAATTTTAGATTATGTTCCCACAGAAATTTTGAGACTTTCCAGGTCTCAAATTGAAGGGGAGAGGGTGCACTTTAAGACAAGGTCGCGGAGGTTTAAGGGGAAGCTGGAGGTTCAGCGGGGAAAATTGAAAAATCGAGCAACGCGAACGACAGGTTTAACGAAATTGACTCGAGTTCAACAGGAATCTTCGAATGAATGTTGGGATGCGTTCCAATAGAACCTTTTGAATGTCCGAGGTCTTAAATTAAAGGAGAAAGAGTGCACTTCAAGATAGGTACAGAGAAAATAAAAAATAAATGCGAAATTACATTGTGCAGTACTAGAAGTTCCACGGGGACCCGAGATAAAGATATTATGACGAGACAAGGCGTCTGGAAATTGAATGAAACGCAAGAAAATTCCCGGGCGAAATTCATGAGCCGCCTCCGGGGTTGGGGGTAGAAAGAAACCGAGTTCAATTTATTCGTCGACTTCCGAGCTCGGAGGGGTCTCGGTTCGCAGCCCCCCTGGCAAATAGAGGACGCGGGTCCCCCTAGAAAAGCGATTAGCGAGAGGCTGAAATTTCCGCGTTCATCCTTCTGCTTGTCTCGACGAGTACATTCCTAGCAAAGTGGGCACTCACCGAAGTTACAGACCGGCCGAGTGAGCGCGCGAGAGATAAAAAAAGAAAAGGGAAGAAGGGGGTGGAAGAATCCCGCCGAGGATGGATTCTGTCTGGGAGAGAATCGTAGAAGTGGTAGACAGCAGGAGACTGGAAAAAGGACTTGTTGTGTCTCTCACGAAATCCGGGGGAGGTGGCTCTACCAAGAAAAATTTCGCGCCGGAGAACTTTCACGCGAGATTTCCCCGCGGCTGAAAGCCCGTTTTCTCTCCGGCCGCCTCTGAATACTCTTTCAGGCGACACTTATTGTGTCAAACGTCGCCCGTAATGAACTGGATTCTCCGTAACGAACCCGGGATACATTACTTATTCTTTTCCTCCGGCTTCGAAGTCGCCGAAGTTCGCCGTGGAATCTCCTACGTGGCGATTGTTGCTGTCAAGTTGCTGCCATGTTGCTATCGAGTTGCTTGTAGATGCTGCTTTTTGTCGGTCTCATTAGCAGGATTCTGCGAGGACGATCTTCTATCTTCTGCTCTTTACTTTACCGGACTCAAAATTTATGCCTTTCTCCTATAAATTATGATGTATTTGGTACGTAACCCAGTAGATTTTTACCTGGGGCGACTGTAGATCGTAGTCTCGATCCTGTAGGATCAATGGTTCACGAGTTATGCTTGCTTAAAGTTGTGCATTTTTCAGTGTTTTTGACAGGTAAGAGCACCGCCATATCGTGCTGCCATCTAGCGGTTCTGCTCGGTAAGCGACTCGCGATCGTCACTACGAAACAATATGGCGGTGCTCTTACCTGTCAAAAACACTGAAAAATGCACAACTTTAAGCAAGCATAACTCGTGAACCGTTGATCCTACAGGATCGAAACTTCGAATACATCATAATTAATAGGAGAAAGGCACAAATTCTGAGTCCGGTAAATGAAAGAGCAGCCCAGATCGATACTGCGAGGTCTTCAATGTTGTGGTGGATGGTCAGTGCAATCGAATGATATTTTTTTAAAGTGGGGTTAGAATTTGCCGATTTGTAGGGGATGATAGGAACATGGGAGAACACTATTAATATTTATTTAATGAAACACGCTGATTTTCTGGGGGATGATCCGAGAAATCGACTAGTATCGTTTAAAAATGTGAATGTGGAACATGGAAACACTACTAGCATTTATTTAATCAGACGTGCACTCCGTAATCACTATGTCCTGATTATCGAGGCGTTACGAGACAACTATTATTTTCCTGTTAACAATTTCGACGTGGCAGACCTAAAGTGAATTCCCCCCGGCCCCATTAAGGGCATCCGCCCTTTACGAACTAACTGTCATCGTAACTCCAGAGTGTTTAGACACAGAATTATCGTTTCGTACGTCGGCATGCAAATGAACCAGCTAGAAACTGCGAATATTCCTGGAACATTCCCACCACAAAAATAATTTTTTCACTGGGCGGGAATATTTGAAACACTTATTCAATATTAATATAAATCTACTAAATTCTACTTGCACCTATGAAAACGCCAACTGGATTCCAGAAAACATCCCTCTACTAATTACTGGCACCCTTAACAGCATGCTCCACGTCTTCCGATAATTTTTCTGCGGGCGCACTCGCGATCTAATTACAATTAATACGGCAGCCGTACGTACTTCATTAACGAGAAGTAAACGTTGCGAGAGCCTGCACAGCGGGGCGCGTTTGTCCCGCAATTATTCATAATTAGATCAAATCTTCCGCGCTACTACTACTCGATAATCGACCGCGCGTTTAATACTTATTTCATGGTGATATGCTCGCGCGAGGCCGCGTGGCTGCTAATTAAAACTTCCGGCGTCTTTTAAAACATCATCGCGGCACGTTTTTCTTCGCTCCTCCGGCAGCAACGCGAGCTACGGAAAATAAACGAAGATTCGCTGGTACTTTCTATCCAGCAAAACCGCTGATAAGTGGAAATAAAAAATTCACCGTTGCGACGCGACGCCAGATAAAACACACCGGAGCTCCTCATTTTTTCCCCTGGGATTTTCAATTTTTTTTCCCTCTCTCTTTCTCTCTTCCTCTCCCGCGCTGTAAAAAAATTTAATTTCGTTTGCTCACCGATATTTTCGACCCCCAGCGCGTTCGCCTTGCTCTCTTTACTCTTCTCGTCCCTGTTACACACGTCCCCGGTGTTCTTCCACCACTTGTCGTACAGGATCTGTATAACACCCTTCTCCTGCAGCTCCAGGATCGCCAACGATATTTTATCCCGCCACGGGGATCCTGCAAGTAAAATCACCTCGTTACCGTGATTAGGCTTCGCCGGATTAGCCGTTCACTTTCGCTTTTGCTCGGAGAACCGAAAGCAAACAACGTTCGAGAGCAGACGATTTTGCCTGGCGGAGGGGTTGGATTCTATGGGATCTTCCAATATGTTTTTGCATTTGTTTGTTACCGAGAGTGAGACTCTATCTTATAGCAAGATTCTCCAGACTTAATTTCAGCCCTGAAACGTTAAAAAATTTCTACGAGAACATATTCTAAAATTTATTCAAATATTCCTCCTAAAATCGAGTCGATTTTGTCTGAGCTCAGTGCCGGATTTTATCAATTCTGCAAAATAATTTCGCATTTATTTTTACATTTCCATGTGCCTATCTTAAAGTGCACTCTTTCCCCTTTAATTTGAGCCCTCGAACGTTAAGAAATTCCTCCGGGAATATATTTAAAAAGTGACTCGAAATCAATCAAGAATCGAGTCGTCTTTGTCCGAGCAGAGGGTCGGATATTATCGACAGTGCAAAATAATTTCGTGTTTATCTCTAATTTCCTTGTGTCCATCTTGAAGTGCTCTCTTCCCCCTTTAATTCGAGACCGAGGACGTTAAGAAATTCCTACCGGAACACATTCTAAAATTTATTTCAAGATGCCCCCCAGAGTGAAGTCGATTTTGCCTGATCTCAGTGTCATATTTATTCAATTATTTCAATTTCAATTATTGCAAAATAATTTCGTACAACATTTTCAAACACCCTGTACATTCGAAAAACACATTAAATTCTCGTCTGCACGTGGTTAATACTTTCACTCCTGTAATTCCCTTTCTACAAGCGCGTTATTTGGGACTGTCTGATCTGATCATGCAGAGTTGCGAGCACATTTTCCAATAATTTTATTGCTCGTCGGCTCCATAAACACGGCTCTGATATTTCCCATGGCACAGTAAACACCACACCTCTTTATGCCACACGGAGAAATAATAGTTTGCACCGACATGACAAACATGAAATCATGATAATGGGAGAATACTGTTTACGTTCCCGGCGTGCAGGATGAGTCGACTCCAACAAACTATTGTTTAGAAAAAGCACAGTAAATTTTGCATAAACGTGAGAAATAATTTCCTGTGCAATTCTCCACACTGGATTTTACAAGAACATACACATATAGTAGACAAACGAAATTGAGCGATTCAAAATGATTATATCAATTGCTCCATATATTTCTGCAGCATAAATATTTATTCTGCAAATAAATACCTTACTACATAAATGACTTAAAAGATCAATGAAACAATGGAAATAAATACCTTACAAAAATATCAATGAAATAATTAAAATAAATGCCTTACAAAAATCAATGAAACAATGAAAATAAATACCTTGCTAAATATAAACGCCTTAAAAAAAATCGATGAAATAATGAAAATAAATAAAAAAATAAAAACAGCCTCAATCAGTGTCCATACAAGAAAAAATCGTAGACAATTGAGCGTTTAAAAATGTATGTATCAATTGCTCCGAATATTTCTACAGTCTGCTGCACACATCAGCTTGCATAAAAAAAAAAAAATATCAATGAAATACGACAGAATAAAAAATAGCTTGAATCAACGTTGCAGAAAGGAAGGACGTGTCCGAAATGTTTGTAAAAACGGTGCAGCATGCGGAATCCTTCAGGCACAAACAAGCCTGATGGCCGTGCAGGTGGAGCAGGACTATCTCTTCGAATATCGTGGTAGTTGGATCGCAAAGGCGGTACGTGCTGGCGCGGTTCGATTGTTTTCCGATATTACCTTTCGGGGTGGCAATCCCGTAGCCTTTGCTGTCCAACAGGCCGCCGATTTGCGTGAGATTGCAATCCCGTTGTACCGCATAATCGAGCATGGTGGATTCCATCAGGAAGGCGTAGTCTCCTTCCAGGACCCTCTTCACCCCGTCCTCGTAGCTCTTCACGAACACCGAGGGCGACTTCGATTCCATGAACCTCCACATCTTCTGATAAATCCCGATCTTCGAATCCTATTAAACATAAAAGAAGACCGGGTCTCCTGACTGACAGCCTCGAACATGATCGCCCCACGGAAATCGAACCTATTAAAAATATAAAATCGCTTCACAAGCGACAGGGAACAAAATAACCGTGCAGAACGTGCGCACTCTTTCGCTCATCGCGGAGAGTGCTTTCGAAATATTGTATCTCTCTCTCGAAAAAAAAAAATCCAGTCGGCGTGAATTTCGTTTCTACCTTTTTTTTTTATTTTTTACTATACCGACGCGTTTTCATTCTCGCCCCCCACCCCCCGCTTATTCCGCAATTGCGTTCCCGGTTCTTTTTTTCTTTTTGCTCGCGGGAACGTTTTATCGGTCGCTACTCCTCCGGAGTGTATTGGAAGCATATCCCTTTCTGATATCGCTTTTGTTTCACGCTGGAAGTCTGCCCGTGACGTCACCAGATGCTTAGTGTCGCGCGCGGTTTCGATCGCATCGCGTGCACTGGGTTCAAGTGTTCCGGTTGAATACGATTTTTCCGAATTTTCTGCCGGGGACCTGCTGAACTTTTCGCGTCTAGATTTTTTTACGCATATACAGTGGCACTTCAGGTACATGCAGTAATTTTTTCAATGAGAAACAATAAAAATTGCATGAGTTATATATTTTTTTATAAAGACTTGTTTTGGGGGGTAGCGTGGTTT